>JBBGZY010000919.1:175000-820000 GCA_037952925.1 Lithobates clamitans
TATTTTTTGCGCTATAAAGAAAAAAAAGGCCAACAATTTTGAAAAACAAAAACGCTATTTCTTACTTTCTGCTATAAAACATATCCAATAATTTTTTTTAAAAAATCGAATTTCTTCATCAATTTAGGTCAATATATATTCTGCAATATATTTTTAGTAAAACAAAAATCCCAATTAAAGTATATTGATTGGTTTGTGCAAAAGTTATAACGTCTACAAACTATGTGATAGATTTATGGACTTATTTGGGATATTTGATCACCTCTGCGTTTTTTATTTTTTGCGCTATAAAGAAAAAAAGACCGACAATTTTGAAAAAAAAAAAAGGAAGATATTTCTTACTTTCTGCTATAAAACATATCCAATAATTAAAAAAAAAATCCCAATTAAAGTATATTGATTGGTTCGTGCAAAAGTTATAGCGTCTACAAACTATGTGATAGATTTATGGACTTATTTGTGATATTTGATCACCTCTGCGTTTTTTATTTTTTGCGCTATAAAGGAAAAAAGAGCGACAATTTTGAAAAAAAAAAAAGAAAGGAATATATTTTTTACTTTCTTCTATAAAACATATCCAATATTTTTTTTAAAAAAAAATCTAATTTCTTCATCAATTTAGGTCAATATGTATTCTGCAATATATTTTTGGTAAAAAAAAAAAAAAAAATCCCAATTAAAGTATTTTGATTGGTTTGTGCAACAGTTATAGCATCTACAAACTATGTGATAGATTTTTATGAACTTATTTGTGGTATTTGATGACCTCTGCATTTTTTATTTTTTTTTTTGCGCTATAAAGAAAAAAAAGACCGACAATTTTGAAAAAAAAAAAAAACAATATTTCTTACTTTCTGCTATAAAACATATCTAATAATTTAAAAAAAAAATCAAATTTCTTCATCAATTTAGGTCAATATGTATTCTGCTATATATTTTTGTTAAAAAATAAAATACTAATTAAAGTATATTGATTGGTTTGTGCAAAAGTTATAGCGTCTACAAACTATGTGATAGATTTACGGACTTATTTATTTTTTACTAGTAATGGCGGCGATCAGCGATTTTTAGCGGGACTGCAACATTGCGGCAGACACATCTGATACTTTTTGGGGTCCAGTGACATCAATACAGTGATCAGTGCTAAAAAAAATGCACTGTCACTGTACTAATGACACTGGCAGGGAAGAGGTAAACATCGGGGGCGATCAAAGGGTTAAGTGTGTTCCCTGGGAGTGCTTGCTGAGTGTGTGTGTGTGTGTGGGGGGGGGGTGCTTTGACTAAGGGAAGACAGAGATATGTGTTCCTGCTTAGCAGAAACACAAGATCTCCATCTTCCCCTCTGACAGAGCGGCGATCTGCCTTGTTTACATAGGAATACTGCCATTCTGTCTGCCTCGGGAACGATTGACGATTTTCGGCAGACCTGTCCAATCACAGTGGGAGCGGGTCTCCGGCGCCCGAGACCGGAAGAAAGAAATCACGCACAGGTATGTGATTTTGCGCTTAAGGGCCGCCCTGCCGCAGTAAATGTACGTGGGGCGGCCCTTAAGCGGTTAACTGGTAATTGCACGGTCATGCAATACTGTACCCAAATTAAATTTATATAATTTTTTTTCACATAAATAGAGCTTTCTTTTGGTGGTATTTGATCTCCACTGGGTTTTTTATTTTTTGTGATATCAATGAAAAAAGGTAGAACATTTTGAAAAAAAAAAAAAAAACAATATTTTTTAACATTCTGCTATTATATAAATGAAAAAAGACAAAAAAAATTAAAAAAGAAAAATTTGAAAAACTAAGCAATATTTTCTACTTTTTGTTATGAAACATATTAAATAAAATAAAATGTCTTCATACATTTAGGTCAAAATGTATTCTGCTACATGTCTTTAGTAGAAAAAAAAAATCCCAATAAGTGTATATTGATTGGTTTGTGCGAAAGTTATAGTGTCTACAAACTGTGGTATATATACACTATATTGGCAAAAGTATTGGGACGCCTGCCTTTACATGCACATGAACTTTAACGCACTTTGAACTTGGCTTACCCTTTGCAGCTATAACAGCTTCTTCTGGGAAGGCCGTCCACAAGGTTTAGGAGTGTGTCTACGGGAATATTTGACCATTCTTCCAGAAGTGCATTTGTGAGGTCAGGCATTGATGTTGGACAAGAAGGCCTGGCTCGCAGTCCCCGCTCTAATTCATCCCAAAGGTGTTCTATTAGGTTGAGATCAGGACTCTGTGCAGGCCAGTCAAGTTCCTCCACCCCAAACTCACTCATCCATGTCTTTATGGACCTTGATTTGTGCACCGGTGCGCAGTCATGTCGGAACAGGAAGGGGCCGCCCCCAAACTGTTCCCACAAAGTTGGGAGCATGAAATTGTCCAAAATGTCTTGGTATGCTGATGACTTAAGAGTTCCCTTTACTGAAACTAAGGATCCAAGCCCAACCCCTGAAAAACAACCCCACACCACAATCCCCCCTCCACCAAATGATTTGGAGGGGTGGCCCAATACTTTTGGCAATATAGTGTGTATGAGCGAGTTTGGGGTGAAGGAACTTGACTGGCCTGCATAGAGTCCTGACCTCAACCCGATAGAACACCTTTGGGATGCATTAGAGTGGAGACTACGAGCCAGGCCTTCCAACATCAGTTCCTGACCTCTGTAATGTTCTTCTGGAAGAATTGTCAAACATTCCCATAGACACACTCCTAAACCTTCCGAGAAGAGTTGAAGCTGTTATAGCTCTAAAAGGGGGTAGGCCAATTTAATATTGAACCCTACGGACTAAGACTGGGATGCCATTAAAGTTCATGTGCATGTAAAGGCAGGCGTCCCAATACTTTTGGTAATGTAGTGTATAATACACTTAACCCTAAATGATGTTCGCATTTTCAGATCCCAGGGAAGCCGTATCAAAACCATATCATTAGGGCTCCCTACACTGGTGGTCAGATGGGATAAATCAGCCACAGCTCAAGGAATCCCTAGCAACCTTCAGCAAAACCTTGGGGTTTCACGAAACTCTGGTTGAAAAAGGCTGCCAAAAAGTGAACAGTAAGGCTTCCCTTTTGATCTGTGTTCAATATATTAGACTGGGATGAATTCGTTCGCCAGCGAGCTCAGGTCAAATGCCACACCATAAAGCTCCTCCTTTAGCCACACTTAGCCTAGAAAATAATATTCTGCAATCATCTTGTTGTGGCCCTTATTTCTAGCCAGTGAAGTGTGGTGTAAGCCTCCCTATTTTGACCTTGTATTGCCAAAGGCGGTGACTCCACAGCTTAAGGATCCCCTAACAAACTCAAGAGGTTAAGAAAGGTATCCTGTCTAATGCCAGAACTATGTAGGCACATCAAATGGGAGGTCAATCAGTCACAGTTGAGAGAACCCCTAGCAACCTGCAGAGGAACAGTGGTTGAGAAAGGCCACCATAGAGTGAATGATAAGACTTACCTTCGATCTGTGTTTATTTTAAACATTGACATGCTCTCCATCTGCTACAAGAAGGTCTACACTGGGATTAGACAGTTCATCAGTGTGCTCAGGTCAAATGCTACGCCCTAAAACCCCTACTTTGACCACCCTTAGTTTAGAAAACAATATTCCACAACCATATTATTGTGGCTTTCATGTTTAGCCACTGAAAAGTATCCCTCAATATTTTCACCCACACCACAGCTCAAGAAACCCCTGGCAACCTCCAGAGGAACCCTGGTTGAGTAAGGCTGCCATAAAGTGAATGGCAATACTTACTTTCGATCTGTGCTCCTTTTAAACCTTTACAGGTTCCTCACATGCCACAAAAAGGTCTAGTCTGGGATCAGTCAATTCGTTGGTGTGCTCAAGTCATTTGGCACACTATGAAGTCCCTCCTTTGGCAACCCTTATCCTAGAAAAAACTATTCTGCAACCATCTTGATGTGGGACTTATTTCTAGCCACTGAAATGTAAGCCTCACTATTTTGACCTCTGTATTGCCAAAGGCAGTTGCTCCACAGCTCAAGGAACCCCAAGCAACCTCAAGAGGTTGAGAAAGGTATCCCATCTGATGTCAGAACTATGTAGGTAGTCCAAATGGAAGGTCAACCAGCCAGAGTTGAAAGAACCTCTAGCAACCTTCAGAGGAACTCTGGTTGAGAAAGGCCGCAATAGAGTGAATGGTAAGGATTATCTTCGATCTGTGTTTATTTTAAACGTTGACAGGCTCTACATATGCTAAAACAAGGTCTAGACTGGGATCAGTTAGTTAGTCAGTGTGCTCAGCTCAAGAAACCCCTGGTAACCTCCAGAGGAACCCTGGTTGAGAAAGGCTGCCATAAAGTGAATGGTAATGCTTACCTCAGATCTGTATTCATTTTAAACCTTTACAGGCTCTGCACATGCCACAAAAAGGTCTAGTCTGGGATCAGTCAATTATTGGTGTGCTCAAGTCAGTTGGCACACCATAAAGCCTCTCCTTTGGCAACCCTTAGCCTAGAAAATAATATTCTGCAACCATCTTGTTGTGGCCCTCATTTCTAGTCACTGACGTGCAAGCCTCCCTATTTTGACCTCTGTATTGACAAAGTCAGTTGCTCCACAGCTCAATGAACCCCAAGCAACCTTAAGAGGTTGAAAAAGGTTAGTTAGTTAGTGTCCTCAGCTCAAGGAACCCCTGTTAACCACCAGAGGAACCCTGGTTGAGAAAGGTTGCCATAAAGTGAATGGTAAGGATTACCTTCGATCTGCGTTTTTTTTTAAAGATTGACAGGCTCTGCATATGCTACAAGAAGGTCTAGGCTGGGATCAGTTAGTCAGTCAGTGTGACCAGGACATATGCCACACCATAAAGCCCCTCCTTTGGCCACCCTTAGCCTAGAAAACAATATTCTGCAAACATCTTTTTGTGGCCCTCATTTCTAGCCACTGAAGTGTAAGCCTCCCTATTTTGACTTCTGTATTGCCAAAGGCGGTCGCTCCACAGTTCAAGGAAACCCTAGCAACCTTAAGAGGTTGAAAAAGGTATCCCATCTAATGCCAGAACTATGTGGGCACTTCAGATGGGAGGTCATTCAGCAACAGTTCATAGAACCCCTAGCAACCTTCAGAGGAACCCTGGTTGAGTAAGGCCGCCATAGAGTGAACAGTAAGGTGCTCAGGTCAGTTGCCACACCATAAAGCCCCTCCTTTGCTTTCTCTTTGCCTAGAAGTACTATTTGGCAACCGCCCTGTTGTGGCCCTTATGTTTAGCCATTGAAAGGTAACCCTCCATATTTTGATCTCCACAGCACAAGGAACCCATATCAACTTCTAGAGGAACCCTAATGAGATGAGAAAGGCTGCCATAAAGTGAATAGAAATGCTTACCTTATCAAAACCATCTGTGTTCATTTTAAACATCTACACGCTCTGACATGCCAAAAGAAGGTCTAGACTGGGATCAGCCAATTCATCAGTGTGCTCAGGTCAAGTGCCATATCTTACCATGAAGCCCCTCCTTTGGCAACCCTTACCCTAGAAAACAATGTTCTGCAAACATCTTGTTGTGGCCCTCATGTCTAGCCAGTAGCCACCAAAGGGTAACCCTCCCTCCTTCTGACCTCTTGCCAAAGGCTGCCACTCCCTGCAAGAAATTAAAGACACTCCAAAGAATTCATCGAAGCTGTAAAACAAAATCTTGTGGTTCGGTCTAGTAAATCAATACAAGGCTTGATGTGCCAGCTACAGAACTCCCCAAAACCCCATTAAATCTTTGACCTATTACTCACTCCAGGAACACTGACTGAAATTGGATTTACGATGAAAAAAAAACACAAACCAATGAATTCTAGACCACTTGCGGATCAACCGCGTTGTAATTGATGCGAAGGAATCAAAGAGTCTTGCGTTAATCTTAGTAGCTACATTTATCTTGAGTTACTAATTCTAAGCTCACCACGGCCGCCAGGAATCACGATAAAAATGGTTTTCGAAGGTTGGAGCAGCGCAACTGGTCCTGCGTTGCTTTTAATGGCTTAACCACACTTTGATTGTTCAACTTCAGGCAGCGCTGCGGAAAGGGAAAGGTATGCGCCGCGCGGAGTCACATGCTAATACTTAGTTTTTGGAATTGTTACCCCCTGTTTGTTTCTCAGTGAACAGTTTGCGAAGAATGTATTAGGCATTGGGAGTTCCCCTCTTGAGGTCTGCCAAGGAGCGTGGTTACAAAAACTGTGGTTTTAATATTAGTTTGCTAGTCTTTAAATGTAACAAAAAACTGATTTTTTTTTATGGATACTTAAATATCTGTTAACGATACAGGAAAATGAAACGGCTTTTGTACTCCCCGTTTTGTTTTTAAATCCAATAGAAAAGCATTGATAGGTTTAGTTAATTGGTCTTCTACGGCCAATCACCCTACAGACATCCTAGGATAGAAAACATGCATATATAGAATACTGTGAAAAAGTTTTAGGCAGGTGTGAAAAAATGCTGTAATTGGAGAATGCTTTCAGAAATAGAAGTGTTAATAGTTTATTTTTTTATCAGTTTATAAAATGGAAGTAAATGAGAAGAAAAAATACAAATACAATCAATATTTGGTGTGATGACCCTTTGCCTTCAAACCAGCATCAATTCTTCAAGGTAGACTTGAAGACGGGAATTGTGTGTTGACAGACTGTTGGCCTAAAATCAGACTGTTTGTACGATCCATCGGACAATTGTTTTTCGGATTTTCCGTGGACAAATGTTGGATGGCAGACTTATAAATTTTCCGCGGACAACGGTCTGTTGTCAGATTTTCCGAGCGTGTGTACACAAGTCCGTCAGACAAAAGTCCAAAGTACAAACACGCATGCTCAGAAGCAATGCTCACCAAACACAACATTAGCAGAAGGTGCCCAAAGGGTGGCGCTAAAGACCTTAAAAGCCACGTAGTACGTCACTACGTTCGTGTTTGTTGGCCGACAATTGTGTGCCGTTTGTATGCAAGACAAGTTCATGGCCAACGCCCTTCGGACAAAGGTCCGACGCTTTGTCTGCGGAAAATCTGATTGTGTGTACAAGGCTTAACACGCAGTTTTTGAAGGAACTTGGCAGGTAGGTTGTTCCAAACATCTTGGAGAACTAAGCACAGATCTTCTGTGGATGTCGGCTGCCTCAAATCCTTCTGTCTCTTCATGTACTCCCAGACAGACTCCATGGTGGTGAGATCAGGGCTCTGTGGAGGCCAAACCATCACTTCCAAGACTCCATGTTCTTCTCCATGAAGATAGTTCTTAATGAGATTTGCTGTATGTTTGGGGTCAGGGCTGCTGTTAGAAATCACAGGGCCCCATACAGCCTACCTGACAGGGCCCCCCTCCCCCCCGGCCGGAAGTGACTGACAACATAGATTTATCAGTCCCTTTCTTTGCAGCCTCACTTGCACAGATGAATGAATAGAAAGCGCTCTGAAGTTTCTTGCTCATTCGCAAACTGAAGCATAGTAAGCACAGTTTACTATGCTTCGGTGATAAATGCCCACAGGACTGATTGGTACCAATCACTCACTGTGTTCATTCAGGAAAGGAAAGGGCCTATAAATTATATATTTACTGGCCCCTTTCCCCGCTCTCCATCCGGAAACGTCCCCCTGTGTGTCCGCAGCAGCTGCCTGCAGGAGAGGAGTAAAGCCAGCAGCGCTGTGGGGGAAAGGGGCACACAGGGTGGACTGGACAGCTGACGGAAAGGGTGCATGTGCTAGAACCACTCCCCTGCAGTGCAGCCAGAGGGAGGAGCTGGCAGCGTTGCAGGGGAAGGCAGAAGAGGATTGATGTCTGCAATAGGACAATACAGCCGGCCCTCCTGCTCAGCAGGTGCCTAGGTCCCCCCTTTGAAGTGATGGGTCCCGGGCCCAGTACAGGAGAGCTGGCTGTACTGCCTTATCAGCGGCCCTGTTTGGAGTCGTGGTCCTGCTGCAGAAAAATATCGGGGCCAATCACACGCCTATCTGATGGTATGGCATGATGGATAAGTATCTCAGCATTGAGCAGACCATTGATCCTGACCAAATCTCTAACTCCATTTGCAGAAATCCAGCCCCAAAGTTGCCAGGAGTCTCCACTATGCTTCACAGTTGCCTGCAGACATTCATTATTGTATCGCTCTCCAGTCCTTCCCCCAACAAACTGTCTCTTGTTACAGCCAAATATTTGCCATTTTTACTTATCAGTCCAGAGCACCTGCTGACATTTTCCTGCACCCCCAGTTCCTATGTTTTTGTGCGTAGGATGTGGAAACAAGACTAAGCGACTCAACAAAAAAAAAAAAGATTATCCCTCAAGTCTTCAGTGGGGTTTCAACTCAAAGTGTGCAGACTTTAAACTCCAAGCAAGATTTACAAAACTGGAAGATAGAAATAAATAGCTCAATAAAAAAAATAAAACACAATAAAACTAACCTTTGGTGCAATATTCACCTTCAAGCCAGAGATTTCCCTCTGTACTTCTTTTTCTGCCACTAGATGTCCTGGGCCTGATGACCATTATTTTTTAACCCTCTTTCCCTGAGTTCATGTCATCCTGGACCTGTGCGCAGCCAGGTAAGTGAATTGGATCAGTGGCGTCATTGGTTCTTAAAGATTTGGCGGTGCCTGCACCCCCCTTACTTCACACTCCCTATTACCTCACACTCTGTATCCCCCATTTCTTGGCACTCTGCATCTCCTGTATCCTCATTACACCTGTAGCACCCTCTAGTTAGGTAGGTGCTAGAGGTTCGGTTTTTCTATAGAGTAGGAAAATTTAGACAGGCCTAGCTGGTGGCTAGGCCTGTTTTTTTTTCATTCTGGGCTGGGAGTGGCTCAGGGCAGGGCTGGGTGACTCACGGGTAGCATCACTGTCACCTCCCTCTTCTTTCTAGAAGGTGCTAGAAAGAGAGAAGTGGAGGAGTGGTGGAGCTGCCTGGGGTATTCTGAGGAGCCTTGACCAATCCCCAACTTGGATTGGCAGGGGGCAGGCCTCCTTAAATACCCAGGGTCAGCTCAGCTAGGGAGGAGTTTTTAGGTGGAAGAGCTGGAGTGAGAGAGTGTGGAGGTTGTTGGGGCCCACAGGGAGCTCCCCAGTCTGGGGAGGTGTGACCCTGGGCCTGGGCAACCAGGAGGAGAAGAGATCCTGGAGGAGAGGCACATGAGAGAGCAAGGAGAGGACAGCGGAAGAGAGGAGCACTGCTAAGAGATTCCAGAGAGAACAACTGGTCATAGCCAGGAGGGCTGGTGAGTGAGTACAGTCGGGAGGACTGGGAAGGCATGCCTGAGAGAACTGGGAGTTTACAGTTTGAGAGATGGGTGCAAAACCAGAAGAGTGGACTGTAGGAAGGGCAGAGGAAAGAGGTCAATGCAGCTAGGACTGGCAGGGCCTAAAGAGGGTTTACTGGGATCAGTAGCCAAGTTGAGGACAGTTAGCACCGGAACTTAGTTAGTGTCAGGCCTAAACATGTGGTGCTAGCTGGTCTGGGAATCTGCAGCAAGTGAAGTGCTGGAGGAGTAAGAGAAAGAGAAAGAGGTCTTACGTAAGCGTTGTGCTGGAAAGAGGACTGGAGTGTATATAGAGGAGTGTATCTAGCAGTCCCAAGCAAGTTACACTGAATCTTTCTGGGCATCCCATAATTTCCCATTCCCATCCAAGTTAAATCCCCTCAATAACAAAAAAACAAAAAACCAAGCTTATGGACTGTTCTATGTCTCTGAGTGCCTGAGAGGTGGATGCTGGGCTGTGCGGGGTGACAGGTGAACCACAATATTCAGCAACCCCTACGGGGGCATGACTACACAACTCACTCTGCATCCCCCTAACACACCTCATTCTGCACCACCTGCATCTCCCATTAAACCTCATTCTGCACCCCTAATTACCCTGCACCCCCTGCATCCCCATACCTCCCAACTTTTGAGATGGGAATGAGGGACACCTATCTGCAAAAGTATGCAGGCATAGGACACACCCCTTGCCATGCCCCATTAAAGGAGAATTGTACAAAAAAAACCTAGATTTGTTAAACCCACAAGTGCTTTTTTTTACCACTACTATTCCTTTATATTGGCTTTTGGAATTTACAAATGCAGCAATTTAGAAATCAGATGAAAGGTTTAGCGCTGGAAAATCCTTTTTTGATAGATAAAAAGTGCATTTTATATACAACTACAGGGCTTTATTTCAGTGGGAACTTGGTGGAACTCGGTTCCACCCCTTCTGGCTCAGACCCTTGGGGGGGGGTGCCTGCTGAACACAATCGCTTGTAAATACAGAAGTCTGGTTTCTGTGTTTACAAGTGATAGCTCTGCACTCTGTGTGTAACCCCCCCCCTGAACTCTGCACTCTGTATGTAATGCAATCCTGGTATTTAATGCCCCTTTAGGACCCTCCTACTGTTTGTGAAGTTTGACTGACCACACCCACTATTTGATGTGATTTGGAGGGTGGGTGTGGGTGGAGAGATTTTGGGGGGTCGTGGTTGAGTTCCAGCACCTGTTGTTTGAGAAAAAAGCCCTGTACAATTATATAGATCAGATGAAAATAAGGGACAAATGAAGAGGAAAGATTGACAGAGTGACATTGCTCCAAATCAGAAACAGTCCCTCGAAATCAGGGACAGTTGGGAGCTATGCATCCCCCATTACCGTACTCTCTGCATCAACCATTCCCTTCATTCTGCACCCCCTGCATCCTCTTAATACACTTCTGTCTGTACCCCCTGCATCCCCCATTGCACCTCATTCTGCATCCTCCATTGGCGTGGTCTCTGCACCCTCTGTGTCACCAATTACACTTCACTCTGCACCAGTGGCGTCGCTAGTGGGTGGCTTTTGGGGCTATAGCCCCGAATCTGGGGCCCATAGCCCCGAGTCTCTGCAGGGGTCCCCAAGGGGAGGGGAGGCTCTCTGGGGACCCTGATGTAAGTGGGGGGCTCTCTGGGGACCCTGATACAAGGGGGAGGCTCTCTGGGGACCCTAATGCAAGGGGGAGGCTCTCTGGGCACCCTGATGCAAGGGGGAGGCTCTCTGGGTACCCTGATGCAAGTGGGGGGCTCTTTGGGGACCCTGATTTAAGGAGGAGGCTCTCTGGGTACCCTGATGCAAGTGGGGGGGCTCTTTGGGGACCCTGATTTAAGGGGGAGGCTCTCTGGTGACCCTAATGTAAGTGGGGGGCTCTCTGGGGACCCTGATGCAAGGGGGAGGCTCTCTGGGGACCCTGGTGCAAGGAGGAGGCTCTCTGGGGACCCTGGTGCAAGGGGGAGGCTCTCTGGGGACCCTGATGTAAGTGGGGGGCTCTCTGGGGACCCTGATGCAAGGGGGAGGCTCTCTGGGGACCCTGGTGCAAGGAGGAGGCTCTCTGGGGACCCTGGTGCAAGGGGGAGGCTCTCTGGGGACCCTGGTGCAAGGAGGGGCTCTCTAGGTACCCTGATGTAAGGGGCGCTCTCTGGGGACCCTGATGTAAGTGGGGGGCTCACTGGGGATATATACACACACACGTATATTACTGTATACACATGTGTATGCCTGCCCAAGCGTATGACTTTCTTTACTATGCTGCTATTAGCTCTAGCCCCAGATCTTTTGTGGACCTAGCAACGCCCCTGCTCTGCACCCTGTTCTTTGGAGCCAGTGGAAAAGTGAAGAAAATGCTGGGTGCCTGGCTGTGTGTGCTCTAAGTGGAGACATAGGACCACATTTACCAGCGGGTCCTAGGAGGGCGTGCTACACCCCTTATTATCAGCATACCTGTATATGGGGGTGGGTGGGTGCACACCTATGCATAAATGTTTACCCATGTGCATGATCAATTCCTTGTATGTTGTTCATATTTGGCCAATAAAGCTGATTCCGATGCTCAGCTCATATATACCCTAAAATATCTATTTATCTTCCTACTTCACAAAAACCCATCTGTATTATTCTGGGAGCTCCTACCGAAATTCTTCAGCCTCAATGAGATTTCTCTCACCTAATTTCATATAAAAGTCCATTCCCAAATATTCAGGTTGATTAAACACGTTTTTTTTTTTTTCTCCACCGGCCTGGCTGCCATGTGATTTATTCGGCGTTGCCTTGCGTCTGATCAGCTCGGCTTTTAATAACTTGCAGAACAAGGTCATTCTGATTCCCAAGATAGGTATCTAAAATAGCCGAAACATTTATTTTCTCTGGATGGCGTACACCAACAACAAACGTTCTCCGGCAGGAATGAGACCCTTATACCGGTCCTCCTAAAGTCAGCAGTTATTTTTTGAGAAAGCAAAACAGTAAAAAAAAAAAAAAAATCCTAAAATATCCCAGGATTTTCACAGAGACGCTCTCTGCTCTCTGTTACATATCATTTGCACATTCTCAGACTAAAACTCGATTCGAGTCTGATTTTTGTTTGATTTAATTGGCCAACAAAGAATCTTTTCTGCAGGTTCGCTCAAACAGGATTTTGTCCTGATGGGTAATATTAAAATCAAGTCATAAAATCCTAGGAATGGGGGAAAGCATGCCGCCTCGGAGCACGTCTTAAATAGCTTGTCTTGTCCACGATGGATAAACTTTTCGGAGCTCAGCCGTGCCTTGTGCCGTGGAGGTTCTTGGAGACGAGGGCCATCAGACTAAAGTCCAAGGAGACACTTTGGATTGCTGTCCAACCGTGATTACCGAACAGGTTTTCTTGGCAAAATACAAACAGAACTCAACAGATTTCAAGGCTATTTTTTCTCGGCACAAGAAATCCAGACGAGGGTAACTTTTTTTCAGACATTAATTAACACATCAGTATGTTTTTTGGACAGTGGGAGGAAATCAGATCTTCTGGAGGAAACCCAAGCAAATCATCCAAGTAGATGTAAACCCTTACTGAATGACAATTCATTTGTTCAACAATTGCAAATTTTTAAAAATAAAATACATGAGTCAGCTTTTTTCATTCTGCGTTGAATCTCAGTGCTGTTGATCTTCTATATACCCCTCACTCATTTGCATGGGGGAGGTTGGTATCTGGGGGCCCCCCTATATATCTTAAAGGGGGCTTCTGGATTTTGATAAGGACAGCACAGTCATAGGTTGGACTTGATGGACTTGTGTCTTTTTTCAACCTCACCTACTATGTAACTATGTAAGAACCCCCCCCGCCTGCTGACCCCTACAACAACCAGGGTTGTGGCAAAAGGCTGTGTTGCGGGATTGTGGCCAGGGCTGGCGCTACCACTAGGCAAACTAGGCAGCTGCCTAGGGTGCAGCCACGACTGCTGGTTTCTGACTTTCCTCTGTGCAGTGTCTCAGGTACCCAGTGAGGAGTGTGGCTCCTATGCCCACCTGTGGTGGGATGTCATAGTCTGGCCTGTCTTTGCTTCCTCCCCGCTCTGTAGCAGTAATCACACACTGACTCACACCGAGGGGGAGATTTGCAGCCAATTGATTGGCCTGTAGCAGCCATCTTCAGTTCCTGTCCTTCTCCGTCCCTGGGATCTGAGTGGTGCCAGTGTCAGCTCTTTGCAGCCACTGGAGGAGCAGGATCAGCGGCATTGTGGATTTGACAGAGACAGCCAGGATCGACCCTGGGAGTCCCCAAAACCTCATCATCTATTGGGGGAAAGAGGGAGATCAATGAGCGTTGAGTAGACATTTTTCTGTCATACTGATCATGGACCTGTCCAGGGGGGAAATATCATCACCCCCATCATCACAGCCAGAGTCGGGCAGCCATGTGCCAGTGTGTGTACTTTAGTAAAGCCAACAATTGGCTTTTAATGTGGAAGTAACACAAATGGCTGTTAAGCCGCTGGTCACTTCCACAATGTTCCACCCTCCACCACAAGACCTCCCCTCCATGCTTACCGGGCTCCGCTATCCCACCTGCAGGCCCGGTGCCGTCACGGGGGAGGGCTGGAGCTCCACGAACATCCTCCTGAGCAAAGACCAGGAAGTGACGTATATGACATCACTTCCTGGGCCGGTGGCGCCGCCATTTCTACAGGAGCTGTGCTCGGGGAAGCAGCTGATGGAACACCGTCAGCTGTAGCGGAGTACAGAGGAGACATCCAGGGTCTAATAGACCCTGAATGTCTAATAAAGAGTACCTCTCACTTACAGTATATGCTATTACATAGGGGGGCTATTGGTCCCCAATGTGATAGCAATAAAAGTTACGTTAAAAAAAAAAAAAAATTAAACAATAAAAATATAAAATCTAAAAAAAAGATTTAAAGAGACACACACACAAGAAAAATTAGAGCCCCTTATCACCACGCACGTCAGAGTGAGAGCAATTCTAGCATAAGAACCCCTACATAACACTAAACTGATGACCTGTAGGAGCTTTTAAAGCGTTGCTTATGAAAGAATCTAGGGTACTGAAGTTTTCGCTGTTTCATGGGCGCACACACGCAAAGCCTCTACAGGTCATCAGTTTAGTGTTATGCAGGAGGTCTGGTGCTAGAATTATTTAATCAATTTGGAAGGTTTTTTTTTGGTTTTTGTTTTTTGGAGGGGGGGTGCAAAATAGTCTAGCACTGGCCCTTATTGTGGCCTAGTACAGCCTTCTTCAACCAGGGTGCTCAGGCTCACCCCTGGGGTGCCTCGAGGTTTCCTCAGGGGTGCCTTGGCAAAATGCCTAAAAATTGCTCAAAAATTGTATACAAGCCAGCAGGTGGATGAAGGCTGCTTTTTTAGTTACACTAATGCCCCGCACACACGATCGGACTTTCCGATGGGAAATGTTGGATGTGAGCTTGTTGCCGGAAAGTCCGACCGTGTGTACGCTCCATCGGACAATTGTTGCCAGACTTTCCGCCAACAAATGTTGGCTAGCATGTTTTCAAATTTTCCGCCAACAAATGTTTGTTGTCTGATTGTCCGATCGCGTGTACACAAGTCCAGGCATGCTCGTTCTTGTAAACTCGCGTTCATAATGGAGAATTAACATTCGTGACGCGGCAAATTATGAAGTCTGGAAATGCAGCGCACAATTCTCTTCTTCTTTAATGGGATAATAATGAAGCTGCTTTGCTGGTGATACTGATGGAGTTTTTGCAAACAAATTTTCAAAGGCTTTTTTATTTCTAGTGATATCAAGAATAATATTATTATGCTTTATTTATTTATTTTTGGGCAAGTTACCACAACACCATTATCCTGTAGTTTTTAAAATCAATGATGCAACTATGTTGGTGTCCCTTGTTAATTTTACATTGTATTTTATAAATGTAACTGCCGACTCCCAAACTGTCATTTGAAGTAAAACACATAGCCAAGTATTATTCTCCACAATTTTTTTTATTGTGCATTAAAAAAAAGAAAATAAATAAAAGAAAATAAATAAAATTAGACATGATATCTGCCAATAGAACCAAAAAGTGCATTCTATGCATCCAAAAATATAGAAAATATAACAAATCAAATCATTATTTTTCAACCCAAAAAATTTATGTCAAAGCAATAACTCCAAGGCCAATAATAAATAACACGTGTAGCGCACTACCCCCGTAGGAGCTGCTAGTTAGTTCATTACAGTACATGCTGGTTTAACCCCCGCTTCTTCCACCCCGCTGTAGTAATCACAGGCACCGTTGAACAGTTCAATCATTAACGTTTATTTCTGATTCGGCAGTTGTGTTACTCGAATGATGCAAACAGATATAAGTTGCCTCTTGTCTACGCTGCACGAGTTGTTAGAATCTTCCGTTAACGAACTGGCTCATGCCCCTCTGAAAAGCATGCGGTACTACTGAAATGCTGGGTGTCACAGGCCTCACCTGCCTTCTCACCTCCGGTCATTTCTTCCCTCGCCAGCTCAAGGAAGTCCAGGAACCCCCGTCTACTCAGGTCGGTTTGCAGCCACTTCTTGATTCTTGGTTGATGAAACCTTCCAGCTATAGAGTCTCTGAACCTCCATGCCTTCCGGCAAAGCTCCGTGGCTTTCCAGCTCTGGGTCTCTGAACCCCAGGCCTTCCAGCCCTGATCCTTAAAGTGACATCTTGCTGCCTTTCCACCCCTACCACACCAACTCCCCCCCCAGGAACATGTGACCCCCAGTGTATATATATATGTAGCGCTGGTAGATTTGTGATCTACCATATGTTAGGTAAATTTAGTAATTTGTTCGTTAAGAAGGTTAGGTTTGCCTCTGTTCCAGCTTGGCTGATGGTGTGTGTGTTTCCATACTGACCGGTGGGTGTCACTGTTATCACTGATCAGTGTTGGAAAGGCAACGTGTCGAAGCGTATGGATGCTCTTCTGTCCCGGAGACAATTCGGTGGAGGTGGTCCTCGGAGTTGCATTCTGGGGGAGGGTATTTATGGGACAGACGCCATATTAGGGGGTTCGTTTTACAGCCACCTGCTGGCCCTCCTGGCCGACAGGTATGCGTTAGAGAGCAATCTCATGGTCCTCCGTTCCGCAGGCCCACGTCGCTGCGGCGCAGGGGTGGGCCCAGAAGCTTGTCTGGGGCCTACCACAGCAGCTGAGGAATGGTCCTGAGCTGTCTATCCAGAGTGAAGAAGCTGGACAACCGAGGAGATCCCAGGGGAGAACCCATCATGGAGGGATCACGCAGCGTGCTGGTCTGGAGAGGGGCCTGGTGACTCGATTGGAGGACGTATCCTAAAAGTAACTATACAGCATAGTGTTGCCGGGTTGGCTTAAAGGTTCAGGCACTGTGACTGGCGTTCATTGCAGAAAGACCAATACATCCTGTGGCAGAGGATCGTACAGGTTTATGCCAAACAAGTCTGTGGCAGAGACTTTTGTTCGTGCTACGTACTGGCTGCTAGGCAATTGAGAGAGGCCTATCCAGGCAAGCTAAGAGTGTGTCCCACGAGGGGAGCGCATTCTATTGTAATATTCAAATTCTACCTGGACATTTGTCAAGAATCTTACAAGAAGATATTTGAGTTTCTGCTGCAGTTTCCCTTCTGCCTCTTTCCTGCTACTTCCTTAGTAAATCGTTTAATAAAGCATTGAAAACGTACTCAAGTGTTGGTGTGTGTATCATCCAGAGGTAAACTCAACGGAGCCCTAGACCCGGTGCCGGTGAAACAGAGGGAAGGAGAGTGAAGGTAACAAGCCCGCTTAAACCAGCAGCTCCAGCAAGAGTTATTGCTACATATATATATATATATATATATATATATATATATATATATATATATATATTTGAACCCGCCCCTGCCCAAACAAATTAACCATTGGACCAGGGTCATACACACTGCCTGTCCTTCAAGCCCTGACCCGCCTCCTTTCCAGAACATTATTCTGAAGAAGCAAGGGAGGGTTTTCCAGGGTGATGATGAACAGGTGGTCACACCCCCCTCTAACCTACAACTCCACCCTAACCCAAATCAAACCTCCAGACCCGTACAAACAGTAAGGCACTGGTAATTTAACCTGTCTTTTAACCTTATAGCACCCACCTAAAGGTGGTGGGTGCTACACACATTATCTCCTCCGATTCTGCAACATGTCTGGTTGACAAACGGCCGTTCAGAAACAAACTGAAAAGCGATAAATGAAAAACGCAAAAAGAAAAGGGCAAATCAACACTCACCAAACTTCTACTAACACGAAATTAGCAGAAGGAGCCCAAAGGCTGGCGACAAAGAGCTGAAAAAACACGTAGTACGTCACTACGTTCATAATTGTTGGCCAACATTTGTGTAAACGTGTGTATGCAAGACAAGTTGGAGCCAACACCCTTCGACCAAAAATCCACGTTTTGTTGTCAGAAAGTCCGATCGTGTGTATGGGGCATTAATCACAGGTTTTCATTGTGCACCATTACAACCTTCTAGCTGCCGCCGTCCTAATAACCAATGGCATCATCAGTGGATAAAGATGTCAGTCGCCTGAATAGCAGCCTTGTTTGACCCTCCCCTGCCCATCACTGTCAGCGTTGGGGTCACATTAGCTGAGTGATGTCGAAAAACTGAGGGAGAAGAGAAACATTGGACTACTAGTCAGTACCAGTATGCAAAAGTATATTTGCTTTGGAAGAATAAATCCAAAACAGGGTCCAACCCGTTACTAGCAAGGTGTACCTAATAAAGTGGCTGGTGGTGTACCTAATAAAGTGGCTGGTGAGTGTACGTGGAAAAAACGTAGAAATTTGGAATTTGGGTTGGAAAATTAGTTATCCAGATGGTGGGTGAACAGGAGTGACAAAGGGTGAACAAAATGAGTGCATTTAGTTTAGAAAGGAGACAGATCTTTAGTGAATGATCAATAATTCTTGAGGCCGGGCGGTATTCATAAGACACTCAGCGTTCTTCTATAGAATGAGAAAGCTTTACATTCTTTAGCTTCCAAGCTAACGGTTGGGTAAAGAATTTTTTGCTCTGGTTCTATAAATAGAACTGAATTTGGGAAACAGGAACCATTCTCCTTTCCAGAACCTTACCTCTAAAAGGCGACTAAAAAGCGCCTCTTTCTATTTTTGGACTCAGCTGTAGACCAGTTCTCCGATTTCGAAGGGACTACTTAACCAGAAACAAGAGCGTGTGTTTCATTTTCAGCTGACCCCCAGGCAAACACGAGAACAGTCTGTAATTGTCACAGTGAAAGAACCGCAGAAGGGTTTTAATGGCTGCAGAAAGGGCCCCGGCTCTCACATTCTTTCCATGGATTTGGGGTTTCGTCTTATCCGCTTCCTTTTTTTTTTCTCAAGCTGTCTTTTATGATGGACCGAATTAAAGGCGCGCTGTGCGCTCACTAAACTTTGCGAAAAGGCTCTTTATAAAATTTTTGATCAACTGAAATAAAAAAAAGAAATAAATAAAAAAATTTCATTAACATCTCAAAGCAAGTGAGAATTTGTTCCAGGAATTGTGCCTTTGTTCCTGGAGGCTCGTCAAACAACTTGAAAGAGAACTTTTTGCTCCAGTCAGGATGAAAACTGACCAGTAAAATTTACATAGTCTCATGTTATATGTGCTTAAAATAGCTTTTTATCTTACAATGGAAATTTAATTTAATAGTGCAAATGTGTTGTATTATTATGTTATTGCCATGTTTGCTCCATTTGGTAGTTTTAAAGGATTTCCACCTAAAGTTTTTTTTTTTACATGTCTTATAAAAAGAAAGGACCGTTGCTTACATACAGTAACTGCCTAAACTTTGACCTACTATTGGCCAAACTTTGGTGGACTTCTAACCATTATAACTACTGTATATAATATATGATATCTTTGGACATCCCAGTCCAAACCCTTTGAGCATTAATATAGACTTGGGGGTTGATTTACTAAAGGCAAATAGACTGTGCACCTTTGCAAGCGAAGTGGCGCTCTACATGTGCAGTTGTTCCAGAGCTTAACAAATAAGGAAGAGCTCTGCTGATTTCCATCATCCAATCATGTGCAAACAAAAATGCATTTTTTATTTTCCTTGCTGAGATTGGGTATCCTTTGTAAAGTGAAGCTATGCCTCATTTATTAAGTTCAGCACTAGGGATGAGCCAGAACAAACAGGCAAAAAATTTGGTCTCATAGACCGTTAAAGTCTATGGGACACGAACATGAAAAATCAAAAGTGCTCATTTTAAAGGCTTTTATGCATGTTATCACCATAAAAAGTGTTTAGGGACCCGGGTCTTGCCCCAGGGGACATGTATCAATGCAAAAAAAAGTTTTAAAAACTGCAGTTTTTTTGGGGAGCAGTGATTTTAATAATGCTTAAAGTGAAACAATAAAATTTAAATATTCCTATAAATATCTGGCCTGGGGGGTCTCCTTAGTCTGCCTGTAAAGTAGCGCATCTTTTCCATGTTTATAACAGTACCACAGCAAAATTACATTTCTAAAGGAAAAAATTGCCGGGATCCGACAATACACGTCTGTAATTTATTGTCAGATCCTGGCAATATACATAAAAATCATTGAAAAAAAACGGCATGGGTTTCCCCCCCCCCCCCAGTCCATACCAGGCCCTTAGGATCTGGTATGGATATTAAGAGAAACCTCGCGCCAAAAATTTTTTAAAAAATGTCGCAGGGTCTCCCCCAAAATCCATACCAGGCTCTTCAGGTCTGGTATGGATATTAAGGGGAACCCTACGCCAAAAAATAAAACCCTACGCCAAAACTGCTCACGGCTGTAATGTCTTGTCGGCTCTCGGCAATATAAATAAAAATCATTAAAAAAAAAGGCGTGGGTCCCCCCCACTCCATTACCAGGACCTTTGGGTCTGGTATGGATATTAAGGGGAACCCCGCACCAAAATGTAAAAAAAAATGGCGTGGGGGGCCCCCAGGCACTATATACTCTGAACAGCAGTATATATACTATACTGCCTGCCCTATATACTCTGCAGAAAAATTGGGCCTTAGGTGTTGATGGTGCCAGAACCCCTCACAGTTAGGCCGCGTACACACGATTGGACATTCCGACAACAAAATCCTGGATTTATTTCCAACGGATGTTGGCTCAAACTTGTCTTGCATACACACATTCTCAAAATATTTTAAAGTATGGTACAGCGCTGCGCTAAAAGTAAACTAAAAAAGCAGCCAACACACCCGTAGACTCAGGGACAAAAATAACAACAGAAAATTCAAAGTGTGGCGCTATTTGTTAAGTGTATGCAATATAAAAGACTAAGCATTAAGTGACATCAAAACATTATAATGTGAACCAAAAAAATGCCACGTGAGCACATGTGACAGTGACTGGTAAGCAAAATGATAGTACATATATGTGTTCAATTCAAATAAACATCAAAAACAATTTCAAATATAAAGTCCATAACACCAAAGAAAAAGTCTGTGATAACAGTGCATAAGCAATGATGAGCAGGTGTTTTCTTGTATGTGCAGAAAACTTTAGACCCGGTAGCCTGGTAGGTAAAATGGACCATGAAAAACCAGAGGTGCACGGAAGTTTGAAGACAGTGCCAGGACCTTCACCAGAAAATATGGAGGCTTACTGGAAGTAGTGGCCTGAAATAGCATATGCCATACAGGTCAAAAAGGCTTAATGACCAACAGGTCTAGATGTGTTATCCGGTCAGATGTCATCACCACACAAAACGAGGGGAGGGGGGGAATTGATCAGCACGACTTCCTCATTAGTAGATGTACCACCATAAGCCAAGCGAAAGGTTCGTGTTGCATGTGAGGGATGAAAACACTCACATAGTATAATAACGTTTAAACTTGGATTTATTAAAAAATAACAGTAAAAAAAAGACTCACATTTTTAGCAGATAAAATTAGCGTATCAATCGTATAGCGGTAGTCGTGAGGGGTCCACCCGACATGTTTCAACTAAAAAAGTCGTCTTCTGGGGTGTGGAACCCTCTCACCCCACCGCTCTATTTATAGACAGATAAATAATGACCCCCACTGGAAGTGTCCGAAACCGGAAGTGATTCAGATGACCTTATTTCCGGTTAGAGGGGCATATGCTACAGGCTTGGTATTTTAAAGCCATTTGTTTCATAAAAACTAGACACTCGGGACTTGTATTCTGATGTAAAACCTAAATAATGAAATAATGAGGCAGGAATAAACTGGCAATGGTCCGGATGGTTAGTCCGTGACCAAGCCTCACTGTCAGTGTCTCCGTCCAATGAGTGAGAGCGCAACGAACCGCTGCGCTCCACACTCTGTAACAAGCCTCGTTTGAGCGCGATGACATCACGCGTGTGGCTGGGTAACGACGGCGGTGCGCTCCAAGTCGTCACTCAAGCCTCGCTATCGTATAACGCGATACCTGAATAGCGACGGCGGTGCGCTCAGAGGCGTCAACCAAGCCTCGTTATCAGTCAATAGTCCATCACAACACAGGAAGTGGAGCCCGGCCCTCTGAAAAGGGGCGGAAAAGACATCTAAGTGTCATCAAGGATGGAAAACATAATATTAAGATGTGTGAGAACTTAAATGTACTGTAAGTAACTCCACATTTACCACATTCTCGGCACTTCAAGCCAGATGCCAACTACCCAACAGAGAATTTTACCGATATCTCCAAATAAGACATTTTTTTCAATTACACTACCCCAACCCTAATACAGACCCCCCGACACTATATGAAGACCTGTGCCACACATCCCCTCGTCAAAAAGGCCTTATCTCATTGATCCATAGTATGCTAGAATCTTCCAATGACCCACCCACCTTAAAATACAGATCACAATGGGAACAAGAGCTAGCTCTTGACCAAGAAGAATTAGACTGGGATAAAAACTGGCAGAACATTCGCAAATGCACAAAATCACTAACGGTCAGAGAGACAGCCATTAAACTTACAACAAGATGGTATTATACCCCAACCCGTCTCCACAGGTTTTACCCGCAGGTGTCTCCCAGGTGTTTCCGGGGTTGCACCAACTTAGGCTCATACCTACATATATTCTGGGAGTGCGATAAACTACAACCCTCTTGGAAAGAGGTTTTTAAACTGATTGATAGACTGGCTGAGAAACCCATCAATCTCACATTTCACCATTGTATTCTTTTCCAAGACATCCCAGAAGTGACTAAACCTATGATGAGATTAATACACTCTATCTGCATTGCTACCCTTTGGGTCATTGCACTACACTGGAAATCCTCTACGTTCCCCTTTGCACAAATTATCTCTCGGATAGATAGTATGATGGTGTCCGAGGAAATATTCCATACCTTACATGATTCCATCCCGACATATAATGCCAAATGGAATCCGTGGTTTTTATTCAAGTTCCAAGACTGACCACTCTTTGAGTATTTAGACAGACTATTAATAATCTGCTTTTTGTTCTATCTGGTTAAGAAATTTCCCTTTTTTCTTTCTTCTTTTTCTTTCTTGTTTTTCCTTTGATTACCTTACCAGAATGGATACCCTTCAGGGTGATAACTTCACGTGAGTCATGAACAGAATGTATTTGGCCACTGTGAATTCAAGTTGGTCTTATAGCCTATCATGCCTACACCTCATCATATTGTATTAAAAGATATCCCTATGTCTCTGAAGGATGTACATGTATATCTATTTTGTGTACCAATTTTGTTACTTTCAATAAAATTATTTGAAAACAAATGTACTGTAAGTGCCTATAGAAATCCAAAAGAATCATGGTAATATGATACATAAGAATTTGAATAAACTATGAGTACCTAAAAATATCTAAAAAATTGGAACAAATTTATATAAATGTGCACTAAAAAAACGGGAACATTACTCCATAGTCTACAGTGTATAGGTTCGGACACCTGGCCTGCCAGACACTGCCAATAGGGGGCATAGGAGCACTCTAATGTACAACTATAATATCTAAAAAAATATACAGTATATGCAGAAGGAAAAAACATGAAAGGTCATAAAGTCCCATAGCAATGTATAAATTTAAAAGATATAATAAAAAAGACCATCTCTATTGGGCTAGCATGAATAGTGAATAATAAGAAAAAAGGGAGAGATCAAAAGTAAAATAAAATTTACGCCTGGTTAATAAAAGAATTGATGTCCCAATCGACAATTATACCTTGCGGAAAATGGGACCCCAATTCGTATATCCAGTATGTCTCCAGACGGGAGACACCTCTAAGAGTCGACCCCCCCCGCCATGGGGCCCTGTACTTATCTATGATGAGAAACTGTGTGCCAGCAGGGTTTCTATCATGACATTCCCTATTGTGCCTAGGGACGGTATGTTTAGTACTACCTGCCTTAATGAGGTTAATATGCTCTGAAACACGTACAGTAAAGGATCTAATAATAGTCTCACATATGTTGTCGGAGATTTCGAACGTCAAGAACCCAGTGACGTACAACACGTACGATGAGCCGAGAAAAATGAAGTTCAATAGCAAGTGCGGCTCTTCTGCTCGATTCTGAGCATGCGTTGGAATTGTGTACACACGATCGGAATTTCCGACAACGGATTTTGTTGTCGGTAAATTTGAGAACCAGCTGTCAAATTTTTGTTGTCGGAAATTCCGACAACAAATGTCCTATGGAGCCTACACACGGTCGGAATTTCCGACAACTAGCTCACATCAAACATTTGTTGGCGGAAATTCCGACCGTGTGTAGGCTCCATCGGACATTTGTTGTCAGAATTTGTGTACGCGGCATTACTCTTGTTTGTCGCAGGAACGGGCCCTGCTCTGCTGTGAAATATTATATCAAAAATTGTAAATACATGCCCCTGTTAAACAGGGGCAGAAAAATTGGGCCTTGGGTGATGGTGGTGGTGGTGCCACAACACTGTAACCCCTCACAGTTACTCTTGCTGGGCGCAGGAATGGGCCCTGCTGTGAAATATTATATCAAAAATTGTAATTACATGCCCCTGTTTAACAGGGGCAGAAAAATTGGGCCTTGGGTGGTGTGTGGTTCCACAACACTGTAACCCCTCACAGATACTCTTGTTGGGCGCAGGAACGGGCCCTGCTTAACTACTATTTCAAAAATTTTAATTACATGCCCCTGTTAAACAGGGACAGAAAAATTGGGCCTTGGGTGGTGGTGCCACAACACTGTAACCCCTCACAGATACTCTTGTTGGGCGGAACGGGCCCTGCTGTGAAATATTATATCAAAAATGTAATTACATGCCCCTGTTAAACAGGGGCAGAAAAATTGGGCCTTGGGTGGTGGTGGTGGTGCCCTAAACCAAAAATATTGTTGGATCCAAGACTGATTCATTTTTATCAATGGGAGCCTGTCAACGGAGTCAGTGGACAGGCGCACTCCTTGATCCGTTATAAACCCTCCAGCACACTGAATGTGCGTTCATAAAGCACGCTGGATGCAGGACAGGCCAGTAGCTCGATTGCATATTGAGCAAGTTCTGGCCAGTGGTCCATCCTCAAGACCCAGTAACCTAGTGGATGCTCTGTTGGAAAGGTCTTCAAGTCTGCTCTTGCTCCTAGCTATTCCTGCACCATATAATGCAGACGCTGTTGATGGTTGCTTGAACTGATCAGACCTTGATGCTGAGGACTGCAAAATTGCTTAAAGGCATCGGTCAGCTGGCCACCTTCTCCACCGGTCTTCCTCTGACTAAACGAAGCCTCAGCAACACGTTGTCCAGCACCAGAAAATGGTAACTTCCCAGGGTCTGCAAATGCATTACACAAACCTTTCTTCAAGGCCTCCAGAAAATGTTTCATCCTCTGCTCCCTCGGCGAAGGCTGGATGAGTTCTGCAACTTTACCCTTGTAACGTGGATCAAGAAGGGTTGCCAGCCAGTAATGATCCCTCTCCTTGATACCACGAATGCTAGGGTCCATTCGCAGGCTTTGCAGAATCAGGGAGGCCATGCAACGTAAGTTTGCAGAGGCATTCGATTCTGAGTCCTCTGGGTCACTAAGGATCACATTATCCTAAGGAACTACCTCCTCCCAGCCACATACAACTCCTTGGGTTTCTGGGGACTGAAAACCATCCCTTGAAGACTGCTGCTTAGTGTTATACTCTACATCCATGCTGACACAATCCTCCTCCTCTTCCTGTGTGTTATGCAGGCCCGCAGGAATGCTACCTGGATAAAGGGGGCATTGAAAAAGGAAGTCATCCTCTTCCTCCCGCTGTTCTGCCTCAAGTGCCCTGTCCATGATTCCACGAAGCATGTGCTCCAGCAGGAAGACTAGAGGGACAGTGTCACTGATGCATGCATTGTCGCTGCTCACCATCCTTGTGGCCTCCTCAAATGGTGACAGGACAGTGCATGCATCCTTGATCAGTAGCCACTGGCATGGCAAAAAGAAACCAAGCTCCCCTGACCCTGTCCTGGTGCCATAATCATACAGGTACTTATTGATGTCCCTCTGCTTTGTGTGCAGCCGCTGCAGCATTTCCAACATTGAGTTCCACCTCGTGGGCATGTCACAAATTAGGCGGTTGGTAGGCAGTTTTCATCCCCTTTGAATGTCAGCCAGCCGAGCACTGGCATTATATGACTGGCAGAAATGACCACAGACTTTTCTGGCCTGCCTCAGAAGTTCTTGTAAGCCTGGGTACCTGCTCAAGAACCGCTGCACCACCAAATTCATGACATGTGCCAAACATGGAACATGGGTCAAGTGTCCCTGTCGGAGGGCAGAGAGAAGGTTAGTGCCATTGTCGCATACAACCATTCCCGGCTGAAGCTGGCATATCGTCAAACACCTCTGAGCCTGCCCCTGCAGAGCTGACAGAATCTCTGTCCCAGTGTGGCTCCTGTCCCCTAGGCAGACCAACTCAAGTACCGCATGGCATCTTTTAGTCTGACTGCTTGCGTAGTCCCTTGTATGCTTACGGAGCACTGCTGGTTCAGAGGACAAATCTGCAGAAGAGGCCATAGAGGAAGAAGAAGAGGAGGGTGTTGAGGAGAGAGCTGTGGCAGAATCACCACTAGCATTTTGGAGGCGTATTAGGGGAACACGCTCCAACAACACTGAACCCTGTCCTGCATCCTTCCCAGCTGCCAGCAAAGTTACCCAGTGTGCCATGAAAGAAAGGTAACGTCCCTGCCCATGCATGCCGGACCATGAGTCAGTGGTAATATGAACCTTACTGCTGACCACCCTGTCCAACGAGGCCAAAACATTGTCTTCCACATCCCGTTAGAGAGCCAGAATAGTCTTCCGTGAAAAGAAATGGCATTTTGGAACCTGCCACTGAGGTACAACACATTCTACAAATTCACGAAAGGGGGCAGAGTCTACCAGCTGAAAAGGCAGCAGTTGCAGTGCTAGCAATTTGGCCAAGCAAGCATTTAGACGCTGAGCATGTGGATGGCTGGGACCAAATTCTTTTTTTAAGGTAAGGAAATTTGCCTGCTAAAATCAATTGGTGGTGTACTGCTAGTAGATTGGCTGCAAGTACTTAGGACAGGGAGGGAGGGGATGATGAGGTCACTGACTGTACTTGGGTGCCTGAGAGAAGAGAGGAGGAAAGTGAGGAGGAGGCACAACTCCAACGAGGTAGGATGTCCTCTAGGGGGCAGCATAAGGGCAACAACCCTATTGCAGCACACTGCAGAGCTCCGCAGGTGCAGGGTGCTGCTGACTCCCCGCTGATTTTAAAAGTTCATTGGTGTGGGCCTTTTTTCGACATGTGTGCAGATCACACCGTTGCTGTTGGCAACCTATGTCTGAAGCGGATCAAGCGTGGTCAGAACAGCAGCCACTTGGGCACCAGATTCTTGACCAGACATATGACGACCTGCCATGCAGTCTGTTGGCAACAGCACTTGAAAGACCCACATATATATATATATATATATATATATATATATATATATATATATATATATATATATATATATTAGACTGACTGTGTTTGTGTATATATATATATATATATACATACACAGTATCTCACAAAAGTGAGTGCACCCCTCACATTTATTATACCTTTCTATGTGACAACACTGAAGAAATGACACTTTGCTACAATGTAAAGTGGTGAGTGTACAGCTTATATAACAGTGTAAATTTGCTGCCCTCTGAAAATAACTCAACACACAGCCATTAATGTCTAAACTGCTGGCAACAAAAGTGAGTACACCCCTAAGGGAAAATGTCCAAATTGGGTCCAATTAGCAATTTTCCCTCCCCGGTGTCATGTGACTCGTTAGTGTTACAAGGTCTCAGGTGTGAATGGGGAGCAGGCGTGTTAAATTTGGTGTTATCGCTCTCACTCTCTCATACTGGTCACTGGAAGTTCAACATGACACCTCATGGCTAAGAACTCTCGAAGGATCTGAAAAAAAGAATTGTTGCTCTAACATGGCCTACAGATGGCCTAGACTATAATAAGATTGCCAAGACCCTGAAACTGAGCTGCTGCACGGTGGCCAAGACCATACAGCGGTTTAACATGACAGGTTCCACTCAGAACAGGGCTCGCCATGCTCAAGCAAAGAAGTTGAGGGCACGTGCTCAGCGTCATATCTAGAGGTTGTCTTTGGGAAATAGATGTATGAGTGCTGCCAGCATTTCTGGTTGAAGGGGTGGGGGTTCAGCCTGTCAGTGCTCAGACCATACGCCGCACATTGCATCAAATTGGTCTGCATGGCTGTCGTCCCAGAAGGAAGCCTCTTCTAAAGATGAAGCACAGAAAAGCCTGCAAACAGTTTGCTGAAGACAAGCAGACTAAGGACATGGACTACTGGAACCATGTCCTGTGGTCTGATGAGATCAAGATAAACTTATTTGGTTCAGATGGTGTCAAGCATGTGTGGCGGCAACCAGGTGAGGAGTACAAAGACAAGTGTGTCTTGCCTACAGTCAAGCATGGTGGTGGGAGTGTCATGGTCTGGGGCTGCATAAGTGCTGCCGGCACAGGGGAGCTACAGATCATTGAGGGAACCATGAATGCCAACATGTACTGTGACATACTGAAGCAGAGCATGATCCATCCCTTCAGAGACTGGGCCGCAGGGCAGTATTCCAACATGATAACGACCCCAAGCACACCTCCAAGATGACCACTGCCTTGCTAAAGAAGCTGAGGGTAAAGGTGATGGACTGGTCAAGCATGTCTCCAGACCTAAACCCTATTGAGCATCTGTGGGGCATCCTCAAAGGAAAAGTGGAGGAGCGCAAGGTCTCTAACATCCACCAGCTCAGTGATGTCATCATAGGGGAGTGGAAGAGGACTCCAGTGGCAACCTGTGAAGCTCTGGTGAACTCCATGCCCAAGAGGGTTAAGGCAGCCCTGGAAAATAATGGTGGCCACACAAAATATTGACACTTTGGGCACACTTTGGACATTTTCATTTAGGGGTGTACTCACTTTTGTTGCCAACGGTTTAGACATACTGGCTGTGTGTTGAGTTATTTTGAGGGGACAGCAAATTTACACTGTTATACAAGCTGTACAGTCCCCTCAGCAGTAACAGGCAGAAGCAATCACAGCCTAGGAAAACAGAGCCCAGAAAATATACGGTAAACCTAGCTAAGGTTTGTTACAACCTAGCTGAAAAAAAACTCACACAATTTAATTAGGGACACTCCAACTTAGTGCAAGGTCCCTACAAAATTTTTGATTTGCTATCCCTTTCTGTCTTAGTGACAGTGGTCCCCAGGAAAACTTAGTGTAAATATTCACAGTGGGGCACAGACAGCAATAAAAATCTGATTAGGTTTTCATTCTTGCCTTCACTATGCTTACATTTAATAGTTATATACACTTTATCCCTAACATTTAACCATAACCTTGCCCTAACATAACACTCACCTAGTCCCTAACTAGGGATGACCTAAGGCATGTTCAGATCCTCATCTGAACCCACCTGAGCAAGCCCACCAGGAAGCTTTCACTGTACTGGGCCACTCATAAGTGGCTGAGACATTCCCTGTCCCGCAGCTACATGCATACATACCCATTGAATACGTGCAGTTGTGGGATGGGGAATACCCCAGCCACAGATAATTGGAGCCCAGTGGAGGTGACAGCTTCATGGAGGGCTTATTCAGGTGGGTTCGGACTATAATTTCTGTCAGTGGGAGAATAGTGCCCCATTTTTGTTGGCAGTGGGAAAAATAGTGCCCCATCATTGGTGTCAGTGAGATGAGTAATGCCCCTTCATTGGGGTGGGAGGAATAGTGCCCCCTCTTTGGTTTCAGTGATAGGAATAGTGTCCCATCGTCCTATTTTTGATGTCAATGGGAGGAATAGAGCCCCAGCATTGGTGCTAGTTGGAGGAATAGTGCCCCATCATGGTTGTCAGTGGGAGGTATAGTGCCCAATCATTGTGTCAATTGTAGGAATAGTGCCCATCATTGGTGTCAGTGAGAGAATTAGTTCCTGTCCTGTTGTATTTGATTGGAATGAATAGTTCCCCATTGTTGGTGTCAGTAGAAGGAATAGTGACCAAATCAATGGTGTCAGTGTGCCTCATGGTTGGTGTCAGTGGGATAAATAATGCCCCATCATTGATGTCAGTGGGAGGAATAGTTTTCCATCATTGGTGTCAGTAGTAGGAATAGTGCCCCATCATTGATTTCAGATGGGGGAATAGTGCCCCATCTTTGGTGTCAGTGGGAAGAATAGTGCCCCATTTATTGGTGTCAGTGAAAGGAATAGTGCCCCATCCTTGGTGTCAGTGGGAGGAATAGTTCACTATTGTTAGTGTCAGTAGGAGGAATAGTGCCCCACCATTGGTTTCAGTGGGAGGAATAGTGTCCCATAATGGGTATCAGTAGGAGGAATAGTGCCCAATCATTGGTGTCAGTGGGAGAATTAGTTCCCTGTCCTGTTGGATTCAGTGGAAGGAATAGTTCCCCATTGTTGGTGTCAGTGGAAGGAATAGTGACCAAATCAATGGTGTCAGTGTGCCCCATCGTTGGTGTCAGTGGGATAAATAATGCCCCTTCATTGTTGTCAGTGGGAGGAATAGTTCTCCATTATTGGTGTCAGTAGGAGGAATAGTGTCCCATCTTTGGTGTCAGTGGGAAGGATAGTGCCCAATTTTTGTTGCCAGTGGAATGAATAGTACCCCTTCCTTGGTGTCAGTGGGAGGGGGGGATAATTACTCATTGTCGGTATCAGTAGGAGGAATAGTGCCACATCATTGGTTTCAGTGGGAAGAATAGTACACCATTGTTGGTGTCATTAGAAGGGATAGTGACCAAACCAATGGTGTCAGTGTGCCTCATTGTCGATGTTGATGGGATAAATAATGCCCCATCATTGGTCTCAGTGGGTGGAATAGTTCCCCATCATTGGTGTCAGGGGGAGGAATAGTGACCTATCATTGGTGTCAGTGGGAGGAATAGTGACCCATCATTGGTGTCAGTGGAAGGAATAGTCCCCAACTCATTAGTGTCAGTGGGAAAGCCAGATAAAGGTGAGCAAAGGGCCACATCCGACCCATGAGCTTCAGTTTGGAGACCATTGCTGTAGTAGCTTGGGCTACAACAGTGATTTACAGATTGCATGAAGACCAGTTAGGTGTCATCAGTTAGGTATCACCTATCACAAGCTGGCCCAATGCAAAATATCTCATCCCTGGCCATCCTGTGCCGTGACTGGTGCACAAACCATATGGACTTTGTATCGAAAACCATCAGTAACTAAAGTAACAAATGTTTTGTTTTCCTCAACATAGAAGTAATTCATCTGCAAAGTAATTTCACCAACAGATGTCTGGATAACATCAATAAATTATAACCGTACAACTTTCTCCCTTTTAAGTTTGCAGAGGGAGGAAAGAAGTAATTAAACACTTGACAAATACGGTTTAATAACAGCCATTTTCACAAGCCACAGGAACATGTTTTATTAGCCTTGCTCACGATATTGAATATATTGCACGGCCTCCTACAAGACCAGTAACATCTCCGACGTGAAGTTCGCACACATTCTTATTTTGTTACATTGTGGCTTGTGAATCAGAGATCTGACTGTGGAATTGCAAGGTTGGGACCTCCATGTTCCCCAGCGAAATGAATAAGTGGTCTCAATCCAATTTCCTCTAACAGGTGTCCTCATTAAAATGTGGTTGGCAGTCAATGCTACTGAAATTAAGGATGGGATTCATTTAATAAGGAGGGGGGGTGGGAAGTGACTGTCTCGAGGGGCCGCTACTAACAATGCCTGAGAGTTCATGTCTAGGTCATTCGGTCAAGTTGGTGTTTTATCAATAAAGTTGATTACCATTTGAAAGCTGTTTAGTCATCCATATCAAATGAAATGCTTGGAGGGGGGGGGGGGGGTCTTCGAGGAGAGCTATGCTCATACACTGTAACATGGCTCACATCCTGCTCAGACCGCAATTCTTGAAATAATCATCTGACCGAGTCTAGATGACTATCTTGTATGCTCAATGTTGTAATATTACAAAGAAGAAAAATGTGGGGAGAGTTTTGTGAGCGCTTTTCATTTCGGACCGCAAGTCTTTCCGATAGAGGCCACACACATGGACCAGAGCTGAGAAAAGTGAGGTCATTTCAGTTTTTTGTAGTTCCTGAAATGTATAATTAATTTATGCAAGTTATATAGAAGTAAAAACGATAAGGTGAGGGCCACAAATGTGCATCTGCATTTTCTTGTGTACCTCCCACTACACCTCACTTTTGAACCCCTGCATCTCCCACTACCCCACATTCTGCACTCCTCACCCCGCATCCTCCACTACCTCACATTCTGCACCCCTGCATACCCCATTGCCGTGTATCCCCATTACTTCAACCCTCTGCACCCCTGCACCTCCCACTACCCCACATTCTGCACCTCCCCCTCGCATCCTCCACTACCCCACATTCTGCACCCCTGCATCCCCAATTGCCCTGTATCCCACATTCTGTACCCCCTGCATCCTCTACTACCCTACATTCTGCACCCCCTGCACCCTCCACTATCCCACATTCTACACCCCCCCTGCATCCTCTACTACCCCACATTCTACACCCTCCTTCATTCTCCCACTACCTCACATTCTGCACCCCCCCCCCATCCACTACTACCCTACATTTTGCTTTTCCCCCATTCTGCATCTCTCCCACTACCCTGCATTCTGCACCCCCTACATCCCCACTACCCTGAATTCTGCACCCCCTACATCCCCACTACCCTGAATTCTGCACCCCTACATCCCCCACTACCCTACATCCTGCATTTCCCCCTTTCTGTACCCCTTGTATCTCTCTAAACCTCACTCTGCACCTCATGCATCCCTCACTACCCTGTATCATCAGTACTTCAATATTCTGCACCCCTGCATCTCCCACTACCCCAGATTCTGCACCCCTGCATTCCCCACTACCCCACATTCTGCACCCCCTGCATCCCCCAGTACCCTATTGTAGCAGTACCCTGTAGGGGCTGCTGGTGATTGTGGTCCGTCTCCCACCCTGCACAGCAAGGCGCATGAATTTCCAGACACACTTTAGTCAAGAATCAGTCCTTGTACTTTGTTTTGTTTTATTAGGTGAACTGGGATGGGGATAGGGTACATATGGGATGCCCACTTGATTAAAGATAGAAAAATGCAGAGACTAAACTATTTACACCTCCGGTATATACAACCTCTCCTCTTCACCTCTACACTTGATTGTTGACTATCACTCCCAGGACCAGCTAGCGTTGAATTTAAGGCCTGACACTGGCTCAGCCAGGCCCAAAGCAAATGCCCTTTGCAGGCAGGGAGGGACCGTAGGCCCCTATGATGTAGCAAAATATGGTAGTCTATAGTGCTAGCTGTCCTACATGTGGCTACTGCACCCAGTACTACCTCTTCAGGCCCTGCCAGCCCTCCTGGCTGCAGCTGCCCCTTTCCTCTGCCCGTGCCACCACAGTCCTCCTTACTGGCTCTGTACCCATCCCAGACTGCTCCATCCCAATCCTTTCAGGTGTGCCTCCCAGTCCTCCTGACTGTGTGTCACTCACCAGCCCTCTTGGCGGTTCCTTGTTCCTCCTGGAGATTTGCTTGGCAGTGTTCTCCCACTGTCCTTGCTGCTTTATGCCTCTTGTCCAGGACACCCCAGTGTGTCATGACAGCCTAACACTCCATCTCCAGCTTCCACCCAAACAACTCCTCCCCAGGTGGGCTGACCCAGAGTATTTGATGGGGCCTGCCCCCTGCCAATTCAAGTTGGGGGTTGGTTGGGGATTGGTCAGGGCCCTCAGAATACTTCATGCAGCTCCACCTTACTTCCCCTCCCATCTTTCTAGAAGGTTCCAGTACATTCTAGAAATAGGGGGGAGCTCTCAGTGATGCTGCCTGTGAGTCATCCAGCTCTCCCTGGATTTCTGCCCAACCCAGGACAAAAACAGACAGGCTTGGCTACCAGCATAAATTTACCTGCACTAGAAAAAAACCTGTTTATACTTCTAGCACTAGAGGGTGCTACATTATTTATACTTATAACACTAGAGGGTGCTACACTACATTCTACATTTTCCACATTCTGCACCCCTTGTATCCACCTACACCTCACTCTGCACCCCCTGCATCCTCCAGTACCATGTATGCCCAGTACTTCAACACTCTGCACCCCTGCATTTCCCACTACCCTACAACCCCCCCCCCTGCATCCCCCACTACCCCACATTCGGCACCCCCTATATCCGTCACTACCCTACATTTTGCATTTCCCCCATTCTGCACCCCCTGTATCTCCGTACACCTCACTCTGCACCCCCTGCATCCCACACTACCCTGTACCCCAGTATTTCAACACTCTGCACCCCCTGCATCCCCCACTACCCTACATTCTGCACCCCCTGCATCCCCCACTACCCTACATTCTGCACCCCTGCATCCCCCACCACCCTACATTCTGTATTTCCACCATTCTGCACCCCGTGTATTCCTCTACACCTCATTCTGCACCCCCTGCATCCCCCACTACCCTGTATCCCCAGTACTTCAATACTCTGCACCCCTGCATCTCCCACTACACCTCACTCTGAAACCCCCTGCATCCCAAGCTACCCTGCATTTTGTGCTCCTACATCCCTCTACACCTCACTCTGCACCCCCTACATCCCCCAATACTCTATCTACACCCCATTACAACTCACTGTTGTACCCCCTGCACACCCCCTTATTTTGTAACCCATGCATCCCTCATTACCATACATTAACACCCCCTGCCTCCCCCCTTTACCTGCATTCTATATTCCCCACAACTCCTTAATTTTCAACTATCATTACACCTCACTAAGCACCCCTCATACAGTATCTGCAATGTTCTTGCCTCTGAGAAAAGAAAGAATAGAAAGAATTTTTTTTTTTTTTTTTTTTACATGCTGTCACAAATCAGTGTCCCTGATCACCACAACACCAGTCATATGATGACGCTGTACTGTACTGGTGACAGTATATCATTTGTTTTTTAAGTTAACAATATTTTTGAATTTTTTCATTTTTCAAAAAATTGTGACAAAAAATTACAACTTTAAAGAACTTACCATGCCTCTTACTAAATACCTTGGGCTGTCTACGTTACAAAAAGGGGTAAATTGGGGGGATATTGGTACTGTCCTGTCCTGATAACTTTCCTACAGACTAAATATTATACATGGATTTGGGTTATTTTCACCAAAGAAATATAGCAGAATACATTTTGGCCTAAATTTATGAAGAAGGATGATTTATTTGCAAAATTTAATAACAGAAACAAAGAAAATTGTGTTTTTGTTTATTTAGCAAAAAAAAAATGGTGATTAAATACTACCAAAAGAAAGCTCTGAATGTGTGAAAAAAATGATAAAAACATCATATGGGTACAGTGTTGCATGAGGGTGCGATTTGCATTCAAAGTGTGACAGTGCTGAAAGCTGAAAACCGGCCTGGGCAAGAAGAAGGTAAAAGTGTCCAGTACTGAAGTGGTTAAATAAACATTTTTTTTTTTACGTACGATTATAGTTTTTCCACTTCTGGCTGAGTGGGACACTGGTGATGTATAACCCTGGCCTCATAGCTGCACCCTGGGAAGGCTACATAACCAGTACCTTTCCTGCTAAGATGATGTGCACTGTCATATGTTCCTAGGTTATACCAAAGAATATCCTCCTGCACTTGAGTGTGGTACTTAAGGACTTGATAAACTCTCCACTAGGGATGAGCCCGATGTTCGAGTCGAACGTAAGTTGTTGGGGTCCCCTCAAAATCCATACCAGACCCTTATCCGAGCACACAACCTGGCAGGCCGCAGGAAAAGGTGGGGTGAAGAGAGAGCACCCCCTCCTGAACTGTACCAGACCACGTGCCCTCAACATGGGGAAGGTGCTTTGGAGCCTCATCCCCACAACCTTTGCCCGGTGGTTCTGGGGGTCTGCGGGAGGGGGGCTTATCAGAATCTGGACCCCAGACCCCCCCATGTGAATAAGTATGGGGTACATTGTACCCCTACTCATTCACTAAAAAAGTGTCAAGAAAGTAACGACAGGAGACAGTTTTGGACAATTCCTTTATTAAAAAAAGTGTCCTGCGATGTAAACCCATCTTTAAACACGATGTCCGACGGTCCCGAGAAAAAAAAAAACGGAAAAACTCAATCTCCATGAGAGGCATCCCCACGACTGCCGTGTTTCTGCTTTGACAGCTGTTATATAGGCAAGGGTGGGGTCACCCGGTGATGTAAACAGGTGACCCCACCCCCTCTGACATCACATGATGTCACAATGTCAGAAGGGGGCGTGGTCACCCGGTTACATCACCGGGTGGCCCTGCCCTTGGTTATATTATCGATGACATCGAGAAAAGGCTGCAGTCAGCAGAATACCTCCCATCGAGGCAGAGTTTTTCTGTTTTTTTTTCTCTGGACCGTCTGTGTTGTGATTGAAGATGGATGGACATCACGGGACACTTTTTTTTTTTTTTTAAATAGAGGAATCGTCAAAAACTGTCTACTTTCATTTTTACTTTTTTACACTTTTTTTGGTGAATAAGTAGGGATACAATGTACACGATACCCATTCACATGGCAGCGGGGGGGGCGAGATCTGCCACCCCTAAAGGGGGCTTCCAGATTTCGATAAGCTCCCCACTCCACAGATCCCCACAACCATCAGGCAAGGGTTGTGGGGATGAGGCCCTTGTCCCCATCAACATGGGGACAAGGTGTTTTGGGGGGGACCCCAAAGCACCCTCCCCATGTTGAGGGCATTTGGCCTGGTACAGTTCAGGAGGGGGGCACTCTCTCGCCCCCCCTTTTCCTGAGGCCTGTCAGGTTGCGTGCTCAGATAAGGGTCTGGTATGGATTTTGGGGGGCCCAAATGCCATTTTTTGAAATTTTGGCACGGGGTTCCCCTTAAAATCCATACCAGACCTGAAGGCCCTGGTATGGATCTTGGGGGGGACCCCCACGCCATTTTATTTTTTGGCGCAGGGTTCCCCTTAATATCCATACCAGACCTGAAGAGCCTGGTATGGATTTTGGGGGAGACCCTGCGTCATTTTTTAAAAAAATTTTGGCGCAAGGTTTCTCTTAATATCCATACCAGATCCTAAGGGCCTGGTATGGACTGGGGGAGAACCCACACCGTTTTTTTTCAATGATTTTTATGTATATTGCCGGGATCTGACAATACATTACAGACGTGTATTGTCGGATCCCGGCAATTTTTTCCTTTAGAAATGTCATTTTGCTGTGGTACTGTTAAAAACATGGGAAAGATGCACTACTTTACAGGCAGACGAAGGGGACCCCCAGGCACAATATTTAAAGGAATATTTAATTTTTATTGTTTCACTTTAAGCATTATTAAAATTACTGCTCCTGAAAAAAAACTGCCGTTTTTAAAACTTTTTTGCATTGATACATGCCCCCTGGGGGCAGTACCCGGGCCCCCAAACACTTTTTATGGCAATAACTTGCATATGAGCCTTTAAAATGAGCACTTTTGGTTTTTCATGTTCGTGTCCCAAAAATTTTTAACAGTGTTCGCACAAATTTTTTGCCTGTTTGCATGTTCTGCTGCGAACCAAACCGGGGGGGTGTTCGGCTCATCCCTACTCTCCACCTAACTGGCTTACAGGTATAGTGCAAATACGTCTTGCTACCCCTTCAGCACTTTGGGTATCCTATCATACACTAGAAAACAACAACAAAGAGAGGGAGCACCCACCCAGCACATTAATACAATACATTTTTATTAGTATCAATAACACAAGTGATATACTCAAAAACATGGCATGCCAATGACATGTACAAGAAATGTAAATGAGACTGCCTCCAGACAGGGCCTTCTTAATGCATGGGCATCCCTGGGCATTGCCCAGGGGCCAAGGTGCATGGGGGCCCCATGACAATCTTGTATTACATCATAATTGCCAACTACCCTGGATTAGCTGGGACAGCCACACTTTTTTCTAAGCTGTCCCAGAATGTGTCATGTATAGGGCAGTGTCCTGAAACCTGTACTTTGCCCCCCCTGATCCCAGGTACAGGGGGCACTTTTTTATTGAAAGTACTAATAAATATATTTTTCATTCTATCAAATATTTACACTTTTATTCTTGAGAGTAGGTGTGTAAATGGGGGCTAGCTTGTAGGGGCTCCAGTACATTACTTTGCCCAGGAGCCCATGATGCTATTAATACAGTCCTGCCTCCAGGTCCACAGCTCTCAACTGACAACATGGGAAGTCCTCAAAACGGCTTACATGTTTCGGGAGTCAAGTCCTCTTCCTCAGAGCCAAAATTATGGATGACTGAATGCCAGCTTATATATCATACTATGCTTTCAACCATGATGTCAATGCAATTCATTTCGGTCCAAATACAAATTCGGACAAATTTTTGGTTATTCTGAGATTCGGATGTATCTGAATCTCCGAATGAAATAGTAACTAATAGTAATGAATTTAATTAAAATCTGTTAAAATTAGTTTTGTTTATTTGTTTTCTAATGAATTTCAACTTTTAAGAACAATTTCAATTCGGAGCAGTCCAAAAAACGATCAACCGATTCAAATGCTGTAGCTCAGGGATCCTCAAACTACGGCCCTCCAGCTGTTGCAGAACTACACATCCCATGAGGCATTGTAAAACTCTGACATTCACAGACATGATGGGAATTGTAGTTCCTGAACACCTGGAGGGCCGCAGTTTGAAGAACACTGCTGTAGCTAGTAGAATAGCTGGTTGTTAAGCAAGCACCATCCGCCCACGTCCTTAACAACCATGACTTATCATCTGTCAGCTGGCTTCCCCACTAACAGATTATTGTAAAGAAAAGAATGCCAAAATTAAAAACAAAAACAAACGGTGGGGGTCCTCCCCAGAATACACGAGAGACCCTTATCCGAGCATGCACCCCTGCAGGTCAGGAAAGGGGGGGTGAGCGAGTGCTCCTCCTCCTGACCCATACCAGGCCACATGTCCTCAACATGGGGATGGGTGCTTTGGGGTGGGGGGTCTGCCCCCCCCCCACCCAAACACACCTCATCCCCATGTTGATTGGGACAAGGGCCTCATCCCCACAACCGTGGCTGGTGGTTGTGGGGGTCTGCGGGCAGAGGGCTTATCGGAATCTGGAAGCCCCCTTGTTAAAGATCAGATCCCGCCCCCCCACCCCCCATGTGAATGAGTATGGGTACCCTGACCCATTCATGAAAAAATGTCAAAAAGTAATAAAAACACAGACAGTTTTTGACAAATCCTTTATTAAAAAATAATAAAACAGTGTCCCCCATCGTCAATCACGCCTCCCACCATTCCCAAAAAGACGCTCTCGCTGACTTTAAGGCTGGCCGCCTACTGCAGGCTAAACCGTTTGACATTTCTTATATAGGTAAGGGACGGGGCCACCTGGCTACCCTGCTTCTGACGTCATGGACTGATGCATGCCGGGTTTGTGATGTCAGATGGGGCGATACCACCAGGTGACATAGCCAGCTGGCCCCTTACCTATATAAGAACTGTCAAACGGAGGAGCCTGCAGTAGGCAGATGGCCTCTGTGTCAGTGAGAGCGTCTTTTTTTTTTTCCTTCTTCCGGGTGAGGCGGGCAACGTGATTGACGACGGATCTACATCGGGGGGACACTGTGTTTTTTATATTTTAATAAAGGATTTGTCAAAAACCGTCTCTTTGTTTTTATTACTTTTTGACACTTTTTTACCCAACGATTGATGGTGGAGGAATTGGGCATTAGTAAGGACACGTTGCTCACCATCATCCGCAAAGATTTGGGTAAGCGGAAGATCTGTTCCCGATTTTTACTGTACAAGCTGACAGACGAACAGAGAGCAATGCAGATGGAAACTTCTGTAGATTTCGTTACCATGTGTGACCAGCATCCATCCTTTCTGCCAACCATTGTCACAGGCGATAAGACCTGATGCTACCAGTGCTCAGTGCGGCGTACCTGTTCTTGATCATCCACCGTACTCCCCTGATCTGGCACCTGTGGACTCCTTTCTGTTTCCCTGCCCGAAGAGAGCCATGAAAAGCACAAGTTTTGCGGACATGGCGGCAATCCAAGAATGTGTGACAGCGGATCTGCAATCGATTCCTAAAGAGGCCTCTGCTGACGGTTTCCAGAAGCTTTATGAACATTGCCAAAAGTGTGTTGTGAAGGATGGCGGATTATTTTGAAAGCCAATAAAGGTAATTTGTTTGTATCTTCTGTTTTGTTTGGTTTCTGATACCATTCACCAAAGTTTTTAGACACACCTCGTACATCTGACAATTCTTCTTCCCCACCTTCTGCTAAAGTAACTTTTTTCCTACCATTCAATATTCTTAAAGTCATTTTCCACACCAGCTTCATCTATTAAAGGGGAACTCTGCTGACTACTTTACCATCTTTACAGATTATTCAGTTTTCTTCTTGAAAAGACCCTCCTCGTGCACCAACTTATGGGCCCCAACTAGCCGGCAGATAAATCCAACATATATATAGTTATGGTTTAGTGGTGGATGGTAACATTGACAACCTTCCTGAAGCCTAAACGTAGTCTTTTCTGATCAAAGGTCTCCAAGTGAGTTAGCCTTGTGTTTTTGTTACTCCTTTTTACTCACCTGGGGAAAATCTCTCAGTCCCAGCGCTATCGTTTATATCTTCAGTCCTGCAGGACGAGTGGGAGTGTCTGAAAGGGGTACTCTAGTGTGTTGCATCATTCCTTTGCTTTATTATCTTGTTTATTGATAGTTTCATTTTACTGTATTCTTTGCCTGCCATAATATTCTTTGATCTTAGTACAACTTGATAATTTATTTTAAGTGTGCATATTTTTCTTTGTGTGACAGCTAGGAGACTATCTGGCCAAGGTACTGTGGTGGCATCAGCAGCAGTGGCAGCCGGTGTTTTTTTTTTTTGGGGGGGCAGCATTCAACTCCCCCATTGGCATCTCAGTCAGCACCCCCCTGCACTTACCCAAGCAGGCCCCGGCGGGCAGGTTGCGGGCTTCGGCAGGCAGCGCTGGGCTTTCGGAGGGCAGCGAGCTCCGGTGGCAGCAGCGGGCTTTGGTGGCACTGGTGGCCTTCAGCGGGCAGCAGGCTCTGGTGGCAGTGGCTGGCTCCGGTGAATTTCGGGCTTCTGCAGGTTGCAGGCTCCGGTGGCAGCGGGCTTCTATGAACAGCGGGCGGGCTCCTGTGTCTTCTGTGTGGCTCCACCCTTCTTCTCCTAGGCATCCAATAGGATTGCCTGTCCTTTCAGCCAACTGGGTGATGGGTATCAGACCCGCTTCCTGATTGGCCGGGAGGAGGATCAGTGTTGCAACAGCAAACATTCATTCACTGTTCAACACACCTGGGTGGGCTTCGGATGCAATGCTCTGTGCCCCAAGCCCACCCTATTTTGAAGCCTATTAGAGCTTCTGGCTCTAATCAATGCTTCAAAAAACACACCTCCGCCCATCCCCACCATTCTTGCGCCCGGTGTACTGAAAGGGGCCAGGTGCATGGATAGGTAGAGCGACGGGGCATGTATAGGGGGCGGCGCTCGGGCACTCACAATGGATGGGCCGCATGGTTTTCTTCCATGCGAATGTGAGTAGGTAGAGCGTTCCATAGCCGTGGTCCTTGGACTGCAAATCTTCGTTCTCCCTTTGTTTTGTAGCGGGTTTTTAGAATATGGAATAGGACAAAAAAAGAGACAAGGAAGACACCACCAGAGCAGATGGGCCGACAGGAGTTGTAGAGCGTGACGTCAGGTACGTAGCTCTAACAACTAAGATCCATAAGGTATGTAGCTTTAACAGCTACATAAAAGTGTTAGGAGGTGTCCAGGTTAGCTGCCTGTTGGTCTTGGCAAGAAATGAGAAGGAATTTGGAAATGAGCAGAAAAAGGACTTTATCATCTTATGATAAATAGAGAAGCCAGACATAATGGTATGTTTTTAAAAGAAAAATTTGGGAAACTTTCCAAAACGTAAAATATAGTCCCCATGGACAAGCGAGGCTGCCTCTGACACAGAGCAGAATGATTCAATGAGTCTATTTTTTTTTTATGGTATAAATGTAGTATTCACCGTTCATCTTCATAAGGAGCATGTCACCTTCCGCACACAATGAGCTGGGAGCACAGCTGGCGCTAGGATAATGTTGCTTCTGTAAATGTTGCTTTGTACAACCGGGTATTGGAGATACAGACCTAGGGGCCCCTGTAAAAATTCTTAACAGGCCCTACCTTCTCACTAATGGACTGTTGAATCCTTGGTATCATGGTGCGAGGCATTAATGTGCGATTTTCGCGTGTTAACATGTGTTGCACTAAGGCAGCCCATTCAGTCCCAGAAAACAGGCATGCACCATTTTTGCCAATGCAGCACACCATAGCACAAAGGTAGCCTCAGTGGAAAGATGGGTAGAGGGGCCCTAAGTCCCCTTTATTTTATCAAATTCTTGCTGTGCTACCTTACCATCCCGCTTTACGACCTCTTCCCTTCCCGCCCCACTTTGCTGCCCTCCCCCTACTTTCCTGCCTCCTCTTCTTTTGCCCCACTTTAACACTTCCCCTAATCTGCTCAGCTTTTCATGTCTTCCTGTCCCACTTTGCTGCCCTTTTCTTCCTGTCATATTTAACTGCCTTCCTCCTGCCCCACTCTACTACCCTCTACTTTCCCAAATGTACGGCTACCCCAAAGCACCCTCCCCATGTTGAGGGCATGTGGCCTGGTACAGTTCAGGAGGGGGGGGCACTCTCTCATCCCCCCTCTTTTCCTGCGGCCTGCCAGGTTGCGTGCTCGGATAAGGGTCTGGTATGGATTATTGGAGGGACCCCCATGCCATTTTTTAAAAAAAAATTGGCGCGGGGTTCCCCTTAAAATCGATTTTGAGGGGGGCCTACATGCCATTTTTTTTTTAATTTTGGCACGGGGTTCCCCTTAATATTCATGCCAGACCTGAAGGGCCTGGTATGGAATTTGGAGGGACCCCCACGCAATTTTTTTTTAAAATTCTGCTTCGGGGTTCCCCTTGCTATTCATACCAAACCCAAAGGGACTGGTAATGGACTGTGGGGGAATCCCATGTCGTTTTTTTCAATGACTATCTGTATTGCTGAGACCCGACAATTCATTATAGCCGTGAGTAGTTTTAAATGACTTTTTTCCTTTAGAAATGTAATTTTGCTCTCGGACTGTTCTAATCACGGGAAACATGCGCCACTTTACATACTATAGACACCCCCCAGGTACGAAATTTAAAGGAATATTTCACTTTTATTGTTTCACTTTAAGCATTATTAAAATCACTGCTCCCGAAAAAACAGCAGTTTTTAAAACTTTTTTTTGCATTGATCCATGTCCCCTGGGGCAGGACCCAGGTCCCCAAACACTTTTTATGACAATAGCTTGCATATTAACCTTTAAAAATGAGCACTTTTGATTTCTTTAAAGGGTGTTCCGCGGCTTTCGAATTTGCCGTGTACACCCCAAATTGTTTGCTATTCGGCGAACGGGCGAACAGCCAATGTTGGAGTCGAACTCATGTTTGACCCAAACATAAAGCTCATCCCTAGTCGTGATGACCGCCGGCCATGAGCGATCGCGGGCACGAGAGGTAGAACAGGGACGTGTGTGTGTGTAAACACACAAATCCCTGTTCTGTGAGGAGAGACAGATCATGTGTTCCTAATAGCCTAGGAACCACGATCCGTCATTTCCTCTAGGTCAGTCCCCTCCCCCTACAGTTAGAATCACTCCCTAGTTAACACAGTTAACCCCTTGATCTCCCCCTAGTGTTAATCCCTTCCGTGCCAGTGACATTTTTACAGTAATCAGTGCATTTTTATAGCACTGATCGCTGTATAAATGCCAATGGTCCCAAAAATGTGTCAAAAGTGTCCGATGTGTCTGCCATAATGTCGCAGTCCCGATAAAAATCGCAGATCGCCACCATTACTAGTAAAAAAAGATAATAATAATAAAAATGCTATAAATCTATCCCCTATTTTGTAGACGCTATAACTTTTCCGCAAACCGATCAATATACGCTTATTGCAATTTTTTTTTACCAAAAATAAGTAGAAGAATATATATCGGCCTAAACTGAGAAAAAATTTGCTTTTTTTTAAAAAAAAAAATGGGGATATTTATTATAGCAAAAAGTACAAAATATTGCGTTTTTTTTCAAAATTGACGCTTTTTTTCTGTTTATAGCGCAAAAAATAAAAACCGCAGAGGTGACCAAATACCACCAAAAGAAAGCTCTATTTGTGGGAAAAAGGGATATCAATTTTGTTTGAGTGCAGCGTCGCGCGACCACGCAAATGTCAGTTAAAGCGACACGGTGCAGAATCGCAAAAAATGGCCCGGTCATTCAGCAGCCAAATCTTCTCCTGAAATCTTCGGGGCTGAAGTGCTTAAATCACATCAATAGAGATAGAGGGGCTGAAATATTGCTTTTTTCAGGGGAAAAGGCTGTTCCAGCCTCCCTTCAGTGCTGGGGTATTTTTTTTTTTTTTATATCAAAAGTATGAACATCGCTAATAACTTTATCTACTTGCCGACTAGGCTTTTTCTGCCACTTTTTGTTTTCAAGTTTAAATCAGTATTTTTCGCTAGAAAATTACTTAAAACCCACGGATTAAACAGTACCCACTGAGTATTGCTCAGACTGAGGGGATAAAGGATCAGATCACTCAACTGAAAGCAGCACGGGTTGTTGTACCAATTAGGTCCCAAGCCAATACACCCCTGTTCCCAGGGCTGGACTGGGATAAAAATTTGGCCCTGGACTTCATCCAGACCGGCCCACTTTATTTGTGCAAACAAGCACAAAAACAGTATATAAACTATACGCAATTGTTCAAAAAAACATAAGTAGCATAACATAAGGAGTCCTCACTAACCTCTTTTACTATTTTACTTATTCTCCTCTGTATTTTTCTCATCTTTCTCACATCACTGTGTGAAGTTGAGGGCGAACCAAGAAAGCCATTACTTTGACAGGCTGTCACTGAAACCAGCCCACTGAGCCATCGGCCCACCGGGAAACTCCCTGTAGTCCCGATGGCCAGTACAGGCCTGCCTGTTCCCAATTGAAAAGAAGCCAGACAAGAAAGGTGGGCAAGTAACATACCGAATGGTATGTTATATAATTGATGGTATAAAATATAATTGAGGCAGATACTCCAATCGTGCCCGACCCCCACACTTTACTAAGTGGAATACAGTAAAACCTTGGTTTGAGAGCGTTTTGCAAGACAAGCAACATTTTTGAATTAATTGTGACGTGATATACAAGCGATGTCTTGATATACAAGTAGCGTCATGTCACAACTGAGTATAAAAAAAAAGAGAAGCGCCTCTAAGTGTAGCAATATGGTTACATTTAATGAAGGTACAACATTTATCAACATATTGCTACACTAATAGAGGCACCTCTCTTCTCTTTTATACTCTGGAGCTCCTGCTGGATTTTCTAATCCCTTGTGGAGGCTTCCATTTGTGGATGGACATTTTATGGTTACACAACCTTTCACTTTACTATAATATTTTTATATGGACTATAAACTAAAGGACCTATGAATAAATGGTTGTGGAACGAATCATTACAGTTTCCATTATTTCTTATGGGGAAATTTGCTTTGATATACGAGTGCTTTGGATTACAAGCATGTTTCTGGAACTAATTATGCTCACAATCCAAGGTGTTACTGCACCTGCCTCCAGCACCTACTTGATCTTGCAAATGCTTTCTTTTCGGTGCCCCTGCACCCAGATTTATGGCACCTTTTTTTCATTTACCCACGATGCCCAAAAGTTAGCATGAGCAAGATTGCCCCAAGGCTGTGTGAGTAACCCCTCTGAATATAATACTGCGTTAAAGCAAGTTTTGGACCAATGGTCCCCCTGACACCCAAACGCAGTTTTGCTTCAGTACATAGACGATTTGCTTATTTGTTCTGATACAAAGGATATCTGTAGCAGAGAAACAGTAAACCTTCTCATCTTTCTCTATAACAGTAACAACAAAGTTAGCAAAGATAGGCTACAATACTGCCAAGAGAAAGCACCCCCCCCTCCTGAACCATACCAGGCCTGCATGCCCTCAACATGGGGGGTTGGGTGCTTTGGGGTGGGGGGGCCCGCAGAGGGGGGCCCAAAGCAGAGGTCGGCGGCGCAGAAACCCGTTCGCGGTGGACAGGTGGACTAAGATTGTCAGGTTGCCGACCCCCGTTATAGTGAGTACTTAAACATTTTCAGTCTTGTGGAGGAAACCTGGAGAATGGGCTGTAATAACAATTCTGACTTTTTAAAAAACCACAAAAAAATTTCAAGTATAGGCTGTTTTTATCATGATCAAAATATGGTCATAACAGATCATCATGTATTACTATACATTGCAAATTTGCAACATAAAAAGATGTACATTCTCTAGGCTATATTTATATGGACTTGTACGCTTGGTCTGAGCAACTTCCAATACAATGTGGAGCTGAAGGATCTCTTATACAACACATATATCTTTCAAGCCTAGAGAATGTACATCTTTTTCTATTGCAATACATCTGTTATGGCAGTGGCGGCTGGCGCTCAAAGTTTTTTTTGGGGGGGTGCAAAAAATGTTGAAAAAAAATCATCAATTGCAGCCACTGTGCCCATCAAATGCAGCCACTGTGCCATCAAACGCTGCCAGTGTGTCCATCAAACGCTGCCAGTGTGCCCATCATATGTTGCCAGTGTGCCCATCATATGTTGCCAGTGTGCCCATCATATGTTGCCAGTGTGCCCATCATATGTTGCCAGTGTGCCCATCCTGTCCAGGAAGGGAACCAGGAAGGGCGGTTTAGTGTTAGGAAAGTGAATAGTCATTCGCTTTTCTAACACTGCTGAGTGACCTGCGAGCGCCCAGCATGGCGCTTGTAGGTCACCATTTTTGACGCCTATTAGAGCCTACGGCTCTAATCAGGTGCTTAAAAAACATGCCCCGCCGCTGTAATTCAGGCGTCCTGCGCCCAAAAACGAGCTGGGCGCCTGAATAGGGGGTGGCAGCGGCGGCCACAGATAGATTCATGCAATGCATAAATCTATCTATAGGTGATAGAGGGGTGGCAGGAGAGAGGGGGCGGCGCTCCCGTGTGCCCTTAATGCACGGGCCGCCATTGTGTTCTGGCCATATTTTGATATTGATGAAAACAGCTATACAAGCTGTATAATACAGTCTGTATAGCTGTTTCCATCAAGATCAAAATATGGCCACAACAGTTGTATTGCAATACAAAAAGATGTACACAGTGGTGTAGTTGTACAGGCACTGCTGTTACCTGTGGTTCTTCAGCGATAGTCCCAGGACAGGCACTGGCAGCCAGGCAGTGTATTCTCTGTCGTCTCGGCCACTGCACGCCACGCACCTGTGACCTGTGGGAGGAGCCGGCGCCACGCCGGCCAGATCGGCATAGGCACAGCACAGCCACAACATACATTTACACAGGCAGGCTAAGGCAGCAGCCAATCACGGAACAGCCGGGTCAGTGTCACGTTGATGTTAAGTAGAGGCCCAAGAGGCAGAGCCAATCTGATGCTCGGGGCCGGGGGTGAGGAGGGAGGGACGGATGCATGTGCAGTCGGAAAAGACTGAGAGCAGCCCCAGACCCCCAGGCCAGCGGCAGACTTTGAAAAAAAAACTCTCGGCTGCCGCCAGGGGGCAAGTCAAGTGTCTTCACTCTGAAGGACTTCAACACTCTTACAATTCCAGGGGGGGGGGCAATTGACCCCTCTTGCCCTATGGCAAGAGGACTTTCACTGTATTGTCCATTGAAGCACAAGAGACTCCACTTTGTTCGCACTGTTGAAATGTGTTCTGTAACCTTCATGTAACACACAGACACATCTTCTGCTAGAAGCTCTCTCTGTCTATACTCCCCCCCTCCCCTCTCAAGGCTTTACTTTTGCAATTGTTCTATTTGCTAGCTTTTAATAATATATTCCTATTTGTTAGCTTTTAATAACATCTCACACCACCCCTTTCTTATCTATGTATAAAATAACATGTAATAATAAACTTTGGTACTGAACGGACATTTAAACACAGTGATTGCGTCCTGTGAATCTGTTCCTGCAGCTGCAGTATTAACTTCTGAAATAATTCCATAACAGCGTATACACAGTGGTAAATGACAACCCACTCCCTCCCTCCTCCTCCATGCCCACTATCCAGCTAAACACAATGGGGGGGGCGGGATATTACATGTAGATTGATGGAGGCTTCACCTCCCTCTCATTCTAAAGCCTCGTACACACGATTGGATTGTTGGCCAACAGAGCGTCAGACTTTTGTCTGAAGGGCGTTTGCCCGAATCTTGTCTTGCATACTAACGGCACACAATTGTCAGCCAACAAACACCATCGTAGTGACTTACTATGTGGAATTTCAGCTCTTGAGCGACACCCTTTGGGCACCTTCTGCTAATGTCGTGTTTGGTGAGAATTGATTCCGAGCATGCGTGTTTGTACTTTGGACTTTTATGTGACGGACTTGTGTACAGACGATAGGAAAATCTGACAACAGAACGTTGTCAGTCGCAAATTTACTAGCCTGCCATCCAACATTTGTTGGCCGAAGGTTGGACAAGTTTAGGCAGACAGTCTGTCATCACACAATTCCCTGCCGAAAATCCAATCGTGTGTACAGTACAAGACACAGGCTGGACGGTGTGACACTCAGCCCACACCATGTTGTAAAAAAAAAATATTTAATTTCAAATATATATCTGTATGACAATTTACAAAACTGTTTATTGATATGAATTATTTATTTTTACTCTGTATTGCAAAAGCAGTTTTTGTTCTTTGTTTGTTTTTTTTATTTGAACATTTGACCAGAAGCAGAGGACTAGAAGCTCCTCCTGCTTATGTTTCCCTGCAGACAGGCTGGGAGAGAGCTGGGTCATGTGACAGCTGGATATCTATTAGGAAAAAGGTACGGTACTTAGATTTTTTTTATTAAAATAATTACATATAACAGATACAGAAATAGAAGGAACATTATGTAAATTAGAAATATAGAAAAGTGACGGCAGAAAAAAAGACTGAATAGTCCATCAAGTCTGCCTGTTTTTTGTTTTGTTTTACTTTTTTCATTAAGTTTTTTTTTTTCATGTATATTTATTGAAGAATTTTAAGGAGAATACAGAGGTTACAGTTTGTAGCTATAATTTACATCAATGCAAATAGACCTCAAAGAAGAATGAGTAAACATTTGTCCTTTTCAAATCCTTGAAAAGGACAAATGTAATCAAAGTAATCAACAGAAATACAATCTGCTATGCAAGAAATCAAGGACATAGGAGGGTAGATGTTCAAAGATGAAGATATGAAGATGAAGATATCTGAATGTCCGAATTAGAATAGTACCGAATTTAAATGAATCCGAAATAACGAAAAAAAAAATTTGGAGGAAATTCAAATTGTTTTCGAATATTTTTCTAATTCGAATAGTTTTCCAATTTCCAAAGAGAATAAAATAGAATAGAAAATAAAGGAATAGAATATAATTTTTTTTTCTGTTCTATTCCTTCATTTTCTATTCTATTTTATTCTCTTTGAAAATTGGAAAACTATTCGAATTGGAAAACTGATGTATCCGAGTTTCCTAAATTAGAATAGTAGCGAATTTAAATGAATCCGTAATAACGAATAACAAATTCGGACGAAATTTGAATTTGAATAGTTTTCAAATTTCTAAAGAGAATAAAATAGAATAGAAAATAGAGAATAAAATAGAATAAAAAATAAAGGAATAAAATAGAAAAAAAAAAAAAAATTTCTATTCCTTTATTCTCTATTCTATCTTATTGATTATTTATCCTTTTATATTGTAAAGCGCTGCGTAAACTGTTGGCGCTATATAAAACCTGTATAATAATAATAATAATTCTCTTTGAAAATTGGAAAACTACTCGAATTCGAAAGCTATTTGAATTTGAAAATCTTTTGAAGTCAAAAACTTTTCGAAATTGATTCAAAAACTTTTCAAATTGATCCAAATTCGAAAAATTCAAATCAATTTGAAAACGAATAAACAAAAGAATTCTGAAAACAAATGAAACTAATTTAACTAAACACATTTATGTAAATAATGAATTGAAACAAAACAATTTTTTTCGTTCTGCACATGTCTACGATCGCCTCTGCGGTTTTTATTTTTTGCGCTATAAACAAAAAAAGATAGACAATTTAGAGAAAAAAAAAAAAAACAACGTTTTTTACTTTCTGCTATAAAACACATATAAAAAGATGTAAAAAAAAATCTAATTTCTTCATCAATTTAGGCCTATATTCTGCTACATATTTTTGGTAAAAAAAAGTTCCAATAAGTGTATATTGACTGAAAAAAGAGTATGTAAGAAGCGCTCAAAAAACATATTAGGTGCAAAAGACACCTCCTAAAAACTGTGCTGTGTTAAACAACCAAGTGTGCAATAAAGTGCAAGCGTGACCCTGTTCAAAAGTTGGTTAAGCAATACAATGATAATCAATAGCTAAAGAGCAATAAACCGTCCATACTGTGTGAAATGTCCATAATTGAAGTGAATCAATCCAACCAGAAATTGCACCGTGCACACGTAAACAGGTAAAGGGATCCGCCACCAGCAACACCCTCCTAGCCTCTTAGCAGATTTGCGGGACCATGGATTATAATGGTCAAACAGGCAAAAGCAGCAGAGCATCTAAGGGGGAGAGCGGCCCCTCAGTGACTCGAAAATATTAGGGAGACAAAACTTCCATAGTGAAATCCATCAAAGATTCAAAGTATTTATTTGAAACAGTGGCAACAATTACCTTGATACAGCAGATAAACAACATGTAAAGTGCCGATATGAAAAGCAACAGGCTATCAGATCATACGATACCATTTGGTAGCGGCTTGGCGTGCGTGATGTCGTCACCTCTTGGCCACTCCCTGACAGGTTTTGTCATCAATGACGTGGGCCAATTGATTGGTATTTTGATTGGTTTGCACAAAAGTTAAAGTGTCTACAAACTATGGGATAGATTTATGGAATTTAAGGGGTTTTCTTTACTAGTAATGGCGGCGATCAGCAATTTTTAGCGGGACTGCGACATTGCGGCGGACAAATCTGACACTAAGTGGCACTTTTTGGGGACCAGTGACACCAATACAGTGATCAGTGCTTAAAAAAAAAGCACTGTCACTGTACTAATGACACTGGCAGGGAAGGGGTTAACGTCAGGGGTGTATTCTACAGTAACTGTGTGGGGGAGGTGTATTTACTGTAAGAATGCAGAGATCCATGTTTCTGCTTAGCAGAAACACAGATCTCTGTCTTCCCTTCTCAAAGACTGGCGATCTGCCTTGTTTACTAGACATGTGCAATTCGTTTCATTCCAAATGAATTTTTTGAACTAATTTTGACAAATTAGTAAATTCGGAAATATCTGAATTAATGAAAATCTGTTTAACCAATTTTTTGGAATATTCATAAATTTGAAAATTCGGAAGTTTGTAAATTCGAAATTCGAAAATTCGAAAATTCAAAAATTTGGAAATTTGAAAATTCGAAAACCCAAAAATAAAGGAAAATTCAAGAGAAGGAAAATCCGAAAATAAGCACAAAAATCTAAAAATAAAAATGAAAATCCAAAAATTCAAAAATCTAAAATAATAACTAGCTAATAATAACTTAACTATTACTAACTAATAAATTATAGGTATTGGAATTTCCTTTTAAATTTGGCTGTTAGATAACGCAACGAATACGAATTTATCCGAAGTTATGAATTTTCCAAATAACGAATTCCGTATCTAAGCGAATTAATAATAATGAATAACAATAATATTAAAAACTTTTTATTATTGTTATTAATTATTAATTTGTTCTGCACCATTTGTTTAGATGCAACAATCGTTATTTTGGATAAATTCACATTCGTTACGTTCACTAACAGACAAATTTGAAAGGAAATTCCAATACCTAGAATTTAATAGTTAGTTATTGTTTAGTTAGTTAGTTATTTTGAATTTCCGGATTTCGGATTTTTGAATTTTCGAATTTCCAGATTTTGAATTTTCGAATTTACGAATTTCTGAATTTTCAAATGTTAAAATTTCCAGATTTCAGATTTTTGAATTTCAGAATTTTTAAATTTCTAGATTTCAGTTTTTCAAAATTTCAGAATTTTCAAATTTCTAGATTTCGGATTTTTGAATTTACGAATTTTCGATTTTCCGGAAATTTCAGAAATAGTATGAAGGAACAAGGGGTGGGGGGAAGGGCGTTCATTAAGTTTTTTTGTTAAAAAAATGACACAGTGTGTGTTTAGTGTCACTTTAATTGGAAAGCTTGAATTTGACGGACATGTATTTTTTTTTCTATTAAAGTAACAATGTAATCAGATCTTTTTCCAGTCATATTGTAGGTCTAAAAAAAAGGTTGGCCATGTGTGAAGCTTCAATTTTCTAAATTTTTTGCTGGGTGTAAAATCGAGTTCACATGAGTATATATTTATAACCGTAAAAATCCAATTCCCTGTTATGGCGCACTCCACCCAAAAAAACACCATTTTTTTTTTTGCTTTTGGGTGAAACCACCTAAATGTCAGGATATTAAAGGGCAAATTGGCGTCTGTTCCCATGTTGGATTCAATCGCCTCCTGTCCCTCTCTCAGCTCCGAAGCGCACGAGGAAACAGTAAGATTATTAAAACCATTTGTAATGTGTTCTCTGAAATGTAACATTATTCACGGACCTCGAGATTGTTATATGAAACTGAACTCCACCTGACAGTAGAGAGAGGCGAGAAAGATTTCACTGTCATTGCAACATGGGAGATCAAATATACAGCAATGAGTTACTAACCGAAATGGATATATGTTGGAAGGTAGTCTATCTAAATCTCTGGTGCCCAACCTGCAGCCTGGGGGACACACGCGGCCCTTCTGCACTTTTTGCACGACCCTACAGACACGAATCTGTGATTCTTTAATATCTTGTTATAGCAATGATTTTTACCAGTCTATAAATGTCTCCTGAAGCATGTCACCAGTCTACAACTCCTACAGCATGTCCCCAGTCTACAACTCCTACAGTATGTTCACAGTCTCTGAAAGTCTATTGCAGCATGTCTGCATTCTCCGACCATCTCTTGTATCATGTCTGCAGTCTCTGACCATCTCCTGTATCATGTCTGCAGTCTCTGACCATCTCCTGTATCATGTCTGCAGTCTCTGACCATCTCCTGTATCATGTCTGCATTCTCCGACCATCTCTTGTATCATGTCTGCAGTCTCTGACCATCTCCTGTATCATGTCTGCATTCTCCGATCATCTCTTGTATCATGTCTGCAGTCTCTGACCATCTCCTGTATCATGTCTGCAGTCTCTGACCATCTCCTGTATCATGTCTGCAGTCTCTGATCATCTCCTGTATCATGTCTGCAGTCACTGACCATCTCTTATATCATCTCCGTAGTCTCTGACCATCTCTTGTTACATGTCTGCAGTCTCTCACCATCTCCCTCAGTCCCTGACCATCTCTTGTATCACACCTGCAGCCTCTGACCATTTCCTGTATCATGTCTGCAGTCTCTGACCATCTCTTGTATCATGTCTGCAGTCTCTGACCATCTCTTGTATCATGTCTGCGGTCTTGGATCATCTCTTGTATCATGTCTGCAGTCACTGACCACCTCTTGTAACATGTCTGCAGTCACTGACCATCTCCCTCAGTCTCTGACCACCTCTTGTATAACACCTGCAGCCTCTGACCATCTCCTGTATCATATCTGTAGTCTCTGACCATCTCTTGTATCATGTCTGCAGTCTCTGACCATCTCTTGTATCATGTCTGCAGTCACTGACCATCTCTTGTATCATGTCTGCAGTCTCTGACCATCTCTTGTAACATGTCTGCAGTCTCTGACCATCTCTTGTATCATGTCTGCAGTCTCTGACCATCTCTTGTATCATGTCTGCAGTCTATGACCATCTCTTGTATCATGTCTGCAGTCTCTGACCATCTCTTGTATCATGTCTGCAGTCTCTGACCATCTCTTGTATCATGTCTGCAGTCTCTGACCATCTCTTGTATCATGTCTGCAGTCTCTGACCATCTCTTGTATCATGTCTGCAGTCACTGACCTTCTCTTGTATCATGTCTGTAGTCTCTGACCATCTCCTGTATCATGTCTGCAGTCTCTGACCTTCTCTTGTATCATGTCTGTAGTCTCTGACCATCTCCTGTATCATGTCTGCAGTCTCTGACCATCTCTTGTATCATCTCTGTAGTCTCTGACCATCTCCTGTATCATGTCTGCAGTCTCTGACCATCTCTTGTATCATGTCTGCAGTCTGTGACCATCTCCTGTATCATGTCTGCAGTCTCTGACCATCTCTTGTATCATGTCTGTAGTCTGTGACCATCTCCTGTATCATGTCTGTAGTCTCTGGCCATCTCCTGTATCATGTCTGTAGTCTCTGACCATCTCCTGTATCATGTCTGCAGTCTATAACCATCTCTTGTATCATGTCTGTAGTCTCTGACCATCTCCTGTATCATGTCTGCAGTCTCTGACCATCTCTTGTATCATGTCTGTAGTCTCTGACCATCTCCTGTATCATGTCTGCAGTCTCTGGCCATCTCCTGTATCATGTCTGCAGTCTCTGACTATCTCTTGTATCATGTCTGCAGTCTCTGACCATCTCTTGTATCATGTCTGTAGTCTCTGACCATCTCCTGTATCATGTCTGCAGTCTCTGACCATCTCTTGTATCATGTCTGTAGTCTCTGACCATCTCCTGTATCATGTCTGCAGTCTCTGACCATCTCTTGTATCATGTCTGTAGTCTCTGACCATCTCCTGTATCATGTCTGCAGTCTCTGACCATCTTCTGTATCATGTCTGCAGTCTCTGACTATCTCTTGTATCATGTCTGTAGTCTCTGACCATCTCCTGTATCATGTCTGCAGTCTCTGACCATCTCCTGTATCATGTCTGCAGTGTCTGACCATCTCTTGTATCTTGAACAAAATACTACTACATTGTTTTTCAGCTCTTTAGCGCCACCCTTTGGGCTCCTTCTGCTAATTTGGTGTTAGTAGAAGTTTAGTGAGTGTTGATTCGCGCTTTTCATTTTGCACTTTTCATTTTGCGCTTTTCAGTTTGTTTCTGAACGGCTGTTCGTCAACCAGACATGTTGCGGAATCGGAGGAGATAATGTGTTATTGGAGTTATTGCTTTGACATTATTTTTTTGGTTGAATAATAATGATTTGATTTGGTATATATTTCTATATTTTTGTATAGAATGCACTTTTTGGTTAAGTTCTATTGGCAGATAGCATGTCTAATTTTATTTGTTTTCTTTTTTTAAAGCACAATAAAAAAAATTGTGTAGAATAATACTTATCTATGTGTTTTACTTCAAATGACAGTTTTGGAGTCGGCAGTTACATTTAAAAAAATAATATGTAAAATTAACACGGGACACCAACATAGTTGTATCTTTGATCTTAAAAACTATGGGATAATGGTGTTATAGTATTTTGCACAAAAAACAAAAAAAAAAAGGGAATAATAATATTTTTTATATCACTAGAAAAAATAGCCTTTGAAAATTTGTTTGCATTTTGAGATTTCATAATTTGCCGCGTCAGGAATGGTAATTCTCCATTACGAACGCTAGTTTACAAGATCGACTGCTTCTAGCTCATCCTTGCTTCCGAGCATGCGTGTTTGTACTTTGGACTTTTGTCCGACGGACTTGTGTACACATGCCTAGAAAATCCGACAACAGACATTTGTCTGCGGACAATTTTAAAACCTGCGATTCAACATTTGTCTGCGGAAAATCCGACAACAATTGTGCGATTGAGCATACACACCGTTGGATTTTCCGCCAACAGCCAGTCATCGAACGTCTCCCATCGGAAAGTCCGATCGTGCGTATGAGGCTTTAGTCCGTAGGGTTCAATATTGAGTTCGCCCACCCTTTGCAGCTATAACAGCTTCAACTCTTCTGGGAAGGCCGTCCACAAGGTTTAGGAGTGTGTCTATGGGAATGTTTGACCATTCTTCCAGAAGTGCATTTGTGAGGTCAGGCACTGATGTTGGACGAGAAGGCCTGGTCCGCAGTCTCTGCTCTAATTCATCCCGAAGGTGTTCCATCTGGTTGAGGTCAGGACAGTCCAGGGGCGTAACTACCACCATAGCGACCCATGCGGGCGCTATGGGGCCCGCAGCCGAGTGGGGCCCAGTGAGGATAAGAGCACCGCCGGCATAGTCTTCCAGCCAGGGGAAGAGAGAGGAAAGGAAGAGGCGAGCTGTCCGTATCAGCAGAGAGCTGAATTGCCCGATGTAAGAGCTTTCATTAGAACTTCCAGTGTTCCCGGGGCTCAGGTCACATAGCTCCACCTTTTGGCCTGGTGCCTTTGATAGACAGAACGCCGATCCAATGCAGGACATGTGACGTCATCAAAGGCGTCAGGCCAAGAGGTGGGGCTATGTGACGATGAGCCCCGGGAAGACAGGAAATTCAAATGAAAGCTATTACAGCGGGCAATCCCGCTCTCTGCTGATCCGGGTGGCTTGCCTCTTCCTCTGCATAGGTGGGGCTGTATGGGGCATAGGCAGACCAGGCTGTATTGGGCACAGGTCACGCTGTATTGGGCACAGGTCACGTTGTATTGGGCACAGGTCACGCTGCATTGGGCACAGGTCACGCTGTATGTGGCACAGGTCACGCTGCATTGACACTAGGGCAGCTGTGGGGGGGGGCTGTTTGCAGGGGGGCCCCATACAACATTTTGCTATGGGGCCCTGCTATTTCTAGTTACGCCCCTGGGACAGTCAAGTTCCTCCACCCCAAACTCGCTCATCCATGTCTTTATGGACCTTGCTTTGTGCACTGGTGCTCAGTCACGTTGGAACAGGAAGGGGCCATCCCCAAACTGTTCCCACAAATTTAGGAGCATGAAATTGTCCAAAATGTCTTGGTATGCTAACGCCTTAAGACTTCCCTTCACTGGAACTAAGGGGCCAAGTCCAACCCCTGAAAAACAACCCCCACACCATAACCCCCCCTCCACCAAATGATTTGGACCACCAAAGCAAGGTCCATAGAGACATGGATTCCCATAGACACACTCCTAAACCTTGTGGACGGCCTTCCCAAAAGAGTTGAAGCTGTTATAGCTGTGAAGGGTGGGCCAACTCAATATTGAACCCTACGGACTAAGACTAGGGTGCCATTAAAATTCATGTGTGTGTAAAGGCAGGCGTCCCAATACTTCTGGTAATATAGTGTATAAAGCAGTCGGGTGCAGAGTTGAGCTCCCGCCAATACCGCTTTGACGTTGCAGGAGAGGTTCTCTTTGACATCTGCTGCAGGAGAAAATGATAAAAGCCTGTAAGATATTGAATGACTCCAGGAGCTGAAAATTAATACCGATGGAAATGAAAATTCCACCCCAATTACACCTTCTGTTTTCTATCTCCACGTCTGTTATTCTCATTTGGAGATTAGCTCACGGTTTGAAGGGAAAAAAAAAAAAAAAAAAAAGATTTATAATAATATAAAGTGAAGGGGTCAGGTAGTGTGCACAGAAGCCTTGTGTGTTGGCCGTCCCTCCTTCCAACCGCTTTCCAGATCAGAGTTTTATCATCCGTTATCGCTGGTAGGGGGGTGTTCAGCCCAAGGCGGGATCTGCGTTTTCATTATCTCAACAAGCTGAATTATTTCCCAGATTTTAAGCCAAATTCTGATGTTCTAACAGTTTTCAAAGTGAAGATAGAAAGTCATTTTAGTGGTGCGGAAATCCACACCTCCAACAGGGCAAAATCTACCAGAATACTTAACCACTTCAGCCCCGGAAGGATTTACCCCCTTCCCGACCAGAGCATTTTTCGCGACTCTGTGCTGCGTCGCTTTAACTGACAATTGCGCGGTCGTGCGACGCTGTACCCAAACAAAATTGAGGTCCTTTTTTTCCCACAAGTAGAGCTTTCTTTTGGTGCAGTGATCATACATGCCAGCAGTCTTCAGGAGGGGAGGAAGGGCTTCCTCAGCTAAGCACACCCTACAGTTGCCACCTCATCCCTTTAAAACCGAACACATATTAATTACACGGGTTCTGAGGCAGATTAGGGTGGTAATTAAACTCACTTATCTGCACTCAATCAGCCTCAGAACCTGTGTAATTAATATGTGTTTGGTTTTAAAGGGATGAGGTGGCAACTCTAGCACACCCTCCATGCCTTCCTTCCCTTATCTAAGGGCAGATGGATTCCTGGAAGTAAAGGCTACATGAATCATCTGCTCTTACTCCAGGTGGCCACAGCCAGAAATATTAAGGGGGTGTTTTCAAAGTGAATTCTCAGCAAACTAAAGCATGCAGACATGGATGGACGGGGGCGTTTGCTTTGAATTTTAAAAATGAATTAAATATTGTTTTAAATTTGTGGTGCCCCGATACACTATAGTTCTGCTTTAAGTAGTGGATGTATATGGATTATTTTGCAGAATAAGGATATCGTTTAGCTTCATTTTAACCACTTTAAGAGCGCCGCACGGCGATGTACGTCCAAACTTTGAACGGGGATATCGTTGTTATGGCAGCAGCTAGCTGCCATAACCCCGGTATCCCCGTTTTTGTGCGGCGGCCGGCTTTCACATAAAAGTGGTCCCTGCGGCGGACGCGCCGCGAGATCACTTTTATCGGTGGCAGGAGAGGGGCCCCCCCTCCCGCCGCAATCCGGTGCCCTCCGGCGCTTACCGGAGCCACCGGTAGCGGCGGAGGCGATCGCGTCCTTCTGTGTGGTGTGTCTGGAGACGAGTGAGGCTAAGATGGCGCTCACTCGTCTCCATGACACTGCTGGGCGGAAGCGACGTCAAAACGTTACTTCCGTCCACGCCTCTTAAAGGCATATTTTTTCAAATGTCATTTTTCTAAATGACTTTTTTTTTTTTTTTTTTTTTTATTGCATTTTAGTGTAAATTCCTCCTGTATTGAATTGTATTGTACTTGTATTGTCTGCCCTAATGTTGTAAAGCGCTGCGTAAACTGTCGGCGCTATATAAATCCTGTATAATAATAATAATAAATAGGAGATCTGAGGTCTTTTTGACCCCAGATCTCATATTTAAGAGGTCCTGCCATTCTTTTTTCTATTAAAAGGGATGTTTACATTCCTTGTAATATCAATAAAAGTGACACAATTTATTTTTTTTTTAAAACCCCCCTGTCCCGACGAGCTCGCGCGCAGAAGCAAACGCATATGCGAGTAGCGCCCGCATATGAAAACGGTGGTCAAACCACACATGTAAGGTATCGCAGCGACCGGTAGAGCGAGAGCAATAATTCTAGCCCTAGACCTCCTCTGTACCGCAAAATATGCAACCTGTAGAATTTTTTTAACGTCGCCTATGGAGATTTTTGAGTCTAAAAGTTTGACGCCATTCCACGAGCGGGCGCAATTTTCAAGCGTGACATGTTGGGTATCAATTTACTTGGCGTAACATTATATTTCACAATATAAAAAAAAATTGGGCTAACTTTACTGTTGTCTTATTTTTTTAATCAAAAAAGTGAATTTTTTCCCAAAAAAGTGCGCTTGTAAGACCGCTGCGCAAATACGGTGCAAAAAAAAGTATTGCAATGACCGCCATTTTATTCTCTAGGGTGTTGGAAGAAAAACCATATATAATGTTTGGGGGTTCTAAGTAATTTTCTAGCAGAAAAACCTGTTTTAAACATGTAAACACCTAAAATCCAAAACGAGGCTGGTCCTTAAGTGGCTAAGTTTAGGTTCTTGATAGTAAAGGGGTTAAAAAAGGCAAATTTATTGTTTCAATATACTATAAGCTTACTTTTGCATTTTTGCTCATTTACTGGGATACAACACAATGCAAAGAGATCAAACAAGGTCAAAGTCCTTCTTGGTAAAAAATCCGAAAAGACAAAATTCTTTCCTGTATGTACCGTTCTATGCGCCATCATATTTTTTTCCAAACCACCTCCCCAGGGTCTGTTTTTACTCTGTATTCTTCAGTTAAATCTATTTACGTTTTTTCTGCTTAAGAAAAGTTACTACTCGACTGAGATTAAACATATGGAGTAATGCAGTTCATTGATTTTGAACGGCATGCAAAAAAAGTCTCATAGTATGCACATCGTATCCAGAATGAAGTGAAAGGCCCCCACCAGCGTAGAGTGATTGGGCAATGTCTCGTGTTTTGAAGCCACGCATGATTTCACCCTTATTATCCCACCAAACTAAACAGAATCACTTCTGACCTTTTGGAGGTGTTGAGTGATAGTTCCCCCAGAACGCTTATTACATTAACTTATCCCCTTCGGGTCGGGTGCGGACAGATACACAATGCCTCTTTGGTGGAAAAAGAACCCTTTGGCCGTGCCAGGAGATCGAGCCAAAGAACTGATGGGACATCTCTGATCTGTGTCGATAATATCTTCTTGTGTTCGCACTTATGTTTACATTTTTGTTGAATAACTATGGGCATAGATCATTGGTGGAGGACGTTATGTCATGGAGTAACCGGTGGAAGAGATTAAGAGGTTGTGTCCCGACTCCTGACAATGCTTTTGGACAAATAAATGAATGCTGATTTTCCTGGCAGCCTGATTTTCATTGAAACCATGCGAAGTTTGGCTATGCAAGTGGCTTTCCGTGTCTTCAACGTGTATTTAACCATTAATTTGAGATTGACTTGAAAGCTATCTGCTGTCCAAAAGGATTACGTGGGCTTCTAGGCTCAATTGTTGACTTTTCATGTCCAGGAAGCACCTGATTTTTGACAGAGCCCTCAGTGCCTGTGTTGGGAGATTTCATCTCACCTCCTGTTATGGTGACAACATTGACATTTTGGATTTCCCATCATATTCAGTTGTGGAGGTTCTAAAAAAGTTTTGGACAGAGATACATTTTATTTATTTCATTGGCTTTCCTAAAGCTGTCTAATTCCTTGGCACTTTAAAGAGTATGTAAGGGGCAGCCAGGTGGTACCTCCTTCATGTTCCCTTCCTCATTGGGTGCCAAGTGTGGGTTACATTAGAGGCCTACCCTGGGGTGGGTTCTTCTGGGCCATCTTTGTATAGGGTCATTGCCTTATACATGAGGTACCTTTACTTGAACAGACAACTGAACTCTAGTTCACTCTCTTCATGTGAATATACACCACCATGGTCACTGTTGCATTTGGGAGGGACACACTGAGCCAATGCCCTCTCCACCTGCCCAACATATATCTGCCACCTCACTCCCAGTAACGGAATGGGGCCCTGCCGTGCACCTAACGCGGACTCCATGCGCGCACTCACCTAACTCTTCCTCTTCCGTACCTGTGCACAGGTTGAGGACCTCTGCTGTGCTGATCTGCTCCTGATGGTATGGGAGATGGACCTGCTCAAAGACAGCAACTCCTCCTGCAAGAGGCTATCCAACCTGCCTTATGTGCACACTTATGACAGGCTGCTAGAGAAACTTTCATTACCCTTGGTAATAACCACTTGTATTTTTCATACTGTAATAACTCTTGTCTTCTTACCCCAATGCGTTTAACTGACCTGAGCTGTAGACTGTGTGTGCCAGTTACATGCATTACACCCCTTTAGTGACTTCAGACAAAAGCAAAGGCAAAGTTTCAAAAGCCTTACTTAAAAAACATGGCATAACAGTAGAACAAAATCAACAGTCTGTCCCTAAACTAATGCCTAACTCAACCCTGTAGCTGCCCCAGCATACCTGCTCAAGGGTCTATTATGGCAGAATGACAGCATTGGTGTGTTTTGTAGCTCTCAATGGTCCCGTACTCTGTAGAGGTTCTTTATCCATAGGTGCTCCGGATTTGGCCAAAGACCGTGTGGATGGACCCCGGTACTGGCCACATGCCAGGTAATATGCACACCTACTCACTCATTGTACCCCTGAGTCGAACCCCTGTCCCATTTTTATATAGTAAAGGACCAGTGGGTCGGATCCAAGAAAGCCTGCATAGAAAGAACTCAGAAAAAATATTAACACTAACCCTCCCGGCTGGGGCAACATAAAACTCAACCTGCTTACAGGCACATCATTTCTGGTCCATCTTCTGAAGAAATGAGGGAGTGAAGGGTCGCTCTCTCCAAAAAGCAATCCAGTCCTTATCAAAAATCAACTGGATTCAGATTAAAAGGAAAGGCAGTGCCTGGGCTGCAAGATTGGCAGGGTATAGAACTAAGGGGGGGTGTACCTGGGAAGCCAGGTATTGCCTTTGAGGCCTCTGCAGTAGGGCTTATCAACAACATGTTAATTAGGAGGGTGCACACCTGATCACTCAGGTGGTGTACCTACTCTCCCTTTTTTCTCCACAACAATCTTACCATCAAGAGTACTGAATTAACATGGGGATTGAAACATCAAGTTCTATTATTTCCACATTCACCTATTTGGTATTACAAGTGAGAGACCAGGCACTCCCTGCGAGGGAGTGCAAGCTGCACCACGCCATCTCTACCATCAGGAGCTCTGGCGAAGACCAGGCACTCGGGTGTTGCTCCTCACAGTGACTCTTTGCCACCCAACCGTTCACTCTATCTTTGTATATTGTTGTTTTATTTCAGATGGTTCACACAACTTTGACCTTTGCTTTTATTCAACTACCTGTGGGGAGGTGCAGCATGGTGTGGCATCAGTAAGCTCTTAGAGTCCAGTTGTAGAGAACAGAACAGTTCACAATTCACAACAAGCCCGGCAGGAAGGCCTTTCCCTACTCGCCTGGAACCTCTCCCTTCTGCCAATTATTGTCCCTGTCAGACAGGTGACCTCTGCCTACAATACCCACACATGAAATACGTGCCAGGCCTGGGACCGCACACACATAAATTCAACTGAATGGACTTGTGTCTTTTTTTTTTAGCCTTATAAACTGTTATTTTACTATTATTATTAATAATATACAGGATTTATATAGCGTCAACAGTTTACGCAGCGCTTTACAACTTGAGGGTAGACAGTACAAATACAATACACTTTAATACAGTAGGTTTCAGAGGGCCCTGCTCCTTAGAGCTTACAATCTAAGAGAGAAGGTCAAGAGTTACAAGAGGTAATAACTGTGGGGGATGTGCTGATGGAGAAACTAAATGTACAGTTCTTAGGTGGGGGCCAGATAGGCTTCTCTGAAGAGATGAGTTTTCAGGGATCGTCTGAAAGTGCACAAAGTAGGAGGAAGTCAGACAAATTGGGGTAGAGCATTCCAGAGGATAGGAGAGGCTCTGGAGAAGTTCTGAAGGCGAGAATGGGAGTAGGTGATAAGGGAGTTAGAGAGCAGGAGGTCTTGGGAGGAGCGAAGAGATCGATTAGGTTGGTATTTTATGACTAGGTTAGTGGTGTAGCTGGGGGCCAGGTTGTGGATGGCTTTGTAAGTTATTATTAGTATCTTGAATGTAATTCGTTGGTTGAGTGGCAGCCAATGGAGGGATTGGCAGGGGGGTATAGCAGACGGCAGTGGCGTCGCTGGGGGGTGGCTTTTGGGGCTATAGCCCCGAGTCTCTGCAGGGGTCCCCAAGGAGAGGGGAGGCTCTCTGGGGACCCTGATGTAAGTGGGATGCTCTCTGGGGACTCTGATGCAAGGGGGAGGCTCCCTGGGGACCCTTATTTTAAGGGAGATGCTCTCTGGGGACCCTGATTTAAGGGGGAGGATCTCTGGGAACCCTAATGTAAGGGGGGCTCTCTGGGAACCCCTGATGTAAGTGGGGGGCTCTCTGGGGACCCTGATGCAAGGGGGAGGCTCTCTGGGGATTCTGATGTAAGGAGGAGGCTCTCTGGGGACCCTAAAGTAAGGGGGGCTCTCTGGAGACCCTGATGTATGGGGGGGCTCTCTGGGGACCCTAATGTAAGGGGGGGCTCTCTGGGGACGCTGATGTAAGTGGGGGGCTCTCTGGGGTTATATACAGACACACACTCACGTATATTATTGTATATACATGTGTATGCCCACCCAAGCATATGACTTTCTTTACTACGCTGCTATGGGCTCTAGCCCCAGACCTTTTGTAGACCTAGCAAGGCGCCTGGCAGACGCTGAGCGGTTTGTGAGGTGGATGAGTCTGGCAGCAGCGTTCATGATGGACTGAAGTGGGGATAGCCTATTTAGAGGTAAGCCAATGAGGAGTGCAGTAGTCGAGGCGAGAGATGACCAGGGACTGGATTAGAAGCTTTGTGGTGACCTTGGTTAGGAAGGGGCGTATCTTGGAGATGTTGCGGAGGTTGAGGCGGCACATTTTGGATAGTGATAGAATGTGGGGCCAAAAGGTTAGTTCGGAGTCCAGGATTACACCTAGGACCTTGGATTGGGGGGAACAAGTTGAAGTACTATAATTATATCATATAAGAAACAGTACAAGAAATGGAAAGAGAAGCCCATATTCCTGGGTAATTTACTGCCAGTCCCTTTCCAAATGGTATTCTACAGGTTGGAACGAAATCCAGTTCTCTTTATTTATTTTCAATATATTTATATGCACACAGAGGAAGAGCATTGCTTCCATCAGAGATGTTTGGAATAAAGGGAGTTTGATAGATGAATCTTTCTGCTTCGTTTAGTTTTACTGGAAATCAGAGATATCATAATTCCTCTTTTGCTCTCTCTGCAGGCTCCACGTAGGGGATATAATCTCTGACCTCATAAATCTATCGGGCGGTGAGTAGTAATACGGTCATTTATTTCTGTAAGTATTCTGCAACATACAGCTTAAGAGTTTCCATTTAGAAAACAGCTGTAAACTGGCTGCTACTGTAAAGTAGAACTCCAGGCAGATATAGAAGAGACAAAAGAATTCTGTTTTTTATTCATTAATCCATCATTAAATCCAAGCAGGTTGAGTACATTCGATTCAATGAATGTGCTGCTCTTCTCATATATTCTAAGTCAACCCAAAAAAGCTCCTTCTAAACAATTTATAACCAGCGTCTTTCAAGTACCCACTCAGCAGTGCTCAAACAGTGTTTGGTATGCTGAGTATACTGAGGAGTTCCCTTCACTGAAACTAAGGGCCCCTGAAAAACAACCCCACACCATAATCCCCCCTCCACCAAATGATTTGGAGGGATGGCCCAATACTTTTGGCAATACAGTGGAACCTTTGATTACGAGCATAATCCGTTCCAGGAGAATGCTTGTAATCCAAAGCACTTGCATATCAAAGCGAGTTTCCCCATAGAAGTCAATGGAAACAAAGATAATTTGCTCCGCATTGACTTCTATTACATGCAATACTGCATGTGGCCAGAGATGGAGGGGGGGCGCCGGAGAGCCTTGGAAATACTCGGGGACAGCTCGGAAAGCCTCGGAAACACTCGGGAATGGAGCTTTTCCGAGTGTTTCCTAGTATTTCTGATTCATTTCTAGTATTTCCGAACGGCTCCGAATGACTCTGAACAATTCCGAGTGTCCCCGGGGCCCCCCCACCTCTGGCCAAATGTGGTACTGCACCACCCATTAGCTTGAATTCTGCTCGTTTTGCAAGAGAACACTCACAAACCGAGTCAGAATTAAAAAAAAAAAGTTGCTTGTCATTCAAAACGCTCTTTAACCGTATTACTCGTAAACCAAGGTTCCACTTTATAGTGAAATCTATTATGTGCTTGCAGCTGCTGGTGGGAGGAAGAGGAGGGAATCCGGCAGCACTGCGGGGGGGGTAGGGGGCACACAGGAGGGCCTGGGCAGCAGGGGGAAACGTATGGTGCACAGAGAGGGTGATCCGTGGAGAAGGGGGGCAGTTACTGAAATGGATCCCCTGTATGGCTCTCTCTGCAGCAGCTGAAAGCCAACTGGAGGGAGAGGAGAAGAAGATGCCAGCTTTCAGCTGCTGCAGAGGGAGCCATACAGGGGATCCTTTCCAGTAATTGCACCTCTACTGCAACCTCCATGCCCACATTCGATTCACTCTGCTGCCTGGGCCCCCCTGCTGGCCTGGGCCCCATACAGAAGGACTGGTGGTACCCCCTTATCTACAGCCCTGAGTACCTGCTGCTAACAACATTAGACTATAGAGCATGTAGTACCTCTAGGTTGCTTGCAAGGGTTTTTGAACTAGACATGTGCGGTTCGTTTTGTTCCAAAAAAATATTCGGACAAATTCTTTGTTATTCAGAGATTCGGATATATCCAAATACCCGCATTACAGTATAAACAAAGTTTACCGAATGCTCCGAATAACAAAACTAAATTTGCCTGAATTTCCAAAATTCAAATTGAAATTTAAATCAAAAATTTACCTCAAATTCCAGTCGAATTCGAACTGTAAACATATTTCTGAAATCAAAGAGGGTGTGTATTATTGGAGTACCATTTCGAAATAATGCTGTTTTTGTTAAGCTAAAGGTGATTTAAAGAGTCATTGTAATCATTTGAAGAAGATTTTTCTTTTGTTTGTTCACTTTCTTGATTACCACCTGGATGTCAGTCGCTGAATCTTCATCCACTCCACAGAACAGATGACCCGTGGGAAGGTTTGCCATTTACCTTGAGTTCCGTCAGAAGTGTGGACATATACTGAAGCTTTACCACCATCCAGTCGCAAGGTTCTTCTCTTTGATTACCCGTTGGGGTCACAAGCTTGATTGACTCATTGAACGTATGTTCTTATGAGTTCAATCCTTCTGGTAAGCCTTCATTTTTCCTTATGTGGAGGGTCCATCACTCGTTTGCATGTATTATCCACGTGGTGAATAAGGAACTATACATACCTTTGGACTAACACCAGTCCTCTTCAAACCTTTAAAAATATCTGAAGAAACATCAGAGACTTTATTTTGTTTATTTTCTTTATCTGTGAAGATTAACATAATTTGCAACTACGGTTGTTTGACATAGACGTTTTTCCTTTATTTTTATTATTTTACAAGCTTTTTAATCCACAGCGCTACACTTGTATATGCATTTGTAATTTGACAAAATCCTTATTTGTTGTGTGAGCTGCTTCCTTTGTTGGGTAAGCGCAGGGTTACACTTTTATCTTTTCTGGTTTGTTCACTTTGCCACATTCGAATAAAAAAAAAAAAAATCTAAAGTTTTCGATTCGACCGATTGAAAATGTATCGATTCGAACGTTTCGAATCGAAAATATTGGTAAGTTTGTAAGATACATAAAACAAATTCCGAATACGAATTCCAAATACGAATTGAACGAATCAACCCAATTGAACGAAACTAAATAACTAGATTAACTAATCTAAACGAAACAAAACAAATGTATTCGTCACGCACATGTCTTTTTTGAACTGACTTGAGGGTAAGTACATCGATATTACCTATTATCAGAATCCCTGTACAGCAGAGCTCAACGTGGGAAAGAGAAGCAACACAGGGGGCCAATCAGAAGTATTCTTCTTCTCCAGCAATTCTCCACACCCCTCAAAAGCTTAAGGCAGACAAATCGAGGAAAGCTGGAAGCCGCACACCGGTATAGTGATGAATGCTTTATTTAAAAAGCTGGATCATGAAGACACACAAAACTTGACAGCAGAAGCGTACAAAAGCAGCTGACGCGTTTCACACTACAATGAGTGCTTATTCATAGCTATGAAGCTATGAATAAGCACTCATTGTAGTGTGAAACGCGTCAGCTGCTTTTGTAAGCTTCTGCTGTCAAGTTTTGTGTGTCTTCATGATCCAGCTTTTTAAATAAAGCATTCATCACTATACCGGTGTGCGGCTTCCAGCTTTCCTCGATTTGTCTGCCTCATCTTGCATCAGCCAGCACCTGGGACTCTTCCCTCTTGAAGGATAATACTACACTGGCGTTCATCTCCCCTGGTCTGCGCCTACCTGAGCGGTGGGACCCCTCTCTGCTTATCTTCCTCAAAAGCTTAACTCGTCTGGCTGTATGTAGTGAGGAATCCAAAAAATCCGGACAGCTGCACTCTGAAAAGCATCCGCCTTTATTGAAAGTATAAAAGCACCATATTACAGCAAAATTACACTGCAGGGATAGAGGAAAAGTTGACGCATTTTGCACTATATCAGTGCTTAAATCATAAATAAGCGTTGATATAGCGCGAAAAACGTCAACTTTTCCTCTGTCCCTGCAGTGTAATTTTGCTGTAGAATGGTGCTTTTATGCCTTTGTATTTACAGTAGCCTGGAGCCACCGACGTATGTCATACATTGGTGGCAAAGCATCACAGCCATGTCATGTGTACACCCCCAGCTGCTGCCTCTGCAGTTAAAGGGGTGGTAAAACCGTCGCTGAACCGCAAGATTTTACCATCTTCCATCCTCATGTGTGAACGAGCCATAATAGCGCAGCTAGTCACAGTTCTCCGATCACCACCACACCAGCCACAGTGCCGCCAGACCAGTGTAGCTAAAATCAGTGTTCCTGATTTAACTGTTTATTGAGCATGTATCTGCCTGTTTCCTGGACCGATCCCTTGTCTATATACCGACCATGCCTCTGCCTGCGCCTGAACTGACCCATCTGCATGTCCTACTGACTATGTTTCTGCAAGACACCAGTCCGAAAAATCCCCTGTGGACAATTGCACTTCTGGAACCACAAGCAACTTTTCTTCTTCTTCCTTTTTTTCACCTCCTATACTTCCTGGACAGTGACCATGGCATTTCTGGTGGGCACCATACCTGCAGGATAGGCTTTCTTGACTGATAGGAACTGGGACTGCTATAGGTGAAGCTTCACTAAGCTATATTCCCTGATCATTCCTATAGAGGCGACCATTACAGTTCATTGGTTTTGATGCAATTGGTTGGTTTGTGTGATATACAAGATACAATGTTTGGTACATAATCAGCCCAGGCATTGAAAAAGTCTTACACATGTGTATCGCCAACTCAGAAGTAGTAGCAGAATGTGTTTTAGGATGTAACTTTAAGTATGCCCATGCTTTTAATTTTCTGGTACAAATATATTTTATTACATTTTAGAAGAATAACAAAAAGCATCCAATCTGCCCACGCAGGGGCTTGGAGTGGCAACATAACTCGGAGTAGTGCTTCACATACTGTCAATCAGATAAAAGGAAACAGAAACAATGGTTACTTACTAAAAGAAAACCTAGACAACTGAGACGAGGTACAGGAAAATCCACAAGGATGTCAATGTCAAACCTGGAAAAACGAAATCCATGAGAATGAAGCAAAATAGTTTTGTGCTTAGGGAGCGCAGGGCAACCATAGAGAAAAGGAGAGGGGTGTGAGCCTCCAAAGGAAGAGAATGAAAAGGAGGAAAGAGCACAAGTGAAGGAAAGGAGGAAAAAAGGAGAGGAGCCAACAGAAAGAGAAGAAGGAAAGGAAGGGCAAAGGGGATATATGGACTTGGGATTGTCGGGCGGGTCAGTCACAGGCATCCAATACTAGCTGGAGGAAGAGAGGGGAAGGCATATTGGAACCAAGGATCCCAAATCTTTAAAAATTTGGCATGGGAATCCTTGAGGATGCTAGACTTCTGTTCATTAAGCATTAGAGCCGTCATACGATCTAGAACACCCTGAAAAGGAACCATAGGCTTCCTCCAAGCCTGGGCAATTGTCCTCTTGGCAGACAAAAATAAGTAGGTTGCCTGCTTCTGTTGGCGGGCATAGAAGCCTGGGATAGGGCAGTGCAACAAGGCCAATTTATCATCCTTTCGGATGGGCAAGTGAAATAGGGTGTGTAACAGGCTAAAGACACAAGACCAAAAGCCCATCAACGGAGGGCAAGTCCACCATATGTATAGGACATCCCCACAATGGCCACAGCCCCGAAAGCAATGGTCACTGGAACTAGGGTTGGCAGAGGCAATATGAGCTTCAACCCAATACCAACGTAGGAGTACTTTGTATGCCACCTCTAGGGTGGCAGTATTAAATGAGCATTTTGCTACGGAGGATCAGGCCCAAGTTGGAAAAGGGCCAAGAGGTCAGGGAGTGTTGAACTTGCAGCACATTGGTGTAGTGGATAGTACTTTCGCCTAGCAGTAAGAAGGGTCACTGGTTCGAATCCCAACCACGACACTACCTGCCTGGAGTTTGCATGTTCTCCCTGTGCCTGCGTGGGTTTCCTCCGGGTACGCCAGTTTCCTTCCACACTCCAAAGACATGCTAGTAGGTTTATTGGATCCTGTCTAAATTCTCCCTTGTATATATGAATGTGAGTTAGGGACCTTAGATTGTAAGCTCCTTGAGGGTAGGGACTGATGTGAATGTACAATGTATATGTAAAACGCTGCGAAAATTGAGAGCCCTATGAAAGTAACTGAAATAAATAAAAAAATAAAATAAAAAAACTTGCGTGAAACCATGGGCAGTCCACCAGGAAAATGCCTAAGGCTGGTCCATGCACAGGGGAAATAAAGACTAATTTTAATTTTCACTCTGCATTTTCCAAATACTTGTGGCAAAAAAATTAAGTCTTCATAAAATTCACCATGCTTCTTAGAAAATACCTTGGGGTGTTTGCTTTGTGTGTTTTGTCCTGGCAATCCAGGGCCTCCAAAAATGTCAGGAAATAAGATGCATAAATTAAGGCCTGAAGGTGCATCTTGGATTTTGGCCCCCCACTATATGACCAGGCTGTGAAAGGGTCTCACACATGTGATATCCTCATATTTGGGACGAGTAGCAGAATGTGTATTTCTATGTATGCCTATGATGTGTATTAGAAATAATTTATTAATTGACAACTTTGTATAAGAAAATACATTTTCATTTTCTTTTCTTGCATGTTCCATAAACTTGTGGCAAAAAATGACATTTTCAAAAGACTCACCATGCCACTTAGAAAATACCTTGGAGTGTTTCCTGTCTGAAATTGGGTCATGTGGGTGTTTCCACTGTCCTGGTGCTCCAGAGGCTCCACAAATGTGATAGGTAGTCAGGAAATGAGATGTATAATTTACATGTAATTTATGCTCCTTGAAAGCCAAATGTGCCCCTTTAATTTTTAGGGCCCCTCTATGCATCTATGATGTGAAAAGGTCTCACATATGTGGTATTCGCATACTGGGGAGGCGTGGCAGAATGTGTTTTGGGGTGTAATTATAAGTATGCCTATGTTGTGTGTGTGTGAGAAATAATTTGTTAAAACTACAACTTTGTGAAAAAAAAACAAAAAACCCAAACAAAATAAATAAAAAAAAAAAAAAGACTTAATTTCTCCAAAAAAAATGATTAAAAAAAATAACAACTATAAAAAAATCAAACTGCACTTTCCTGGCATTTTAGGGCCTCCTGAAATGAGATATGCCATCAGTACATCGGGGTTGATCAATTTTAAAATATACACTATATACCATAGATTGAAGACATTATAATTTTCACACAGACTAAATAATATACACTGATTTGGGTTATTTTACCAAAGAAATGTAGCAGACTACATTTTGTCCTACATTTATGACGAAAGATTATTTATTTGCAAAAATAACAAGAATTTATTTTATTTTATTTTTTCTAAATTTTTGGTATTTTTTCATTTATATAGCAAATGTGGGTCAACCACGTGGTTTTACAGCCCCCAACCACTAGTGTAATCAAGCCCTTAAAAAAAAAAAACAATTTCAAATCATTACAGTCGTTTCATTTACATCCACCTGGAAGCTCAACTATTGTGGCTGGGAGCGCTTCATCAGGCACAGGCTATATGTCCATCTAACCAAACTCATGCATACAGCACTATACAGTACATATAACAACACATGTTAAAAAAAAATAAAATAAATTACAAAATAAAACAAAATGAGTCTGTGATAAGTGTTTAGTGCATACACAGTCCACGTTATACATTCCAAGTTCTTTCTTGAGTCCTACACAACCAAGTGTTTGGTGCATAACTTCATTCATCTCGTGCTCCAAAGTTCTGTGCCCCCTCAAGTCTTCCCACACTCACCGGAAAGCTTTGACCCCCTGCATTGAGCCTAAGAGACAAAATTAGCTTTTAGAAATGGTATCTTTCCTGGAATAGTATTTTTAGGAATAGTATCTATCCTTTACTCCACCAGGCTCCACCAGACTTCTCTCTCCATTTCCAGCAGCTCCATTGCTTGGATTTTGGTAAGTATGTGGTCATCAACTCTCAGGCAGTTATAGGGATCAAATATGTCCAACAGTCTATTAAAGAATTCTTATTAGAGACAGGTGTGCATGGAAAGTACCTAAGCTGCAGTGCTGAGTAGCAACCAGCAGATAGTAGAGGTTTGAGGCTGATCTTTACAACAATAATAAGTAAATGCATGCACTGGTGTTAAATACATTTGAGTTTCCCTCTAAGCCATTCTTCCACCCATGAGCTTGACCATCATGGCTGGGAGCTCTTTACCAGGCAGAGACTGTATGTCCAGCAGTCTATTAAAGAATTATTATTTGAGACAGGTGTGCATGGAAAGCATGTGAGCTGCAGTGCTGAGTAGCAACCAGCAGATAATAATTGAATGCATGTACTCACTATAAAAACATTTGAGTTTCCTTTTAAGCTGTTCTTCAACCCAGATGCTGTCTGAGTCAAAAAGTGAACAATCCCTTTATTAGGGGGAGGTGAAGGACTTTCTATAGAGAAGCTATTTTTTTGTCCAATAATATATGTCATTCCCAACTAAACCTCTTTCATCTTTCACTTTAAAAAAAATAAGCTTGAGTATCATGGCCGGGAGCTCTTCATTAGGCACACCCTGTATGTCCAGCAGTCTATTAAAAGATTCTTAATTAAGACAGGTGTGCATGGAAAGAACCTGAGCTTCAGTAGCAACCAGCAGAGGTTGAAGGCTGATCTTTACAACAATAATAATTTAATGCATGCACTCACCTTAAATACATTTGACTTTTCACTTTAAGTTATTCATCCATCCATTAACAATCCCTTTGTTGGGGAGTGGGGGGCGCTTTCTTTACAGAACCTTAATGATTTGTCCAATAATATATGTCTGTCCCAATGAAGCTTCTTTTACCTTTCATAAAAAAAAAAAAAAACTTGACTATCGTGGCTGGAAGTTATTCATTAGGCACAGACTGTATGTCCAGCAGTCTAATAAAGAATTCTTGTTTGACACAGGTGTGCATGGAAAGCACTCAAGCTGCAGTGCTGGGTAGCAACCAGCAGATGGCAGATGTTCAAGGCTGATCTTTACAACAATAATAATTGAATGCATGTACTCACTTTAAATACATTTGAGACTGGGTTCACACCTATGCGAATTGGAGGTGAGTTTCCCTGGATCCAATTCGCATGACAGGAGGCTGTGTGGCTTTCATTTAAAAAAAAAAAATCTTGAGTATCGTGTCTGAAGGTTCTTCATCAGGCACAGACTGTATGTCCAGCAGTCTATTAAATAATTCTTATTTGGGACAGGTGTGCACCTGAGCTGTAGTGCTGAGTAGCTAATAGTACTCACTTGAAATACATTGGAGTTTGCCTTTAAGTCATATTTCCACCCAGGTGCTGCCTGTGAACAATACGTTTGTTAGGAGGAGGTGAAGGATTTTCTATACAGAAGCTAAGCTAAACTTTAATTTGTCCAAGGATATATGTCAATCCCAATAAAGCCCCTTTTATCTTTCATTTAAAAAAAAAAAAAAAAAAAATGAAAAAAAATACAGAATAATTATTTAAAACCGCTACAGTAGTTTGATTTACAGCCACCTGGGAACTCGACTATCGTGTGCATAAAATATTTCACGCCAAGGAAAAGCTGGAACGCATAGCGAATATATAGCTGTCCTCCTAGTACAGTCTCTGGCAGCTCCATCAATTATGAAGTGCTGCAGTTCAATGGAAGTTTAATGTTCTGTTTTTCCATACTGGTGCAGTGAGTGAATCAAGCCTTAATTCCAACAGCAATTGTATACATTAAAGTGGGAAATGTTTCAAGGTTTGCACAATTGCTGTCTCCTATCCTTGCCTAACCCCTTCCCATTAACTACGTAGGGTACGGCAGATGGGAAAGAGGATAGTCTGCAGGCCGGTATCTACAGGTCATGCTAAGTAGGTTGATAAAAGACGAAATCAAAGATAATCTCCGTTTCTGGGTTAAAGCCAAACTCCAGACACAAAAAAAAAAAGGTAATTTAAATATAATATTAGGTAACCAGCAAGTATTGATTTAAGTACCCGAGACAATGATAATACGGTATCAGAGGTAGCTACAACGTCAATAGAGAAGCTTTGATGACTAGCACCTATAGAGTACCTGGGAGATAAGAGCACTGTACAGCTTGAAGATAAACAACATATAAACAGTAAACACAAGGTGAAAGTCCAGTAGCAGGGACCATAAACAAGTAAACATATTGCGGATAGCAAAATCAACAGAGAGCATGTAACCCATGCAACCGGGGGATTGGGTGAGCTGGAGCTGGAGCTGGAAACGTGAGAAGGTGGTTTATTGCGGGAGTAGTTACGGTTGCCGTCAGCTGCCACACCCCATTGGGTAGGGAGTTTTGAAGCCTCTTGCAGGGATTTTAAGGTGAATGTATGTCCTTGATGCGTTATGGTTCGTTTGGTGGGGAAGCCCCGTTGTTAAAGCGGTTGTAAACATCTCCTAAACAGTGAATGTTTAGGAGATATTTACAGTACCTATAGGTAAGCCTTATTAGAGTTTGGAGATGGAAGTTTACTTCCTCTTTAACTATGTGTAATGATTTTTTGGTAATACTAGAGAAAGTGGTGTAATAGTTGCATTTTGGTAGTTTTATTTTCAGATTTTTTTTTCAATCGTGTTATTTATTCTGTGTAGTATTTTAATAGGATTGTATGCAGTGGCGGCTGGTGAAGTTTTAGGATGGGGCCAGACCCTGTCCTTCCTTTTTGACCATGCCCACTTCTCATAAGCCCCACCCCTTATAGAATCCACCCACTCCGTCCCCTGTATTCCACTTGCTTCCACCTATGGTGTAAGGAGCATACAGCTCAGCATCACAGGACAGAGTATACCATCCCAGAATCACAGAACAGAGTATACAGCCCCAGCATCACAGGACAGAGTATACAGCCCCAGCATCACGGGACAGAGTATACAGCTCAGCATCACAGGAGAGAGTACACAGCTCAGCATCACAGGAGAAAGTATACAGCTCAGCATCACAGGACAGAGAACATAGCTCAACCACACTGATCAGGGTATATAAGTCAGCATTACAGATAGGGTATATAGCGCAGCATTACAGATACGGTATATAAATCAACATTACAGATAGGATATATAGATCAGCATCACAGATAGGGTATATTGGTCATTATCACATATAGGGTATATAGGTCAGCATCACAGATACGGTATATAGATCAGCATCACAGACATGGTATATAGATCAGCATCACAGAAAGGGTATATAGATCATTATCACAGATATGGTATATAAATCAGGATCACAGAAAGGATATATAGATCAGCATCTCAGCATCACAGAAAGGGTATATAGATCAGCATCACAGAAAAGGTATATAGATCAGCATCTCAGCATCACAGATATGGTACATAGATCAGCATCACAGAAAAGGTATATAGATTAACATCTCAGCATCACAGATATGGTATAAAAGAGTGACAGCACCCGCTTGGCTCGCGGCACACTGACAGCACCCCGACCTTCCCTCGGCGGGAGATCCGGCGCGTACCGGGCTGTGGTGTCCTGTGTTTTTTCCAGTGTGGGCAGCAGCGGCGGCGAAGGAGTCCGCTCCCCATGGTTCCTCCGCTCAGTGTCTCCTCTTCTGCCAAAGCGATGGGCAACCAAAAGGATCACCTGACCTGCTTCCTGATTAGCGGGAGTCACTGTGGTGTAAAAATAGTTCAAATTCATTCACTATGGTCACACAATTGGGTGGGATCAGAGTGCACTCTCTGCGCCCCGAGCCCACCCTTTTTTAAGCCTATTAGAGCCTCTGGCTCTACTCAGGTGGTTCAAGAAAAAACACCCACTCCCACCCCCAGCCATAAGAGTCCATGCGTCTGGCGTCCTGAAAGGGGCTGGGCGCATGGATAGGGAGGCAGCGGCAGGGACGGGGGGGTGGAGCCGCCCCTGATTGTATAGTTTATGAGTCATATGAAAGTAAAATGTAGCGCATAGATTGTGCAAAAAGTCTTTAATCAAGAAAACAACTGAAAAAAAAAAAAAAAAAAAACAGATGTCCACAAATGGTAAACATAACAGTAGTGAAACTTATAAGTCTCTCAATAGAAGTGAATAAAGTCCAGTGAGTGAATAGAAAACAAATAACATGGAATGTCCCACTGAAAAAAATACGTGGATGTGAGACGGCAGATGTTATAACACGGGTAAATCATCAGATCATCCCCAAGCTGTATCTCACAACTGCATGTGACTTAGTAAAGATGGTGTGTAAGAAACTCTTACCAGATACATTGGACTCCCTTGTCAGCGACAGGGAGTCACTCGAGCAGGTTGCCTCTCAGGGCCTGTAAGTGGACATCACAGCTCTGCGAACCTTCTGGGTCAAACTCTGCGTGGATCTCCCGGGGCCGCCAGGTGGGTCCTCCCAAAGGATGGCCAAGGTGCGAATCAGAGGGAACAGTGCGTCACGTAAAAAAACTGAAGTGAAGGCTGGTTGGATCTCTCAGTGGGTATGTGGAGAAAAAATAAACAAGCTCCACATAGTGTAGATGAGCAAAGTGGGATTTTTATTGCTAAAAAAGCCAGGTAACAATAAAATGTGATCACAGGGTATAAAAACAAAGATGGGCAACAAGAAGGATGCTGGAAGCGCCCGACGCGTTTCGATCAATGGATCGTCTACTGGGGCATACTATAGTTTATGAGTGTATAGTATAAATTTAGTTTTATTTGGTATTAATTACTGTTGGTAATTGTTTGTTATTGAGATTTTGTCTTTGTTGAATGTAATTGTATTTGAATAACTTCCCTTTGGGATTAATAAAGTGTTCATAATAATAATAATAATAATAACACAATAATATAAATTAATAAAATTATACATTCTGGTTAATATATGGACCTAATGAAATTAAATATATAAAAATGATTAAAATATATATATATATATATATATAAAAAATGTGGATAAAATGTGGATAATGGGAGCCATATTTTATACAAACTGATTGTGCAATCACTGAAAAATAATAATAATAAATAATAATAATAATAATAATAGTAATAACAATAAATAAATAATAATAAATAAAAATTATACTTATTCAAATATTACATTCTGGGTAAAATATTGACCCAATGAGAATAAATATAAAAAAATGATTGTACAATCACTGAACAATAAAAAAATAAGAAGAATAGTGATAATAATATAATTGTTAAAAATTATAATTATTAAAATAACATATTCTGATTAAACCTAATACATTCTGATATTAACCTAATGAAAATAAATATATAAAAATTGGGTAAAAAATAACCAGCCTGTCCAAAGAGCAGAGTTGTGGGAGGGACCCAGCTGGCCACACCCACTACAGGCTGCCTGCAGAAAATTACAGGAGGGGGCGGAGACAAGACCAGTCCCCCTGCACAAGGAGAGAGATCAGCAGTGAGCAGTCTTTATTACAGGAAGTCTCACACTGGATTACTGCATAGATCTGGAAGAAATACACAAAGCACACCGAGATTCAAGGGAGAATACACATGAGGAATGGATTTAGGTGATACTTGCTTTTCCCAGGGTTCTTCTTAAATGCATCTAGAATCACATATATTTTGCATGTTTAGTACATGCATACAAATGTAGCACCTGTAGGTATTTATAACCTCTCCTGGAGATCACAGTGCTCCCCTTGACAATGACTTTATATGTTTTTCTCTCGAAAAAAAGACACCATCATTGTTTCTCCATCAGCCAGGGTCACCATCTAGTTCTTCTACTGAGCAGATGGCTTATTAATCACTTGAAGTCTGCACTATAGCCGAAAGACGGCGACGGCGCAAGCTTAAATTGCCGGGAGGGTGTACATGGACGTCCTTCCGTGCTCCCGCTGCCTCTGTGGCAAGCGGGTGGCGCACTCTGTGATCACCAAGTCCTTGGGACTCGGCTGATCACAGATTGGAGTAAAGGGCTGATCCCGGCCCTTTACCACGTGATCAGCTGTCAGCCAATGACAGCTGATCACGTGATGTAAACAGAAGCCGATAATCGTCTTTTTTTCCCCTCACCTTGACAGCGTGAGGAGAAGAAATACGCCGATTACCAGCTCATGTAAAAGGGACATCGATCCCTCACACCGACAGCCACTGCCGGTGCCCATCAGCACTGCTAAGCAGTGCCCACCATGGCCACCTACCAGTGCCACCTATCAGTGCCCATCAGTGCTGCCAATCAGTGCCCATCAGTGCCTCATCATCAGTACCACCTATCAGTGCTGCCTTTTAGTGCCACCTACCAGTGCTCATCAGTGTCGCCTATCAGTGCCCATCAATGCAGCCTCATTAGTGCACATCAATGAAGGAGAAAAATTACCTTATTGTAAAATTTTACAATAAAATATGAAAATGTTTTGTTTTGTTTTTTTTCTAAATTTTAGGTCTTTTTTTTTTGTTTGTTTAGCAAAACATAAAAAACCCAGTGGTGATTAAATACACCAAAAGAAAGCTCTATTTGTGTGATGAAAATACTGTATTTATTGGCGTATAACACTCACTTTTTCACCATGAAACTCGGGTGCAAATAGCGTGTGCGTGTTATACGCCAATACTTCAATTTTAGCTGCCTTGGAGGGGACGGGGGGGGGGGGGGTGGACGAGCGCCGTCAGATTACATACAGTGAGAATCTCCTGTTTACTTGGCGGCCTCTGTAATAGGAATTCCCGTCTCCTGGGCTGCCATTGAACCACTGTTCTGTCTAGCATATTAGATTCCCACTGTATGTAATCTGTCGGCGCTTGTCCCACCCCCTCCCTGTCTCCTCTAGGCTGCAGATGGGCATTGATCAGGCTGCACTGATGGCAATGGTGAGGCTGCTGCATTGATGACAATGGTGAGGCTGCATTGATGGCACTTGTGAGGCTGCAGATGGGCATTGACCCTTATTTTGCTTCAAAGTTCCTTATTTAAAATGTAAGTTTTTTTTCCTGAAACTTCCCTCTTAAAATGAATGTGCATGTTATACGCCTATGCGTGCTATACGCCAATAAATACGGTAATAAAATGTCATATGGGTACAGTGTTGCATGACTGTGCAGTTGTTATTCAAAGTATGAGAGCGCTGAAAGCTGAAAATTAGCAGGAAGAGGGTTTAAGTGCCCGTTAAGCAAGTGGTTAATAATAAATAGTGGATCTATTTTTTTCATTATAAATATTATTAAAAATAAATAGTAAAATAAAGAAAAAGGGAAAAAAAAAATATTATTATCATTATTTATTTCAGGTACTTATATATTATTTTTTACAAACTGCTACCATTCGTTATCCTGAGCACTGCCACACCAGTCATATGATGATGTTGTACTGCACTGATGAGAGTATGTAAAAAAAAAAAAAAGAAAATTGTGAAAAAAAAAATGTATTTAATCGTTAATTTTCCAAAAATTGCGACAAAAAAAATTCCAACTTCAAAAAATGTGCCCTGCCTTTTACTAAATACCGGTCTACTTTCTAAAAAAGGGGTCATTTAGGGGGTATTGTTACCATACTGGGTTTTTAGGGCCTCAAGAAATTAGATAAGCCGTCAGTACATCAAGATTGATCAATTTTCAGACATATACCATAGTTTGTAGATGCTGTAATTTTTACACAGACTGTAATATAAAGAAATGTAGCAGAATACATTTTGGCCTAAATTTATGAAGAAAGATTATTTATATGCAAAATGCTCTAAAAGACAACATTTTCAACATTTTTGGTATTTTTTTTTTTTTTTTTATATATCAAAAAAATTAAAAACCCACTGATGATTAAATACCACCAAAATAAAGTTCTATCTGTCTCAAAAAGATGATAATAATTTCTGGGTACAGTGTTGCTTAACAGATGAATTGGCATTCAAATTATGACAGCGCCGAAATTTGAAAATTGGCCTGGCCAGGAAGGCGTGGTTAAAAAAAAGATACATAATTGCATCAGTATTTTGTAATCGAGGTATTAAAAAGCACTAGGTTTTCTAATGCCGCGTACACACGACTGGACTTTACGGCATATCTGGTCCGGCGGATCGGAGTCCGTCGGACAATTCGATCGTGTGTGGGCTCCAGCGGACTTTTTTTTCCCCAAAAGTTCGACGAACCTAGAAATAAAACATGTTTCAAATCTTTTCGACGGACTCGATCCTGGTCCAAAAGTCCGCTCGTCTGTATGCTAGTCCAGCAGACAAAAAGCCATGCTAGGGCAGCTATTGGCTACTGGCTATGAACTTCCTTGTTTTAGTCCGGTCGTACGTCATCACGTACAAATCCGTCGGACTTTGGTTGATCGCGTGTAGGCAAGTCCGACTTTACGACGGAAAGTCCGTCGTAAAGTCCGTTGAAAAGTCCGCCGGACAAAGTCTGCCATAAAGTCCGCTTGTGTGTACGCGGCGTAAGGGTATATTTACATGTGTTTTGCTCTCTGAAGAGAAATCCATGTTCTGAGCATTTGACAGGCGGTGAGGAGGCATTGTATTACTTCCTCACTTCTCCTGTAGGAAGTAGCTAACCCATCTCCACCATTGGTAGCTCTGGAGAAGACTGCCAGTTCCTGAAACCCCACTCCTTGGTGAATCCAGCTGTGCTTAGGGTGATTCCTCATTGCCTGTGGTTGGCAGGTCCATGACAACTCTCCAGACCACTTCAGGGGTCCTCAGGGATGGAGTTGACAGAGATCCTGTAGGCAGGTGCAGTCTATTTTCTCCACTGCAAGTGGCACTCCACCACAGAGGGAGAGAAAGTCAGGAGGAACATGGTTCCTCTATGGTTTCTGGGGTCACTGGGGCAGCGGTCCAGTTGGATGCTGACAGGCCATGTGACTCTGGCAGACATCTTTGCTCAGGCAGAACCTATTTAAGACCCTGGCTCCTGGGTTTGGTGCACATTTAGCGTGTAGATGACACTGTAGTGACGAGTTACTTATCTGTCAAGGACAGTGTTAGCGGCAGGGAAAGTCATTGTACATATTCGCCAGCACACCAGGAATCTTCAGTTGTCGTCCAAACGTTTTTATTGCAGATAAATCACATCACAAAAGACAAGTGCAATGTTTCGGAGCCAAGCAGGACCCCTTCGTCAGGCATGTGATGCCTGACGAAGCCTGTGATGTACATTGACTTGGTGTTTCCAGTATCCATCTGGTAATCGCTTCAGCTCTACTCCACGCTGCTGTCATCCATGAGTGTTCTCGGTTGGGCTTTCTTCGGCCGGGCTTGTTGTGAATGGATTTACCTGACTTCAATACAGGTTCTTTCAATTGCACTTGGACTGAGTGTGTGTTTTTGCCGACGCACCATGCTGCACCTACCCAAAAACTGCCTCCTAAAGTTGGAGTCCATATCTATGCCAACACATCCCTTTCGCAACTTACAGGACTTGCAATAGTATTTCTCACTATAAAAAAGCATAAAAAGTTCACCAGTTCCCAGAAAGGGCAAAACACGGGTTCACTTTAACTTTGCTTTACCGTCTTCGGTCCCCCCCCTTCTCGTCAACAGTCTGGCCCCACTACAGACATGGAAACATCACAGCTGATGAAAAAAAAAAGAAACTTTTGTGTGGAATTCTTCTTCGCTTTGAACTGTTTCTCTGCTGCAATTTTCCGTTTTACTGGCCTTAATTAAATGCTCCGCGCATTAAACAGGCAAATAACACAAAAGCCAAAGGGATAAAGAAACACACAACAAAACCTGAATCATCGCTTTAATTGAGTTACTAATGCAATAGCAATTAAAGCAGAAGCTAGCTGGTGACTGGCTCTTGCAAATACATGAAGATGAGAAGGTTCACCTAAAAATAGGTTCATGAAAACCAGTTGGGTAATAGGACGGAATGAAGGTCTTGTCAGGAAATTTTCCAACAATGGCCCACTGCTGTGCTTATAACAATATACGTCTTTACTTGTTAAAGTGGAACTGAGCTCTCTCAATCGATATTTAATCCTTATGCTGCTAGCATTAGTAAATAGATAGAAAGGTATATTATATTTATTTGGTTTAAACTGTTTTTTTTTTGTTTTGTTTTATTGCAATTCTTCATTTGCTTCCTGGTTTCTGACCTAGGCCAAAATTATGCCATACGTCCCAGAAGTCTTCATGGCAGGGGCGGCCCGTCCATTAAGGGAGCACGGATTCCGCCCCCCCATCCATGCCTCTGCCCCCCTATGCATCTGTCCCTTGCAGGACACCGCATGAATTACAGCAGCTGTGGTTTTTCTTCTTTTTAGGACCTGATTAGAGCCAAATAGGCTTCAAAATAGAGGGGGCTTGCGTCCGAAGCCCACCCAGGTGTGTTGCAATAGCGAATGAATATTTAATGTTGCAACACTGATCCTCCTCCCAGCGAATCAGGAAGCGGGTCTGAAACCCGCCACCCAATTGGCTGAAAGGACAGGTGATCCTATTGGATGCCTAGGAGGATTGGAGGAGGTGCACGGCGGAAGCGAGGAGGACAAGAAGACACAGGAGCCCGATGCCTGCCGCTGCCTGATGCCCGATGCCCGCCGCTGCCTAATGCCTGCCACTGCTGGATGCCCACCATTGACGGATGCCCGCCGTTGCCCACCGCTACCCGATGCCTGCCACCCAGATGGGGTAAGTGCCAGGGGACCAACCGGCAGACAGCAAGGGGGGGGGGGGTAGTGGGTGATGGTGGTGGTTGTTGTTTGCCCCCCCCAATAAAAAAAAAAAAACACCAGCCGCCACTGCTTCATGGACATGTTTTTTCTTTCATCTGGAGCAGGGGTCTCCAAACTTTATATACAAACGGCCAGTTTACCATCCTTCAAACTTTAGGGGGGAGGCAATGGGAGAAGAAAATGTCCTGGCATCATTGGGAGTATTTATGTGCTCTTCAAACACCTCCTGGGCACATCGCCTCAGGGATTGGCTGAAGCACAATAAGGATTCAGGTTGCCCACCTCCTATGTTCCAGAAGTCTCTAGAAAGCAGGCAAGAGCAATCAAATCTGAGAATAAAACTCAGAGCAGCCCAAAGCAGTCAACAATTTCTCCACTGATCACAGAGGAGCCAAAAAGAAATAAATATACCTAACATCCTAGCAACCTAACAATGAGGTGCTACAACAGGTAACATGATAAATACATTCTCTAATTCTGATTCTACCAAACCATAAGGGCTCTCCCGCCTCTCCTCTCATCTTCCTTTATTTTCATTGGATGCCTTGGAGTTCTGTTTTTTTTTTTCACACCACCCTACTGACAGTGACCTCACAAATATTATTTTCCCCAAGGCTCAGTTCACATGTGTCCGGGCACGTCTTCAGTGCGATTTTTCAAAGGAGTTCGGTGTGGGTACACTGTAGTCATAAAGGGATGGACATAGTCAGCAACAATACTCAGGTAGGTCGTGGCGTTTAAAAGATGCTTAATTGGTACTAAGGGGCCCAAAGTGTGCCAAGAAAATACCCCCCCCCCCCACACCATTACACCCCCACCACCAGCCTGAACCGGTGATACCCCATCCCCCACACCATTACACCACCAGCCTGAACCGGTGATACCCCATCCCCCACACCATTACACCCCCACCACCAGCCTGAACCGGTGATACAAGGCAGGATGGATCCATGCGCCAAATTCTGACCCCACCATCTGAATGTTGGAGCTGAAATCTCATCAGACCAGGAAACGTTTTTTCCAATCCTCTCATTTTGGTGATCCTGTGCGAATTGTAGCCTCAGTTTCCTGTTCTTAGCTGACAGGAGTGGCACCCGGTGTGGTCTTCTGCTGCTGTAGCCATCTACTTCAATGGACTGATCAACAGATGGATGGAAAAATAGGGTCTTCCTCCGTCATCAGAAACGGAGCATAGCGGAGACTGATGTCATCGGATGTTCATCCACTGACATCCGCTATCCCATAGGGATACATGTATGTCCGTTTTTCATCCGAAAGGGTGTGAAAGGGGCCTAAGATCAACTCACATTTTGGTGAGATATAATGTGCATGGCATAAGTAGCTTGGGCTCCTGTAGTCCAGCTGGGCATCGGAGGTGGTCAAGCAGTTCCCGGTGGCTCCGATGGCTCCCGAGGCTCGGAGGCTGACGACGATCACACAACAAGCATGTTAGCGGTGATGGACGGGAGGCGTGGTCGAGCTCGCGTTCGGAGCATGCGTGCTACTTCATCAGGCAACCCTTTTAACTGTGGGCAGCTGAAGCTGCTGCCTGTCCACTTCCTGGATTTACACAGACACACAGAGGCACACCTCATTGGCCCTCTTATGACTCACCCCCCCCCCCCCCCTTCCTGACAAACTCTCACCAGAGTGAGAGCTGTGCAGGATATCACAAGCCTAGGCTAATGACCTGACAAGAAACAGGAAGTGGGCTGTATAAGGGATTTACTGGCAGAATTTTTTTTTTTTTTACTATCCAAAGTTAAAACAACAAAGGCAGAAGATTTAATAGATGGAAAGATAAAAAAAATGACTGACAGCCGATTTAAGGGTCCCCCCCCCCCCACCCTTACATCACAGTGCACCCCCCCCTTATCTTGTGCTACTGCTGGAAAGAAGCTGGGGGTGGAGCTGGGAAGCAGAAAGTGCAGGGTCTAGAGGAGGACCAGGGAAGAGCTGGAGCCAGCTGCCGGGATTCTGCTGCATGCTGAGACCGGGGAAGGCGGAGAGGAGGGGGTGCAGGATCTGTAGAAGGAGTTCTGTTCTCTCTGCTGTCGACTGCTAAGATGGAGGGGGGGGGGGGACCAGCATCTCCACACTGCATGGAGAAGTGCAGGATCTGGAGAAGGAGCTCTGTCCTCCTCTCTGCCACTGTCTGCTAAGACAAGGTGGGGCGGAGATGAGGGGGCGCAGGATCTGTAGAAGGAGTTCTGTTCTCTCTGTTGTCGACTGCTAAGATGGGGGAGGGGGGGGGACCAGCCTCTCCCCACTGCATTGAGAAGTGCAGGATCTGGAGAAGGAGCTCTGTCCTCCTCTCTGCTACTGTCTGCTAAGACAAGGTGGGGCGGAGATGAGGGGGTTGCTGCAGCTGAGTCTTGTGTTTGATGTGCTATGGAGTATCTCTGGGGTTCCAGGGAACCCTACTTGACAAAGGACGGTCTATGGCAGTGATGGCGAATCTTGGTACCCCCGGATGTTTTGGAACTACATTTCCCATGATGCTCATGCACTCTGCAGTGTAGTTGAGCCTCATGGGATATGTAGTTCCAAATTATCTGGGGTGCCAAGGTTCCCCATGACTGGTCTATGGTTTTGGAACGGGGTGTCTAACATTCTCATATAGGTGTGATGGTCAGGTGTCCATAGAACATTTGGCTATTGATAGTACATAAGAATGAGAATAAGCCAAGGTCATGACTCGGTTAATTAGTTTTCCTTGCTATAAATCTTTTAATTCCATGTTGCTGCTCCTGGGCTTTCACATGGGCTGGAAAAAATAAGTGATATATTGTAGTTCTGGAAATCAGAAGATTGGGGAAAGGCAACTTAGGTCACTTCAGCTGACCTTCTAGGAACAGGCTGTTCCTGGCCTCCAATCAAGATTCCACATAACTCTGAGCAAACTTTTCAAACAATCACTTGAGTGTGAGCTTTATCCTCTGCAGGTACACGTCATTTATTGAATCTTATTGAACATATAAGGTGCAATTCACAGGTTTCGCCTCCTGCCAAGTAAGCCCAAGTATGTGTGCGATCATCTAAAGGAAGTTCGGTATTTTGGAAATGATCTATTATTAACCTCACATTTATCCATGTATGTCTCTTTTTTTTTTAGTTGGTGACTATTTAAAATCTTGAAAGTATATATGAATGTGGTCTTCAAAAATGCTGGGAATCCTCATCCATTTGTATATGATTTCTTTAAAAAATTGCATAAGCTACAACCACTAATTTTTCAATCAAAAGTTTTCAACTAGATATACAATATATTGTCAAAAGTATTGGGAAGCCTGCCTTCACGCGCACATGAAGTTTAATGGCATCCCAGTCTTATGCCCCGTACACACGGTCGGATTTTCCGATGGAAAATGTGTGATAGGACCTTGTTGTCGGAAATTCCGACCGTGTGTGGGCTCCATCACACATTTTCCATCGGATTTTCCGACACACAAAGTTTGAGAGCAGGATATAAAATTTTCCGACAACAAAATCCGTTGTCGGAAATTCCGATCGTGTGTACACAAATCCGACGGACAAAGTGTCACGCATGCTCAGAATAAATAAAGAGATGAAAGCTATTGGCCACTGCCCCGTTTATAGTACCGACGTGCGTGTTTTACGTCACCGCGTTCAGATCGATCGGATTTTCCGACAACTTTGTGTGACCGTGTGTATGCAAGACAAGTTTGAGCCAACATCCGTCGGAAAAAATCCTAGGATTTTGTTGTCGGAATGTCCGAACAAAGTCCGACCGTGTGTACGGGGCATTAGTCCGTAGGGTTCAATATTAAGTTGGCCCACCCTTTGCAGCTATAACAGCTTCAACTCTTCTAGGAAGGCTGTCCACAAGGTTTAGGAGTGTGTCTATGGGAATGTTTGACCATTCTTCCAGAAGTGTATTTGTGAGGTCAGGCACTGATGTTGGACGAGAAGGCCTGGCTCGCAGTCTCCGCTCTAATTCATCCTAAAGGTGTTCTATCAGGTTGAGGTCAGGACTCTGTGCAGGCCAGTCAAGTTCCTCCACCCCGAACCCGCTCATCCATGTCTTCATGGACCTTGCTTTGTGCACTGGTACAAATCATTTGGTGGAGGGGGGATTATGGTGTGGGGGTTGTTTTTCAGTGGTTGTGCTTGGCCCCTTAGTTCCAATGAGGGGAACTCTTAAAGCGTCCACATACCAAGACATTTTGGACAATCTCATGCTCCCAACTTTGTGGGAACAGTTTGGGGACGGCCCCTTCCTGTTCCAACATGACTGCACACCAATACACAAAGCAAGGTCCATAAAGACATAGATGAGCACATCTTGGGTGGAGGAGCTTGACTGGCCTGCACAGAGTTCTGACCTCAACCCCCACATAACATTCTTGGGATGCATTAGAGCGGAGACTCCGAGCCAGGCCTTCTCTCCAACATCAGTGCCTGACCTCACAAATGCGCTTCTGGAAGAATGGTCAAACATTCCCATAGACACACTCTTATTCCCTGTACACACGAATGGACTTTCCGCCAACAAAATCCATGTTTTTTTTCCGACGAATGTTGCTCAAACTTGTCTTGCATACACACAGTAACACAACATGTAATGCCACGTACACACGATCGGACTTTATGGCATACTTGGTCCGGCGTACCGGATTTCGTCGGACAATTCGATCGTGTGTGGGCTCCAGCGGACTTTGTTTTCTCAAAAGTTTGACGGACTTAGATTTGAAACATGTTTCAAATCTATCCGACGGACTTGAGTCCAGTCGAAAAGTCCGCTCGTCTGTATGCTAGTCCGACGGACAAAAAACGACGCTAGGGCAGCTATTGGCTACTGGCTACCAACTTCCTTATTTTAGTCCGGTGTACGTCATCACGTACGAATCCGTCAGACTGGATCGTGTGTAGGCAAGTCCGTTCATTCGGAAAGTCCGTCGTAAAGTCCGTTGAAAAGTCCTCCGGGCAAATTATGCCGTAAAGTCCGGTCGTGTGTACGCGGCATAAGACGAACCGAGAAAAATGAAGTTCAATAGCCAGTGCGGCTCTTCTGCTTGATTCCGAGCAAGCGTACTTTAGTGACATCCCAGTCTACAGCCTCGTACACACGATCGGATTTTCAGCAGGGAATTGTGTGATGACAGACTGTTTGCCTAAAATCCGACCATTCCAAAAAAAGAAAAACCTGAGTACGCTCCATCAGACAGTTATTGTCCAGCTTTCGGCCAACAAATGTTGGTTAGCAGGCTAGTAATTTTCCGGCGGACAACGGTCGGCTGTCAGATTTTCGTATCGTGTGTACACAAGTCCGTCACACAAAAAGTCCAAAGTACAAACACGGATGCTCGGAATCAATGCTTACCATACACGACATTAGCAGAAGGTGCCCAAAGGGTGGCACTCGAGACTTGAAATTCCACGTAGTACGTCAGTACGTTCGTGTTTGTTGGCCGACAGTTGTGTGCAGTTAGTATGCAAGACAAAATCCAGGCACACGCCCTTCGGACAAATGTCTGACGCTTTGTCAACCCAAAATCCGATCGTGTGTACGAGACTTTAGTCTGTAGGGTTCAATATTGAGTAGGCCCACCCTTTGCATCTATAACAGAGTTCAAATCTTCTGGGAAGGCCGTCCACAAGGTTTAGGAGTGTGTCTATGGGAATGTGTGACCATTCTTCCAGAAAAGCATTTGTGAGGTCAGGCACTGACATTGGATGAGAAGGCCTGGCTTGCAGTCTCCACTAATTCATCCCAAAGGTGTTATATCAGGTTGAGGTCAGGACTCTGTGCAGGCCAGTCAAGTTCCTCCACCCCAAACTCGCTCATCCATGTCTTTATGGACCTTGCTTTGTGCACTGGTGTGCAGTCATGTTGGAACAGGAAGGGGCCATCCCAAAATTGTTCGTACAAAGTTGGAAGCATGAAATTCTCCAAAATGTCTTGGTATGCTGACGCCTTAAGAGTTCCTTTCACTGGAACTAAGGGACCAAGCCCAACCCATGAATAACAACCCCACGCCACAATCCCCCCTCCATCAAATGATTTAGACCAGTGCACAAAGCAAGGTTTATAAAGACATGGATGATCGAGTAGGTGTGGAGGAACTTGACTGGCTGAGCTACCTGAGATGCTGGACAGCATCCTGTCTGATCCACTGGACAACCCTGCCTTGTGTCTTGACTTCTTCTGAACTATGAACTCTTTGCTGCTCCCATCAACTTCCTGAATTAAAGTGATACTAAAGTCTTATTTTTTTTTGTTAAAAAAATAACAAATGGGTTATACTTACCTGCTTAGAGCAGCCCCAATCCTCCCCTTCTCGGGTCCTTCTTCGGTGCTGCTGGCCCGTCCCTCCTGTTGAGTGCCCCCACAGCAAGCAGCTTGCTTTGGAGGCACCTGAGCCAAGCCGCAGCCCAGTGTATCTATTCAGTTACAGAGTTGCAGCCCGGTCCTGCCCCCCTCTCTCTGCTCATTGGTGCACTGACTTTGATTGACAGCAGTGGGAGCCAATGGTGCTTCGCTGCTGTCTCAGCCAATGAGGAGGGAGAGTCCTGGACAGCTGAGTCTCTCATGCAACATCGCTGGATCGAGATGGGGCTCAGGCAAGTATTAGAGGGGCTGCTGCACACAGAAGGCATTTTATCTTAATGCATAGAATGCATTAAGATAAAAAAACCTGCTTTTACAACCACTTTAAGCCAGGTCTCTGCACTACCTGTTTGCCAGATTATGGTGCTCTCTCCATCCAATACCTCGCTCTGTCTTCCCTGCTGCCATCCCTATCTTTGCTACCACTCATTACCGACCCTTGGCTTGTTCCTCGCCTACGCTTCTGCCTGATCCCAACCTGTAACTACTCATTACAGACCTTTGGCTTGTTTACTGACTACGCTTCTGTTTGATCCTTACCTGCTTCTGGATCCCGGCCTGCTCACCTCCTGGTGGGGCAATCTTGAGTACCGCAACCTGGTACTAACACGTAGCTAAATCCATCTCCACCATCAGGTGAGCCCGCGTCATCCTTCAGGGTGACCTGCCTGTATACCTAACCAGCTGGCCGGTGAAAGTCCCGCTACTGCTAAAGCAACTGGTCTTCGAGCCTGACCAATGGTCATGACAGGTCCCTTACTCACATTCATACTCTTGGGCCAATTTAGGCAGGAGCCAGTTAACCTAACAGCATGTCTTTGGAGTGTGGGAGAACATGCAAACTTCAGGCAGGTAGAGTCTTAAGTACTTGTAATAAATAAATCGAATATTACAAAGTCCACATGCAAGAACAGTATTTCTTCCTACATCCCTAATCCTAGCTCAGGCTACATGCTGCCCAGGCATACCTGCAAAAGTAAAATCCATGTTTAATTAGGAGATCAATAAGTGGCATTTCCCAGTGCTGGAGTCACTGGTCCTGGTGACCTTTTACATGACGACAATAGCAGCAGGCAACATTCTTTCACTCCTCATGGGTGCGTCTCTCCAACTCTCTCCCCTTTGGACTCTCTGCTCCAGATCACTAGCATAGGATCAGTGGGATGGACCCAAAGAAAACCTGCCAAAACCAAAGAACCAGGAAAGACATTAACGTTTACCCCTACTGTCAGGGGCAGCAACTAACTGGCTTCATTTCAACCCGAATGTCACAGAAAGTCTACTGTATTCGCACATCTAATCACTCCCATTGATCGGTGAAGTGTGGCAACCTTAGCCTGGCCTCCAACCAGAAGACGCCCTTCAAAGCATTTCGTTCCGCCCTTTGGAGCTTAATTATGGGTATTAATTTATTTCAACCCGCTTACACTAATGCCGCGTACACACGATCAGGATTTTGGACGGAAAAAGATATGATGGCTTTTCCGACAGGATTCCGCTCAAGCTCGCCTTGCATACACACGGTCACACAAAAGTTCGCTGGACTTTCGACCGTCCAGAACGCGGTGACGTACAACACTTATGATGAGCCCAGAAAATGACGTTCAATGCTTCCAAGCGTGCATCGAATTGCTTCCGAGCATGTGTAGGAATTTTGCGCGTCGGAAATCGCTTTTTCCGACCGAAAAATTGAGAACATGCTCTGAAATCTTTTTGCTGGCTGGAATTCACCCAGCAAAAGTCCGATTGCTGGCTGGAATTCACCCAGCAAAAGTCCGATTGCTGGCTGGAATTCACCCAGCAAAAGTCCGATTGCTGGCTGGAATTCACCCAGCAAAAGTCCGATTGCTGGTTGGAATTCACCCAGCAAAAATTCGATGGAGCGTACACACGGTCGCATTTTCCCACCAAAAGCTCTCATCTGTCTTTTGCTGGCCCGAATTTCCGAGCATTAGAATACAGAACATCCAAAAACTCAATGCAGTCAATAACCCCCATGGGAAACTTGAAGTGAAACCTCGAACTCCGGTAGGCCAGTCCCATCAAAAAGAATACATTTCACTAAACTTTGTGAACTTTTCGAAAAGCAAAAGGCTTGCGTGTTTTCAAAAGCTAGCACCAAAAATTGTTCCTACATTTTATTTCCATCAGTGAAGTGCTGAGTCCAAAAATAAAAAATCTTGAGACAATTTAGGTAGGTCATGGCTCTCACAGGGGAAAGTTCCAACACATTAAGATAAATATAATTAAGGGCTATACATCAGTTATTTTGAGAGGGCCGTTGACATGCACAATGGCTCGTTCCTAATCCCCATGAAGGGGCGGGAGAGAGGCGGGCGGGGAGGGGGGAAGGGGGGGGGGGGGTGCGGATAAAAATAACAAAACAAATCTCTTAAACCTTTCATGTCAGTTTAGTGGAAAAAAATAAACAATAACGGATTTGGCTCCATTGGGACGGACAGAAACGAGCAAGCAAAGAGCTTCTTTTTTTTTTTTTGTCCATTTGGAAGCTGTAGGATCGGCTGAATTCCTTCCATTTTACACACTGCTTGTCATGAAATTCTCTCAAACGACAATAAACTGGCTTTATAACAACACAAAAAAAAAAAAAAGAACCTATGTTTAGATGATTGTCCGCAGTCGATTTTTTTTTTTTTTTTTCCTGCGGATTGCAGAGTTCTTTCTCAGGGTGGGATGGAAGAATTTAAAAAGGTTATAATTGAATTCTTCAGCAGCGAGAAGCCAGGGCGATGACTCAGCAAGAAGGGCTCAACGTCTGATTCACGGCAAAGCAGACACACCATTAATGCGCCTATGTGAGCTGCAATTAAACAGGCCTCTTCTTTACTATAAATGAGTCACAATTATGGCTCTCTTGGTCGTTACTGTAAACTTATTGCACCACTGAAAGTTTAAAGGTACAGTCACACAAGAAAGGGATGCTGCAGTCCCTTTTTTTTTTTTTTTTTTTTGGACATATACTTGGATAGAACCGGCTTGAAGCTGAACTCCAGTCCTGGAAACTTTAATTTAAAGATATTCTTTAACCACTTCAATACCAGGCACATATATACACCTTCCCGCCCAGGCCAATGTTCAGCTTTCAGCGCTGTTGCAATTTGAATGACAATTGCGCGGTCATCCATCACTGTACCCAAACTAATTTTTTATCATTTTGTTCACACAAATAGAGCTTTCTTTTGGTGGTATTTGATCACCTCTGCGATTTTTATTTTTCGCGCAACAAATAAGAAAAGACAGAAAATTTGGGAAAAAAAAAGTTTTTCTTTGTTTCTGTTAACTTTTTTTTGTAAATAAGTACGTTTTCTTCTTCAATGACGGGCACTGATATGGCTGCACCCATGGGCACTGATGAGGTGGCACCAATGAGGTGGCACTGATGGGCACTGATGATGGGCACTGATAGGCGGCACTGATAGGTGTCACTGGTATGCGGCACTGATGGGCACTCATAGGCAGCACTGATGGGAACTCAGAGGCAGCACTGATGGGTACTCATAGGCGGCACTGATGGGTACTCATGGGTGGCACTGATGGGCACTAATAGGCGGCACTGATGGGTACTCATGGGTGGCACTGATGGGTACTTATGGGTGGCACTGATGGGTGGCACGGATGGGCACTGATGGGTACTTATGGGTGGCACTGAGTGGTGGCACTGGTGGACACTGATGGGTGGCACTGATGACACTGATGGTTGGCATTGCTGGGCATCACTTGTCTGTACTGATCCATAATGTTGCCAGTCAGTGCCCATTTGTGGGCAGCACCCCCCCCCCCCGGTGCCAGCATAATTGGATTTGATTGACAGCAGCAGGAGCCAATGGCTGCGCTGCTATCAATCTATCCAATCAAGAGCCGAGAACCCCGGGCAGAAAGACAGCGCATCCCTGTGGGTCAAGTTCCAGGGCTCAGGTAAGTAAAACGGAGGGGGGCTGGGGGGCCGGTCACTGCCAGGTGTTTTTTCACCCTAATGCATAGGATGCATTAAGGTGAAAAAACACGAAGCTTTACAACCCCTTTAAGAATCCCCTTGACTGGAACTAAAAAGCCAAGCCCAACACCTGAAAAACAACCCCACGCCATAAACCCCCGTCCACCAAATGATTTGAACCAGTGCACAGAGCAAGGTTTGGATCTCTGGACAGGTAAATTCCATAAAAAATATCCCCTAGTTTGTAGACACTATAACTTTAGCGCAAACCAATCAGTATACGCTTATTGGGATTTTTGATAGCTAAAAATATGTAGCAGAATATATATTGGCCTAAACTGATGAAGAAATTAGATGTTTTACATTTTTTATTGGATATGTTTTATAGCAGAACGTAAAAAATATATATATTTTTTTCAAAATTGACACTCTTTTTTTGTTTATAGCGCAAAAAATAAAAACCGCAAAGGTGATCAAATACCACCAAAAGAAAGCTCTATTTGTGGGAAAAAAGGATATCAATTTTATTTGTGTACAGCATCGCACGACCATGCAATTGACAGTTAAAGTAATGCAGTGCCGAATCGAAAAAATGGCCTGGTCATGAAGTGGGGTAAACCTTCCGGGGCTAAAGTGGTTAACAAGTGATAAGGGATTTTTTTTTCCTACATTTCAGCTGTCAGTGGGGGAATCCCACTGACAGCTAAAAGAACTGTCAGGTATCGGAGCATTTGCACGAGTACCGATATTCATGCAAATTCTTAGTATCGCCACTGGTACCAGTATCAGTATCGGTGCAACCCTAGTTTATGTAATTGTGATTTTGTCCTTTAAGGTTCGGTTCACACTGAAACGACTTGGGATCCGACTTGTGAGACCCCAAGTCAGGGGACATGTGAAGTCCCATGTTAGGCAATGAGAGCTGTCTTAATTAGCACTACTGAAGTCGCTCCTGTACTACTTCAAGGCAACTTCTATCTGACTTGTGTCCATAGACTTCCATGGAAGTCACCTCCAAGTCAGATCCTCACCTATATTGATGTGATTTTTGATCCAACATTACAGGAAGATTACCCAGGCATTCCCTTGATGCCCTGGACGACGTCATTCTGTGACGAAACACACAGGGCAGAGCAACGTCATTGCATTCTTCGGTTCCCAGTGCTTGCCAGCCGGTGAGATTGTTATTAAGGCGTTTTATCCATTGGGTTGATGTAAGTGTAACCTTACCTTTTTTAATAAAGGATATCTTAAGATTTTACACTATGTGGAGCATTTTTGTATATTTTTTGGACGAAATCATGGAGGCAATATCTGGATGACCTGTACCTTTGGCTCTGAGAGGAATCCATAGGAGCGATATTGAAAGGCCCAGACTGGATGTATAGCCGCATACATATAGTGCTGCTGACATTCCGTTATAGAAGGTCCCATATAGCTGGCAAGCGGGCATTTCTACCATATACAGGTGGTGGTGTTTTACTCAAAACGTCACATTTCGGTGAAGGATAGTGACTACACTCAGCTGTCTCGATACTCTGGTCACATATGAGGAGGACTTTGCCTGGCAAATTTGCACCTTAAGTTCCGCAACTTTCAGGTCACGGCAGTGTAAACCGAGACCTTGATGTCCTTGCACAAAGGCATTCATTTTTTTACCCAATCTTGAAACCTTGATGAACAAACCTAATATCCATCTGTATAACAACACAGTTAACCTAATAATCTAGACAAGAGTAACAATTGCGTCTTTTTTCCACTATTTAATTCCTTTCTTCCTTACATCGGGCTATTTTTTTTAAAATGTTGTCTCTCTTTAAATCCGTCTTGGACATTTCGACAGGTTGGAAGCCTAAATTACAGTATGGCCAAAAATATTAATGAATCAACCTCGACAAAGGTATACATATGGATAACCTTGAATACTCTGTGTGTGCTGTTGGTGGACCAAAAAAAGGAGAAAAAGATAAAAATAAATCAATAATTTTACTGTATTTCCGTATATCGGAGACTGGGCATGTGGCCAGGGTTTAGTGCAGCCTGGTAAAGGTATGTAGAGAAGTACAGTAAGGTGTGTCATTGTGGTCGAAGTTGCATAAATAAGGTTGTTCTTCATCCTGGTCTTAGTCACTTACGCTCCGCCTGTGTCATCTTGGGCAAATCCCTGTTCACAAAAATTTCTGAATCCTTGGAACCCACCTGTTAATGTGGAATAATAACTCCCCTGTTCCCTTTTCTGCTTGATGAGCTTTGTATATTGGATGGTGGAGAGCTTCAAGAATCCGCTCGGGACAACTGAAACTCAAGAAATGTCAACGGAAGTCCATCTCATATTTAACTTCAAGCCATATATGAATTTATGAGGTACATGCTAGAAATATTTTTATGATAACTTAATGCTGCCTGGTTCTGCTTTTGGGAATGCTTTGCAGAGATATCTAGCAGGCAACATTCTTGAAGTGCCTTTTTTCTTCTTTACATTTTCCTTTCTCATAATAGGGGAAGGGTGTTGTGTTGTGTTTCAGTTCTATAAGTTGCTCCCAATCTAGGATACGTGTTAAGTGTCAATGTCTTCCCAATCTTTTTTTACATTCCGTTAAAACAAGCATCTGTTTTTCCGAGAACAGAAATAAGGCAAAGGGACTGGAGACCTTCGTGAGAAGGAGAAGTAAAAAAAATGGTTTAAAAGACTTTTTTCATATCATGATTTGATTTTTTTATTTCTTCAAAACTTGGTTGAACTAGATTTACATGTTCTTTTTTTTTAAACTTAATTAAAACCCAACTCCAGCTTAATAAAAATAATACAAAGGAAAAAAATATCCCTGGAAAAAGTTGAAATGAAACAGCAACTGTCACTGCAATACCCACTCTATCTCTGGCGCTATTCCATGCAGAAATCATCGCCTCTACTAGATCGTGCTGCTCCTCCATGTTGAATGACAAACAGTGTCATTTAGACCACTTCTTGTGAGCCCAAGGTGTCAAAGACGTGGCCCTAGAGGCGTATCTTTTGGCTGACCTGGCCTCACAGGAGAATGCTGCAGGGAACAATCCATTACATTGAGCTGCTCTTTGCAGCATTGAGGATCTGCCCACTTGTAGGCAGGTGCAGTCTGCTTTCTCTACTAAAGGTGGTGCTCAACCACAGTGGCAGTGCAGAGGTAAAGTAAGTCAAGAAGAACCTGGTTCCTCTATGGCAGGGATATGCAATTAGTGGACCTCCAGCTGTTGCAAAGCTACAAGTCCCATCATGCCTCTGCCTCTGGGTGTCATGCTTGTGGCTGTCAAAGCCTTGCTATGCCTCATGGGACTTGTAGTTCTGCAACAGCTGGAGGTACGCTAATTTCAAAACCCTGCTCTATGGTCTCCTGTGTCACTGGGACAGTGATCCGGTTGGAAGCTGGCAACCTATGTGACTCTGGTGGCCATCTTGGGTCAGGCTTTTTAAGACCCTGGCTACTGGGTTTGGCACACTTTTAGCATGTGGATAGTGCAGGGACAGGTCACCTGTCTGTCAGAGACAGTATTATCGGCAGGGAAAGGTTCCAGACAAGTAGGAAAGTAGCTTAGGGATGTGCTTCTTTTCCTGGAAACCTCCCCACTTGGGCTGACACTGGCCAGACCGCATTCGACTCCTACTGAAATATGCTGTCCACGCAGATGATACATGATCTGCTACACAATGTTGTCATCTGTAATTGTCCTCAATTGGGCTTCCTCCTGCTTGGCCTGTTGTGAACTGTTTTGCCTCTACTTCAATATATTTTCTCCTAATTGCACCTGGACTGAGTGTGGGTGGGCAGGATGATCCAGGGAAAATCCAATTGCCTCTTGAGGGATCAGGAAGGAATTTTTTCCCCTGCTGTAGCAAATTGGAGCATGCTCTGCTGGGGTTTTTTGCCTTCCTCTGGATCAACTGTGGGTATAGAATTGGGTATGTTGGATTGTACGATATTTTTTATTTTATTTATTTATTTATTTTATGGTTGAACTGGATGGTCTTTTTTCAACCTGACTAACTATGCAACTATGTAACTGTTGAACAGTGGCAAGGCAAGGTCATCCAGCACCCAGGGCAAAGATGCCAAACTGTGCGCCCCCCCCCCTTCCCTTATGGTAAGGGTCTGCCATTGTGCCAAGGCAGCTGTCCCTCCTGCCCAGCCCTTGTCCAGCTGTTAAGGACAGACAAGAAGGACAAGGACCCATGAGGTTACCTGACCAGACAGAAAGTACCTGGACAAAAAAGCGAAAAGTAGGAAACTTTTTCTCACCACTATGTAACGTCTATTATTATTGTTATGGATAAAAATGGTTTGTTCCTTTTCTCAAATCATGAACTGTCTTCATAACCCAAGATGTGGACTTGGTTGTCCATTGTGGCCAAGATAGAACTTTCTCTCACTACTTTGTAACGTCTATTATTATTGTTATGAATGAAAATGGTTTGTTCCTTTTCCCAAATCATGAACTGTCTTCATAACCCAAGGTGTGGACTTGGTTGTCCATTGTGGCCAAGATAGAATTGACTTGGTTTGGCCCACCTTGCTGTGGATTGTCATTTGTCCAACATACAATGGGATATCTGTACTCTACTTTTCTCAGTCCAGGGACCTCCTCTATCTTCGAAAGGCTTTCCTTGACCCATCTCAACCACTTTTCTCTGTCCAATACTATGACATTTTTTTTCTTGTCAAAGCATTGTCTATTCCAAGAACTTTACAAAATTAAATGAGAACAAAGGAAATAGTATAGGAAGGGTTTAATTTCAGTAGGAATAGTCTTTTACATATTAAAAAAAACACAGCAGCAAGAAACATAAACCCTGGACTGATGAGATCTTTATAAGCAATCATTGTATACGTGTTTATCGTTAAGATTATAGTTGTAAAATCCAGCTCAACTTCGATGATGGTCTCTCTGAGAATGAACAGCCTTTTCTAAGTGTTCCAACTGGGACAGCAAAGATTGTTTATTAGTCAACAATAACCACATTTAATATCCAGTACTCAGAAAATAATCTGTGAGTCTTTGCTTTTCCAGGAAATTTGACAGGAAGTAAGATATGTCATCTGGGCTGTATCTCAATCACAATGGAATCTAATGTATTGGCAGGCGGTGGTGGACAGTATCCGAGATTGCAGCAGTCTTCCAGGCCCGATAAAGCTTGCCATGAATTTCAACGTGACACAAGCGAAAAACAGCCTGACCGGATGCTAGCAATTTACCTATCCAGCAGTATCTAATTAGTAATTTGTAGAAACCTTACCGATTAAAGGGTGCTGCTTTCAGAATAAAACATTTTGCCTGGAGTAGGGTAATACGTACATTTAAAGTGTAACTAATTCTAAAAAATGTAAACACATAAAATAGTAGTTTACACTTTGTTTGTTCTAATGGGGTCCTTCTTTTCCACATTTTAATTCAACCCTCATTTTGTTACCTGGTGATCCTGCCAGTTCCTCCACTTTCAGTCCTAGCTCCCTGAGCAGCTCCCTAGGCAGCAGTGTTGACATCCTGGCATTGCTGTCTGAAGCTAATGTGCCACCACCACTAATAGCTTGGAATCCAGAACAAAGGGTGTCACTTGAAAAGGTTGTGCACTCACATTTACTTTGGGCCTTTAAAGTCAAGAAGATAAGTACGAAGAGCAAAAAAAAAATACTATGCACAAACTATGGGCAAAAGGTGATAGAATAATGCTTATGTACTGTACAATTAATATTTCTAGGTGTTTCCTGTGTAGCCCCCTCCTAGTTAGATTGCTAATAGAATAAGGGACATTTAGTTTTTGGCTTCCCTGTAGCCAGCAGAGAGAAGTTTAACTGTTCTGGGTTTTGCTGGTTGAGGGCTTAACTACTTCCCCCTGGTTTAGAGTGAGTTGTTGAATCTAGTGGGTTGGAAAAGGCAGACCCTTAAAGTGGTTGTAAAGTCAGAAGGTTTTTTTTTTACTTAAAGTGATTGTAAAGTCTTGTTTTAAAAAAATAAAAATAACAAGTTATACTTACCTCCTCTGTGCAGTTGGTTTTGCACAGAGCAGCCCCGATTCTCCTCTTCTTGGGTCCCTCTTCGCTGCTCCTGGCCCCTCCCACCTGTTGAGTGCTCCCACAGCAAGCAGCTTGCTAAGGGGGCACCCGAGCCGAGTCACAGCTCCGTGTGTCCATTCAGACATGGAGCCCCGGCCCCACCCCCTCTCTCTTCTGATTGTCCAACTGACTTTGATTGACAGCCAATGGCCCTGCTGCTGTTTCTCATCAGGAGGAGAGTCCCGGGCGGCTAAGACACTCGTGGACATCGCTGGAGAGAGATGGGGCTCAGGTAAGTATTAGGGAGGCTGCTACGCACAGAAGATTTTTGATCTTAATGTATTAATTCATTAGGATAAAAAAAACCTTCTGCCTTTACAACTCCTTTAATGCATTCTATGCATTAAAATAAAAAAAAACCTTCCGTGTGCAGCAGCCCCCTCAGCCCCCTCAGCCCCCCCTAATACTTACTTGAGGTCCATCTAGATCCAGCAATGTTGCAGGAGGGTCTTGGCTGCCCAGGACTCCCCTCCCCATTGGCTCCTGCTGCTGCCAATCAAAGTCAGTCAGCCAATGAGGAGGGAAAGGGGACTGGGCCGTGGCACCCTGTCTAAACAGACACACAGAGCTGCAGCTCGGCTCCGGTGTCCCCATAGCAAGCAGCTTGCTGTGGGGGGCACTCTACAGGAGGGAGGAGCCAGGAGCACCGAAGAAGAACCCGAGAAGTGAAGGATCTGGGCTGCTCTGTGCAAAATTCACTGCACAGAGCAGGTAAGTATAACATGTTTGTTATTTTTAACAACCAAAAAACCTAGAATTTTGTAGCAATTTGACTTGCATATTCATACAATTTCAGTCAATCTCTGGAAGGAGGAATGACCAGTGGGGGCTGTGTATAAATAGGAGGGGGCCCAGGACAGCAGGGTTCTTGCCTTGTGGGAGAAGACCCAGACTGAGAGCTGTGGTCCTCTGGGTCACCTAGCTGAAGTTTACAGGAAGCTATTGGTGTCTCAGCTCAGGGAGAGCTAAGGGATATTTGTCTGAAGTTGGTGGGAATGGTATTAAGGAGGTCTACAGAAGATTTGGCCCAGAGGCTTACAGTACAGAAGCTGGCTTGTATTTCAGGAAAGCATTTAAGTACACAGGGCACAGCGAGTTTAAGCCTGTGAGAGATCCTAGAGCAGGGGTGTCAAACTCAAATTCATTGTGGACCGCATCAGCAGTATGGTTGCCCTCAAAGGGCCAGTCATATCTGGGGTGCGCTACTGTCAGGAACCATGACTCAGACCGAGACAGAAGTACAGTTAAATTACACTTGTTTCATAATCAAAGTAAATAGAATAAACATAGTCAAAATATAGCCAAAGTTCAATAACCGGAACGGATAGTCAGCCAAGCCAGCAAGTGGAACCTTTCCTGACAGCACCCCCCTCGAAGGAGCGGCCTCCGAACGCACCAACTAGATGCTGCTGGAAAAAGTCCATTGCATCAAGCCGGGCAGTGAGCAGAGGCATATTAAACTGGGTAAGAGAAAAGTCCAAAGCAACAAGCCAGGCAGCAGGCAGAGTTACACCAAGCTGGGCAGCGAGCAGTGGCACATCAAGCTGGGCAGCGAGCAGTGGCACATCAGGCTGGGCAGTGGGCACGTCAAGCTGGGCAGCAGGCATAGACATATCAAGCTTGGCAGTGGGCACAGGCACATCATACTGGGTAGCAGGCACAGGCACATCAAGCTGGGTAGCAGGAGCAGGCACATCAAGCTGGGCAACAGGCACTGGTAAATAAAGCTGGGTAGCAGGCATGGGCACATTGAGCTGGGTAATGGGCACATCAGGCTGGGCAGTAAGCACATCAGGCTGGGCAGCAGGCGCATCAGGCTGGGCAGCAGACACATCAGGCTGGGCAATGGACACATCAGTCTGGGTAGCGGACAGAGGCACATCAGACTGGGTAGCGGACAGAGGCACATCAGGCTGGGCAGCGGACAGAAGCACATCAGGCTGGGTGAAAGGCTCTGAATCATCGAGCTAGACAACAGGCTCCAGGTCATCTGGTTGGGCAACAGGCTCTGGGTCATCTGACTGGGCAGCAGGCTCTGGGTTATCTGGATGGGCAGCGGGCTCCGGGTCATCTGGCTGGGCAGCAGGCTCCAGGTCATCTGGCTGGGCAATGGGCTCTAGATAATCTGGCTGGGCAACGGGCTCTGAGTCATCTGGCTGGGCAGCAAGCTTCGGGTCATCTGGCTGAGCAACGGGTTCTGGGACGTCTGACTGGATAGCAGGCTCCAGGTCATCTGGCTGGGCAGCGAGCACAGGCCCAACAAGCTGAGTAACGGGCACCGGCCCAGTAGGCTAGGAAACAGGCATGGGCTCAGCAAGCTGGGTGACGGGCACGACTCAGCAAGTTGGGTGACGGGTACTGCCTTAACAAGCTGGGTGACGCACACCGGTTCAGCAGACTGGGTAGCGGGCACTGGCCCCACAGGCTGGGTAATGGACAACGGCCCCACAGGCTGGGTAACGGGCACCGGAACTTCAGGCCGGGAATCAGGCACCGGAACTTCAGGCCAGAAAATGGGCACCGGTACTTCAGGCCACGACACAGGCACCAGAACTTCAGGCCGGGACACGGGAACCAGAACTTCAGGCCGGGACATGGGAACCGGAACTTGAGGCCGGGACACGGGCACTGGAACTTCAGGCTGGAACACGGGAACTGGAACTTCAGGCTGGAACACGGGAACTGGAACTTCAGGCTGGACAGCAGGCAGAAAGTTGTCAGGGTTAGGTTCCATATCATCAAAGGCCAACTTGGCTCCATTGGTAGTCATGGAGGTAGATTGGAGCAGGTCGGTCGGTGCGGAAGCAGGCTGGGACAGATTGGCTGGTGTGGAGGCAGGTTGGGATACCGGCAGGATCGTATGAGTTGGAAAGAACTTCCATTTCTTCTTTGGCTTAGCTACTGAAGTTCTGTAGATAACTGCAGGACTGTAGGTAAGGGGAGAAGCAGACTGGAGAGGAGGGCCGGACTATGGCAGGGAAGAGGGAACAGAGGCTAGGGGAAGTTTTTGTGGGTTTGTTGTAGGCAGCAGAGAAGAGGCAGGTGGATCAAAGGCAGGATAGGTGCAGAGAGTAGAAACAGGGTATTGGTATTTGGTAGGAAGCAGAGTGTACTGGGCTGAGACTGAGGTTGCCATGGGTGATGGGGGAAAAAGACAGTTGGTTCGTTGTGGGCTGGCTGAGGCTGATTGCAATATATCCATGCTTGGAGCACTGGTTGGACAAAAAACGGTTCACGTGCTGCTTGTCTAATATGGGTCTGTACTGAGTTAATACATTCTATTAGCACTTGTTGAGGACAAGCTGAATAGCGCTCAAAAAAGTATGCAGAGTCATCCTCTAAAAGCCACACCAGAGACTCCACCTGATCAACACTGAAAGGGGAAGAAAAACTTTGGAACACAGGACAGGGCCAGCTCTGTACATATTTGAATTAAAGGCTGCACATCCCCAAACAGCATACAGCCCTGATCAACCAGGGAGTGAGCCAAACGAATGATCTCTAGCAGCTGGTCGCTAGTCCACTCTTTCAGTGTCTGGCGGAGATATTCACCACTCTCTGACGCCAGCAGAGCATAATAAACAATCACATCAGATTTCATCTCAGCAAAGCAAACAGAACCGAGATGGTTCCTCTGAGCAGCCACTTCTGGTCAGGGATGGCCTTGGTATACTGTCATGTATCAGGTGTGACCAGAACTGTGTGGACAGCAACAGAGGAAACCAAACGCATGTAAGGTGAAAATATTATGATTTATTTAAGATAAGTGAAAATATATAAATCCAACCACCTCCAATATCACACAGTGCACAATAAACAAATACCAAACAGAGACCTACAAACAATAACAGTCAGACAGGTATACAGTATACAATAGATAGGGGAATGCCAGAATTGTAAACGTATCCAGGCCAGGATCATCAACGGTAGATCAGCAGATGGGTGCAGGGAGCAAATAGGACAGGGAGAGGATGGATGGATAAGGCTGCAGGGCAAAGGTAAAGGTAACAGGGTCACAGGAGGGACAGGTTCAGGTACAAGGCACAAGGTTCAGGTATAGAGACAGGATCAGGATCACAGGTTCAGGTCAGGGCACAAGGAAGATACCAAGGCAACCGTGTGTGTGTGTTGCCCGGTATTTATACACATCTCCTGCAATCAGGCTCAGTTGACACCTGATTGCAGGAGATGATGTCGTTCCAGACTGCCAGGAGACACCCGCTGGTGGACAGCAGTACTGCAAGCCAGATGTCCAACAGCACCACCAGCAGGTGGAACCTTTCCTAACAGGCAGAGATCCGCTGGGCTGGATGGGTTAAGTAGGCAGGACCGACGAGCAGGATATCAACAGGTGAGTAACTGTGGAGAGATAGGAGCTGGCAATTAGCGGACACCTGAGCGGCCAGCTCAGAGAAGGAAGTGCTGAGCCCAGCCCTGACAGTACCCCCTCCTCAATGACCCCTCCCCCTTGGAAGACCATCAGACTCGAGGGGAAAAACGTCTATGGAAATCACAGAGGAGGACAGGGGCATGTACGTCCGAGGATGAGACCCAAGAGCGTTCCTCCGGACTGTACCCCTTCTAATGCACCAGGTACTGTATGGGAGTTGGGTAACTCCACACTGAAATCCATAGACAGGTGGGTCCAGGGCCTCTCTCTATTGGGTATGGGTTGTAGGAGGCCCACTGGAAGGTGTCGTGGAGCCTTACTCTGAGCACACACGGAACAGGCAGCTACAAAGGCAGTTACATCAGCACATAGACTAGGCCACCAGAATTGTTGGGAAATGGCCCAAAAGAGTTGATTCTTCCCAGGGTGGCCAGCAGCCTTGGGAAAATGGTAAGTCTGGAGCATGGCAGTACGGAAACTCTCTGGGACAAAGCAGCGGTCACAAGTTTTCTCAGGAGGAGCATGAACCCGAGCAGCAAGAATTTTGTTACCCAAAGGAGAAGTGAGACTGGTGCGTACCGCAGCCAGAATACGATCAGGAGGAATCACAGGGTCTGGAACCGACTCCAACTTGGAAGTGGAGGAAAACTGCAGTGATAAAGCGCCAGGCCTTACATTCTTAATACCGGGTAAGAATGAGACAATGTAATTGAAACTTGACAAGAAAGGAGCTCATCACTCCCTTCTGGGAGTGATGTGAGATTCTTATGGTCAGTAAGAATGAGATACGGGAGAGTGGTACGTTCCAGGAGATGTCTCCATTCTTTCAGGGCTAAAATGATCGCTAACAGCTCTCTGTCACCAATCTCCTAATTGCACTCCGCAGGTGACAATTTCATGGAAAAGTAGCCACAAGGATGCATAGCGCTCTCAGAGATAGGACGTTGAGACAGAAGGGCGCCAACACCAGTCTCAGAAGCATCAACCTCAAGGATCAAAGGTAACGATCAGGATGTGCCAACACAGGAGCAGAAACAAAGGCAGCCTTGAGACTCTCAAAGGCCTTAATGGACTCCGGAGACCAACTTTGTGGGTTACCATCCTTTCTGGTCATATCAGTCAGGGGCTTGACCAGAGATGAGAAGTTACAAATAAACTTCCGATAATAGTTGGCAAAGCCCAGAAAACGCTGCAGAGGATGTAAACTCACGGGTCAGGGGCCACTGTACAACTGCTGAAAGTTTCTCTTGGTCCATCGAAAAACCAGCAGTGGAAATTACGTAGCCCAGGAATTTAACCTGTTCACGATGGAATTCGCACTTCTCCAATTTACAATAGAGATTGTTCTCTCTTAGTTTCTGAAGCACAGGACAGACATCTGTGTGGTGGCTCTCCAAGGGACATGGAAAATATGAGAATATCGTTCCATCACACATAACTGCAACAAATCTCGCAGGACATCGTTAATAAATTCCTGGAAAACTGCCGGTGTGTTACAAAGGCCAAAAGGCATAACGAGGTACTCATAATGGCCTGTTATGGTATTAAACACAGTTTTCCACTCTCACCCTCCTTAATCCTCACGAGATTGTATGCCCCTCTCAAATCAAGCTTCGTAAAAACCGTTGCTCCCTTGAGGCGGTCAAATAACTCTGTAATCAACGGAATCGGATAGGCATTCTTAATCGTGAAACGATTGAGACCCCCATAATTAATATAAGGTCTCAGTTCACCACTCTTCTTCTTCACAAAGAAGAAACCAGCACCAGTAGGAGATGAGGATTTGCGGATAAAACCTCGAGAAAGTGCGCCTGCAACATACTCCTCCATGGCCTTATCCTCCAAGACCGACAAAGGGTAAACCTGGCCACGAGGGGATATGGCACCAGGTCAAAGGTCAATTGCGCAATCATACGAGCAGTTTGGAGGCAAACTACCGGCTTGACCTTTGTCAAAGACATCACTAAAATTGCAGTACTCCTCCAGCAAGGAGGGGAGTGAAGAGGTGCACAGGACCTTGGCTCCCTTCTGGAAGCATGTCTTACTGCATTGTGGCGACCAGGAGAGAACCTCAGCGTGGAGCCAATCAAAAGAGGGGTTGTGCCTCTGTAACCAAGGATAAACAATAACCAGCAAAAACTTAGGTGAGGAAATAACTTGGAATTGGATTATCTCATGGTGAAGAGCCCCTACGGCCATGGACAAGTAACAATCTCATGAGTCACATGGGCAGGCTGTAGAGGTCTCCCGTCAAGAGCTCCAATGGTGAGTGGAGTGTCACGCAACTGCAGCAGATTTGAGTGCTTCGATACAAAGGCAGTATTAATGAACAGGCCTGCAGCCCCAGAGTTGATTAGAGCCTGTATCTCGGCGGACGACTTAGCCCTAGAAAGGATGACCAAAACCAGGGGCTTATCCTTCTGGATAACTGGGGATGAAACAACGCCACCTAAGGTCTGTCTGTGACAGAACCTCAAGGTTTGGGTGTTCCCTGGATGGGTAGGACAAGACTTGTGACCTGCCTGGCCACAATAAAGGCAAAACCTCTCCCTCCATCTAAAGAATCTCTCATCCGCAGAGAGTCGCGTGAAACCCAAGTGCATGGGTTCACCTTCATTGACCGGCTCGGTACCAGGAAGCATGGGAGATGAGGAAGGCAAGGGTGGGACTGCAAAGCTTGGAGACAAATGTACAGGAGGCTTCTGCAAGCGCTCCCTTTAAAATAGAATCTTTCTCTGAGTCTGGAGTCAATGAGGATGGCAAATGTGATCAACCTCTCCAGCTTAGTTGGTATATCTCGGGCTGCTATCTCATCCTTGATGGTATCTGAGAGACCATGAGAAAAAGCAGCCACGAGGGCCTCACTGTTCCAAGCAACCTCTGCTGCCAGAGTACAGAATTCAATGGCGTAATCGGCAACAGTTCTCGTACTCCGATTGACATGAGGCACTTGGCAGCAGAAGCGGAGCGTGTGGGAACATCAAATACCCTTTTAAAAAGAAGCCACAAACTCAGAGTAACTCAAGACAACAGGTTTTTGTGTCTCCCATAGAGGGTTTGCTCAGGTCAAGGCTCTCTCAGAAAGCAAAGATATCACAAAACCTACTTTGCTTCTGTCCGTGGTAAACGCCTGGGGCAGCATCTCAAAGTATATCTCAACCTGGTTGAGAAACCCTCTGCATTGGACTGTATCGCCTCCAAATCGCTGGGCAGCGAAGCGGAACCAGATATACCTCATATAGAGGTAATACTCGAGGCGGAGTGGAGCAGCAGCAGGGATGGCCTGCAACACAGGTTGTACCGGAGCAGCCACAGTGGGAGATTCCAGGTGAGCCGTGCGACTCAGGAGCGTTTTTAATGCTGCTCATCCAATCTGGAAAAAATATTACCAACAAGTGGATTGAGTGTATCTTCTGAATTCATGGCCTTCGCCTACTGTCAGGAGCCATGAATCAGACCGAGACAGAAGTACAGTTAAATCACACTTGTTTAATAATAAAAGTAAAAAGAACAAACATAGTCAAAACATAGCCAAAGTTCAGTAACTGGAACAGATAGTCAGCCAAGCCAGAAAGTCAGGGATACATGTAGTGGAACAGCAAGCAGGATCTGGAGCCAGAGGGGATGTCAGCCAAGCAAGTCTTTAACAGGAACGCAGGAGATCTCTGTGATGTTGACCAAGGCAAAGGCAGAGATCCTCTGGGCTGGACGGCTTAGGTAGGCAGGACCGATGAGCAGGATATCATCAACAGCTGAGTACCTGTGGAGAGAGATGAGAGCTGGCAATTAGCCAACAGCTAAGCGGCCAGCTCAGAGAAGGCTGAGCTCAGCCCTGACAGCTACTTGCAGAGTACAGGGTTCAGGAGTGCATTACATATAAAGCGCAGAGTTCAGAATTAAGCTATGCACAGAGTGCAGAATTCAGTAATGGGTTACGTACAGAGTGCAGAGTTCAGGAGTACGCTATGTACAAATCGCATGATTTAGGAGAATGCCACGTACAGTGTGCAGAGTTTGGGGGTGCGCCGTGTACAGAGTGCAGGGCTTAGGGGTACGCTATGCACAGTGTGCAACTACCCCACCACCACCCCAAAAGCTTTTTTGCATCTCTCTCTCCTACCTGGCCTGGCTCTAGTACCTCCCTTTGTAGGCGGCTCTGCCTCACCTTGCAGGAAGATCGTCCTCTTTCTCAGATTCTGGAGATCTCAGAGGGTGCGTGCAGGGATCTGTTAGTTCTGGGAGCCACTAACAGCAAAGCGTCCCTTGTAAACACAAAAGGCTTCTGTGTTTACAAGTGACAGAGGGTGGGAAGGTGAGAGCTGGAGGTGGCGGAATGGAGTTCTGCCATGTTCTTGCTGCAAAACCGGGTGAAATGGCAACATGACAAGGCCTGGTGGGCCAGATTCGCCCCACAGGCCTTGTGTTTGACGTATGTGTCTTAGAAACTGTCCTTGTTAACCATTGTACAGTCTGTTCCAGGTTGGCTGACTCAGGTTTGTTCTTGCATTGGAGTCCACTGAGCTGTAGTTCACCAATCACTAGTCTCAAGAGGAGTTTCAACCTGAAAACTTTCCCCACACTTTAAGCAAGTTCAACCAGCATTGACCTTCAAAAAGACATGCACTGCTAGTTTCTTGAGTTGTGAGACTGCGGAACTGCTGTGTGCCTGTTTGCCATGTGCCTCATAGGGACTGGAACCTGAGAAAAAAAAAAACAACCAGCACGGTTAGGGGTCTGCACTACACCTGTAAGATAGAAAACCTCAACTTTTTGAGCTCAGGTGTTCTTTTTAAAAAAAGGAACTCTCAGGAGATTAGGTCCTTGTATCCAGCAAGACTCTAGCAAGTTCATCTAAGGACATTAAAACTCATTAAGGCTGCTGCTGAGTAAGTGGACAAAATATTTAAAAGTTCATTCAACCCTGCATGGAGGAAATTGTCATTTGCATTCCTGCTGGTCAGCTGGGAGCAACATACTTTGCTTTGAATGATACTGGTGAGCAAGCACTTAGGCTTGGCCAGGATGTCCATAAAATCCACTTGTTCTCTCTGTGAGCCACTGCAGGCTTCCTGCTGAGTCTGGACAATTATCATAGCGCCAAACAATTTTATCACAGTTATAAACAACTGGAAGTGATTAAAAGTCTTCTCAGATGGAGATTAAACTGTTAGCAACCTGGACCATGAGACTAAGAATGCTTAGAAGTTTACACAGAGGAAAACAGATGACACTGCAGAAGCAGAAAGATAAAGCTCCATAATTGACTTTTTATTTATTTAAAGAGAATTGGAGACAAAATCATCCAGTTATTAAAGATCTTTAATCCCATTTTTCAACTGGAAAAGTTTTTTCACTCTAAACTGAGCATTCCTTTGGTGGATATTTATGCCAATCTATCAAGCCTTCACACAATAACACCCCATAAAATACTGTTTAATGAGCTTCCCATTACTTGCTTTTGTATGGTAATATGTGTGTGGGCGGGGCCCAGCTGCACCCCTGCATGCGGGATGACACCTTCCCTGAAGGCTTGCTCATCAATGCCCAAGAGGCGGAGGTTGCGGTCATGGGAAGGATCAACCATTCAAGCAGTTCCCCCGACTTAGAGATGAGCTGCTTGTATGTAGTGAATGTGTAGAGTTCCACCATAAGATGTTCTGTCCCATGTCGCTACACGCTGGTACTGGTGTATGTGTTGCATTCGGAGGGACATGCAGAGCCATATCCCACTCCACTAGTTCAGCGTATCTTTGTTACCTCACTCTCAGTAACAGAATGGAGTCCCGACAAGCACATAACAGACACCATAGGTGCTCAATAACCCTTTCCTTTCCTTACCCAGAGATCAGGTCTTAAATCTCTGTAATGCTAGTCTGCTCCCTGTGATGGACAGCTAGGGAGGGAGTCAGAGCACCGCCCCTTTTGCTACCGGCGGACCTGCCACCTAACTAGATGCCGTGCCAACTGAAAATTTGCTGTAACTGTTCTTCCTTGCAGTTTTCAATGGCAGATACCTCCTTTTCCGTGCCTTCCTAATCTTCTGAAGCTGTGTTACACATACCCCATAGTGCTTTTACAGGAACTAGTTCTTTAGAAATATGCCAATACCCAACATGCACCCCTTAGAATAACTTCAAGCCAGACTCAATGCAGTTGAAACAACTTTACTGAAAGTTCAGTAGAACATGTTTGACATGTAATAACATTCTCAACCAAACTACACCTAACTGAAGCTGCCCCAGGTTACCTGAACAGGTGAAGTAATACAGTCCATTCTTGCAAAAGCTTGTATGGAGAGGTCCATGTCCTTACATAGTTACATAGTTACATAGTAGGTGAGGTTGAAAAAAGACACAAGTCCATTAAGTCCAACCTATGTGTGTGTCCTTGGAATGTCCAGGTGAGTTGGTGTCCAGCACTAGGCCACAGGTCCCAGAGAACCCTTGCAGGTGTCCCGTCTTCTCCTAAGGCCCTGGTTCCATTGGGAACTGGGCCTTTTCCCTTGAGTATTTATAAAGACTCCCAGCAGCCTTCAGGGCCCTGCTCCCTGGGATTGTCCAGGACTGTATAAATATTCATGCTGCTATATGCATTGCTAAACACCTATGTTCCAGAAAGTTCTACTGTTCTCTGGAAAGCAGAGGAAGCAATCAAGCCAGAAGCAGCTGAAATATTGAGCAGACCTAACTAATCACATGTAGCTGCATTGACTACAGTGAGCACAACTACATTTACATGACCCAGCAATGACAGCTACATTAATTACAGTAAGGCAGACAAGCTAAATTTACCTAACAGGAGAAATACGGCTCCACTGAACACAGTGAGCCCAAACTAAATCTACCTAATCCTAGCACCTATCTAGGAGGGTGCTACAAATGGTATAATTGATCTATTTCTGAAAGGTTGGAACTTTTTGAACTTTGTTAAAAACTAGAAAGAAAAAAAAATGTATGAGTCAAGCAAAGGATTCTTTTCCTCTGTGCTTCATACAGCACATCATCCTTAAGTTATAATAAAGATTAATAACTGCCTCTCCTTCATGTTCCCAATTTCTGCTGAAGACCAAGAGTAAAAAGCAGTGGAGCTAACGCTCCACCCACAGACTATCATTTATGAGATCATGGACCGGTCTCCAAAAACAATTTTTACACATGACCTTTCATTGTTTTCTTCTGGTTATTTATTTGAAAAAGGACCTTGGAACCAAAAATCATTTTATCAACACAAACAGAAGTGGAGTCATCGAGACTAAGCCGCAAGAAAAAACAGAGCTTTGCGGAGAGGCTGTATTGTGTTGCTTTATGCAGAAACTCAGCCACAGCCCTTGTGTTCTGTTCTGTCTAAACATTGCCAGCCCATTGTCCATCCACCTTCTATAGTCAGGATGAAGAGGACACAGATAATACATGATACGTTGCTGTATGAACAATTTGCAAAATGTCTCAAAGCGAGTAGAGTATCATAACACTTTGTAGAAAGTGAATGTTCTGGGGATTTAATGCTCGTCTTAGGTATAAACTTTATTGCCTAGAACTTGTTCAGCTTGGCATAATGCACTGAAGGGGTAGCGCAGTGGTCTCCAAACTGTGGCCCTTTGCTTTCTCTCATCCGGCCCTTGGGGCACTATTCCATCCACTGACAATAACGATGGGGCATAATTCCTCTCACTGACCCCACAAAGAGGACACATTGTTTACAATGACAGGGCACTATTCCTCCAATTGACACCAACAATGGGGCGCTATTCCTCCCATTGACACCAACAATGGAGCACTATTACTCCCAATAACACCAATTATGGGGCTCTATTTCTCTAACTGACACAAGTGATAGGGCACTATTTCTCACAATGGTACCAATGATGGGACACAATTTCTCCAACTGACAGTAATGATGGGGCACTGTTTGCTGCCACTTAAGCTAGAGCATTTTCTACTCCCATCGATCCCCCCCCCCCCCCCCCAAAGTCTGAAGGACAGTAAACTGTCCCTTTGTTTATAAAGTTTGGAGACCCCTGGAGTAGCGCTACTCCCACAAGGGCCTTTTCAGAAGATGAGCTTTTTGAAATGTTTGTCATTGAAAAAAAAATGCATCTTCTAGCCGCATTTGGAGTACGGTTAACAACTAATGGCAATGCAAGCATTGTGCAGGTTTTTCGTGCATTTCCAGAATGTGTGCAAAAGCGTGCTTCTGTACAACTCTTTGTGCGTTCCCAATCGTGCAGATGGTAATAGGGCCTTACTGAATATCCTTTGTTGCCTAGAGCTGGTGGTAGGCTCCTTCAGTTGGCCATCAAACTGTCTATTTTGTCTGCAGGAGGCATGTTGAAGGTGGGGTGCAGCGTGGTGCAGTGGCAATAATACACACAGTCCAAGTGCGATATAAAGAACTTGTTTGAAGTGATGCAAAGACAGTTCACAACAAAACCAAGTAGGAAGAACGCCCGACCAGGAACACTCACAGGTTCAGCAGCATGTAGAGAGCAAGTGACAGACAAACTAAAAGCGCCTGTTAGGAGGGGTAGAATGTGCTGTAGATGTCTTTTGCCCAAGCGGGAAGATGTCCAGAGAAGTTGCAAGCCCTATGCTTTCCCTCTTCATCAGGAACATTTTCCCTGTTGCTAGTTCTGGCCCTAACAGATGGGGTACCTGTCCCTACTCTACCAACTTGCAAATGCTTGCCAAGTCTGGGAGCCAGGGCAATTACTGGAACTGCAGTTCCCTCCTGCAGCAGCTAAAAGCCAGTGGGAGTGAAAGGAGGGGAAGCCGGCAGTCTTGGAGCCGGGGCAATTATTGGAACTGCAGTTCCCTCTTTCAACAGCTGAAAGTCGGTGGGAGTGAGAGGAGGGGAAGCCGGCGGTGTGGGGGGAAAGGGGCACACAGGGGAGCCTGGGCAGAAGGGATAATTGGATGTTATAGACAGGAGGAGGTGATCAGCGCAGCGGGGGGCAATTACTGGAACTGATCCCCCTGTTTTACTGGAACTGATCCCCCTGTTTGATCCTCCCTGGAGCAGCTGCAAGATGGGTTCTACTGCTCTCCTTCCTACCAGCTTTCAGCTGCTGTAGAGCGTGCCACACAGGGGATCAGTTCCAAAAATTGCCCCTCCCTCTTCACAGCACAGATCACCCCTCCTGTCCACAATCCTATTCTATTGCCCAGGCCCCAATGCTGAAATAATGGGACCTGGGCCCTGTACAGGAGGCCCAGCTGTACCCCCTTATCAGTGGCCCTGGACAGGCCAACAACGCTACTGCTAATTACTAGGCAGTGACTTAGCATTGTCAGCCTGTAGCAGGAAGGTGCTCCTACTGTCAGAATCTCCAGGTAAGAAACCTTGTAACGGATTATCAAAAAATGATTTGCTTAATAAAACAGTATACAGTGAGGCATGGCGCCAAACATTTAATGAAAGCCACAGGACAACACGCAGAGCACAAGCCATTATTTGAATGTAAACACCCGTTTTGGCATTTAGAACATGCATTAATCTGTTTGCTGGGGGCTGTGTCCGACAAATGGGACAAAATGCTAAGTAATCACATTTTCTTTTGGAAGATGAATTAGTTCAAGCCGTATGATTAATGGGTTGTCTAACGACATGGAGCAACTGTTCCAAAACGCAAGTTTAGAAAACAAAGTTCAGAGGTCTCAGCCTTTCTGGGAGTTCGCAAATATCCTTAGAGAAATATTATCTTTTGGATGAGCAAATTAAAACAATTCCCGGAGCCGGGGGAATTAACTCAGCAAACGAGGCTGAATCTTGGAAGTTAATCACGATCTGATGATGTGCCGAAGGGCCTGGTTCCACCAACAATTTTGCTGTGTAGTCTTTGTGCTTCTATAGCGTGTCTATGGGCATACAGTACATCTGCAGTCTATAATGCACAATAGTGTATCCAAATCTCTAGTTTTGCAACAATAGGGAAAGGTTAGAACTACTGTCAAGTTTTAGTATTATTATTATTCTTATAAAGGATTTATAGGTTTTATTTATTTAATATTTACTTATAGTATTCCAAAAATTGCTGCCATATTACGTACCACTCCTTAAAATTGTACATCAAAAACCAAAAAAAGAAAAAGAACGGACTTTATTGGAACCAGGGAGGACACAGTTACCGTATATAAAATCTGTATCCAATTTTATTACATGAATAAAACGTACAAAAACTAAAATCAAAAAGGAGAAAAAGTCCCAAGTATGTAATCACATTGCACTTGATCATTTGTATACAGATAAAAAATCGACGTGGTTATACATAACTCCTTCATTTAAAAAGGCCAAGAAGTCGACATGTTTTATGTAAAGTACTTCTTTGTGACTTTTTCTTGGAAGCAGTAGAAAGCAACCTAAGGAAATAATATATTAAACACATATATTACAACCTTTATTTATCCATAGTCATGAAAGGAAATGATCTGTGCAAACTCAATGAGTTTGAGAAAAAGGTCCTGAAGATGCACTATACGTGAAACGCGTCAACCTCTTGGACTTTTCCCTTTTGTTTATCGCCCATCTCCCTTGCTTTAACACAAGGGGATGTTAATGGGGTAGGTGTAAGGTTTCATTGGGGTAGGCTTCTGAGCAGATATCAGTATTATAATGGACCTTTCAGTAACTTAAAGGGTAGCTCCACTTTTGTTGAGAAAAAGGCAATCCCCTCTGGGTGATCAATATACATTGCAAGGGTTTTAACAAACTCTGTAGTAGGCTCCTACCTTTTCTGCTCTAAAGAAAAACCTGTTTGGTCCACTATGTCCTTTCCAGACTTATTCCTGAATGGGAGGGTTTTGGTTTGTTATACTGACCTGGTGCACTTTCAGTGTTTTGAGGCTCATTCAGAAACATTGCGATGGTGTTTTTCGTCAATGGGTTAAAGCTGGTCACCACTAATAATGGAGCTTCTATTTGCTCCATTATCCTGCGGCAGACAAGAGGAAGCATCTCTGAGCCAGGGGCCCTGAAGTTCCTTATGTGGTTCTGACAATTGCCCTGATGAGAAAGAGGAGGATGCATCAGCCCTTTTGGGTAGAGTGTGAGTGTAGGCTCAGCAAGATGGCAGCAGGAAGCAGACAAAACTTTGTTTTAGTTAAACTTAATTTGTATTGTGCAATTACATGCGGATTCCTTGCGTTGAGGATTGGATGTACTGTATAGCGTTGCATTGCTTAAAAACTATGTGTGCATCATTTCAGCGCAATACAAGGCAATGCAATACATACAACACCTCTAAGTCGAGGTTATTTCCCTTGCTTTGAAAAGGCTCCAGAGGAGGAAGAGGGAACGGCTCACCAAATTGAATGCCTCAAAATGATTTTTTGAATCATCCAACAAACAGACTACTCAATCTGATGCACAGGCCCTCAAATACGATTTAGTTAGGCAGGAACTTACTTATAAGGTAGTCTATGTAATCTGTAAGCTCCTAACTGAGTGAAATGTGTTAGGTTGTCTGTATGTATTCAGGTGCAGTCTGTTTCTTCTTCATTGCAGGTGGCGCTCATCGGCAGCAACAGTGCAGAGGGAGAGGAAGTCAGGAGGAACATGGTTCCTCTTTGGTTTTCGGAGTCACGGGGGCAGTGATCCAGTTGTTGTTGGTCGCCTATGTGACTAGCAGCCATCTTCTATTGAAGACCCTGGCTCTTGGGTTTGGCGTGCATTCAGGCTGTGGGTAGTGCAGGGACAGCTCACCCATCTGTCAGGGACATCATTAGTGGCTGGGAAAGGTTGCAGTCGAGCAGGGAAAGCTTAGGGCTCCGCTACTCTCTTTGGAGACCTTCCCATTTGGGTTTGGACCGGCTAGGCCACATTCCGCCACTCTAGACAAAAGCTGGCAATTCGGTTGAATCCTGCTCCGTTCCACACTGTTGGCATCCGTGAGTGTTCCTGGTTGTGATTCCTTCCGCTGGGCTTGTTGTAAACTAACAGTTATAAAAACTGTCTCTCTTAATCGGTGGTAGCTCAGGGATCAAGTGCCTGGAGCAGAAGGTTTGCTCTTTCTGTACTGGTTTTTCCCTTGCTATTGCAATGCCACCCAATGCACCATAACTCTAGTGTGAACCAGCCCAATGATGGAGATTAAAGTGGTTCTAAAGGAATCATAGAATATCAACCAAAAATCCATAAAAAATGCATTAAAAAAAATGCTATGAATTAAGTTGCCGTTCAAAGAGTAAAATAAGTATTTGATCCCCAAGCAAAATATGACTTAGTACTTGGTGGAGAAACCCTTGGTGGCAAGCACAGAAGTAAGATGTTTCTTGTAGTTGGTGACCAGGTTTGCACACATCTCAGGAGGGATTTTGGTCCACTCTTCTTTACAGATCGTCTCTAAATCCTTAAGGTTTCTGGGCTGTCATTTGGCAAATCGAAGTTTTAACTCCCTCCATAACCTTTCTATAGGATTAAGGTCTGGAGACTGACTAGGCCACTCCATGACCTTAATGTGCTTCTTCTTGAACCACTCCTTTGTTGCCTTGGCGGTATGTTTTGGGTTATTGTCATGCTGGAAGACCATCCACGACCCATCTTCAGTGTTCTGGCTGAGGGAAGAAGGTTCTTATCCAAGATTTTACAATACATGGCCCCTCCATTGGCCCCTCAATGCGGCAAAAGTCGGCCTGTAACTTTAGCAGAGCAACAGCTCCAAAGCATCATGTTTCCACCTCCGTGCTTGACTGTAGGGATGGCGTTCTTAGGGTCATAGTCAGCATTTTTCTTCCTCCAAATACGGCGAGTTGAGTTAATGCCAAAGAGCTCAATTTTGGTCTCATCTGACCACAGCACTTTCTCCCAATCCTTCTCTGAATCATTTAGATGTTAATTGGCATGACTGTACACGTGCCTTCATGAGGAGGGGGACTCCCCGTGTTTGGAGGAAGAAAAATGCTAAATATGACCCTAAGAACACTATCCCTATAGTCAAGCACTAACAGTATCTCACAAAAGTGAGTACACCCCTCACATTTTTGTAAATATTTTATCATATCTTTACAAAAATTACACGGAGGAGTGGGGGGAGTTACAAGCACCGATCTCCCTGTATAGATTACAATAAAGCAGCTGACAGCCGCTTCTCCACCTACCCCCCCCCCCCGTGCGCGGCTTTTAGCTGCTTTGTTTAAATATATACAGGGAGATCAGTGCTTGTAACTCCCCCCACTGTCGCACCAATCACCCCTGACTGTCTCCTGTGTCCTTCTCTGTGTTCCCCTCTCTGTGCTCCTCCTGTCCTCCAGTCCCCCTCCATGTCCTCTGTACTCCTCCGGTCCCCCTCCATGTCCTCTGTGCTCCTCCAGTCCCCCTCCATGTCCTCCGTACTCCTCCGGTCCCCCCTGTCCTGGATCTGTCAGGATGGAGAGCGGAGGAAGGAGCTGGTAAATCTGTCATTTACCAGCTCCTTCCTTTTCTGAATGCACAGAGTCAGTGATCACTGACTATCCATTCATAACTGAGCATCGTAACTTGTGTTTACAATGTCTCAGTTTATGAATGGAGTGAAGCCTCTGTCTCCTGTCCATTCATTTTCAGTGCAGCTGAGGCTGCAGAGAAAGGGAATGGGGAATCTGTGTCCTCAGTTCCTTTCTCTGTCTCAAAGGGGAGATGTCTCACCAAAGCCCCCCCCCCCCCCCCCAACAGGGCTGATAAAAAAATAATAATAATAAAAATAAAAAAATAAAAAACGTAATAAATATTTAAAAGGTAAAATTGTAAAAAAATAAATAAATAAATAAAATAAAAAAACATTGATGCTCCCCTTAAGAAAAAAGAGAGCATTGTAAAAAAAAAAAAAAAATATATATATATATATATATATATATATACAGTATCTCATTGAGGGAAACATGAATGTCAACATGTGCTGTGACATATTGAAGCAGAGCATGATCCCCTCCCTTCAGAGACTGGGCTGCAGGGCAGTATTCTAACATGATAACGACTTCAAACACAACTCCATGACGACCACTGCCTTGCTAAAGAAGCTGAGGGTAAAGGTGATGGGCTGGCCAAACATGTCTCCAGACCTAAACCCTATTGATCATCTGTGGGGAATCCTCAAACGGAAGGTGGAGGAGCGCAAGGTCTCTAACATCCACCAGCTCCGTGATGTCATCATGGAGGAGGGGAAGAGGACTCCAGTGACAACCTGTGAAGCTCTGGTGACCTCCATGCCCAAGAGGGTTAAGGCAGTGCTGGAAAATAATGGTGGCCACACAAAATATTGACACTTTGGCCCCAATTTGGACATTTTCACTTAGGGGTGTACTCACTTTTGTTGCCAGCGGTTTAGACATTAATGACTGTGTGTTGAGTTATTTTGAGGGGAGAGCAAATTTACACTGTTATACAAGCTGTACACTCACTACTTTACATTGTAGCAAAGTGTCATTTCTTCAGTGTTGTCACATGAAAAAATATTTACAAAAATGTGAGGGGTGTACTCACTTTTGTGACATACTGTATATATGTATACAGGTAAAGAAGAGATTTGGGGTGTCTTTGACCCCAGATCTCTCCATAAAGAGGACCTCTCATCCTTATTTCTATTACAGGAAATGTTTACATAAAAGTGATCGGAAAAAAAAAAATGGACAGTGTAAAAATATAAAATAAAATAAATAAGGAAAAAAAAACTAAATTTGTGCATGAAATTCATATGTGTTACCTAGAAAAATTTAAGGAACAAGAATTTGAAGGGAAAATGTTTTTGTTATTTTTCATTGTTGAGTTATGTGGCATTCCAAAAATGGAACACTAGGCAAAGCCACAGCTACAGTACATTGTACATAATGTATACAATCATGTTTCATGGTGACACCTGTTGTTCAGTGCAATATTCATCAGAACACTTCACCTTCAAGGTACCATCACATATTTCACATTGAAAAGTGCTGTTCTTATGACATTCCCCACATGCGTTTGCTTTCCCTGTTTGACTATCACATAATTCATGCATCATAACCTGAGTCAATCTTATGCTTCTAGGAATGTGTTCCTCTTCAGCCAGGTTCTGAAGGATGACCATGAGTCTCCAGCAGTGGCGGCCGGTGGATTTTTTTTTTTTTTTGGAGGGGGCAGCAAACAGTATGCCACCGACACCCATTACCCCCATCCCCCCCCCCCCCCTGTCGGTTGGTCGATCGGTGGGACGGACAGTCGCACTTACCCCATCGCGGCTGCCCATGCTCAGCGGCAGCCTCCCGTTCTCCTGCCCTCCACAGGTCTCCACGGCAGTGGCGGCTTCCGTTTCCTCCCTCCTTCTTGGTGGCCAATCGGGAGTCTTCTCTTTGCGGCCAATCATAAAACGGGCCTTCTGAAAGCGAATCAGTGGCTAATTAAAAGAAAGCCAACTGCCGGCTGAAAAAAATCAATACTGGGGTTATGGCTGATAGTTTCAGCCATAACCCCGGTAAACCACTTGCAAACTGCAATGTACAGTACACTATATTGTCAAAAGTATTGGGACGCTTGCCTTTACATGCACATGAAGTTTAATGGCATCCCAGTCTTAGTCCGTAGGGTTCAACATTGAGTTGGCCCACCCTTTGCAGCTATAACAGCTTCATCTCTTCTGGGAAGACTGTCCACAAGGTTTAGGAGTGTGTCTATGGGAATGTTTGACCATTCTTCCAGAAGTGTATTCGTGAGGTCAGGCACTGATGTTGGACAAGAAGGCCTGGCTCGCAGTCTCCACTCTAATACATCCTAAAGGTGTTCTATCAGGTTGAGGTCAGGACTCTGTGCAGGCCAGTCAAGTTCCTCCACCCCAAACCCGCTCTTCCATGTCTTCATGGACCTTGCTTTGTGCACTGCTCCAAATCATTTGGTGGAGGGGGGATTATGGTGTGGGGTTGTTTTTCAGGGGTTGGGCTTGGCCCCTTAGTTCCAGTGAAGGGAACTCTTAAGGCATCAGCATACCAAGGGATTTTGGAAAATTTCAAGCTCCCAAATTTGTGGGAACAGTTTGGGGATGGTCCCTTCCTGTTCCAACATGACTGCGCACCAGTGCACAAAGCAAGGTCCATAAAGACATGGATGAGCGTGTTTTGGGTGGAACAGCTTGACTGGCCTGCAGAGTCCTGACCTCAACCCCCATATAACATTCTTGGGATGAATTAGAGCAGAGACTCCGAGCCAGGCCTTCTCTCCAACATCAGTGTCTGACCTCACAAATGTGCTTCTGGAAGAATGGTCAAACATTCCCATAGACACACTCTTTTGCCCTGTACACACGATTGGACTTTCTGCCAACAAAATCCATGTTTTTTTTCCGACGAATGTTGGCTCAAACTTGTCTTGCATACACACGGTCACACAACACGTACGACGAGCCGAGAATAATGAAGTTCAATAGCCCAGTGCTGCTCTTCTGCTTGATTCCGAGCAAGTGTGGAACTTTGTGCCTCGGAATTGTGTACACACGATCGGAATTTCCGATCCAACAGATTTTGTTGTCTGAAAATTTGAGAACCAGCTCTCAAATTTTGTGTGACGTAAATTCCGATGGAAAATGTCCGATGGAGGCTACACACGGTCGGAATTTCCGGCAACAAGCTCCTATCAAACATTTTCCGTCTGAAAATCCTATTGTGTGTGCACGGGGCATTAGACCATAAGGACGGCTTTCCCAGAAGAGTTGAAGCTGTTATAGGGCGGGCCAACTTAATATTGAAGCCTACAGACTAATGCCCCGTACACACGGTCGGATTTTCCAATGGCAAATGTCAGATCGGAGCGTGTTGTCGGAAATTCCGACCGTGTGTGGGCTCCATCGGACATTTTCCATCGGATTTTCCGACACACAAAGTTTGAGAGCAGGCTATAAAATTTTCCGACAACAAAATCCGTTGTCGGAAATTCTGATCGTGTGTACACAAATCTGACGGACAAAGTGCCAAGCATGCTCAGAATAAATAAAGAGATGAAAGCTATTGGCTACTGCCCAGTTTATAGTCCCGACGTACGTGTTTTACGTCACCGCGTTCAGAACGATCAGATTTTCAGACAACTTTGTGTGACCGTGTGTATGTAAGACAAGTTTGAGCCAACATCCGTCAGAAAAAATCCTAGGATTTTGTTGTCGGAATGTCCGATCAATGTCCGACCGTGTGTACGGGGCATAAGACTGGAATGCCATTAAAGTTCATGTGCGTGTAAAGGCAGGCGCCCCAATACTTTTGGTAATATAGTGTAAATACGTAATAGGGTCGGCAAGTGATTAACTAAAATAACTCTGGGTAATTCCCTTTGTCTTGTTCCATACAACAGTTCTTACTTCTGTCTGATTCACTGATTCTGTTGGTAGCCAGAGATCATGTGATCTAGATTGCCTTAACTTGAGGTCCAATGATAATTCTTGGGAGCAGCAGCCTATTTAGCAAGAGGTGCAACAAACAATGAGCTTCATTTATCTTTTTTCTCCTTTGATTTATTATATATGCAATTAAATGTGTTTTGTTATATCTGTTCCAATATATGATTTTTTTTTTTTTTTACAAAACTGGAATTTTAATAAGGGCACACATAATGGTAATTTACTTATACAGTACATAAAATTATCCTTTGAGCAAAAGATATACAGTAACAAAGTAGATACTTACACTCCTCCAGTTCGGTAAACTGAGAACATTTATCCAGCAAGCTCAGATAAAGATCACAGAACATTCTGATATGTGGCGATTAAGTTAATAGGAGATGATTACGCTAAGAAAACACATTGCAAAGTCCCCCAAAAATCCTTTCTTTGTGGTTTATTTTGTCACTTGTTTCAACAGAGGAGATTGTATAGCAGCAAAGCGCTGAGGAAAGGTCTTCATAACATGGTATGTGGAGCTTGGGAAAACAAGAGAGATTCTCTCAAGTATTAAATTGAACTCATAATGCTTGAACTCGGTGAAGAAAGTTTTCCATGCTAAATCGCCAACTTTCTTCGAAAAAACTCAAACAATATCTATATGATAGGAGGGGCCGGGGGGGGTTCTTTTGGCTTATAAAGAAGCATATTGTTCTGATTAGGGCTCCAGATAAAGAATGGCAATTAAAGGAGATGGACTACAGAGAGAACTAAGTCACACAATAGGATGAAGCAAATAAAACACATATACGTTATTTAAAGGGCAGTTCCATGTTATACCAAAAAGTCAGAAGAGTTGAATGGAAGGAATGTTTCTGATAATTATTACTTATATTTATGGCCCAGGTATTTAGATTTTCTGTTTGGCTTTAGTGACTTCTCCATCCTCTTCTTGAATCTTGTTGGGGTGAAGGTTCCTTAGAGGTTTAGCCCCTTGTCTTAAACTGGGGCTACTAGTAAATTTAGCTATTTGGGTTTTCACCTAAGCCTGGTTTAGCTGTGGTTCCTTCCTTCTGTCAACAAGTGGTACTGTTGCCTTTGGCATTAGTATGATGAGCTACAGCAGGAGTCTCCAAACTTACTAAACAAAGGGCCAGTTTATTGTCCTTCAGACTTTAGGGGGGTCTAATTGTGGCCACTATGAGTGGAAATATTCCTGGCATCAGTGAGAGTAAACATCGTAATATTTGGTATTAGGGGTGGAATAGTGCTCCATCTGTGGTATCATAGGGAGGAATGGTGCCCCATTATTGGTGTCAGTGGGAGGAATAGTGCCCCAAGGGCCGGATAAAGGCACTCAAAGGTCCGCATCCAGCCCTGGGCCACAGTTTGGAGACCACTGAGCTACAGTGAAGCTAAGTTATGAATATGCATATTTCTCACAGCCAATCAGTATGAGATTCATTGTCACTGAGCAACCTGGGAGAGAGTATATATTTGGACGAAGTCATGTCATCTGGGTCCTCCCACCCAGACCTTGGTCTGGAGTGGATGTGGGAGGAACAGATGCATTGGATGAGGCTTGGAGTCTAAGGCCTGACCATGTGCTTGAGGCTCGGTCGGAGAGCCTGTTTATTGCCTGAAGGCACCAGGGAGGCTTTGCCAGAGGGAGCCCAGTCATTGCCTGGAGGCATGAGGGAGGCTCTGCCAGAGGGAGCCTGGTTGTTGCCTCGAGGCACGTCGGAGGCTCTGCCAGAGGGAGTCTGGTTGTTTCCTGGAGGCAAGAGGAAAGGGAAGGAGTTCTGAGATGGAGTACCAGAGGTTACGCTTCCATAAGTCAGGGACTGTGTAGAGGCTGCAAAAGCATCAAGAGGGACTCATGGAAGGCAACCCTGCACGGTGCTGTGAGTTTTTGGTTGCTTTTGGAGACAGCAGTTGCTACATAGGTACAGAACGTGGGGTGCTGGCCTAAGACCCATGTTCTGCATTGCTGTCTACCTGGTTGATTTTTGGTTTTTGGAGTCTGCTAATCTGTCAGCCTACTGTCCTAAGGGTGTCCTGTGCCCTAACCCTCTCTCCCTGCATTTTTGTTTTTGTAAACAATAAACTAACCTTGTTTATTTTAAAAGTGACTGGCACCCATCTTTCCTGCAATGTTTCACACCCACTATGCCTAAGAACCAGCACCCTGAGGTGAAATGTCAGCCCTCCCAGATACCAGGGGTCAGGGGGGTGCTACAGGGGGAATGTGATGCCCTTTTAAGATTTGGGTTTATATAAGTGTAGCACCCTCTTGGATAGATTGCTAGAAAGTTAGGTGAATTTAGTTCTTTTTGGCTTCTCTGTAATCATTGAAGCAGCTGTTGATTTCTTTGGGCTGTTCTGGATCTCAAAGGCTGCAAGTGTGATTGCTTCCCCCTACATTCTAGAGGTTTCTAGAACACAAGGGGCTGAAAGATTCCTATAGACAGCCTGAAAATGTATAATACTGCAGCCAGTCCCTGGGGAGGTTTGATCAGTAGGTGGCTGGAAAGCAACATTAATAGTCTGAGGCCTGGAGCAGCCCTGTTCTGGTCCTGCTGGAGAAGTCCCACAGCCTCAGGGGCTCTGACCCTCTGAGGCAGTTTTACTGATGTTCATTGAGGTCCCAATTGTGGCAGAGCTGTAGAGCCTATTCCTAATCATCTTTGTCACTAATGAAAGCCCCCCCCCCCCAAGGACCTGGCCTGGAGGACTCATTGAAGAGTGTCAGGTGGAAGTTGCATGTTGTGCAGCTGTCCTGTGGCATTGTGAGTATTAATCCCCCTACTGAAAAGTGTCTGGTGGAAGCAAAGGACTGAGTTGTTGTCCTGAAGCATAGAGATGTCCGGAGGAAACTGAGGAGTTCAGCTGTCCTGGAGAGGCATTGTGAGGGTAGACCTGAGCTCAAGTTCCAAGAGGCTGTGTGCAAATTTGAAGGATAAGTGTCGGCAGTAGTTCTTATTGAGACAGCTCTTACAGGGTACCATGAGGAGAAAAGGTTTGGGACTTTATTTGAAGCCATAGCCTGTTAAGGTCATGTGCCCTTACCCCTGTCAATATGAAAGAAGGAGCAAGGGGGTTCTTATAAATTCCACCCCCTTGCTCCTTCTTTCAGTTCTTACAGGGTGACATTTCTGGCCATTCCTCTTAACCCTTGGCAGAAAGACTGTTCAGAGAAGCCTAGCCTAGTCAAGAGTGTTCTCCTGTTGCTATGCAGCATGTCTTGAGTATCCCATACCACCCTCAGCCCTCTCCCACCCCAAGTTCTACAAGCAATAATCTACAGAAATACAACCCCTAAACTGTTTATTGGAGCCAGAGTAAACAGACTGTTACTTGAGTGACTGGTGGCCTCTGCACTGTTTGGGAAAGAACCAGTTCAAATCAGCAGTGCATACTAGCTCATTATGCCTTTGTCTTACAGTGTTTTTTTTGGGTTTTTTTCTTTGGGTTTACAACCACTTTAAAGCCCCCTCCTTTTTTGAAGTCTACTGACAGGTCACATTATGTGCTAGATCCTTTCCGTCTTTGGTCTTCCACCGGCTGCGATTTGTCCATGGTGATTTGGGGATGGAGAGATGACAATGGCACCACTTTCCACATCTACATACTCAGATTGCAGGGCGCAGTGCTCAGGGGACAGGGCCATGATGCCCAGCATGCATGGTCTTTCCCTCATTCTGTGATGAGTGACGTTGGACATTCAACCCTGAAGACTGAGGGCATCTTGTGGCAAAGAAGAGGTACTGCCAAGGACAGCTCAGGATTAAAGGTGAGTATTACAGCCAGAACACATTCATAAATATATATAAATTAGCCTGGAGTTGAGCTTTAAGGAGAAAAAAAAAATACTTGGCACTCATGGCATATATAGCCAACATTTCTTTGGAAAGTTACTGACCACCATCAAATGTTCCCAATTTGTTTAAACACTCAGCCTACATCTGATTGCTTTTATAAGCAGCCATGTTTCGCTGTTTAAACTTTCATTGCCCCAAGCCTCTCCATTTTAGGGTCTTTGAACATCGGAGGTACATGTGTATATTTATCCATGTGTATGTACACACAAACATATTTTTGGCACCACTTTTCCTGGGCTGGTAGGGGCCCTATCTGAGGACACTTTGAACTAATTTCCATTATGTATGTAAAGTTAATTTCAACACTTCTTTCGTGGACCAGAATTACCTCTGAAGTGTTTTATTGATGTGCTAACTACTAGTTCATTTGTCCTCATTAGCTTTGATATAAAAAAAAGTAATTTATACTATAATGATTAAAGCTTGGATGGAAGCATATAAATTGAGCAAGCCTAAAATTAGAGGTAAACAGGGAACGGTACATTGGATACCAAGCTGGATGCGTTATTAAATACACATTAACCTCAAAAATTTTATTTCCCTAATTGTGTCCAGAGCTGGGAGAAGAATACACTGGATACAGTTTTATATTAACCCTCTGCACGGCTTATGTGCAAAACCATGGCTGAGGATGTGCTCTTCTTGCTTTGTTTCTCTCTATAAATTTACATTTATAAACCTTAAGGTGGACCTTTCCATATGTTCACAATTACAATGAATTGCTGACATGGCACAATATACAGCTACAGCAACATTTTTCAGATAAGCTCCACTTTTTATCATTGAAAAGTAGGGGCGTTGCTAGGTCTACAAAAGATCTGGGGCTAGAGCCCATAGCAGTGTAGTAAAGAAAGTCATACGCTTGTGTGGGCATACACATGTATATAGAGTAATATACGTGTGTGTGTGTATATCCCCAGAGAGCCCCCCCACTTACATCAGGGTCCCCAGTGAGCTCCCCCTTTACATCAGGGTCCCCAGAGAGCCCCCCTTACACCAGGGTCCCCAGACAGCCCCCCTTTTCATCAGGGTCCCCAGAGACCCTCCCCCTTTTTATCAGGGTCCTCAGAGACCCTCCCCCTTAAAATCAGGGTCCCCAGAGAGCCTCCCCCTTAAAATCAGTATCCCCAGAGAACCTTCCCATTAGCATCAGGGTCCCCAGAGAGCCCCCCACTTACATCAGGGTCCCCAGAGCGCCTCCCCTCCCCCTTGGGGACTCCTGCAGAGACTCGGGGCTATGGGCCCCAGATTCGGGGCTATAGCCCCAAAAGCCACCCCCTAGCAACGCCACTGTTGAAAAGCCATTCTTGAACTCTCATCCAGTGACTTTGCCTAGGCTAAGACAATGTCATCAATCTGCTGCAGGCAGGAGGAAGCATTTCCTCAATCTCCTTTCCCCAGTGATCCGACTGCAACATTGTAACTTTGTAGTAAGTCAGGGTTCATGCACATCGGCCTAAAAGAACACTGTTTCTAGAGGAGTATAGAGTTTTGCCTGTAGAAGCAACTCAATGTTATCCTATGTGTCCATGCACATTAGGACGTTTAGAGGCATATTTTAAGCTCGGTGTTTAGAGCAGTGGTCTCCAAACTGTGGCCTGGGGCCAGATGCAGCCCTTTGCTTGCTTTTATCCAGCCTTCGAGAGACTATTTTTAATCCACTGGTACCAATAATGGGGCATAATTCCCCAAACTGACAGCAATGAATGGGCACAATTCCTCCCAATGACATCAATGATGGGCCACCATTTCTCCCAATGACACCAACAATGGGGCCTAATGACACCAATGATGGGACACAATTCCTCCCAATGACACCAACGAAGGGGTGCAATTCCTTCCACTAACACCAATGATGGGGCACAATTTCTCCCTCTAACACCAAAGATGGGGCATTGTTTTTTTCCCACAGACATTGGGACCTTTTCTACTTCCAATGGCCACAGTCAGGCCCTCCTAAACTCTGAAGGATAGTAAACTGGCCCCTTGTTTAGAAAGTTTGGAGACCCCTGGTTTAGAGAAAAATCATTCTGGTTTGTGTTTTTGAAAGCAATTTTTTGGCAGAAAAAAATTCTGCTACACGCCTGAACAAAAACACCATATAAACGTTTTTTTCTGATAAAAGAACTGGTGTTTTTTAAGCCCAGTGTGCACAGACTCTCAAGATGAAATGTTGCCACAGGGCCTGATCTGTGTTAGATATTTCACTGCACAGACACCAGAATTTACATAATGACAATGGTGGTCTTAGCACTGAAACACTATCTAGATCAGTGATCATCAACCCTGTCCTCTAACAGGCCAGGTTTTATGTATTACCTTGGGGAGATGCAGACTAGAATACTGCAATCACTGAGCAGCAAATTATATCACCTGTGATGTATTTCAGTTATCTTGCAAACCTGGCCTGTTAGTGGGCCCTGAAGACAGGGTTGATGACCACTGGTCTAGATAGATAGATAGATAGATAGATAGATAGATAGATAGATAGATAGATAGATAGATAGATAGATAGATAGATAGATAGATAGATAGATAGATAGATAGATAGATAGATAGATAGATAGATAGATAGATAGATAGATAGATAGATAGATAGATAAATAGATAGATAGACAGACAGACAGACAGACAGACAGACAGACAGACAGACAGACAGACAGATAGACAGATAGATAGATAGATAGATAGACATTGACATTGACATTCCAATCTATCCCAAAGGTGTTCATTAGGGTTGAAGTCAGTACATTTTGTATTTTGCATTTTGTGTTCCTCCACACCAAACTGGTCAAACCATCTCTTTATAGAGCATTCCAATCCTCCCCAAAGGTGTTTAGTTGGGTTGAAGTCAGGACTCTACGAAGGCAAATTAAGTTCCTCCACACCAATCTCATCAAAACAAGGCCTCACAGAGCTAAAACTGATGTTGGATGGAAAGACTTGGCTCACAATTGGCACTCAAATCCCAAAGATGTTCAGTAGGGTTGATGTCAGGACTCTGTGCAGGCCTTTTGTGTTCCTCCACACCAAACTGGTCAAACCATGTCATTAAAGAGCTGGAACTGATGTTGGATGAAAAGAACTGGCTCACCATCATCATTCCAATCCATCCCAAAGATGTCTAGTACTACTGAAGACAGGACTCTTGAGTTCTCACACACCAAACCCATCCATGGACCTGGCTTTGTACACAGGAGCACAGTCATAATGAAACAGAACATTTTCCTTTCAAAATTTTACTAAAAGGTTGGATTGGCAAAATTGTCTTAATGTCTGGATAAACTATTCTGAATATTCCTCAATGCAAAATCAAGCTGGTCAATGAGGATTTGATACATGATCTTATACTCCCAAACAATTTGCCCCTATCCAGTAGTGCTTGCTTCTACTTTTGAATTTAGTTGGTTGCTATGCATAGTAGCACAGGGTTGCCATTTTGTTGGCTAGTAACCAATCAAAATGTTCAGCAAGTGTATGCTTGGTTCAATTGGCTCATCCCTCCAAATATATTGAGTATGAGACAGCAAATGTTAATGTACATATATGGGTATGTATTTGCAAGTACTCCTGATATGTTCTCACACATTTACACGTATAGATATATAGATAAAGAAGGGGCCAAGGCGGTACCACATCCATATGAAATTGCTAATGAAAAAGGGGGAACGTTGGAGCGGACTTTATAGGTACCAGAAAAGGAATACAAAATATTATTAGGAAAATAATTAATTTATTATACAAAGATATAAACAATTGACAATATAACATTAAAAACAAATATTTGTTTTTAATGTTATATTGTCAGTTGTTTATATCTTTGTATAATCAATTAATTATTTTTCTAACAATATTTTGTACTCCTTTTCTGGTACCTCTAAAGTCCGCTCAAACATTTACACGTACATAAGGGTGAGTGTCTGCACATATGCAATAGACAACAACTCATCACTAAGTTGGATTCAAGTTCTCAAGACCCATTTCACCAGGACCCAGATTTACTGTTCATGAATGTTAACTGGTTAAAATATGTACCAGATGAGCGTGCATAATAAAATGATGAAATAACATTTCAAGAACAAGCAGAAATTGATGGTTTCTATGATAGATCAAGGCAGTTTAGAATCCGTTTGATTTGGAAGTGCTGAAGTGCCCACAATTTAGCACCAACATCAAACTAAATTCTTTGAGTCAACCAGAAGCAACTCTTTACCTGAAAGAACACTTAATAAGCCCTTATTTATCCTCACATAACCTTATAGTCACCACACTGCATTCCGTAGACTCTTTTACCACTGGCCAAGTTGTGGCTTCCAGTTTCACAGTCTTACTGGGAGAGTAGAGTATAATTTCCCTTAACTTGTAAAAAAAAAAGTGACACAAATATGGCTGTTTGTGTACAGACCTGGGTAGGGATGTAGATAGATCAGGTGGGGATTAAAGAGGTGCCATTTGAGTTTGTTAAAGCCAGGCCCATAAAAAAAAAAAAAAAAAAAAAAAACTGCAGTCCTTTATGTAAAAACAAACTTAATTGAATGGTATTCCCATACTTTCAACAGCCATCGACATGCACAGGGGATTGAATATTCAGCTCACCCAGTCATCAGTTTGCTTCCCTGTAAAGTGCTAAAGGGTTCTGGAGTTAAAAAAATGGTAAATTTGTTCATTTATTAGCCAATTGTAACAATCTTGTAGTTCAGCTTATTTTAAAAAGATTATTCCAATGTTCAATTTAATGAATATGATGGGGATTGACACCTTTTCAGTTCAAATATCCCTTTATTCAAAAGTTTTTTTTAAAGTATGTGAGATAGAAGGTAGATACCAGATATACTCGAGTATAAGCTGACCCCAATATAAGCAGAGGCACCTCATTTTACCACAAAAAACTGTGAAAACTTATTGACTCAAATATAAGCCTAGGGTGTCCATCTGCATGCCTCACTGTGCCTCACTGTGTCCATGTGCGTGCCTCACTGTGTCCATGCCTCACTGTGCCCATGCCTCACTGTGCCCATGCCTCACTGTGTCCATGCCTCACTGTGCCCATGCCTCACTGTGCCCATGCCTCACTGTGTCCATGCCTCACTGTGCCCATGCCTCACATGCCTCACTGTGCCCATACCTCACTGTACCCATGCCTCACTGTGTCCATGCCTCATTGTGCCCATGCCTCACTGTGCCCATGCCTCACATTCCTCACTGTGCCCATGCCTCACTGTGCCCATGCCTCACTGTGCCCATTCTTCCTACCTGATCTCCGGCGCTGTGTCCATCTGCAGCCTTACGATCTCCCGGCGCTGTGACATGCTTGCAGTCAGTCTAGTTAGCCAGTGTAACAAAGCCCCGCCTCCGCCTCCTCCCTGTCCCTCGTCCGTGACGGAACACTGATTCAGTTCTTCAAAGCAGTGAGTCAGTGCCCTGCCTATCACAGGTGAGGACGAGGAGGAAGCGGAGGCGGTGCTTTGTTACACTGGACGGCCATCGACTAGACTGACGTCAAAGGGCCGGGAGATCAGGAGCACGAGGCTGAAGATGGACACAGACTCGAGTGTAAGCCGAGAGGGGCATTTTCAGCACAAAAAAATGTGCTGAAAAACTCGGCTTATACTCGAGTATATACGGTAAGTAACAAGTAATAATTTGGAATTCCACGTGAAATGACTTAGAGAAAACCATGGTCGGTGCATAACCAAGGAGAAAACGAAGACAGGACCAAGGGTACATGAGCATACATTCAAGAAACATTTCAGACCATCCAGTTGTAGGCAGGTGCAATCTGTTTTCTCCACTGGACGTGGCACTCAACCACAGCGGCAGTGCAGAGGGAGAGGAAGTCAGGAGGAACATGGTTCCTCTAAGGCAATGGTAGGCAACCTTAAAGAGGTGGAGATCTATCTGAACAACATGGGAGAAGTCAAAGATCACCAGGCACAGTGTCACCTCCTCACACCTGATTTAAAACCTCTAATTGGTGTACTACCATGTCACAATCACGTGCATTGCACGGCAATCATGGGTTTAAATCAGCTTCATACTGATCTGAAGATCTCTTCTTTCCTGCTGCTGGCACCACTCTGGGGACCACTAGATGGGATAAGAGGTGGAGTGCAGTTGGTATCACTCCGCATGGGACAGGAGCCAGCACTACAGAGGAGGCATCAGCTTATGCGGCTCTTGCTCCCTCTTACAGTTTTACATTTACAAGTCATCCCTCTTCATTGCACTCTGTTTAATGCTCTGGGATGGCGGGTCAGCAAGCCCAGACCACAATCTACTGGTAGGCTGCAATCTAATGGTTGCTGACCCCCACTCTAAGGTTTCCTGAGTCACCAGGTCAGTGATCTGGTTGGATGCTGGCCACTCATGTAAATCAGGTGGCAATCTTAGGTGTGACAGAGTCTATTTAAGACCCTGGATCCTGGGTTTGACACGCATTCACATGTGGGAAATGTAGGGACTGGTTACCTGTCTGCCAGGGACAGTATTGGGGGCAGGGGAAGGTTCTGGACGAGTATGGAAAGCTTAGGCTTCTGCATTCTCCTTGGACACTTGCACGTTTGGGCTTGGAATGGCCAGGCCGCATTACACCCCCCCCCAGACAGACGTTGTTGGTTCACTGAAACCTACTCCACTGCACGCTGTTGGTATCTATGAGTGTCGGGCCTCCTTCCACCAGGTTGGTTGTGAACTGTTTTGCCTTTATTTAAAATCAAGTTCTGTGTTTTGCAACTGGACTGTGTGTGTGTGATTGCTAGCACACCATGCTTCATCCATCCACACGTTGAGTACCACATCCCCTCATAGTTGGTTAATTTTACATCAACTCTCTGTATTCTTTCATAAAATTAAACATGACCCTTATATCTTTTCTAAGCTTACATCCCTGGAAAACTTTCTTTCATACACCTTTATCCCTGACCACATGGAGTCAGTTGTACTGCATGTTGAGTAGAGGGGGGGGGGGCATCCAAAGAGAGTACTCACTTTCTAGCTACATGGGATTGACACCTTTTTAACTAGTGTTTGCTTTGTTGACATCTCTTACAAGGTATTATTACAAGGACACGCTCATGCGAACTCATATTCAACACATGCAACTCTTCGTGACCAAAAAAGATGACTTCTTTTCAGTGGTTACCAAGAGTTGAAGAGGAGTGTGCCCTTGTAATAATACTATTCCACAGTCCAGGTAACCATTTTAGCTTCTGAATTCACCAGCTGAAGATTTCACTGTCCTTCTACCATGTGGCATTCTTTTCACTGACCACCAATGTAAGGAGCATTCTTTCCTGACCACCAGTGTAAGGGGCATTTCTCACTGACCTTCAAAGAATTGAGTTACTTCCATAGATCTAAAAACTTTTCAGGGGTTCCTCTGGGGGAAAAAGTTTGAGAAAGGCTACTGTAGACTGTTCATATCAACTCCCTGTCTACATGTGTTAGCTCCAGCAGTAGCAGCTGAACATTACAGTTTTACTGTGGTACAGTAACTATGGTTGAACATACCAGCGCACCTGTAAGGTAAACCGGATCTCCAGCACCAGAAAACCAGTGCATGTTTATGCTCATGCTCATGTATGTGCGCATTGCACACATACTCATGGTTCTAAGCCAATGACCAGGGTTAGATGTGCTGGTCCACTTTGTTATGTGCACTTGGCACCCACTGGGCTCTTTAAACTGGTCTGTTACTATGGGCAGTTCCTGAATGGTCTTCAGCTTGTTCCTGTGTTCCTGAGACCTGATCCTCCATATCTGATAAACCCTGCTTGCCTTTGGACTTTTCTTCTGCTCCTGCCTCTACTCTGCTCACCTGATCTCTCTGATCTTGGCCTGTTTACTGGACTTGTCTTTGCCTGCTGATTCTGTACTGCCTTGCTGCCTGTTACTGACCTTGGCCTGCTTCCTGGACTTGCTCTGCCTGCCGATTTGGTCCCTTGCTGCCCAGTTGTTACTGACCACTGCCTGTATCCCGGTCCTGCTTCGGTCTCCTGCTCTGGTTCCAAGCTGCTTCTGCATCCTGTCCTGAGGACTGCGACTACCAGCTGTACCTACTTGAAGAGTGGACATTTCTAGCCAGCTACTCCGGCACTTGTGCCACTCCTTGCCCTCACACTCCCTGTCTCCATCCCCAGGAGATTTTCAGGCATTGCAGTCCTCAACAAAATGGTGACCATATTCAAACAGATACAGACTTCCAGTTGCATAAATGTAAATGAGATGGGTAAAAGATGGCTTCAGCTCCTGTTCTCCACCTGTAGAGAACTCCTTAGATGCGTTTCACCCTTTTTGTGGCTTAATTGTAGAAGCCACTACAAATTAACCCCAAAAAGGGCGAAACAGGTCTGTGGGAACCTTGTCCCTTTTCGATACATACAGTATGCCGGTACCACAAAATGAATATCCCAGCTTCAGCAGAACCAGGTTAACGCATTTCTCAACCCAGTGATGTGTGCCACCAGGACAGGAAGTGAAAACCACAGGGACACAGACATGAATAAAAGACTCTAGCCATTCTCAACTCTAAACGGAATAAAGGTTTAGACTAGAGTTCCAGTTTAACCACTTCAGCTCCGGAAGGTCCCCCCCCCCCCCCTTCACGACCAGGCCTTTTTTTTTGCGATAGAGCACTGCGTTAATTTAAATGACAATTACACGGCCATGCGACGCTGTACCCAAAAAATAATTGTTTTTTATTTTTTGCGCTATAAACAAAAAAAGAGCGACAATTTTGGAAAAAAAAACAATATTCCTTACTTTCTGCTATAAAACACATCCAATACAAAAATGAAAAAAAAAAAAAAATTATTCTGCTACATGTTTTTGGTAAAAAAAAATCCCAGTAAGCGTATATTGATTTATTTGCGCAAAAGTTATAGCATCTACAAACTATGGGATATATACTGGAATTTTAATGATTTTTTTTACTTTTTTTACTAGTAGTGGCAGCGATCAATGACTTATAGCGGAACTGCGACATTGTGACACTAATACAGTAATCAGTGCTAAAAATATGCACTGTTAGTGTACTAATGACACTGGCAGTGGAATTTTTTTGGGGAGGGGAGGGGGATGGTAAACAATATGCCACTGGCACGCCCCCCCCCCTGTCGGGGTTGGTCGGTCGGTGGGACGGTCAGTCACACTTACCGCCCTCCCATTCCCCTGCCCTCCACGGCGGCGGCGGCTACTTCTGTTTCCTCCCTCCTTCTCGGTGGCCAACCGGGAGTCTTCTCTTTTCAGCCAATCAGAAAACTGGTCTCACACCCGCTTCTGATTGGCCGGATTGATTAATTCGCTGTTGTAATGCCTGGGTGGGTTCATAGCGCAATACTCTGCACCACAAGCCACCCTATTTTGAAGCCTGTTCGAGCCTTTGCGTCTAATTAGGTCCCTCAAAAAAACTCCCCCACCACTGTCATTCAGGCACCCGGCGCCATGAAAAACCATGATTAAAGCTTCGCTATGCATGAATCTAACCATTATTCATATAGGGGCGGTGGTGAGGATAGAGGGGGCGGCGCCCGGGTGCCCCTAATGGATGGGCCACCACTGGCCTAACCTGTGCTTGTGTACACTGTGGGGGAGGTGCTTGTACTATGGGAAGGCAGAGATCTGTGTTCCTGCTTAGCAGGAACACAGGATCACAACCTTCCCTTCTGCCTTGTTTACATAGACAGACCACCGTACCCGCTGATTGCCAATCACAGCGGGACCAGGTCGCTGGTGGCACATGCCCCAGACCCGGAAGTGCAGGATCACGTACAGGTACTGCCAAGCTGCGGTTAAAAGTCGGTTAAAAGGCGGCTGAAATGGTGAAGGTTTAAATGATAAAAGATGTCAAATAAACTATATATATATATATATATATATATATATATATATATATATATATATATATATATATAATAGGATTCACAAGATAATATAAAGTAATACAATATAATATGATGTAATTATTCTTTTAGTAAGACCTGTCATATAATGCTTTCAAGACTCCGTATTTTCGGCCAACGCAAGCCTTGTTTATTTACAGTGTTCATGAAGTGTCGAAAGATTACACAGACGCAGACATGCATCGAGTTGTGTTTATTATTAAACATTTCTATAAGTGGAATAACAAGGGACAGCAAGAAAATGTGTACATTTGTGTTTACATTGTGTATCCGGATTAGCTATATTGTCACAACATACTGTACATATAAAACAAGAAAATAAACACTGCGCAGATGTTGCAAACTTCATCATTTATAACAAAGTTTTGCAATGTTGGCTAGAGATGAGATCATTAAAAAATGAATGAATTGCAGGAACAACTTAAAGTGACCTTCAAGGAAGAAAAAAAAAGTATACCTTACAAAAGAACAGTAAGTAAATGCTTACCTTTCCAAAAACTAATCCATTGAAGAAGAGTCATCCACTGAGGTCTTTGGAAACCAACGATTCCGGGAGTGTCACTTTCCTCTGGCCCCCACTGTTCTCAGAGGTTCCTCTGGTTGACCTTCAATGTCTCTACAGCAGGGGTCTCCAAACTTTTCAAACAAAGGGCCACTTTATTGTCCTTCAGACTTTGTAAGGGCCGGATTGTGGCCAGCAGGGGCAGAAAATGTCACAGGACCAGCATCAGTGAGAATAATTATAGCCTTAGGGTGGGCGGTCAATAGAAGAAGGAGTATGCTCCCTATTAGTAGGAGGAATAGTATCCCATCATTGGTATTGATGGAAGATAAAATGCCCCATTGTTGGTGTCAGTGGGAGGAATAGTGCCTCATATCAGTGGGAGACATTGTGCCCCAAGGGCCGGATAAAGGCTTGCAAAGGGCAACATCTGGCCCTCGGGCCGCAGTTTGGAGATCCCTGCTCTACAGGATACAGTAGTGACAGGACGGTCAGCAAGAATAACCAATGGAGGCATTCGGGAACACAGGAAACCGACACTCCAGGAATTGTCACCAGACTTCAGTGGACAATTTATATTCAATGGATTGGCATTTGGTGATGGGACAATGGGAAAGATATTTAGTCTTCTTCTTGTTTGTATTGTGTATGTAATGACACCATCTGTATTTATGAATATAGGAATCCATCTATGGGGGGGGCCAAAGACCATGCATGAGGAGTGAAGTCAAAAAAAGAAAAGAAAAAAAAGGTAAGAAAGGTATTCTCAGAGACTCACCTGCAGGGTTCTTAATCAGCCAGTCAGCTAAGGTCTGTACACATTGTAGCCGGTCCTCCTCACTGCCTCATTCTTTCATTACTTTCATCTCAACTCCACATTTACAAACTCTTCTGGGTCACTTTTTTTTTCCCTTTGTTCTTGGGGTCCTCTACTGGGTGCTTCTGCCCTGTCCCTATGCCTAATCACCATCCCGTTCATAGGCTCAGTAGTCCTGTCCGTTGAACCTTGTAGAATTTTTAGCTCCTGGGTGCAACTAATTATTGTGTTATAGTCTGATAGTAGTTGCTAACCTTGCTTGTCCTCCACCTTTCTTCCCTACAAGTTTGTCTCTTGTTCTGATTTTGATGATTGACTTTGGTTACCTCTAGGAATGACCTTAGGAAGCACTTCTTGATTGTGCCTCTGTCTAATCCTTTAATAATGATTCCTCACGGTCACCATTTGGCAACCACAAATGAGGCCATCCCAGGGACCATGTTCTGGGAGTGCCCCTCGCATCAAGTTTACAACACCACTATTAGGAGAGATGTCTAAATGTCCTCTAACCAAAGCCTCAGGGCAGGATCATTCTGTCATTACAATCCACACGGCTATGTGCGGTGCTGGCAGAGCGAGGAGAGACTGTGGCCACACTGGCAAGTCTAGTGAACTGCAAGGGACAGAACCAGGGGCACCAAGTACAATATACACCTTCTTTGCTTTATTATTATTATATTGAACATTTTGGGGATACTTTTTACTCTCCTCCACCATTTGTCTCTCATGGTCCATTTTTGCTGCCCTGATCATGCTCCTACATTTCTTATGGAATTCTTTGTAGTGTTGGAATGCTGACAGTGTCCCTTCTGCCTTATATTTTTAAAGGACAATGTCTTTTTTACGCTTAAATTTAGCCACCCAGTTTTAACCTTAGTTCTCTTATATCTGTTGCCCATTCAAATACACTTAATAATGCTGTTCTTAAAGCACTCCCACTTTTCCTCTGTGTTTTTTCTTTCTAGATATCTTCCTGTTTAATGTTGTGAAGTATGAGGCGCAGTTTAGTACAGTTGGCTCTCTTGAAGTTCTTGTCCTACCCTTTTCCATTAAGGCAAGCAGGCCTACCGGTACTCGGTTGCCCCAGGACTTATACACAAGGCTATAGTGCCTGGCTACCACGCCAGGGCATGCGCGAACTAAGCAAAGCAAACAGGTACTTGCGGTTGAAAGACAGGCAAAGTTCAGAATAGTCAGAGTCAAAATCTGAAGTCAAAACGCAGGCAGAGTTCAGAGAATAGTCGCTATACGATCCAAGGTCGTCAACGAGGTAATCCAATCTAGCAGGGCAGACAAACAGATAGCTTGATCAGGTATTACACACGCTATCACAAGCATGAGACTGCAGGATTGGCTGCCTTAAATCAGGTTTGGTCTCCACCCAGAAACTGACCACATTAATCACCTTGCAGGTGGACAGGCAGAGAGGAAAAACGAATCATAGCCAAAACCATAATACTGGAACCAGCAGCTATAATGAAACAAGAGTGCACACGCACCTGACAGTAACGCCCTCTGTGAGTTTCCAAAACCTCTTCTTTTCCATTTCCATGTGTTTGGAATGATCAGTGCACGTTAATTGCAGTCACATGCACTGCTCTATGCACACTACAAACCCAACAGTCTATAGTCCTGAGCAGGAAAGGGTGGCTATGTTCCTACATGCAGTGGGACCATGGAGAATGAATGTAGCTGCCCTCTAACAAAAAGCCGTAGTACAGAGTTTATTATCACTGTCAATTTTTTGGTGAATTGCAAAAAATAGGAAAATAAAAAAAAAATCACAAATAATTGTTACATAAAGATACAAGTATACATATACTATATTGCCGAAAGTATTGGGACGCCTGCCTTTACACGCACAGGAACTTTATTGGCATCCCAGTTTCCGTCCGTAGGGTTCAATATCGAGTTGGCCCACCCTTTGCAGCTATAACAGCTTCAACTCTTCTGGGAAGTCTGTCCACAAGGTTTAGGAGTGTGTCTATGGGAATGTTTGACCATTCTTCCAGAAGCGCATTTGTGAGGTCAGGCACTTATGTGGACGAAAAGGCCTGACCTCACAGTCTCCACTCTAATTCATCCCAAAGGTGTTCTATTGGGTTGGGGTCAGGACTCTGTGCAGGCCAGTCAAGTTCCTCCACCCCAAACTCACTCATTAATGTTTTTATGGAGCTTACTTTGTGTACTGGTGCGCAGTCATGTTGGAACAGGAAGGGGTAATTCCCAAATTGTTCCCACAAAGTTGGGAGCATGAAATTGTCCAAAATGTCTTGGTATGCTGACGCCTTAAGAGTTCCCTTCACTGGAACTAAGGGGCCAAGCCCAACCCCTGAAAAACAACCCCCACTCCATAATCCCCCCTCCACCAAATGATCTGGACCAGTGCACAAAGCAAGGTCCATAAAGACATGGATGAGCGAGTTTGGGGTGGAGGAACTTGACTGGCCTGCACAGAATCAGAATCCTAACCTCAACCCGATAGAACACCTTTGGGATGAATTAGAGCGGAGACTGGGAGCCTTGCCTTCTTGTTCATATCAGTGCCTGACCTCACAAATGCGCTTCTGGAGGAATGATCAAACATTCTCATAGACACACTCCTAAACCTTGTGGACGGCCTTCCCAGAATATACGGTATATATATATATATATATATATATATATATATATATATATATATATATATACCGTATATTATTCATTGAAAAAAAAAGAAAGATAAATAAATAAGTAAATAAATATTTTTAATTTTTTTCTAACCAAACTTCACATTAGCAGCACAACAAAACCAAGGATTTTGGCATCAAAATGTATTTTGCTGAAATCCCTTATCCATAGTGTTGAAGTTGAGGCTCAGGATAGCACATTGGCTAAACCTGGGACTGATCGGAATTTTTGTTGGACTGGTTTGGCCATCTCCTCTCGGATGCAAGTGTAAATCAGAGGATTTAAAATGTCATTTTTACATTCAGCATTTTACAACGTTATTACATCTTGAAAAGAGGAAGAAGATTCTGTGCGCCAAAGCGGGGGGAAAAAAAAAAAGGCCCTTGGACTCTTGCAAGCTGAAATATGTAAATAAAACTGTTCATCATTAATTAACCTTGTCTAATCCTCGATGCTGATAGTCATCCGTCTTGGGCTTCATCCAAACGGCTAATGGGCCACATCCATCAAGAACAATTTGTGAGCAGATGCAAAGTACAACTACTAACTTCATCCACCGCAGGCCTGTTTTTTTCATTAAGCCGGAGCAGTGTTCTTGCTTCGATGTGGGATATCCGCTCATTAGGAAATGAAATCAGGAACATTCCTGCCCATGTCATGTTTGATTGAGGAATAGTCCACATAGTCCGCATGTTTAACCCATTAGAACAGGAAGTATCGGTTCGGAGGGTCTTTGTTGTGCGTTGCGTACGGAATGTTGGCATGGTCGTCTTCATTCCATATTTCTGAGGAAGTTTTCTGCTTTGTAGTTACCTAACTAACCTGAAGAGTTATAAATTGTTTCCAAAATAAGAGAAGAAGGAAGGGGGAGAATGACATTGCTTTAAAGGAAAATCAACATCGTTTTACTTTTTTTAAAATGTATATATATATATATATATATATATATATATATATATATATATATATATACTGTATGTACAGTATATATGGGAACATAGGCGTGCGCACAGGGTGTGCAAGGTGTGCCTGGGTACACCCTAATCCGGGGTCAGCAACCTACTGGTCACAGTCTACCTGTCAATCACGGTCAGGTGACGGGTAGACAGTGATCCTTCCTTGCCAACTACTGGAACCTTTAAATGAGGGTCAGCGGGGGGGTGGCATTTGGAACCATTCTGCATTTTCCTCCGGCAGCAGCTGAAACGAGGCTTCTCCTCCTCTCCCTCCCACTGGCTTTCGAAATTTACAAATGCAGCAATTTAGAAACCAGATGAAAGATTTAGCGCTGGGAAATACAGACAGTTGGGAGCTATGCTAAATCCTGCCGCCTTAACCTCCGCAACATCTCCAGAATTGGACCCTTCCTGACTAATGACACCACAAAGCAATTTATTCACTCCTTGATTATTTCCCGCCTTGACTACTGCAACCTTCTCCTTATTGGCCTACCCTTACGCAGGCTATCCCCCCTTCAGTCTATTTTGAATGCTGCTGCTAGACTAATACACCTCACTAACCGATCCGTGACTGCTGCTCCTCTCTGCCAATCCCTTCACTGGCTTCCCCTACCCCACCCTATTAAATTCAAAATGCTAACCATAACCTACAAGGCCATCTACAACATCGCCCCCAGCTACATTACCAACCTCATCTGCAGATATCGCCCAAATCGTCCCCTCCGCTCCTCCCAGGACCTCCTGCTCTCTAGCTCCCTTGTTACCTCCTCCCATGCTCATCTTCAGGACTTCTCCAGAGCCTCTCCCATCCTCTGGAATTCCCTGCCCCGGTATATCCGATCAGCCCCTAACTTGTCCACCTTTAGGAGATCCCTGAAAACTCACTTATTCAGGGAAGCCTACCCCACACCCATCTAACAACTGTGCCCGAGCCACCCCCCATCAAATCATTCCCCTCATCTATTACCTTTTGTACCACCACCCCCTCCCTTTAGAATGTAAGCTCTACGAGCCGGGCCCTCCTGTCCCTTCTGTATTTAACTGTACTGTAATTGTGCTGTCCCCCCTCTACATTGTAAAGCGCTTGCGCAAACTGTTGGCTCTATATAAATTGTGAATAATAATAATAATAATAATATGCTCAAACTGTGACTGCCTAATAAAGAAAGTGAACTAGGTAGGTACAGTATCTCACAAAAGTGAGTACACCCCTCACATTTTTGTAAATATTTTCTTCTATCTTTTCATGTGACAACACTGAAGAGATGACACTTTGCTACAATGTAAAGTAGTGAGTGTACAGCTTGTATAACAGTGTAAATTTGCTGTGCCCTCAAAATAACTCAACACACAGCGGTTGTAAAACTCTTGTGTTTTTTCACCTTAATGCATCCTATGCATTAAATGTCTTCTAGGGAAGGGCCCCCCCCATTTTACTCACCTGAGCCCTGGAATTTTCCATGGCAGAGACGCGCTCTTCCTCTGCCCGGGGTTCTCGGCTTTTGATTAGATAGATTGATAGCAGCGCAGCCATTGGCTCCCACTGCTGTCAATCAAATCCAATGATGTGGCACCAAGGGGCCAGGGCCGAGTCCAGCATTCTGCGTCTATGGAGGTAACCCCCTGGGAGAGTGCTTCTCCTAGGGGGTTATATGATGTGAGGAGGAGCTACCAGCTCCGCCGGGGGATCCCAGAAGAGTATGATCTGGGCCACTGTCAAGAGAGCCACGTACCTGATGTAAGACCGAAGTAATGGGGAGGCCTCCCTTGCACCTCGGGTCCATAAAGCCTCTGGAGATTGAGACAGAGACTTGGTGGACACCGAGTGGCAGTGGTGCCAAAGGTGCAGAGCACCGTACAAGCCTTAGTCCAAGATCCGAGCCGAGGTCAAGTCCAGTTGGGCAACGAAGCATAAAAAGGTTAATCAGAAGAAGAATGGTCAAGATCCAAGCTGGGGTCGCGTCCAATCTGGCAGCTGAGTACAAAAGGGGCAAAGAAGTAGAATGGTTAAGGTACAAATCTGAGGTCAATGGCAAGCAGCAATCAAGAGTAGTCAAAAAGGTTTCCAGGTCACAACAGGTTCAGACGGAACACACACTAGCACAGGAACAAGGGAGACTGAAGATAATCCAGCAATTTGGCAGTGTCTGGGCTGGGCTCATATAGGGAAGTTTTAAGTCATTTCCTGTGCACCTCCTGGGCATTTTCCTGCCTTTTTCAATCAGGTTGATGTCACTTCCTGTGCGCCTCCTGGGCATTTTCCTGCCTTTTTCCATCAGGGTGATGTCACTTCCTGTGCGCCTCCTGGGCATTTTCCTGCCTTTTTTCCATCAGGGTGATGTCACTTCCTGTGCGCCTCCTGGGCATTTTCCTGCCCTTGTACATCAAGTCTTCTGTGCAGGTGCGGGTTGGCACCCTAAGGCGTCTTTGGAGCATGATCAATTGGCACGGATTTCCTCTTGCGACAGCGCGCCATTGGTTCCTGCGTAGTAAGGCCTGGACTCTTACAGCCACTCTGTGCAAAACGAACTGCACAGTGGATGTAAGCATGACATGTTTGTTATTAAAAATTAAAAAACACGAAGCTTTGCAATCACTTTAATGTTTAAACCGCTGGCAACAAAAGTGAGTGAAAATGTCCAAATTGGGCCCAAAGTGTCAATATTTTGTGTGGCCACCATTATTTTCCAGCACTGCGCTAACCCTCTTGGGCATGGAGTTCACCAGAGCTTCACAAGCCACTGGTTAAGTGAAAAAAGTGTCAGAAATAGTTACACATAAAAAAAAAAAAGCCTGCTTCCCTCAATGAAAAGCACTCCATGAATGGAGAATGGGTGGATGAATGAAAGGTCTGCCTCCTCTACTCATAGAACATCTTTCATTGCAGAAAGTAGTAGTACGGTTTCTATGAATGGAGGGAGGGAGGATAGAAAGGGTGGGCATAGTTGGCACCTTGACAGGTCCAGCCACTTGTTATAATCCCTGACAGTGCTGGATGATCCCAGCTACAGGGCTATGCAGGAGGTTATTAGACATGTGCACAACAAAAAAATTTGTTTAGTTTCTTTACGTTTCCGTTGATTCGTAACGATTCGTAATTTTGGAAGCGAGTTTTCATATTCGGACTCGTTCGTATTTTCGTAATAGATATATTTTCGTTGATACGAAATGATTCGTAATTCCGTTAGTCTAATGATTCGTAATTTCGTAAGACGCGAGGTTTCATATTCGGACTTGTTCGTATTTTCGTAACAGTTTTATTTTCTTTGATACAAAATGATTTGTAACATAATGTAATAATGTTGTAATGTAACAGTCTAATTTTCTTTGATTCGAAATTCGTAATTTCGTTAGATAATGATTTTCGTTTATTCGGTACACTACTCATAATTTAACAATTGCTACTTTTGTGAGATTGCCTTTTTCGTTGATTCGTACTTTCATAGGAAGTAAAGAATAATAATCCTATGCTTCCTTTTCTAATAAGTCCTGTCCACTCCCTCAGTCACCAGACCTGACTCAGTCTTCTCCTCAACTGAATCTAAAAAGATTCAGGAATGCAGTGCGACTCAGACACAAAAGGGATAAGCTGATTGGCTAAAGATATTAAAGCGGGATTCCGGCCAGCGAATTTTTTTTTTTTAAGTCAGCAGCTACAAACACTGTAGCTGCTAACTTTAAATAAGTACACTTACCTGTCCTGGGTGCCCGCTATGTGGGCCACCCGAGGCCGACCCCGTCCCTTGGCTCTCGGGTCCCGGCACCGCCATCCTAACTAAGGGAAACAGGCAGTGGAGCCTTGCGGCTTCGCTGCCAGTTTCCTACTGCGCACGCGCGAGAGGCACACGGCGCTCTGTGAACGGCCCCGTGGTTTTCTGGGAACACACACAGTTCCCAGAAGGCAACGGGGCCGCTCACCGAGGAACAGGACAAGCCGCGGAATAGGAAGAGGCAGATTAGGAAGACTGCCTAGCAACAAGGGTTCAGGTAAGTTTAAAAATTTGTTTTTTTCAAATGTTTTTTTTTTAAATTCTTTTAAGATTTTTGGTGCAATTTTTTTTTTTTAGGGTGGCCCTCCACTTTAAGTAAGATATATCACTCACTAATACACTGTCCATTCAAAAGAACGATTCCAGAACACGAAGAAACTGAATTACGAACACACGAATGAAAATACAAACATACGAAATTATGAACAGACAAAGGACTGAAAATACGAAATGTAAATCATTCGTTATAGATGTCATTTTCTTTTACTGTTTCGGAGTTTCGTATTTTCGTAAGCTTGTCCGTTCGTATTTTCGCGTGTTTGTTATTTTGCTTATTCATAATTTTGTAAATTTCGTATTTTGGCTCTTTCAGCTATTCGGATGTTTAAATTGATCCGAATGTAAGAATACTAACAAATTCGTACGAAAATCTATTTGTTATGAACCGAATCGCACATGTCTAGAGGTTATGCTATGCATGATATCAATGAACATAGCCGTCACCAGCACACAGGATACTCGTCATTCATGGTCATAGGTGTGTGCAGCCTATTGTATTAGGGTGTGCACCTCAAAGCTCCAACACATATGCCTTTGTGACATATTAACCGGCCTCTTCCCCACTTCTTATCAATGAGAACAATGGGGGGGGGAGCAGGTGAGCACACAGGGGGACCTGGGCAGCAGAAAGAAAAGGAACTGGGACAAGAGGGGTGGCATACATTGGCACCAATCCCCTGTATTTTCCTCCCGCGGCAGCTGAATATCGGCGAGAGGAAGAGGAGGAGAAGCCTACTTTCAGCTGCTGCAGAAGAAAATACAGATCGGTCCCTTAAGTTCCACTCCAGCCGCCTATCCTGTCCAGGTTCTGGGGGTCGGCAAGTAAGGATCGCGGCTTACCTGTCACCTGCCCACAATTGATGGGTTGCCAACTCCAGGATTAGGGTGTGCCCAGGCACACCTGGGACACCCCTTGCGCACGCCTATGTTCATGGTAAGTGCCTTCCTCCAGCTTTGAACAAAGTTCAGTTGGGCTTTAACCCCTTTGCGCCCCCCTTTAAGGGATTTAGGATACCAGGAGGTGGGTTGTGTTTTATGATCATGTGACCGTCATGATTGGCTGTCACTGCGTTATTATGATCGGCAAGCACCCAATCGCAAGAAGATTGAGAGCTTTCCCCCCAGCCGCCCCGTACGCGGTCTCCGGCACAGCTGTGCACAACCAAGGCCCGCCCGCCGAGAGGCCGCATATTTGCATGCCGTCTGTGCCTAGGGGTTAAATGTGATCCCCAATTACATACCGTGAAGAAAATGTACCTGTGAGCAAACAATGGTGCCAAAGGAGTTCCAAAACGCTGTTCACCTCCAGTACAAGCCAGAAAGCAGCACGCCATGTGCACATTCCTGGTTTCCGATCTCCCACACTACCGACACAATTTTGGATGCCTCACACCTTTTTAACTTATCAGTCAGACTGACCTGCCCTGGGAAAATCTGCGGAGGGCGCCGTATGTAATAATCGCCTGATAAATGAATGGATTCTTGGTTTTAGCCTTTTAAAAGTGATTTCCATACACTCCTCCTGAGAACATGACTGATAAAGACTGAGAACAGCTATCTGTCAAGTGAAACACTTATGTAACATTTTTTATCTTTTTGTATGTTACATAACTTTTTTTTTTTTTCGTTCTTTATTGTTATTTTTCTGATAGACGGTGATTTAGCAAACTAATTGTCAGCAACTTAGGTATTAAAGTGTTACTAAACCCAGGCCCCTGCACTCACTATATCTGGTCTCCCACAGTACACAGAACATGGAAATGCAATTATTTTAGTAAATATAAGCTGCTAAATAACTTTTCTCATCAGCAGTATATAGCAGTATCTATCAGTGTCCGGCTGAGCACTGGTATACCTGTGTGTGTATATCCCCAGAGACCCCCACTTACATCCGGGTCCCCAGAGAGCCTCCCCCTTAAATCAGGGTCCCCAGAGAGCCTTCCCTTTAAATCAGGGTCCCCAGAGAGCCTTCCCCTTGCATCAGGGTCCCCAGAGAGCCCCCCACGTACATCAGGGTCAGCAGAGTGTCCCCCACTTACATCCAGGTCCCCAGAGAGCCCCCCCACTTACATCAGGGTCCCCAGAGAGCCTCCCCCTTGCATCAGGGTCCCCAGAGAGCCTCCCACTTACATCAGGGTCCCCAGAGAGCCTCCCCTCCCCTTGGGGACCTCTGCAGAGACTCAGGGCTTTGGGCCCCAGATTTGGGACTATAGCCCCAAAAGCCACCCCCTAGCGACACCACTGCCTATGAGGCTGTGTGATCCCTGACCCTCTGTCTGGACAGTGCTGATTGGCCCTGTGCTGATCACATGCTCCCTTCCAAAAAAAAAAACTCTCTAGCAATACACACCAAACTGAGCATGTGCAGAGTGCCTCCTAGAGTCTGTTCTATCTGCAGATTGATTGGGGCCAGTAAAAGAAGGGGAGGATCAGAGAAGGCAAGATCAAACAGCCTTTTTACACAATGTGCAGGGCTAAACTCTAATGCCCCGTACACACGGTCGGATTTTCCGACGGGAAATGTTCGATGGGAGCTTGCTGTCGCAAATTCTGACCGTATGTGGGCTCCATCTGACATTTTCCGTCGGAAATTCCGTCGCACAAAATTTGAGATCTGGATCTCAAATTCTCCGACAACAAAATCCGTTGTCGTAAATTCCGATCGTGTGTACACAATTCCGACGCACAAAGTTCCACGCATGCTCGGAATCAAGCAGAAGAGCCGCACTGGCTATTGAACTTCATTTTTCTCGGCTCGTCGTACGTGTTGTACGTCACCGCGTTCTTGACGTTCGGAATTTCCGACAACAATTGTGTGACCGTGTGTATGCAAGACAAGTTTGAGCCAACATCCGTCGGAAAAAAAACATGGATTTTGTTGTCGAAATGTGCGATCGTGTGTTCGCGGCATTAGGTTCCATGGTGAGTATAACAAGCATGCTTTACTGCATATACAGGCTGTTGTGAGTTTAATCAAGACCGAACTTTTTTTGACACTTTTTGTTTACATGTAAAAAATCTATATTTTTGCTAGAAAATGAATTAGGTTCCCCAAACATTATATATTTTTTTAGAACAAAGGCCCTAGAGAATAAAATGGTAGGTGTTGCATTTCTTTGGAAAAAAAATAAACTTTTTAAAAATTGTAATGCACAAAAACACAATATAATACTCATTTGTTTGTTAAAATATAAAAGAGGATGTTAACCGCTTCAGCCCCGGAAGAATTTACCCCCTTCCTGACCAGAGCACTTTTTGCGATTCTGCACTGCGTCGCTTTAACTGACAATTGCGCGGTCGTGCCACGTGGCTCCCAAACAAAATTGACATCCTTTTTTTCCCACAAATAGAGCTTTCTTTTGGTGGTATTTGATCACCTCTGTGGTTTTTATTTTTTGCGCTATAAACAAAAAAATAGCGACAATTTAAAAAAAAAAACGCATTATTTTTTACTTTTTGCTATAATAAATATCCCCAAAAAATACATTTTTTTCCCTCAGTTTAGGCCGATACGTATTCTTCTACATATTTTTGGTAAAAAAAAATCGCAATAAGCGTTTATTGATTGGTTTGCGCAAAAGTTATATCGTTTACAAAATAGTGGATAGTTTTTTGCCATTTTATTAATAATTTTTTTTTTACTAGTAATGGCGGCGATCAGCGATTTTTATCGTGACTGCGACATTATGGCGGAAACATCGGACATGTTTGACACATTTTTGGGACCATTGTCATTTATACAGCAATCAGTGGTATACAAATGCAGTGAAGGGGTTAACCACTAGATGGCAGTGTAGGGGTTAAGTATATCCTGGGGAATGTTTCTAACTGTGGGGGGGCGTGGCTACGTGTGACACGTCACTGATCTCTGCTTCCGATCACAGGGAGCAGAGATCAGTGACACTGTCACTAGGCAGAACGGGGAGATGGTTGTTTACATTAGCATCTCCTCGTTCTTCCTCTCCGTGAGGCGATCGCGGGTATCCCTGCGGCGATCGAGTCCGCGGGACCCGAGACCCGACTCACGGAGCTCCCGGTCGGCACGCGCGCACGCAATGGTACGGCGGCAAATTTAAAGGGACCTACGGGTACGCCCATTTTCCCAGCTGTGCCATTCTGCCGACGTACATCGGCGTGCGTCGGTCGGGAACCAGTTACTTTAAATAAATAGATACCAAACATGCATCAAACTACATGAATTTTATTATTAATAGCCGATGCTTTAAAAGCCTTTACAGTTTACCACTTTAAGTTTACACAGGAGGTCTGGTGCTAGAATTACAGCCCTCGATGTGATGTTCTCAGAGATATCACATATGTGTGGTGCGATCGCTGTTTGTGTACGTGCGGGACCAACGAATGTGTTTGCCTTTGCGTGCGAGCACGGATTGGATGAAGAGCTTTAGCATTTTTTTCATTATTATTTTATTTTTATTTTTTTACACTGTGCCTGTATTTTTATTTTTATTTTTTATCACTGTTATTGTTTGCCTGTGATAGCAATAGGCAGTAATAGGTACTCTTTAAAGAGAAGTATGGGGTTTTTCTTTTTTTTAATTCATACTTACCTAGGTGGATGCTGCATCTGTCCCCCAGCGCCTCTACAGTGAGAACTGAGTGATTGAACACCGCCAAACGCTCGGTTCTCACAGCTCCCTAAGCAGAGAGCTGGTGACTGTCAGCCACAGCTCTCTGCTCTGCCTCTTCATGCTCACTGGAGCGCTGGGCTGTGAAGGGGGAGGGGCTGGTCGGCTCAGGCTCTCAGCGGCTCGCTGAGAGCCTGAGCCGGGTGTTGTTCCAGGAATATGGCGGATCCCGACTCCGTGGTTGTGATGACTCCCGAACCTGGACCGACTTCTGTGACGTCAGCAGAGCACTGACTTCAGCCCGTTCTCTGCTGAAAATGGGTTACAGGAGTGCAAAATGAACTGAACTCCTGTGATCCACAGGAGAAGTACAGCCAAATGAGCTCAGGCTGGACTTCTCCTTTAATGAGAGATCTGGAGTCTATTAGACCTCAGATGTCTCCTCTGACCCTAACACTTCATGTCATACCAAGAGGGACATGAAACCACTCAGGGTTTGTTTATACCCAACAAAACCGTAGGTGATGAAATGCTCATCACTTCTGGTTTCTTAGAACATAGAGATGATTGGAGCCATTCCGGTCTCTCTATAGTCAGCTGGCGCAACCACAGGCTTCACTATTAGGTAACCCGGTGGGATGGGAGAGCACAAGAGAGAAGTGGAAGACGCTACCTGTAAAAGCAATCCAGCGGCTAATTAGCTGCTAGGATTGCCTTTACAAGAAAGCCGACTGCTGGTTGAAAAAAAACAATACTCCAGCTACAGGCATCACCCCGATGTAACCACTCAAAGTCCAGCAATGTACCGGTATGTTGCTGGGTGTCAAGTGGTTAACTCTCCAAAATCTGTAGTAAGTAGTATATGGACAAAACCTGGGAAAAGTGGAGGATGGATATTCCTTCTTTGGACGAGGAAGAGTGGAGGGAGTGTTTGATTTCCTACATTCCTTCCATGATAGCTGCAAAAGATAGATTCGTACAATTTAAGTTCCTACACAGAGCGTACTTCACCCCACAGAGATTATCGCGCATTTACCAGCAAAGAGATCCCAACTGCCAAAGATGCAGACAGGAGGTGGGCACCTTCTGGCACATGGTCTGGTCCTGTCCCAAACTCCGACCTTTCTGGACTGAAGTGGCCTCCACACTGGGCAATGTCACAGGTTTAAAGGTACCGGTTGATCCTCAAATATTATTACTCAGCCATTTCGAAGATATTGAGGGAGATAGGTATAGTAAATTGTGTCTTACCTTCTCATTATATTACGCTAGACGTGAAATTTTACTCAGATGGAAACTGGTGGAGCCTCCTACTCTAGCCTCATGGAAAAGGTCGGTGAACTTGGTACTCCCTCTATACAGAATGACATATGAAAGTAGGCAATGCCCAGGGAAATTTGATAAAATCTGGTCCTCATGGGTAGATGCTTCTGGGGACCCTGAACCCCCTACCCCTTAATTATGACGCGAAACACCTTGGAGCACACTTTCTATCACATGTTTATTCTCCTTCAGTCCTGGTCCCCCCCCCCCATCCCCTTCCGTCCCCTCCCCTTCCCCCCCCCCCAATCCTTCCCGACCCCTAACCCCCGCCCAGGTTTAATCGAATACTGATTACTTACATAAAGTTACCTAAGATTCTATAATACTATAATGCATTAAGCCATGCTGTTGAGTGATACTTCTCACATCTGCACAGAATGTTTGATAAATAGTGGCTACTGGATGTTGGTAGAGATTTTATTGTCCTTAATGTTTTTGTACTGAATGCACTAACTCAATTTGTATTGTAATGCTGATTTGTTCAATAAAAAAGTTTCTGTTAAAAAAAAAAGTAGTATATGGACTGGCCCTTTAGTTTCTTGCTCCTGGCCCAAAACATTATGGACACTCGAGGTGTGACGGAACGCTTTGGTGCTTCTACCAAACAGTGCCTCCTGCCCTCCAAACCGTTCCAGCAGACCGGGATCTAAGACCAGCCTTTACCCCAATCATCATAGACAGACAAGATGTTGAGGTAGAACCAAAGGAATGACTCTTTATTGAACAGAAATACAGGTTTTTATACAAGGTCCGTCACCACATGAACAATAAAACCAAATATTTACACAAAACATCACACAATGGTTAGATAACGAGAGTAGAGTTGACAAGGCTAATCCCATCATGTAGGATCCATCAAGAGTTAGCCAAATTAGCCAACAGACAGAAACAATAGGTGACTCAATTAACTCAATGAACAATGGGAATGCACACCTAGGAGGCACACAATGGGAGAGACACACCTCATAAACACAACACCTTAATAAACAGACTGTGGCAGGAGCCCCCAGCATCAGGTTGCTTGAGTTGATTATATTAACACCTGCTCTGAGCCTCACAGTCTGAAGCAGTCATTGCTGGTTTGGGCCTAGAGACCCCATATATGTATGCGGGTCCTCCAGCTCCTGGAATATGTGTGTCTTGGGGAAACATGGACTTGAATCAGAAGCAAGACCACTCCAAGGGTTACCAAGGCACACACCTCCCAAAGGATAGTGTTCCCTTCAAAAGCCAGGGCCCATAGTCAGTAGGTAGGAGGCTTGGCCCTGGTCCCCTCCAAAAGCCTGTCCTGGTTGGGTCTGTCACAGGAGGTAAATGACCCTTAGAATTACCTTTAAAACCCAAATGGTAAGAGGTCAAGGGTTCATTCACACCAGTGGCTGCATTAAAACGCGTCCGCTGGTGTACGGTATAACGACAGCAGTACTGAGGTGGTGATCACGGCGCATTGCACTGTTCATTTTATTAAACAAACTTTATTGAAATATTACAGTGTGACATTTCATTAAGCTCTTTTGGCCGAAGTGCAGTGCAAGGTGGTGGATTGCGTTGCACTGAGCGGTGCTGAAAAAAAAAGTAGTGCATTCAGTATTTCTTTCAGCGCATCACCGCCACAACACTGTGGTGTGAACTGGCCAAAGTGGGGGATGGGGCATTGTCTGGAGACTTGGGACTGCGCTGTAAAATCTGCCAAATGCAGTCCTACCGTACCCGGTGTCAATGTACTCTAATGCTAAACTCCAGGATTAGGTACACGTTACTGCAGCTCTGTAATCATTATTACATCAATAAATGTATTTTGAAAGCAAGCAAAGAAAGTACCTAATGTGACCTTGTATCTGCATCTTGCAGCCCCTGGACAGCAGTGGTCCGAACTGCGGCCCGCGGGCTGGATATGGCCCTTTGCTTGCCTTTGGATTGGCCTAGGAGCACTATTCCTCCCACTGACACCAATCATGGGGGGTTTTCCTCCCACTGACACCAATCATGGGGGGTTATTCATCCCACTGACACCAATCATGGGGGGTTATTCATCCCACTGACACCAATCATGGGGGGTTATTCATCCCACTAACACCAATCATGGGGGGTTATTCATCCCACTGACACCAATCAGGGGGGGTTATTCATCCCACTAACACCAATCATGGGGGGTTATTCATCCCACTGACACCAATCATGGGGGGTTATTCATCCCACTGTCACTGACCCCAACAATGAAGTAGTATTCCTCCCCAGTAATAAAAATTATAGAACACTATTCCTCCTACTATCACCAACGATGGGGCACTATCCTCCCACTGATAACAATGTTGGAGCACTTTTCCTCTCATTGATACCAATGATGGGGCACTATTCTTCCCACTGACACAAATGACAGGGCACTATTCCTACAACTGACATAAGTGATGTGGCACTATTCCTCCCACTGACACCAAGAATGTGGCACTATTCCTGACAGTGATACCAATGATGGGGCACTATTTCTCCCACTGACACCAATGATAGGGCACTATTCCTGACAGTGATACCAATGATGGGGCACTATTCCTCCCACTGACACACTCCCACAATGATGGGGCACTATACTTCCAGTGACACCAATGACGTGGCACTATTCCTTCCATTGACACCAATGATGGGGCACTATTTCTCCAGTGACACCAATGATGGGACACTATACCTCCAGTGACACCAATGACGTGGCACTATTCCTTCCATTGACACCAATGATGGGGCATTATTTCTCCAGTGACACCAATTATGGGACACTATTCCTCCCACTGACACCAATGATGGGGCACTATTACTCCCAGTGACACCAATGACGTGACACTATTCCTTCCACTGACACCAATGATGGGGCACTATTTCTCCCACTGATACCAATGATGGGGCACTATTCCTTCCACTGACACCAATGATGGAGCACTATTCCTCCCACTGATACCAATGATGGGGCACTATTCCTCTCATTGACACCAATGATGGGGCACTATTCTTCCCATTGACACCAATGATGGGGCACTATTCCTCCCACTGATACCAATGATGGGGCACTATTCCTCCCACTCATACCAATGATGGGGCAGTATTCTTTTCCTAATGACTACAGGTGTTTACTCCCACTGGCCACCACTCCCGAGGCATTGATTACTCCCGCTGATCCCTGGACATTTTCTATTCCTACTGGTTGCAGTCTGGCCCATCCTAAAGACTGATGGTGAGTACACCGGCCCTTTGGAGACCCCTTGCTGTACAGCATGGCTGGAGTGTGAGGGGAAGAAGCAGCACAAACAGATAATTAGGTCATCTGCTGATAGAAGGAGAGAGCAGAGTGATTGAGAGATGAGCCCATCCCTGTGCTGCTTCTCCTTTCACTGTCCAGTCACAGGATGGGGGCAGGTCCAGGCCAAAAGGGGTTGAATGATGCTGGTCATCAGACTAAGGACATCCAGTGGCAGAAAAAAGTACTTCAGGCACTGGAATGAAGATGAATATTGTAGCAAAATCTGGATTTGTTATTTGATGTTTTATTGGGCTATCCATTTGTATCTCCTTCTTTCTGGCTGGAGTTCTGCTTTATATCTTTTTTTTTTTTTCCTGCTAGCGTCTTCTTTCCTGCGATCGCCTCAATCACTCCGCCGCCCGAGGGCTGATTGTTGTCTCCGGGTCGGGGAACGCGGGTGAATCTCCTTAAAATAGCCCCCAGATCCTCCAATTATTTATCGAAAGAGTGGAAACAAATTCTTACATAAACGCAGTGGCTAAAAAAAGGTCTTTAAACAAACGGAGGCAGCTTGAAGCGATTTGCGCAATATGTAAACAAGGCATTAATTTAATCTCTTCTTTTTTTTTTTTTTTTTTTCAACCGCAAACCGGATCTCTCTCCGCGAGCCCAAATGAAGTGGAGTTTGACATACATCTGCGCTGTAAACACGCGTTCCCCTCCTCCGATAGACGGGAGAAGATGGATCATATTTGACATTGCCAAAATTACATTAACCCTTTGCCTCACTCTCTGCCAAGGAGGGGGGTGGGGGGGCGCTCCCTAAGGAAGGGTTTCTGCATCGAACGCCAACACTTTGCAATACATAACTGTCCATAACAAGCGAGGCGCCTGCTTTTTGTTGTTTTTGGATAATTAAAAACAACGTTCGATGATCTGTGAAGTTTTCAGCGAAGAACGAGGGATTAAAGCCGTATTAACCTCTTCAATACCGGCCACTTTCACCCCCCCCCCCCCTTCCTGCCCAGGCTAATTTTCAGCTTTCAGCGCTGAGGCATTTTGAATGACAATTGCGCGGTCATGCGAAAAATTTAATTTTTATCATTTTCTTGAGACATGTAGAGCTTTCTTTTGGTGGGATTTAATCACTGCTGGGTTTTTTATTTTTAGCTATACAAATGAAAAAAAGACAAAAATTTTGAAAAAAAAAGGTTTTTCTTGGTTTCTGTTATAACATTTTGTAAATAAGTAATTTTTCTCCTTCACTGATGGGCACTGATAGGCAGCACTAATGGGCTCTGATAGATGGCACTAATGGGCTCTGATAGGTGGCACTGATGGGCACTGATGAGGCGGCACTGATGGGCATTAATGGGCACTGATAGGCTGCACTGATGGGCTTGGATAGGCGGCACTAATGGGCATTAATGGGCGCTGATAGGCTGCACTAATGGGTGCTGATGAGGGGGTCACTGATGGGCATTAATGGTCACTGATAGGCTGCACTGATGAGGCTGCGCTGATGGGCATTAATGGTCACTGATAGGCTGCACTGATGGCCACTGATGAGGCTGCGCTGATGGGCGGCAGTGATGGGCATTAATAGGTGGCATTGATAGGCTGCACTGATAGGCGGCACTGATGGACACTAATTGGCATTAATGGGCACTGATAAGCTGCACTGATGGGCTTTGATAGGCGGCACTGATGGGCATTAATGGGCACTGATAGGCTGCACTAATGGGTGCTGATGAGGGGGGCACTGATGGGCATTAATGGTCACTGATAGGCTGCACTGATGAGGCTGCACTGATGGGCATTAATGGTCACTGATAGGCTGCACTGATGGCCACTGATGAGGCTGCACTGATAGGCGGCACTGATGGCCATTAATAGGTGGCATTGATAGGCTGCACTGATAGGCGCCACTGATGGACACTAGTAGGCAGCACTGATGGCCGACACTGATGAGGAGGCACTGATTGGCAGCACCGGTGTTCACAGTTGGGACTGCACTAATAATCAGGACACTGATAATGCCCTGATTATCAGTGTAAATGTCCCTTTTAGAGAAGTCGGTTATCGGCTTCTATATACATCCATGATCAGCTGTGATTGGACACAGCTGATCAGTTGGTAAATAGCCGCTGATTGGCTCTTTACCTCAATCTGTCATTAGCAGTGCCTTCACAGATCGCACCGCCCGCACCCCGCTGCGAGCGCAGACGCAGACGAACTAGCAGACGGCACACATGGTGTGCATTATGGGAACGCTATTTTCGAAGATGAGTGGGGACCTGAGAGAGCAGTGGCAGCCCGTCCATTAGGGCATCCGGGGGCTCCGCCCCCTCTATCCACAGCCGCCACATCCTAATTAATGCTCTATGATCCACATGCCGTTACCCCCTATTCATGCGCCCGGGCCCCTTTCGGGATGCCAGGCGCATAAATTACAGCGGTGGGGGTGTTTTTTTTTTGAAGCACCTGATTAGAGCCAAAAGGTTCTAATAAGCTTCAAAATAGGATGGGCTCCAGAGCATTGCGCCATGAGCCCACCCAGGTGTTACAGCAGCGAATGAATATTCACTGTTGCAGCACTGATCCTCCTCCTGGCCAATCGGGAAGCGGGTCTGATTGGCTGATAGGACAGGCCATCCTATTGGACAAAAAAAACGTATGCCCCGTACACACGAGCAGAATTTCCGTCGGAAAAATCTTGGATGGTTTTTCCGACGGAATTCCGCTCAAGCTTGGCTTGTATACACACGGTCACACAAAAGTTCTCTGAACTTTCAACCGTCGAGAACGCGGTGACGTACAATGCTACGACGAGCCGAGAAAATGAAGTTCAATGCTTCCGAGCATGCGTCAAATTGTTTCCTGAGCATGCGTAGGGATTTTGCGCGTCGGAATTGCTACAGACCATCGGAAAAATAGAGAACCTGCTCTCAATCTTTTGCTGGCGGAAATTCCGCCAGCAAAATTCAGATGGAGCATACACACGGTCGGAATTTCCGACCAAAAGCTCACATCGGACTTTTGCTGGCGGAATTTCCGATCCGTGTGTACGGGGCATAAGTGTAAAAACACGGCCTAAATACTCTGCTCAGCGCCAAATTACTTCACAGATAAATGATAATCAAACATAAAAAAATCCCATAATCACTTCTCAGCAATCAAGCGGATACAAGACACTCAACATAAAAGCTGCTGTTATAGATTAATAAAATTACAAGAAGTAACATAAGAAAGTTCCGTCCAATTGCTGCATCAGTCTCATGTTATAACAGCGCTACGGGTATTCTATTCCAACTTTTGACCAACTTCAGTACTATAAACAGAAAATTTCTTGTGCGATGACATCGAAAAACAGCTCTAAAAGATAGTGGGTGATCCTAGATAGTTGTCAGCGCGTGCATCATACACCAGACACCAAATCTTCACCGCGTGAGGCACACACTACCCCAAGGGTTTACACTCACCAGAGCATAGAGAATTTCAAGCCTTAAGAGAAGTCCTCATATTACTTTAAACCACGGTTATCAGCATTGGAGGCGGATTTAGGAAATATGATTCGTTCCGATCAAAGGCATTCTGACATAGCGTAATCCTGTTTCATAGATTTATTTATAAACCCAAAGAAAACCCGTCCCCCATATAAAATACATACAAACTATAATCATTAATGAAGCATGTGAATTATAAGTGAGTGTAGTCACCAGTCTGCTGCACAGGGAGACGTCTGTGTCAATTGCCCAGCGGTATTGTTTCCTTCCTGGTAGTATCCAGCTGACTGTGGGGCGCACACGCACACTTCCGGTTGCCATGGAGGTCACGCCCTGATGCGTTTCATCATATCCGACTTCAACTGAGGGCGTATATCCTATTGGACGCCTAAGGCGAGGGGAGGAGAGGCACGGTCAAAGCGAGGAGGAAAAGACACAGGAGCCGCAGCCTGATGTCCGCCGATGTCCCGATCCCCACCGCTGCCCGATGTGCCCCGATCCCCGCCGCTATCCGATCCCCACCACTGAATGCCTGTCCGCCTAGATGGGGTAAGACCAGCAGACAGCGAGTGGGGAGTTTGAGGTGCCGCGGGGAGGGGGGGTTGTTTGCCGCCCCCAACCGAAAAACCACAAGCCGCCACTGTGAGAGAGAGAACTGAGCAGCAAAGGATCAGCAGAGTTGGGGGACCAGAGCAGGAGAGACTAGCAGATGTCACACGTCACACGTGATGCCCAGCATGGGAGCAATATAGCGTGAGGTGAGCGGGCACCAGAGAGTGGGGTATCAGCAGAGCTGGGGTTTACTACTGAGTGGAGGATCTGCAAAGCTGTGGGTACTATTGAGTGGGGGATTAGCAGAGCTGCTGGTTACTACTGAGTGGGGGATCTGCAAAGCTGTGGGTACTACTGAGTGCCATTGCCTCCAATTACATGGACCACAAAGAATAAATATTCAAAAATGATTGGTTAAACCAACTATTGCTTTTCTTCACCACCACTTTTTCTTTATCCTAGTTTTGAAAAATGGTAAAAGGAATTATTTTGAGCAGTAATAGTACACATTTCATAGAGGACTTTACATCAGATCAAAAAAGAGGGGAGGCTAAGTTTTAAAGCGGGACAAAGGGATATGGTTCCAAAAGAGGGACAGTCCTTCCGGGTGAGGACAGTTGGTTATAAATTAGAATTTTGTTTATTTGATAATTAAGCTTAAAATGGTAAAAATTCACCAAAAAGGATATTGTTCAAAGACAGCCAATGGTCATGCCAAGTCACTGACCTATAATAGCATTCCCGGGCTATAGAGTCTCTCCTGGATTCCTCTTCCAGGTTGAGTTACAAGAGCCAAAACGACAATGACCAAAATTATCTAACAATTTACAACCTCTGGGGACTCTAGCTTGGCACGGCTTTCTCTTTTGGCAAGCTGCCACAAGGTCTCTTTATAATATTATGATTGCTTTGAACCCTGTAAGATGTTCTTAGATTGGCTGAACATTGCTATTAATGAAGGCGATGTCATGACATTACAATTAGTATGTATCAACCTAAAGGGTGATGATGGGTCCCCAGTCGAAGGTAAAACCAATGAATAAAGAGTCAGACATTGCAAAACAAAGTTTTAATTTTATGATTCCGAGAAGGGGGCAGACTTTTTCCAGTAAAACTGCAAATCAAGAGCAAGTAACATCATTTACATACTTGTGAAATTTGTACTGTACCACTTATGTTTTATTTCAGTCTTTAAATTTACTATGTGTGCTAAAAGCACACCATGATCCTCCTGAAAATCTGGCATTTGAAATGACAATTCGCAGATATGATTTTTTTCTCATGGGCTAAAGCCCTATGGCTTCCAATCCTGATTTGAATCTGAATCTTGAGACTATACATGTAGGCTGGTGCAGTCCACTTTCTCCACTACAGGTGGTGCTCAAGGGAGAGGAAGTCAAGAGGACCATGGTTCCTCTAAGGTTTCCTGGGTCCCTGGAGCGATCTGGTTGGATGCTGGACACCCATGTAACTCTGGTGGCTATCTTAGGTGTGGCAGAGTCTATTTAAGATGCTGTCTCCTGGGTTTGGTGCGCATTCTAGCATTTGGGTAGTGTAGGGACAGGTTACCCATCTGTCAGGTACAGCATTGGCGGTAAGGAGCGGTTCCTGAGGAGTAGGGAAAGCATAGGGATTTGCCACTCTTCTGGAAACCTTGGGACCTTGTCTTAATGGGGAGATCTCCCTTCCTGTACTGTAGACACAACGGCGAACAAGAATTAATCTTTCCAAAGCAACAAAAAATCTTGTTTTAGTTGTCACCAGAAAAGTTGTAGGCATTAGAAAATGTTCCTTCTATACCGGTTCTGGTGGCAAATCAAAACATTAGATCTTCCCTTTACTTTTTAGTCCTAATCCATCCAGATCTAATTCTTCACCATGTTATTCAAGGCTTTAAAAAAAAAAAAAGGTTTGGTTTAGATACAATTTAATCAAAACTTAAATTGGGCCCCCCTCACTGCTGGTTAGTAGCTCAATGAGGTCAATGAAATCATTACAATAGAGGATCTCGTCCCTTGGACACAGGGATGAAAAAAAATTCAAAATACTTGGTTTTATTGGCATCAGTTTCTATTTACACCTGAATTTGAGAACATCATTACCTGTGAGGGTCAGGATTGTGCTATGGAGGTCTCTCCCTGACTTGAGTGCATTCCCTGTCATTAACTAATCCTCACCCTACTTTTCTCTTTCTATGCTTTCCCTTTTTCTGTGTCCTCTCCCCTCTCCCCCTTAGGCACCATCCACTTCTCTATACCCACCCTACACCCGCCATCCTTGCCCGCCCACCCACCCTTTTTTTTATCTTTACCTCATCCAATTTTGCTTATTCCCCCTGCCATTGCATCATGAAATGGAAAATTGGACTCTTTTGATCCCCCCGTCCACAGTCTTATCTAGCACTCTCCTAGCTAGGTTGCTAGGATGTAAGACAAATTTAGTTATTTTTGGCTCCTCTGTAATCAGTGGAGTGGTTGTTGATTTCTTTTGGCTGTTCCGGGTTTCACAGGTTGCAGGTTTGATTGCTTTCTCCTGCCTTCTAGAGATTTCTGGAACATAGGAGTCATGGGCAGCATGAATATTTATTGTGCTGCAGCCAATCCTTGGGGATGTGTACCAAGTAGGTGGCGGAAGAGCACATAAATAGTCGGAGGCCTGAAGCAGCCCTGTCCATCTCTGCAGGAGGAGTCCCAAGCCTGTTCATCGAGGTCCCAGCTGTGGCCTGCTTCTAAGGTCCCTTTTCTAAAGCTAAACAAGGGAACCTCTTCTAAGGACTGGTTCAGAGCTTACTGAAAAGTGCTTGGTGGAAGTTAGAAGGAGACTGGTTGTTCTGTGGCATTGTGGGCATTAGCCTCTCCCTTACTGAAAAGTGTCCGGTGGATATTGGAGGCAGGCCAGAGTACATGTGCTCTGGGTGAGTTGAGCCAGGGAACAGAGCCCAGGAGGGAGAGGAGAAGCTGCCCTTTCCTCTGCAAAAGGTGGTTGTGTGGCCCTGGGTGGTCGACCCAGGGGCCTAAAGAGAGAGAAACTGAACACAGAGGTCCTGCAGAACTGACTGGAAGGGGGACACCAGGAAGAATCTGAATCTGCCTACTGTGAGTACAGATCTGTGTCTTTGGGGCCTGTCGAGTAAGTGCTGCTGCCTTCAGCTAGAAGAGTCAGTGGATGGGTATCAGTAAAGGGGATGCTGGAGAGCGTCCTGAAGATAATTTAGTGCATCAAGTCTGTTGCTAGTGAGAGCAAGAAGACTTAACCCTTCCATACATGTGGCTGTATGGTCAAAAGCAGCGTGTCTGCTTCCACAGATAATTTGGTGAGGTCAAGTGAGAGCTGTCCTCATCTTTTGTGAATAGTTCCAGTTGGAGTATCCCACTCACCCCTTCTCCCCTCCAAGTTCCAAATAAAAAACAGTGCTACACTTACCTGAGCCCATCTAGATCCAGTGATGTTGCAGGAATGTCTCGGCTGCCTGGGATTCTGAGATGGGAGTGCGACACCATTGGCTCCCACTGCTGTCAATCAAAGTCAGTGAGCCAATGAGGAGAGAGAGGGGGCCAGGCCGCCAAAGCATTTGGTGGAGGGGGGGGTGTGTTATGGTGTGGGGTTGTTTTACAGGGGTTGGGCTTGGCTCCTTAGTTTTAGTGAAGGGAACTCTTAAGGCGTCAGCATACCAAGACATTTTGGACAATTTTATGCTCCCAACTTTGTGGGAACAGTTTGGCGATGGCCCCTTCCTGTTTCAACATGACTGCGCACCAGTGCACAAAGATCATCACTTCCGGCCCGTGCGGTTCATGCTGACTTCGGGCTTACTTCCGGTGACATCATCTATGAGTCCAGCGTCCTATGCTGGTACATTCCAACATAGCCATCTCTCCTGGTTTCTGATCATGCGTTTTCCCTCTGCTTGACAGTAGGGATCAACAACACCTACTGCGGACCTGATCATCCAAGGACCACCCCCCCAAGCTGAACTCTTTCACACACGATGAGTTTTTAACTTCTACCTCTAGTAAGTGTTTTTAATCCTTTGGCGAATTAAAAGTCTTAATGCTGCTGCACTTAGAAGCGCCTTCTTTTTTACACTGTTTCCTTCAGAGTTGTTGCTTTACTCTTGAAGTGCTGCCTCAGTGCCCTACACAGATGTACATCAGCCAAAACTATATTCACCCTTTGAGGATATTTTCTCAGGTCAAATATGGCTATCCAGAAGCACCCTTCTCTCTTTTATCCTACTGAGCAGGACAAGAGCAAGATCAGGAAGGAATCAGTCTCAGGATTTGTCAGGGCTGGGCTCTGCCCTTCCTTCTCCGAGCTGGCCGCTCAGCTGTCGGCTAATTGCCAGCTCCCATCTCTCTTCACAGTTACTCAGCTGTTGATGATCCTGCTCGTCAGTCCTGCCTACTTAAGCCGTCCAGTCCAGAGGAGCTTTGCCTTCGCCTTGGTCACATCACAAGAAAATGTCTCCTGCATTCCTGTTTAAAGACTGGCTTTGCTGACATCCCTTCTGGCTCCAGATCCTGCTTGCTGTTCCACTACTTTGATCACTGACTTCTGGCTTGGCTGACTATCCGTTCCGGTTACTGACCTTTGGGTATGTTTTGATTATGTTTGTTCTTTTTACTTTTATTATTAAACAAGTGTGGTTTAACTGCACTTCTGTCTCGGTCTGATTTTATGGTTTCTGACAGGATTAATGGCAGCAGCATCTGGCTAGCAGAGTAAAATACTGAAGCACCAGGGAAATGTAGAGAGTACCCTCCCAGCATCAGGTGGGAACTCATTACAGTGGAACCTTGGATTGCGAGTAACGTGGTTAATAAGCGCTTCGCAATACGAGCACTGTATTTTTAAAAATCGTAACTCGGTTTGCGAGTGTTGTCTCGCAAAACGAGCACAATTCAGGCCAAAGCGGTGTACAGTACTGCTTTTGGCCTGAGATGGGGGGGCGCCGGAGCAGAGCCGAACGGCGCCGATCGGAAATGCACGCAAAGGCCGTGCTGTCCTCTGCAAATCTTGTGTAGGAAGTCTTTCAGAGGTTTGCGGAGGTCAGCCGAAGTGTCCTGGGGCCTTTTCGGCCGTTTCTGAGGCTCTCCAGCACCCCCCCGCCTCTGGCCGCATGCGGTATTGCATCCCATTGATGTCAATGCGGAACAAATTATTTTCGTTTCCATTGACTTCAATGGGAAAACTCGCTTTGATATGCGAGTACTTTGGATTATGAGCATGCTCCTGGAACGGATTATGCTCGTAATCCGAGGTTCCACTGTACTGGGATTGGTTGGCTGCTGGGAGACACCTGCTGGTGGACAGTGGAACTACAACCTTCCACTCTGGGAACCACAGTGCCAGCAGCAGGTGATCCAGGTCCTGAGACCAACCTTTTGCCACTGAACACATGTGTTGGGTGGTCATAAAGGGGTTGACAACCAATGATGCTGTATGGCCTAGCCGTCTGTGTCCTACAACCAAAGACTCGTAGCTGCCCAGTGTAAGTGGTTTCTAGGCCAGCCACAGCATTATTGGTTGCTTTGCCAGCATCCTAACAACCAATGGGAGGGAGTGCACCAAAACTATGGTGGCATCTGGAGTGTCCACGGGAGAACAGAGTGTAGCAGGGATTATATCAGCTCTTGAAAGGTTGTCAAATACAGCTGCCTTAGGTGACAATAACCTAGGCACACTCCTGAAAATACCACGTTTTTGAAAAATGCATTGCAATGCAACTAGCCTGTGCAAATGGGCTCAGAGTAAATAAGGAGACCAACAATATAGAAGTTTAGCTATTTAGGCAGCTGCAACAAAATAATAGCTAAGAAAAATACTGCAGATAGGTCATGGTAACCTGATTAAATATCATTTTCATGTTTGACTGTTATGCATCTGTAACACCAAACTCCATTTCTATTATCACCAGAGTATTATGTGTTTATGTTCACTTTAGCCACAAATATTGCATCTCCCCTCCTTCGAATTACAGTGCTAAAGGTTCTGGAACCTGCTCTAGATAATTTACATTTTTGCTCCAAAGTCTTGATTTTTCAGCCAGGTTTTATACTCCATAAAATATTAATCATCTGTAATTTAATTAGACATTTCTGGAACACTACTTGATTGCCATATGGGTCATAAATCTAACATTTTTTTTTCCCAATGCGCTTTTTTTTTTTAATTTCCAAGAAATAGGTTTTCACAGGAAAGGAAGTCAACATTTTAAGTATTTGGAATTGTTTAAAAAGATTGTTTCTGGGTCATTTCTAAACACACAGATTAAACTAGAAGTTACCGTACTTCTAAGTGGACATTTATTGCTCTCGATAAGGGAATTTTTCACTTGCAAGATATAAATGAACAAATGTTAATTTAAAGTAGAACTGTGCCCGGGCCATTGGCAATCGAATATTTAGATGTTCTTAGGAAAAAGTAAATGAACTTTAAAATAGGACTTCACTGACCTCTGTAGCTGCAGCCTCTGTGGAGCAATACATCCTCAAAACTACAGTGAGGGAAAAAAGCATTTGATCCGCTGCTGATTTTGTACATTTGCCCACTGACAAAGAAATGATCGGCCTATAATTTTAATGGTCGGTTTATTTTAACAGTTAGAGACAGAACAACAACAAAAATATCCAAGAAAACGCATTTCAAAAAAGTTATACATTGATTTGCATTTTCATGAGTGAAATAAGTATTTGATCCCCTATCAATCAGCAAGATTTCTGGCTCCCAGGTGTCTTCTATACAGGTAACGAGCTGAGATTAAGAGCACTCGCTTAAAGGAAGTGCTCCTAATCTCAGGTTGTTACCTGTATAAAAGACACCTGTCCACAGAAGCAATCAATCAATCAGATTCCAATATCTCCACCATGGCCAAGACCAAAGAGCTGTCCAAGGATGTCAGGGACAAGATTGTAGACCTACACAAGCAGGGCCGGCGCTACCACTAGGCAAAGTAGGGCGCACTACCACCTAGGGCGTAGCCACGGCCTCTGTCCCGCTGAAGCTCCAGGGGTGGTTGAGCTTGCCCCTGTTCAGTGTCGGGCCGGCTGTCCCTGAAACACATCCGCTGCGTGCCGCCATTCCCCAATGTGTCAAGCTGAGGGCCCAGCTGTCACATCTCCTCACACAGGAATATCTCACAGCGACGCTCCAGGACTCCTTTGCTCCAGCCAGTCCCTCTGGTGTGGCGCTGTGTGTCTGTGTGAGTGCAGCGGATGGGCGGGACTTGGTGGAGATGGGGGCATTGAGAGGTGCAGCGTCTGTTAGCTGACCTCCTGGCCGGCGGAGACACCATGGAGCGGCTGGATGGCGGTGCTGGCGGGGACACCATGGAGCGGCTAGATGGCGGCGTTGGCAGGGACACCTAAGCAATACTGTCCGCCCAGTGCTGAGGAGAGCCCGGATGTGATGGTCAAAGAAGCGCAGAGGTAAGGAGGAGGATGGATCCTCCCGATCTACATCAAGCTTTGTGTGGGGGATGGGGGGGTGAGTAGTGCAGGAAATAGGAGTCAGGTAGGTCAGTGTATGTGCCAGGTAGGTGGGTTAGGGTATGTGTCAGTAGGTCAGTGTAATGGTCAGGTAGGTCACATGTTACAAGGGCAGGGCAGAGGAGGTGGAGTCAGGGGTGGAGCGGCAAAATTAGGTTTGGCCTAGGGTGTCGAAAATTCTTGCACCAGCCCTGTACACAAGGCTGGAATGGGCTACAAGACCATCGCCAAGCAGCTTGGTGAGAGGGGGGCAACAGTTGGTGCGATTATTCGCGAATGGAAGAAACACAAAATAACTGTCAATCTCCCTCGGTCTGGGGCTCCTCGTGGAGTTTCAACGATTATGAGAACGATGAGGAATCAGCCCAGAACTACACGGGAGAATCTTGTCAATGATCTCAAGGCAGCTGGGACCATAGTCACCAAGAAAACAATCAGTAACACACTACACTGTGAAGGACTGAAATCCTGCAGCGCCTGCAAGGTCCTCCAGCTCAATAAAGCACATGTACAGGCCCGCCTGAAGTTTACTAATGAACATCTGAATGATTCAGTGGAGAACTGAATGGAATGGAAACATTATGCTTTGGGGGTTTTTTTCTGCTAAGGGGACAGGACAACTTCCCCGCATCAAAGGGACGATGGACGGGGCCATGTACCGTCAAATCTTGGGTGAGAACCTCCTTCCCTCAGCCAGAGCATTGAAAATAGGTCGTGGATGGGTCTTCCAGCATGTCAATAACCCAAAACATCAAGGCAACAAAGGAGTGGCTCAAGAAGAAGCACATTGAGGTCCTGGAATGGCCTAGCCAGTCTCCAGACCTTAATCCCACAGAAAATATGTGGAGGGAGCTGAAGGTTCGAGTTACGAAACATCAGCCTCGAAACCTTAATGACTCAGAGAGGATCTGCAAAGAGGAGTGGGACGAAATGCCTCCTGAGATGTGTGCAAACCTGGTGGCCAACTACAAGAAACGTCTGACCTCTGTGATTGCCAACAAGGGTTTTGCCACCAAGTACTAAGCCATGTTTTGGGAAGGGGTCAAATACTTATTTCACTCATTAAAATGCAAATCAATTTATACATTTTTTGAAATGCGTTTTTCTGGATATTTTGGTTGTTATTCTGCCTCTCGCTGTTAAAATAAACCGACCATTAAAATTATAGACTGATCGTTTATTTGTCAGTGGGCAAACGTACAAAATCAGCAGGGGGTCAAATACTTTTTTCCCTCACTGTATTAGAAGCTGTAAAGTTCAAAAATGTTTGGCTTATATCATAAAGTGACAAATGAAGAAGGCGTGCTGCAAAAAGCCAATGGTCATTTTCCACACTAGCCTCATTGCATCAATTTTATATCACTTATGTACCCTACATCGATATTTCCCATTCTGAGGTTCATTACAGCAGTCAGACACAAGTGCCTGTATTTAAATGTATTGATAAGATGTACTCAGGTGAGCACATATTGATACACCAGTCCCTGATATGCTTCTTTTGGCACAGAAAAACCTATCACTAGGCAGTTCTTGGAACAAAACTTCCACCCAAACTCATACGATGCCTCTTCGCAGCCACTTCCAGTCTACATGCACTTCTGCGATAGCTTGCATGGCATTCATCGGAGTGGGTTTGTTGATCGTGACAAGAGTGGACCATGCCTATATATAGACATGTGCATTGACAAAAAAAAATGTGTTAGTTTTCGTTTCATTCGTTTTTTTGCTTTTTTCGAAAATTCAGAAATTCTAAAATTTGGAAATTCAAAAATTTCGAATTTCCAAATTTTCGATTTTCAAATTTTCGAATTTTCGAATTTTCAGATCTCCGAATTTTCAAATTTCCGAATGTTCAAATTTCCGAATTTCGAATTTTCGAATTTCCGAACTTTCGAATTTCCAAATTTCCGAACTTCCGAACTTCCGAATTTCCGAACTTCAGAATTTTCTCATTTCCAAATTTCGAAATTCCGAATTCCGAATTTCTGAAATTCCGCACTTCCGAATTTCCAAAATTTCTAATTTCCAAAATTTTCCGATTTCTGAATTTCGAATTTCCGAAATTTTGGAAATTCCGAAATTTTCGAAATTCAGAAATTGGAAAATTTTAGAAATTCGGAAGTTCGGAATTTCCGAAATTCGGAATTCGGAAATTCGAAATTTGGAAATGAGAAAATTCCGAAGTTCGGAAATTCGGAAGTTCGGAAGTTCGGAAATTTGGAAATTCGAAAGTTCGCAAATTCGAAAATTCGAAATTCGGAAATTTGAACATTCAGGCATTTGAAAATTCGGAGATCTGAAAATTCGAAAATCCGAAAATTTGAAAATCGAAAATTTGGAAATTCGAAATTTTCGAATTTCCAAATTTTAGAATTTCTGAATTTTCGAAAAAAGCAAAAAAACGAATGAAACAAAAACGAACAAATTTTTTTGTCAGTGCACATGTCTATATCCACTTTTGTCACGATCAACAAACCAAATTGAAAAATTAGGAAATTTGAAAATTTCAGAAATTTAAAATTTGGGAAATTCAGAAATTTCGGAATTAACGAATTTGTCAAAATTCGTTAAAAAAACTAATTCGGAACTAAACAAATTGCACATGTCTACTACATAATGTGTATTGAAACATCCACTCAATGTCTCCATAGGAAGTCTGTGTGAGAGGGTGACAACACAGGAGCATGATTGGGAGTCAAGGACAAAATGTTGTCACTCTTTACCAGAAAAAGACTGAACAAGGACCTTTGTAGCAAGATAACAAGGGATAATTGAAATACAATCTGCAGAGTGAAAGTGTTCGTTAAGCATCAATTTATTTTTATTTTTTTAAAATAGCAAACATAATACTTCCCTGTTCTGTGCAATGGTTTTGCTCAGAGCAGCCCCGATCCCCCTGTTTTTTGGTCCCCCCAGGTCCTCTTGGCTCCGCCCCCAATAACAAGATCTCCATAGACACATGAAGTGTTGCTCGACCCCACCCTCACTGGTTGTGATTGACAGCAGCAGAAGCCAATGGCTCCCACTTCTCTCTCTGAGCCAATGAGAAGGAAGAGAGGCGAGAGAAACGCTGCTCTTGTGCACATCGCTGGATCGAGATGAGTATAAGGGGGGCTGGGGGGGCTGCATGCGAAAGGTTTTTTTACCGTAATGCATAGAATACATTAAGATGAAAAAAACCTTTTGCCCATAGAATCACTTTAACAATATTAAATAACCTATGAAATGATAATAAAGGCTAATTCCACCTTTGGGAGCATGTTTTATGTTACACCCATATTTAGGGTATTTAGCCCCAGCGCTAACCCCCCGCCCCACTTAGCTGAATTGCAGGGGGTTCCTTCTTCCTGCAGGCTTCTGTTTAGGTTTGAATTTGGTGTGGCTGTACGTGGCTATGCTCATCATGCAGCAACATCATCTATTCACAGAGGTCTTTGAATAAAGAGTCCCATCTACCACCCCATTTTCAACTGAGCACAAGTGCGATGACGTCACTTGTAGTCCATCGCTTACTTCCTCCAGCCCCATAATTGAAGATCTGTATGGGGTATGGACCTGGGGCTGAGGGAAGAGTCCGCAAGAGCTTGCTCATTGGACTCATGATCCACAGAACACGATCGCAATGCTTTGCAGACCCCAATACAAAAATTTCATAAATTGTCCTTTTTTTTCACCACTTGCCTACCTTTCACCCCCTCCCTGCCCAGACCATTTTTCAGCTTTCAACGCTGTCATACTTTGAATAACAATTGCGCGGTCATGCAACACTGTAACCAAATAAAATTTTTAGCATTTTTTTCACACAAATAGAGCTTTATTTTGGTGGTATTTAATCACCTCTGCGGTTTTTTATTTTTTGCTAACGAAAAAAGACCAAAATTTTTTTTTTTTTTAAATGTCATAGTTTGTTATAAAATTTTGCAAACAGGTCATTTCTCTCCTTTACTGATGGCTGCACTGATGGGCACTGATGAGACGGCACTGATGGGCACTAATGAGGCGGTACTGATGAGGCTGCACTGATAGGTGGCACTGATAGGCTGCACTGATATGTGGCACTGATGGGCACTAATAGGTCGGAACTGATAGGTGGCACTGATGGGCACTATTGAGACGACACTGATGGGCACCGATGAGGTGGCACTGATGAGGCTTCACTGATAGGTGGCACTGATGGGCACAGCTAGGTGGCATTAATGGGCACTGATAGGCAGCACTGATAGGTGGCACTGATGAGTACTAATGAGGCGGCACTGATGGGCGCAGATGAGGCAGCACTTTTGGGCACTGATAGGTGGCACTGATGGGCACTGGTAGGCAGCATTGGTGGGCACTGATAGGTAACACTGATGAGGAAGCACTGATGGGCACTGATTGGAAGCACTGGTGGACACTGTTGGGACTGCACTGATAATCAGGACACTGATAATCAGTGCCCTGATTATAAGTGCCAATGTCCCTTTAACACAAGCTGATAGCCGGCTTGTGTTTACAACTGTGATCAGCTGTCATTGGACACAGCTGATCACATGATAAAGGCCGCTGTGATTGGCCCTTTACCGATCTGCCATCAGCTGAACCTGAAGGAGGCACGCTGGCAGCGCGATCACGAGAGGACATCAATATAAGCCCTCCCAGCAAAGTAAGCCCACGCTGTAGCCGTCATTCAGCTATAGTGTTGGCAAGGGGTTAAATAGCATGGATGCATTCTAAATTGGATGGGACTTTCTAGGCATTCCACATACCAACTCATATAATTACGTAAAAAAAAATTTTTTAATTATACAAAATATGTTAAGATCAGAAAAACCATGAAAAACGATTCCAGAAGACACAATATGATCAGAACATATTGGGTACAGTTTCTCTTCAATCCCAACGCGTTTCAAACAAAACCTTTCTTCCTCAGGGGAGGTGCGAATCTGTAAAAGGCCCAAAGGATCACATTAGAAATGCAGCATCAGATATGTTTCTGTGTTTGTGAGCAAGGTGCAGTGTGGTGTGGTGGGCAGCATAAAGTCCTATTCAGGCAATAAAGTTTTATTGTAGAACGGTTCAACAGAACTAATTCAGGCTCAGCGGGTAGGCACACCAGTCTGGAGCCACTTATGAGCTGTGACAGAGGTCTGAAGACTTATTGATGCTAACAGTGACTGCAACGAGGAGCGGAATAGGGCTGTCACATACCTGGTAGGAGACTGAATTGACAAGGTCGGTCTCTCTTGTATCTCCGGCCCAGGCCCCACTGAAGATGGAATAGACTATGCGAGGGACAGGAGGAACGAGCGTGCAGGCAAGTGGTGATACCAGAACTTGCAGCAGGAGATGCAGGCTTGAGAAGTCAGGCAGGGCATTAGGCCAGGAGCAGATGTGACGCACACTGGACCAGCTGAGGCTAAAGGGGCACTCTGCAAGTACTGCAGGTTCTGGGAGCGTGGCTTGTCGAAGCTCTTTGCAGGCTTTAGGAAGGAACAGACTGTGGTGACTGGGGCGGTTATGAATAAAAAGCTGAAGTGGGCTACAGAAGTAGTATGAAGTCAGAAGCCTTAAACCGTCCGCGGGAACTGTTCAAAATAGTGGCTCAGTCTATGAACCCGACCTGCTTAGAGCCCCCAGGAAACGATACTCAAGAATTCTGCAATGAGTTATCAGATTTCTTCATCGACAAAATCGACAACATTCGGAAATCAATCCATCAGAAAACAACGATCATCCTCACTGAACCAAACCAAAAAGAGGATATCGACACTAACATCACTCAACCACCGAATTTCATTCTGTCCCCAATCACCATAGACACAACCAAAAACATCATCAGAAGCCTTCGAGACAGCACATCACCGAACGACATCATCCCCACTAAACTGCTTAAAGAATGTTCCGACATCTTGGCTCCTATCCTAACACAGCTCATAAATCAATCATTCAAAGAAGGGACTGTGCCAACCTCCCTCAAGCAAGGCATCGTCAAACCTCTCCTAAAGAAAGCCAATCTCGACCCTAAGGACCCTAACTGCCGCAGACCAATAACAAGCCTCAACACCATCTCCAAGATTATGGAGAAAGCAGTAGTACAACAGCTACAACGCCACCTGGACACACACCAACTCCTGGACCCTCTGCAATCAGGCTTCCGCCCAGGCCATGGCACAGAAACAGCACTTCTGAAGATATGGGATGATGCCCTTGAAGCAGCAGACGACGGAGAACAGAGTCTCCTGGTACTGTTAGACCTCAGCGCAGCTTTCGATACAGTAGACCACAATACTTTACTCGCCCGCCTCGCTGAAGTAGTAGGAGCTACAGGTTCTGCTCTAAAATGGTTTACATCATTCCTAGAGAATCGCTCCCAGACAGTGAAACTAGGTACATTCACCTCGGAAACCCGGGCAGTCTCCTGCGGAGTCCCTCAAGGATCACCCTTGTCACCAGTACTATTCAACATTTACATCCGCCCACTTCTCAATATCATCAGGAAAACCGATCTTTGTTTCCATTCATACGCTGACGACACCCAACTCTACCTTCGTATCAACGGACAAAAAGACCCTCATCAGCAATTACAGAAATGCCTCTCCTTAATAGACGACTGGATGACCACTAGCTCCCTCAAACTCAATGGATCAAAAACAGAACTACTTCTCCTTCAAGCTAACAAAAATTCCAAAATAAAGACTACATGGACACCTCCCACCATCCTTGGACAGACCATCTCCCCAAGCACCAAAGTCAAGAGTCTTGGAGTCATTTTTGACTCAGGAATGACAATGGATGCACAAATAGGATCAGTGGTGAGCGGATCCCACCATCTCCTCCGCCAACTACGCAGACTAATCCCCTTCATCCCAGAAGAGGACAAAGCGGCAGTTGTGGGAACAATCATCAATTCCCGACTCGACTACGCAAATTCGCTCTAGGTAGGACTACCCCAATATCAGGTTGCGCGCTTACAACTCATCCAAAACACGGCGGCAAGACTGTTAACAGGAAAAAAACCCTGGGAATCCATCTCCCCCTCCCTAAAGAGCCTACACTGGCTAACCGTGAAGAAACGGATCACATTCAAGACCCTCTGCATCACCCACAAATGCGTACAAGGAAACGCCCCACCATATCTCCGCGAGAAAATAAAACACTACACACCGAATCGCAGTCTTCGATCAGCTAACCAAAACCTCCTTACCATTCCCAAATACCGCTACAAAGCAAAGGGAGAACGAAGATTCGCAGTCCAAGGACCTCAACTATGGAACTCTCTTCCTACCAACATCCGCATGGAAGAAAACCACCAGGCCTTCAGAAAAAAACTAAAGACCTTCCTTTTCTGAGAAGCTGACATCAGAGAATGCATCCAGCGCCTTGAGGCGATTCAGTTCGCATTTGCAGCGCTTTATAAATCATTCATTCATTCATTCATTCATTCATTCATTCAGAAGCAGGAGCAAGGTCATAGCGGTAGCAGAGGTCAGTAGCAGGCAGGGAACGAGGTACAGAAGCGCCGGCGGAAGAGTGGTCAGGAACGAAGCTTGGGTCAGGAATATGCATTCTTGTGCACATGGGTATTCCTGTGCGCATTCACATTCTTATAAACAATGTGCCTCTGCTCAATTCTATGAGCAACACTGTGTGTATGTCAATGGTCCAGTTGTCGTACTGGAGTTCCGTTACAGGAGTCTGGCCAGTCTACACGCAAAGGGAAGGCTTCCGGAAAAAAGGTGAACGTAGTCCCTGCACTGTCCCTACTCCTCTTGAACTTTTCCCTACCTCTAAGCACTGCCCCGCCAGAAGGGAATCCTGTCCCTATGCTAGCCACTCGCATAAAGCGTGCCAAACCCTGGAGCTGAAGTCTTAAATAGGCTCTGCCTAGCCCAAGATGGCCGCTGAAGTCACATGTGGCGCCAGCTTCCACTCAGACAGTTTTCTTCCTGTGACCGCTGGAAGTCATAGAGGAACCAAATTTCCCACAACTTCCTTCCCCTTCTGCACTGCCGCTTCGGTTGAGCGCCACCTACAGTGGGGAGTACGGACTGCACCTGCCTTCATGTTAAAAGGCAAGCCTCAAAAACATCTCCTCAATAGAACCTGCATATAAATATTGCTTGGAGCTTAAAAACGATAAGCATCCCTCACATAATGGACGGTTCCCAAAGGACAAACTTATAACTGTCTAGGTGGTTTCCTTAGGGCAACTTCCAACTCCAGGTGTAGATAAACCTAAACTAATTTATATTAACTGATCCCTGCGGCCTACATATCTCCCAATCATATGTAGGCAGATGCAGTACTGCAGGTGGCGCTCAAAATAGACTCTGCTTAACCCAAGATGGCCGCTGGAGTCACATGTGAAGGAAGTCATAAGGAACATGGCTCCTCTATGGTTTCCTGGGTCACTGGAGCAGTAATCCGGTTGGATGCTGAATGCCCATGTGACTCTGGCAGCCATCTTAGGTCGAGCAGAGTCTATTTAAGACCATGGCTTTTTAGGTTTGGCGGACATTTAGCGTGTGGATAATGTAGGGACAGGTTACCCAACTGTCAGGGACAGTATTAGTGGCAGGGAAAGGTTCCAGATGGGTAGGAAAAGCATAGCAACCTATCACTCTTCCTGGAAACTCTTCCTGGATGCTGACAGCACATGTGACTCTGGTGGCTAGCTTGGATCAGGCAGAATCTATTTAAAACCCTGGCTCCTGGGTTTAGCTCGTATTTAGCGTGTGGATAGTGTAGGGACAGGTCACCCATCTGTCAGGGACAGTATTAGAGGCAGGGAAAAGTTCCATTCAAGTATGAAAAGCAAAGGGATCCGTCACTCTTCCTGGAAACCTCCCCATTTGGGCTCAGACAGGCAAGACCGCATTCCACCCCTCAAGATAGATGCTCTCAGCTTGGCTGAAACCTACAACACTACACGCTGCTGTCTTCCATGAGTGTTCCCGGCTGGACTTCCTTCTGCCGGGCTTGTGAACTGTTTTGCTTTGACTTCAATACAAGTTCTTTAATTGCATCTGGACTAAGTGTGTGTTATTGCCGCCGCATCACTTTGGCTACTTGAGTTTTTTTATCTTCTGAACCCCCCCAAACCCCCCGCCCTGTGCTAAAATTCAATTCAGCACTGGCCATAGACTTGACTGGGGCCATATATAGAAGACCTCTAGTCTCAATGAATTGAGGTTGGTTTTCTGGGTTGGGAATGGAATGAAATCCTCATTGCAAGGAACTGTTGAATTTGTTGGTGCAAGGAAATGTAATCAAAACGAAAAATAAATACCGTTACATGTGACAGCTCCCCTTTAAATATATTCGCCCCAGCAGGTTCCAGTTTATGGAGAAGTTGTGGTAAAAAATTGAACCCAGAAGAGTCAGAAGATTTCACAATAAGTCCTGGATAAGCAGCTTGCTTCATGCCCATTCCATCCTTCTTCTTGGGTTTTGCCCGTTCCTCCCGTAGAAAAAAAACATTTCTTGGAAGCCGTCCCCTCTCTCCAAAGAAAGCCATAATTTAGCAGAAATACTTGGTGCCAGCAATGTCCTGTTTAGCTGGAAAGTTTACAGATCCCATATCCTGTCTACTTCATGTTAATAAAAAAAAAAAAAGGCAAAATTGAAAGAAAAAAACAAAAAAAAAAAATATTTTTTTCGTAGGCTCAGGATGCATATCCGCTGCCACGAACAGTCTCACATCCTGATAATTGTAACCTGACACAGTCATTTTTTTTTTTTTTTTGTCGCTTGGCGTGCCGGGCGTCTTGTGCCCTCGTGATGGTAAGTGATGGAGTTATTTGGTACCTTATAAAACAGGGAAGTCATAATGTTTTTCTTTTGGAAACTGCTAAAATGAGTCTTTTCAAAAGGCTTCCAGCAGTTTTATTACTTTCCTGACTGTCGAGTAGAGACCGGTTCAAACAGAACTTCATTTTCTCAGTCTCGAAAATTTATCAACGCAGCACATGGGCAGGGAACCCAAATTCCTGGGTGGACATGTCATTCCACTTAGAGTGAACCTGAAATGAAATGAACTTATATAAATTGCCGCTGGCACCTTATAACAGTCACCTGCGTGCCAGGTCAGTCCTCATATGCCCCAAATCCCAGAACACTCTGGTAAGTAAATAACGTCCTTCACTGTCAACTAGCCTGACCTTAATCCCTTACCTCTTAAGCCTTACTAATGGCCCATTAGGACCCGTTTACACTTGATTCAAAATGTGGCATTGGACAGGCTTTTTTAAAGCACTTTGAATGCCAATCAAAGCCCCTGTCACTAAATAAAATGGTTACCTTACAGTCATGTTCATACGTTGTGTTTGCTTCACCCCACTTCAAAAATGATACCCATTTTGCTTTCTTGGTGCTTCAAAGTGTCTCCAAAGGCTCCATAGAAGTCTATGACAATGTTCTCTTAAGCCATGTACACACGACTGGACTTTTCGACCAGACTGGTCCTACGGAACGAATCCATCAGGCAAGCTGACCGTGTGTGGGCTTCATCAGACTTTTTCTGTCGAAAATCAGGCGGACTTTAGATTTGGAACATGTTGCTAATCCGACAGACTAAAACCAACGCTAGGGCAGCTATTGGCTATTGGCTATGAACTTCCTTATTTTCCTTTATTTTAGTCCGGTCGCACGTTATCATGTTCGAAACGATCAGACTTTGGTGTGATCATGTGTAGGCAAGTCTGTTGTGTTGGAACTCCGTCGAAAGTCCATCAAAAAGTCCTTCGGAGTTCAGTCCGTCCAAAGTCTGCTCGTGCACGGCATTACAGTACCTGCAGCTTTTGAGGGGCTTTTATTCAGTGTTAGTTTTGCTTTGTTTTTGAGGTATTGCAGGTATGAGATATCCCAGGATGCACTGGGAGACCAACAAACAAACCAGAAAGACCTCACCAGCAGTCACTTCCGGTTCATGTGTTCATTCTGGAAGTGTCTGGTGCAGATGTCACATCCGGTGTGCAGCGTGGAGCAGCAGGAAGGTGAGCAAGGCCCAAACTGGAGCTGAGCAACTAGCAGACGGCACACATGGTGTGCAAAACGGGAAAGCTATAGCGGGAGAGGAACGGGAAAGGAAAATTAAGACTGAGCGCCAGAGGATCAGCAGAGCTGGGGGACTGGAGAAACTAGCAGATATCACACGCATGGGAGCAATATAGCAGGAGGGGAGCAGGAACTGGAGAGAGAGGAGGATCAAAAAAACAGAGGGTCAGCATAGCCGGGGGTTACTACTGAGCAGAGGATCAGCAGAGCTGGGGGTTACAACTGAGTGGGGGATCAGCATAGCTGGGGGTTACTACTGAGCAGAGGATCAGCAGAGCTGGGGGTTACTACTGAGCAGACGATCAGCATACCTGGGGGTTACTACTGAGCAGAGGATCAGCAGAGCTGGGGGTTACTACTGAGCAGAGGATCAGCAGGGCTGGGGGTTACAACTGAGTGGGGGATCAGCATAGCTGGGGGTTACTACTGAGCAGAGGATCAGCATACCTGGGGGTTACTACTGAGCAGAGGATCAGCAGAGCTGGGGGTTACTACTGAGCAGAGTATCAGCAGAGCTGGGGGTTACAACTGAGCAGAGGATCAGCAGAGCTGGGGAGGGTACTACTGAGCAGAGGATTAGCAGAGTTGGGGGTTACTACTGAGCAGAGGATCAGCAGAGCTGGGGGTTACTTCTGAGTCAGGTATCAGCAGAGCTGGGGGTTACAACTGAGCAGAGGATCAGCAGAGCTAGAGGTTACTTCTGAGAGGAGGATTAGCAGAGCTGAGGGTTACTACCAAGTGGGGGATCAGCAGAGCTGGGGGTTACAACTGAGCAGAGAATCAGCAGAGCTAGAGGTTACTTCTGAGAGGAGGATTAGCAGAGCTGAGGGTTATTACCAAGTGGGGGATCAGCATAGCTGGGGATTACAACTGAGCAGAGGATCAGCAGAGCTGGGGTTTACTACTGAGAGGGGGATTAGCAGAGCTGGGGGTTACTACTGAGAGGGGGATTAGCAGAGCTGGGGGTTACTACTGAGAGGGGGATTAGTAAAGCTGGGGGTTACAACTGAGCAGAGGATCAGCAGAGCTGGGGGTTACTACTGAGCAGAGGATCAGCAGAGCTGGGGCCTATCAGTGTCCATCAGTACTGCATATCAGTGCCGCCTCATCTCTGCCCATCAGTGCAGCCCCATCGGTGCAGCATCATCAGCGAACATCAGTGATGGAGAAAAATGACTTATTTTGCAGAATTTTCTGACAAAAAATTAACAAAAACTTTTTTTAAAATTTTTTTTTAGCAAAAAATAAAAAAGCCAGTGGTGATTAAATACCACCAAAAGAAAGCCCTATTTGTATGAAAAAAACTAATAAAAAAATAGAATTTTCGGTACAGCGTTGCATGACTGCGCACTTGTCATTTGAATTATGACAGCGCTGAAAGCTGAAAATTGGCCCAAAAACAGCTCAGGCAGCGGAAGGTTTAATGTACAGGAAAAAGGGGGGGGGGGGGGGGGACAAAGGACAAAGCACGAATGGATTCAAATTTTTATTGCTGCGGAGAAATTTTCTTTTGTTTCCCACTTTGGTGTCAGCAATCATTGGTGGGGGACACAATAATTAAAAAAAAAAAAACTGAACTGAACAGAACTGAACAGACCAGCCTTTTGCTTTTTGAAGCAAGCTTCTAGCGGCCCTCAGTCACTGTACGCACACAGCCGGCTGCAATTTGGCACCATTACAATAGACCGTCCTAGCTGTTCCTGAACGCAGCGGCCTCGCCATCCTCGAATCACATTTTTCCATGTGTTTGACAATTTCCTTTCTCAAACCAGGCGAAACAGCGGAGGAAAAAAAAAAAAGAAGAAAAAGAAATTTCAGAGTGTGTACACAAGCACTGACTTGTTTCTGGCGGTTACATAATTGTACATGGACGAATTGGTTCCGCTGTAATTAACAACGCAATAATCATGGACGGCTCCAGCGATGAGACGAGAGACAACAATTTAACACGGTTCCGGAATTCTTTTGAAAGCGGAGACTGAGATGAGGTACAAGATAGAGGGGCCCGTCTTCACCATTAATATTGGAGACAGGTTGCACCAGCTGGAAAAAATTATAAAAAAAAACATTTTTAGGGCCTTAAATGTCATTTTTTGTTTCCATTCCATTATTTATTTATTTATTTTGCTACTTAATTAGAAAGACGTAGATAAATATAGATGATGCCGTGATTGGAATATGGCGCAGGGCAGGTGATGTGGAGCCAAATGTAAAAGAGGTCACCGGTGTTCTCTTTCCGAGGGTTGATTGTGTTAAAGCAGAACTCCGGCCAAATTTTTTTTTCTATGTCCTTGTTGCTGATCTCCTACCTTCACCCACTTTGCCATCCATGTTCTTCTGAGCTCTGTAGTTCCTCTGTAATAGGCTGCTGAACTTGCTGAAAAAATGTTATTGGCTGCTGACTTCCGGTTTGTAAGCCCGCTGGCTGCTAGTCCTCTCCTGAGCTCAGGCAGCGGTCTGACGCTCCCCCTTGTAGTCCTCTGAAAGCCGAGCGGGGAGGAAGCAGACATGTAGTGGGGGGAGGGGGTCTCCCAGCCCCCGGTCTGTGCCGCCCATGGAGGAGGTGTCCTCCTTCTCTCTCCTCCCTCCTCCTCCTCTGCCCCCTGACAGTCACCGCCCTTCCACTCCACCTCCACTCAGTCACCGCCCCCCCCCCCCCCCCCCGCCGCTCCCTCTCGCCTGCTATCTCTGTGTATCATCAGTAATTACTTGTATGACACATCAAGGATCTCCCGCTGTGTCCCGTATTGTTATGAGAACACCGATGCTGATGTCCCACCTCCCGGACTGGTGGTCCCTAACAAGTGGCACTGGTGGTCCCTGACATGGTGGTCCCTGACGAGCGGCACTGGTGGTCCCTAACAAGTGGCACTGGTGTTCCCTGACATGGTGGTCCCTGATGAGCGGCACTGGTGGTCCCTGACATGGTGGTCCCTGACAAGCAGCACTGGTGGTCCCTGGCATAGTGGTCCCTGACAAGTGGCACTGGTGGTCCCTGACATGGTGATCCCTGACGAGCGGGACTGGTGGTCTCTGACATGGAGGTCCCTGACAAGCGGCACTGGTGGTCCCTGACATGGTGGTCCCTGACGAGCGGCACTGGTGGTCCCTGGCATGGTGGTCCCTGACGAGCGGTACTGGTGGTCCCTGACATGGTGGTCCCTGACGAGCGGCACTAGTGGTCCCTGACATGGTGGTCCCTGACGAGCAGCACTGGTGGTCCCTGACATGGAGGTCCCTGACAAGCGGCACTGGTGGTCCCTGAAATGGAGGTCCCTGACAAGTGGCACTGGTGGTCCCTGACATGGTGGTCCCTGATGAGCAGCACTGGTGGTCCCTGACATGGTGGTCCCTGACATGGTGGTCCCTGACGGGCGGCACTGGTGGTCCCTGACATTCGGCACTGGTGGGCACTGATGATCTGCACTTGTTTGCATTAATATTAAATGCATTAAATGTATTAATTTTATTTAAATGTATATATTAAATGCATTAAATTAATATTATATTAATATGCATTTATATAAAAATGCTTTGCATTTATAAGGCTGTAACCTATCATGCCGTGTGTTATGTATGGCTTGCTGGCTGCAGAATGAGGGGTGTGATTTATGTTGAAGTGGGCAAGTTCACATTTACATGTACAAGCCTCGTGTACCTCCCACATTCACTCCCATCCCAAGGATTCATGGGAAATGTAGTCTGATTATCTGAATTTTTTTTCATATATTTTTGATACTTTGTCAATTCATTGTTGTTGTTTTTTTTTTCCGTCTCCATAAATGTATAGTTTATCACTTTATCTGTGTTTCCATTGGCACATCCCCTGAAGAAGCAATCAGCGAAACATGTCGGGTTAAAGTGCAATGCATCTATTCTATATGAACCTGCTTTCTGTGACCACCATATTTGTATATTATTATTGTGAACATTTCTTTATGTACCTTCCAACCTTGAATTTGTCGAAATAAAATATTAATTATATATATATATATATTTTAAACAATAACTTTTTCTGGACTCTTTTTGGCACCGTAAAAATCCCTGCTACTCCTCTACCTAAGATAGTCTGATTACAGTTAGAGAGAGAGAAGAGGATGTTATTTTAAATGCTTAAAGTGAAACATTAAAAATTCCCAATTCCTTTAACCACTTCAGGTCTGGAAACTTTCACCCCCTTCCAGTCTAGGCCATTTTTTTCAGTTTTCAGCACTGTCATACTTTGAATGACAGTTACTCAGTCATGCAACAATGTACCCACATGACATTTAGAGTCAAATAGAGCATTTTTTTGGCAGTATTTAATCACCACTAAACAAACAAAAAAAGACCAAAAATGTTGAAAAAAAAAAGAAAAAAACTTTTTTTTTGTTTCTGTTATAAAATTTTACAAATAAGTAATTTTTCTTCTTCACTAATGTGCGCTGATGATGCTGTACTAATGGGCACTGATGCTTTATAAATAAAAAAGATATTGAACATTCTGAAAAAAAAAATAGTTTCTGTTTTCGAATTTTGCAAACAAAACATATTTTTTTCATAAAATGTAGGCCAAAATGTGTTCTGATAAATGTATGTAGCACCCTGGTGTTTAGGCAGGGTTGCTCCTACATTTACCTGCCAGGTATAGCTGCTAATTGGTGAGGATCAATTGATTTTTCTCTCCAAGTCTGTAATTGCTGCACTTCTCTCTTTTGCCGCTAGGTGGTGGGGTACCTGGTGGCATTAGATATGAGAAGGGCAATGCAAGGTTAGTTAATGGATATATGGGGTATACCAGCCAATGGGCAGGGGTTTTCTTAAATCCCTTGGCCTGCTGGGGGAACCTATATATTTGGGTGAAAGTCGGGTGATCTGTGTTCTGTGCCACCTGGACGGCTGTCTGGGTGGATGTGTGTTGCACTGCCTGGGCTGCTAGGCCACAGTTTGGGCCTATCCCAGGCATATCTGGCTGCTAGGCTGTCTGAGGGCCTATCCAGAAGCAAGAGAGCAGCGCAGGGTTGGGATTGCGGCTTGCAGTCCAACCAGAAGTGACGGTTCTGCCGGGCGGAGAACCTGACGTGGTTGGAGGTAGAAGGGAAGCTGTCGCCACTAAGGGACGGACCACCTTTTTGCCAGGGACCACAGTGAGTAGCTGAAGCAAGTACCAGAGCAGTATTCTCACCAACCGGGACGGTGAAGAATTGAGAAACTTCAATCAAGCCAGGGAGGGGCAGGAGTAGTTGTAGGGTCGGCTCCAGGCTCCAGGCACCAGAATGGGGCAGGAGTAGTTGTAGGGTCGGCTCCAGGCTCCAGGCACCATAGTGGGGCAGGAGTAATTGTAGGGTCGGCTCCAGGCTCCTGCTGAAAAAACAAGGTAAAGTTGAAGCGGGACAGCGCATCTGCTGCAGTATTTTATTTGCCTGGAACATGCTTGAAGAAGATATAAAAACTGGTGATGGAGTGACAGCTGAACAAGCCTACGCAGGAAGGACATGATGGGAAGTGCTTTGGATCTGCCTTTATTGATGATGTCAGCCGTGGGCTAGTTATCCGTAGTGAGGACCACTGTTTGTCCTGTCCAGGTGTGGCCACAGGCCTGGGCAGCTGCCACGATAGGATACAGCTCGAACAGAGATTTAGATTGTGTGAAACCAGGAATTAAGAGGATTTCGGGGGGCCAAGGTCTGGCGAACCAGTGGCTGCCGAGAATAGCTGCGAAGCCCGTAGAGGCTGCTGCATCGGTGACCACCTGTGGAGACTGAGTTGAAGCTGCCGGTATAAACATAGAAATGCCTTTCCAGTTAATAAGGAACTCGTCCCACATAGCTAGGTCTGCTATTGCTGCCGGATCTAGTCTGAGAACTCGATCTGGGTCTTGCACTGGTGTAAGAAAGATTAAAAGCCGTTATAAAGGACTGCCCCTGAGGAATAATCCTCATAGTGAAATTGAGCATCCCTAATAAGGATCGCAACTGCCTTCTGGTACATCCTTGTTACAGGGTGAAGTTGTGGATAACTGTCAATCTAGTTTGTCAGGAGGCAGGCTAGCCTGCATGGCACACATATCCAGAGTGACACCTAGGAAGGTAATGGAGTGTGCTGAGCCTTCCACTTTGTGCTCGGCTATGGGTACGTTGAGATTGTTGAACACTACTCTCAACCTGTCTAGATCTGCCGGGGGTGTGCTTGGATGTTCGATGAGCAGGAAGTCATCGAGGTAGTGGGTGACCGTCTGACAGTGGGCCTGGTGTGACAGAATCCATGTGAGGGCCTGAGCGAAGACGTCGAACAGCCATGGGCTGCTCTTGGACCCGAAGATCAACTTGGTTGCAAAATAATAGGACTCCCACCACTTGGTACAGTGCCACCGACAGAGGGATGGCTCGATAGGGAGGAGTTTGAAAGCGTCTGATATGTCTGCTTTGGACAGCCAAGCGCTGGGACCTACCCTAATAATTGACCTGTATAGCCATGTCTACTGAGGCGTATTTGAGCGAAAATTCCTTTGAGGGAATCAGGGAGTTCAGGCTTGGTATGTGAGAGGAATGAGGTGCAGTCAAATCGTACAATAAGCTGAGTTTATTAGAGAACTTGCCCTTGACAAGCCCAATAGGGCTGACTCTCCAAATTGGAAAAGGTGGCTGAGGGAAGGGGCCGATGATGAAGCCCCTGTCCAGTTCTGTCTGTAGCAGCAAGTCTATGACCTGTTCGTCGATAGCCACCGACTGCAGCTTCTTGCATTCGTGGGATGTAAGGGGTAAAGTGATGAGGCCGGTGTGGAACCCCGCTGTGAAGCCGTGCACTAGGAATACGGCCAGTGAGGGGGTAGGGTGTGTAGAGAGGTAGAACCCCAACCAACTGACATCTATCCGGCCTAGTCAGGACTTTCCCTCGTGTTTTAGTTGGCAGGTGGCTTTTGGGTGTGCTTCGTGACATGCTGTGCACTTGCACAATTAAAAATGATATCATCTCACCCATCTTCAAAGCCAGAATCTAGTTCAGCCATTCTAAACCAGGGTTCCTCCAGAGGTTGCTAGGGGTTCCTTGAGGCTGTCAATAATTGACCTTCCATCTGATAGAGCCTGTTTAGGCCAATGCCACTTGGTAGCGCCAACCCCTTTCCTTATATAGCTGATTACAGTTTGGGAGAATCTGAGAGATGATGTCATTTTTTGTTGTGCAAGTGTCTTTACACCTCTACAAAGGGTGTTATGGTAAAACACAGCTGTATAAACTCTGGAAAACACCAATATAAGCCATCCAAAATGTAACTTCAGTTTTTTTTTTACAAAAAACTCAATCACCTGTAGTTGTCTTTTATACATTATAAGGATATTAGCTAACTTTGTATCAGATTCCTACCATTTTCTGTTCTGTAGTATTATCTGTTTGTTTTAAGAATGTGCTTTCCATTTCTAAATGGGAGGGTCAGCCTTTATTATATATACACCAGCAAATCTCATTGTTCTAATAGAGAAAGCTGCAATGTCTGCTTAGCACTTCGGGAGTATCTCACCAAACATGAAAGTCCTATTGCAGGAGATGTCTAAATTTTGACTCTAAGATAACCAGTGAGCCAATCACAATCGGGAAATCAGGTCGTAGATTGAAAGGAAAGGGACATTTTTAAAAAAAGTAAAAGAAAAATTACCTGTGCTTAATTTTTTTTTTAAGAAAGTGGAGTTTGCCTTTAAGGCAATTTATAATCAAAACTTACAAAATGATTTGAATACTCTTTTATCATTCCACATAAATATCATAGAGAACCAAATGTTTAACATTTGGTTAAAAATACATTTGGCGTCCAAGTTGTCTACACGCAGCCCAGTGACTCTTGATGAGAAGTTAAAGTGGAATTTACTAATGAATTAAAACAAAAATTGGACAGCTAACAAACATCATCACCATACTTTTATTCCATTAGCCCGAAAGTGATCACTCGCACAAAATATTTCACAATTCATAAGCTGAGATACTCGCAAGACAAGTAAATATTAGCAGAAGCTAATTTTGTGAACTTCCTCTATGGTGGGGTTTAAAAAGAAACTTTAAAGTGAACTTAACAATGCATATAAGAAAAAAATATATATATTTTACTGTATATACAATAATATACAATTGTGCTCATAAGTTTACATACCCTGGCAGAATTTATGATTTCTTGGCCATTTTTTAGAGAATATGAAAGATAACACAAAAACTTTTCTTTCTCTCATGGTCAGTGTTTGGCTGAAGCCATTTATTATCAATCAACTGTGTTTACTCTTTTTAAATCGTAATGACAACAGAAATTACCCAAATGACCCTGATCAAAAGTTTACATACCCCAGTTCCTAATACCGTGTATTGCCCCCTTTAACATCAATGACAGCTTGAAATCTTTTATGGTATTTGTGGATGAGGATCTTTATCTTCTCAGATGGTAAAGCTGCCCATTTCTCTTGACAAAAAGAGAAATGGGTCTTGCATGAACTGCACGTTTGAGATCTCCCCAGAGTGGCTCAATGATATTAAGATCAGGAGAGTGAGATGGCCACTCCAAAACCTTCACTTTATTCTGCTGTAACCAATGACAGGTCGACTTGGCCTTGTGTTTTGGATCATTGTCATGTTGGAATGTCCAAGTACGTCCCATGCGCAGCTTCCTGGCTGATGAATGCAAATGTTCCTCCAATATTTTTTGATAACATACTGCATTCATCTTGCCATCAATTTTGACCAAATTTCCTGTGACTTTGTAGCTCACACATCCCCAAAACATCAGCGATCCACCTCCATGTTTCACAGTAGGAATGGTGGACCTTTCATGATAGGCCTCGTTGACTCCTCTCCAAATGTAGTGTTTATGGTTGTGGCCAAAAAGCTCAATTTTGGTCTCATCACTCAAAAAGACTTTGTGTCAGAAGGTTTGAGGCTTGTCTCTGTCCTGTTTGGAGTATTGTAAGCGGGATACTTTGTGGCATTTGCGTAGTAATGACGTTCTTCTGGCGACTCGACCATGCAGCCCATCTTTCTTCAAGTGCCTCCTTATTGTGCATCTTGACGCAGCCACACCACATGTTTTCAGAGAGTTCTGTATTTCACCTGAAGTTATTTGTGGGCTTTTCTTTGCATCCCGAACAATTTTCCTGGCAGTTGTGACTGAAATTTTAGTTGGTCTACCTGACCGTGGTTTGGTTTCAACAGAACCCCTCATTTTCCACTTCTTGATTAGAGTTTGAACACTGCTGATTGGCATTCTCAATTCCTTGGATATCTTTTTATATCCCTTTCCTGTTTTATACGGTTTAACTACCTTTTCCTGCAGATCCTTTGACAATTCTTTTACTTTCCCCATGACTCAGAATCCAGAAACGTCAGTGCAGCACTGGATGAAAGATGCCAGGGTCTGTCAGGAGTCCAGAAACTCATTGACCTTTTATACACACACACTAATTACAAGCAAACAGATCACAGGTGAGGATGGTTACCTTTAATTGCAGTCAGCAGTAAAGCACTGAAGTAATTTTGATAAATTACTACTGTTGCTTAGTAGGTCTAAACAGCAGGAGAGATCAGATAACAAGGGCTGCTAAATGATTCAAATGAGGGACATTGAGGGAATTTTTGATCCATGGATGAGCAGGCTAGTTGTACAGAAGTCAAGCTACCAATTGATGATGTAAAATGTCCACACAATCAGTTCTGCTTGCTATAGGCTGCAGTGCTGATCAGTGTATTCTGACAGCTACCGCTTCAGTCCACCTGAAACCTGGATACATTATTCAGACAGGAATGTGGCTCAGAACAGGGCTTGACAGGAGGGTGAGGGGGCACTATGTATGCCGCAATACTATTCTCCTTGGAGTGCCCAAAGGTGTCCAAGGTCTGTTACAATCCTATAGTGTATTTATAAAAAAAGAAAAATTTACTGTGCGCCACTAGTGTTCTCATTTGACTTGAAGAAAAAGTGGCAACCCTAGTCGCTGGGGAAATGATCCAGTTGAATGCTGTTGACCCATGTGACTCCAACAGCCATCTTGGGTCAACCTGAGCCTATTTAAGGCCCTGCCACCCCCCCCCCCCCGGGTTTGGCACACATTATGTGAGTAGGTAGTGCATGGAAAGGTACCCCATCTCTTAGGGACTGTACTAGCAATAGGGAAGTTCTTGGTGAGGACGAATTTTGCCCCTCTCTACAGACGCTGGAACCTGCTCTGTTTATGTTGCTGTAACCGTCAGTGCACCTGGCTGGGGCCCACCGGGATCATTGTGAACCGTTGCTGCATTGTTTGAATAAAAGTTTATCACCATGCATAACTGTGTGAATTATAGTCGCTGCACACCACTGCACCCCACTTACACCCCCATCCACATTAAACCACTTCTTGTTGGTGTTTTTATTCCTGAACTCTCCGAGATTTTCAAGAACATACAATGCCAGGTCTTAGAAGAAAGTGGAAATCTATTTGGCATTCCGCACTCCATAACTTTCCATTTATCTTTCCCTAACTTTTTCAAGTGACCCTGTCAGATAAAAAAATACTCCAGACAAAAGGTCCCTGCATTAAAAGAGCTTCTCTGGTGGCCTGTGCCTCCTACCTTTTATCCATTTAGCATTGGAAAGTTTCAGGAAAGTTAGATGCCATTATCAACCAGCTACAAGCTGCGATTCCTTCCTCGAGTGGGAGGATGTAACCACAGTGGGCAGCTAGGACACAGCCATCCGACACTCCCAGAAGTGTTGAATGCCAAATTCAATACTTCATTGATGTTTAGAACTGATAGTAGAAGAGGCCTTGGGCGGCATCTGGCTTGAGATTTTTTTTTTAGGCTGTTTATGGAGAGATTATTATTTCTAATTCTGGAAATGTTAAAAGTGCTTGCTAAATAAAGGATGCTTAATCCTGTATGGCCATTAGATGTCCAAGCAAAGTGATCACTTAAGGACTTAAGAATGGTATGGCTGTCCATACCATTATGGATCCTCCACTATGTTTAATAGTTGGTAATAGGCATTATAGGTTGAAAGCATCCTTTGGCATTTTCTATGGTGTTTTTGTATTTCTTAAGGGTGCTGTTTGTCTTGTGCTCCTTTAGACCCCTATTTACTAGTCCACTAATACCGCTGGGCAGTTTTATTTTCTGCAAAACTGAGCAATTATTGAGGTGTAATCTGCTAAGCCACCAGCAACATGGACCTTCCATTTTTCACTCCACTTCAAACCCATATAAAAAAATCTGCAGCCAATTCATAGGATCCCCATGTAGGAGGGGTGCTGTCAATAACACACACAGTCCAAGTGCAATGAAATAACTTGTATTGACATAATGCAAAGACAGTTCACAATAAACCCAGTGGGAAGATAGCCCAACAGGGAACACTTCGAAGCCCAACAGTGTGTAGAGAGCAGGTTTCACACGAACTGTTGAGATGGGCAGAATATGGCCTGGATGTCTCATGCCCAAGCGGGAAGGTGTCCAGAGAAGCTGCGAGCCCTACGCTTTCCTTCTTTGTCAGGAACCTTTCCTTGCCACTAGATCTGTCTCTACCAGGTGGGGTACCTGCTTTACCTACCCACAAAAACATATGCTCCAAGCCTGGCAGCCAAGGCCTTAAATAGATTCTGCCTGCCCTAAGATGGCTGCTAGAGTCACAAGTGGATAGCTTGCCCAGTGACCCAGGAAAATAAAGAGGAGCCATGTTCCCTTTGACCTCCTTTCCAACTGCAAAGGAAGAGCGCCACCTGCAGTGGAGAAAGTAGACTGCACCTGCCTACATACACCTTTGCAGCTGTGCTGTAAGTGGGATTTAATTACTTGACTTTGAAGTGTTTAATCTAAGTCCAGGCGGTATGTAAGCATAAGATGAAAACAAAGAGTTTACTCATGGCTTGATAAGCCATCTATGAACAATTCCCGGTATGGGTTACACTTTTCAGTTCACAAGGTATAAGTGAAAGGTCAAGGTTCACGCAGCATGACTTGTCTTTAAGCTCCCAGAACAGCTGGGCTCATCAAAGAGAGTGGTATGCCAGCACACATCCTGATTGTATTTAGGTAATGGCTCTTTGAGAATGTGATCTGTAGAACAGTGGTGAGCAGTCACATTTAGTAGTCACCAAACTGGATTGACTAGTTTGGTGTGGTAAAAAGTGAACATAAGGCACATTATACTCTTCTGTAAAGTCCAAGGATTCAGGTGGTTCCTGCTTCTAAGGCTTCTATGTTGACCTTTGGCCAAACAGCTACTGGTCATACTCAGATGACATAAGGCACAATATTGTTATATGTGAAGTTTAGGGATTCAGTTGGTTCTGGCTTCTATGTGGTTCAAGTTGACTTTCAGATAAACAGCTTGTAGGCAGGTAGAGGTTACTGCTGCCCCAGCGAGAAGTTGGGGCTCAACTGTTTTTTTTTGCCGGATTTTCTTGGATCTGATCCTCCGGTCCAGTATACTATAAAAGGGACAAGGGCCCGGATCTAGGGGGATCTCTCACACACAGGCCTGGTTCTCTCTGCCAGGCCTGCCTGATCCTGGTACCAGAGTCTGGATGGCCTGTATCCTGCTGAAGCCGGAGCTAGACTCCAGCCATGGGCTAAACCAGTATTGGAGTTTTGCTTGACCAGGTATGCTGGGGCAGCCACAAGCCTGTGGTTAAGGAAATGTTGGTACTTTATCTTGGACTGTCTATTGTCTCTGTCATCATGACAATTTATTCTTCAAGTAAAATATTTGAAACTTTACCTTTGTCTGGTTTGAAGTTACTAAAGGAGTGCAATGCACATAACTGGCACATACAATATATTCAGATTTACAGATTCCTGCTTCTATGAGGTTCGAGTAGACTTTTGGCCAAACAGATACTGGACATACTACAATGCCACCCATATAGAGGAGAAGTTTTACATGAGGGATTATGTAATGTGCTCCTTCTTCAGGTCTCCTCTATCTTCTGGACCCTCAGAATAAGCATCTTAAAGACAATGCAGAGCCAGAGATGGAACAACATCCATAATTGGAAATGTGGATCACATGTATGAAAAAGAGGAGCATGGTTAAAAAGCCAGAGTTTTCCCACATGGTGCTGTTAAAACAGCTGCTGATTCTTATCATCATAAAGGTTCTCAGTTTTCTATTACTTCAGATAAGCAGGATGGTGGAGATGGGGGGATTACAAAGCAAGGTCTGTGACCCTAGTCAAGTGTGGTAAAGTGGACATAAAACAAATTATTCTCTTCTGTGAAGTCCAAGGTTTCAGGTGGTTCCTGCTTCTATGTGGTTCAAGTTGACTGTGGCCAAACAGCTACTGGACATGCTAAAATGCCACCCATATAGAGGAGAAGTTTTACATGAGGGATTATGTAATGTGCTCCTTCTTCAGGTCCCCTTTATCTTCTGGACCCTCAGATTAAGCATCTTAAAGACAATGCAGAGCCGGAGATGGAACAACATCCATAATTGGAAATTTGGATCACGTATATGAAAATGAGAAGCATGGTTAAATGCCATATTTAAATGCCACGCATATAAAGGAGCAGTTTTACTCAAAGGATTATGAAATGTGCTCCCTCTTCAGGTCCCCTCTATCTTCGGGGCCTTCAGATTCAGCGTCATGAAGATTATGCAGAGCCAGAGACAATACAATATCAGTAAGGGAGCACTTATGTTGGAAATTTGGGTAATTTGGGAGCGTGTGTATTAAAAAGAGAAGCCTGGTGAAAAACCCTGATGTCCATGTTTTTTACATTTGATGCCACTGGTAAAACAGTTGCAGATTCTCATTATCGCAACGCTTCTCAGTTGCCTATCGCTCCAGATAATCAGGATGGAGGAGATGGGGGGATTTCAAGGCAAGGACTGTGATCCTTGTCACCAAACTGGATTGATGAGTTTGGTGTGGTAAAGTGGACATAAGGCAAATTATTCTCTTCTATGAAGTCCAAGGATTCAGGTGGTTCCTTCCTCTATGTGGTTAAAGTTGACTTTGGCCAAACAGCTACTGGACATACTCAAATGAAATAAGGCAAATAATTCTCATCTGTAAAGTTCAAGAATTCAAGTGGTTCCTGCTTCTATGTGGTTCAAGTTGACTTTGGTGAAACAGCTACTGGACATATTCAAATGACACACATATACAGGAGCAGTTTTACTTGAGGGATTATGAAATGTACTCTCTCTTCAGGTTCCCTCAGATTCAACATCATGAAGACAATGCAGAGCCAGAGATCGGACAACATCCATAAGAGAGCCTGGTGAAGGCCCTGATGTCAGAGCTTTCCCACGTGGTGCCATCGGTAAAACAGCTTCTGATTCTCATCATCGCAAAGCTTCTCAGTCGCCTTTCACTCCGGATAAGCAAGATGCCGGAGATGGGAGGATTTCAAGGCAAGGACTGTGACCCCAGTCAGCAAACTGATGGTGTGTTGGCACTGACCCATTACACCATGTATGGAAAAACTATGCCACATGACAGGACCAAGTTCACAGATTTCACAGACCTGTTGTGTTGCCAGGGGCAATAGCGGACAACAGGTAAAACAGATGCTAGAATGGTGTAAGTCATCAGACAGGTGGTCAAAGCAAAAGACAATAACAAAGCCAGCCGACTAAAGCAGCCCATGATGTAGGAGATATCTGTTGTAGAGGTATCTGCTGTAGGAGATAGCTGTAGTAACCATGTCTACTGTAGGAGATAACTGTAGTAGCAAAGTCTACTATAGGAGATAACTGTATTAGTGGTGTCTGCTCTAGGAGATCACTGTAGTAGTGGTGTCTACTGAAGGAGATAACTGTAGTAGCAGTGTTTACTGTAGAAGATAACTGTAGTAGCAGTGTCTACTGTAGTAGATAACTGTAGTAGCAAAGTCTACTATAGGAGATAACTGTGTTAGTGGTGTCTACTCTAGGAGATCACTGTAGTAGTGGTGTCTACTGAAGGAGATTACTGTAGTAGCAGTGTTTACTGTAGAAGATAACTGTAGTAGCGGTGTCTACTGTAGGAGATAACTGTAGTAGCGAAGTCTACTATAGGAGATAACTGTATTAGTGGTGTCTACTTCTAGGAGATCACTGTAGTAGTGGTGTCTACTGAAGGAGATAACTGTAGTAGCAGTGTTTACTGTAGAAGATAACTGTAGTAGGGGTGTCTACAGTAGAAGATAACTGTAGTAGCGAAGTCTACTATAGGAGATAACTGTATTAGTGGTGTCTACTCTAGGAGATCACTGTAGTAGTGGTGTCTACTGAAGGAGATAACTGTAGTAGCAGTGTTTACTGTAGAAGATAACTGTAGTAGCGGTGTCTACTGTAGGAGATAACTGTAGTAGCGAAGTCTACTATAGGAGATAACTGTGTTAGTGGTGTCTACTCTAGGAGATCACTGTAGTAGTGGTGTCTACTGAAGGAGATTACTGTAGTAGCAGTGTTTACTGTAGAAGATAACTGTAGTAGCGGTGTCTACTGTAGGAGATAACTGTAGTAGCGAAGTCTACTATAGGAGATAACTGTATTAGTGGTGTCTACTTCTAGGAGATCACTGTAGTAGTGGTGTCTACTGAAGGAGATAACTGTAGTAGCAGTGTTTACTGTAGAAGATAACTGTAGTAGGGGTGTCTACAGTAGAAGATAACTGTAGTAGCGAAGTCTACTATAGGAGATAACTGTATTAGTGGTGTCTACTCTAGGAGATCACTGTAGTAGTGGTGTCTACTGAAGGAGATAACTGTAGTAGCAGTGTTTACTGTAGAAGATAACTGTAGTAGCGGTGTCTACTGTAGCAGATCACTGTAGTATTGGTGTCTACTGTAGCAGATCATTGTAGTAGTGGTGCCTACTGTAGGAGATCACTGTAGTAGTGTAGGTGATCCAGCTTCCATAGGGATCCCACAGGTATGAGGTCTACATACTTACATTAGTCCAAGCTAGACCAATGAAACTATGTGCGAAATTGCCATACATAAACTTCAGCTTAAGGGATTAGTAAACTTCAATAACTTTTTACAACTTTTTTTTTTTGGGGGGGGGGGGGGGTTAATACCACTTTAAAGGCATTTCCAAGGAAATTCAGGAACAAATCATACACAGTATAAAAAAAAATCTGGGACTTCAACTGGCCTTTAAGCTCCCATTATGTTTTTTGGGTTGTGGCAGGAAATGGAATATCCGGAGCTAACACACAGCAATATGTGGACAACATTCAAACTTTACACCATTGTTACTGTACAGAACAAGAGCTTCCATCGTTGCAAGCCACCTGAACCGCTCACAAAAGACACAAATGAATAGGTTGGGGCTTCATAAATCAAATGTCCTTCAACTGCATCTCAAGATCTTTAAAAAAAAGGAAAAGAAAAAAAAATTGCTGTACAAAAATGTTACTTTGGGCTGTGTGCACATAACACAGGCTTGGAGACCCAGGCTGGAGCCTAGCCATTTTCACCAAGAGAGAGAGAGAGAGGAACCCCATCCAAACAGAGCTGCTGGAATAATTAGCTCTCTGTAATTATAACAAGCACGGGCGCATTCAGCGGTTTTGGAAGAGTTCGATTCAAAATACCCATCATACCACTAAGAAATGCCAAGTGGGCTTTTAAAAGCTGGAACGCTTCCATGCTAAAACAACATACGTCCTGAAAAGCCGCACAATTCCACCGCGATTGTATGACTGATTCTTTTTGTTAATTTATGGTGGGAGGTAATCCAATAATGCCTTGCTTTATATGAACCCCATGGCCCCATCAGAAAGATTTTTTTTTTTTTTTTTTAAACGAAAGAGAGGGGCAATGACTCCACTGTACGTACTTAACTTAATTGTATTGAAAGGGATTATTTATGAAAGGTGTGAATGTGGAAACTTGGCTTGGAAATAATTTTGTCACCTGTAAAAAAAAAAAAAAAAAAATGAATCCACATACAAAAAAAATTGAAGACGATTATAAATAATAATTAAAAAAAAAAGTATTTTTTGCATTTAAAGAATATCTTGTCTTTTTTTACAGCATCACTCAACTGGTCCCTATAATTGGACACAATAAATGAAAGAAAAAAAAATGTATATACAAAATAGTTCCAAGTATAACTTCAGTAAACAAACAAAAAAAAAAATCTAAAATAAATAAATAAATAAAATAATAATACACTTTGTATAGAAAATAGTTTCAAAGAGAAATTCAGTAAACAAAAAATTCTGGATTGAGACAACTACACACTATAGAGCACAGGTGGCAAACACAAGGCCCGCGGGCCAAATCCGGCCTGCCAGGCCTTGTCATGTGGCCCGTACAGCAGCCTCTTTTTCTCTGCAGGTATCCAAGGCAACAAGGGAAAACATCCTCCTCAGTCCCGCGAGCGGTGCGGCTTTATATTAGCGCATGCGCGGCCAGTCTCCGTGACCGTGATGGGTGCAGAGGTCAGAACCAAGGAGGAGGGGTGGAAATGAGATGTTGCACACTGCATAGTACACTCCTGACCCCTCCACTCTGTACGTAACGCAATCCTGACCCCTGCACTCTAAGAAGCGCAATCCTGACATCTGTACGTATCGCAATCCTAAAATATGTACGTAGCGCAATCCTGGCCCCTGCACTCTACCTGGCGCAATCCTGACCCCTGCACTCTACGTAGCGCAGTCCTGACCCCTGCACTCTACTTAGCGCAGTCCTGACCCCTGCACTCTGTACATAGCGCAATCCTGACCCCTGCACTCTACGTAGTGCAGTCCTGACCCCTGCACTCTACGTAGCGCAGTCCTGACCCCTGCACTCTACGTAGCGCAGTCCTGACCCCTCCACTCTGTACGTAGCGCAATCCTGACCCCTGCACTCTAAGAAGCGCAATCCTGACCTCTGTACGTATTGCAATCCTAAAATATGTACGTAGCGCAATCCTGGCCCCTGCACTCTACCTGGCGCAATCCTGACCCCTGCACTCTACGTAGCGCAGTCCTGACCCCTGCACTCTGTACATAGCGCAATCCTGACCCCTGCACTCTACGTAGTGCAGTCCTGACCCCTGCACTCTACGTAGCGCAGTCCTGACCCCTCCACTCTGTACGTAGCGCAATCCTGACCCCTGCACTCTAAGAAGCGCAATCCTGACCTCTGTACGTATCGCAATACTAAAATATGTACGTAGCGCAATCCTGGCCCCTGCACTCTACCTGGCGCAATCCTGACCCCTGCACTCTACGTAGCGCAGTCCTGACCCCTGCACTCTACGTAGCGCAGTCCTGACCCCTGCACTCTGTACATAGCGCAATCCTGACCCCTGCACTCTACGTAGTGCAGTCCTGACCCCTGCACTCTACGTAGCGCAGTCCTGACCCCTGCACTCTACGTAGCGCAGGCCTGACCCCTGCACTCTGTGCATAGCGCAAATCTGACCCATGCCCTACAGATGCAACCGGCCTTTTGAGGGCAACCATCGTGCCAATGTGGCCCCCGATGAATTTGAGTTTGTCACCCCTGCTATAGAGGGATATGCTCTGTTCATGTTTTTATGTCTGAGGATTACAACCACTTTAAGTTGCTTGCACTTTAACCACTTCTTGACCACACTATAGCCAAATGACGGCTACAGCTCAGTTGTCCAGTTCTGGGAGGGCATCTATTGACATCCTCCACAAACCAAGCCCCCTCGCACGCCGGCTGTTATGCGCATCAGACACGCTCTGTAATAGCTGTGTCCTTCAGATCCGGGGAAAGGCCCAATCACAGCTGATCACAATGTAAACACATTAGCCGGTTTATGGGCATTCCTTTCCTTATGCGCTGTCACAGCATGAGGAGAGGAAAGAGCCAGTAACCGGCAAGTGTGACAGGGGACGTTTACACTGATAATCAGTGTTCTGATTACCAGTGCAGCTCCAACAGTGCCAATCAGTGCCCATCAGTGCTGCCCATCAGTGCCCATTAGTGCTTCCCATCAGTGCCCATTAGTGCTTCCCATCAGTGCCCATCAGTGCACATTAGTGCTGCCCATCATTGCCCATCAGTGCTGCCAATCAGTGCCCATCAGTGCTGCCCATCAGTGTTGCCAATCAGTGCCCATTAGTGCTGCCCATCAGTGCTGCCAATCAGTGCCCATTAGTGCTGCCCTTCAGTGCCCATCAGTGCTGCCAATCAGTGCCCATCAGTGCTGCCAATCAGCGCTCATCAGTGCTGCCAATCAGTGCCCATCAGTGTTGCCAATCAGTGCCTATAAGTGCTGCCCATCAGTGCTGCCTATCAGTGCCCTTCAGTGCCGGCTATCAGTGCACATCAGTGCTGCCTATCAGTGCCCATCAGTGCCACATACCAGTGCCACCTCATCAGTGCCCATCACATCAGCCTATCAGTGACCATCAGTGCTGCCCATCAGTACCTGCCAGTGCTGCCTATCAGTACCTCCTCATCAGTGCTGCCAATCAGTGCCCATCAGTGCTGCCAATCAGTGCCCATTAGTGCTGCCCATCAGTGCTGCCAATCAGTGCTCACCAGTGCTGCCAATCAGTGCCCTTCAGTGCTGCCTCATCAGTGCCCGTCAGATCAACCTATCAGTGCCCATCAGATCAACCTACCAGTGCCACCTCATCAGTGCCCATCAGTGCAGCCTAATCAGTGGCCATCAGTGAAGGAGAAAAATTACCTATTGGCAAAATCTTATAACAAAAGCTAAGAAAAACTTTTTTTTTTTTTTTCGAAATTTTTGGTCTTTCTTCGTGTGTTTAGCAAAAATTAAAAACCCCAGAGGTGATTAAATACCATCAAAAGAGAGTTTTATTTGTGTGAAAAAAAATGATAAAAAAAGTGTGACAGCGCTGAAAGCTGAAAATTGGCCTGGGCAGGAAGGGGGTGAAAGTGCTCAGTATTGAAGAGGTTAAAAGTAATGGCATAAAAATATAGTACACAGCATATGCCTAAAGACTCCTCGTGTTGTTTTTCCTTCTCACAGTCTGAGCTCTACTGTACAGGGACAGCAAGAGGCCGATCGAGCCCAATTCAGGCGCTTCCGCTGCTTGCATTTGAAATGTAATCCAGTAAAAAATAAAGTACATCTGCATCTGCCAAGTAGCGCTCTTGCAATTTGCAACCGTTGCTCTTAGCGGTTAGTGGATCTTGTAATTACAATGGTGATGCCAGTAGGTGGCAGATAAATCTGGAGCTGGCAGCCTGCTTAGACCTGAGCTCCTTTATTACAAACGATCGTCTATCGAATGACTGACAGATATCAAAGACTGAATTTAGACGACTCAGCCTCTCGCTGGCACATAAAGCCCAAAATATATTCCTGAAAAGAATTTTACAATCAGAATGGAAAGAATTCCTGTTCTGCCTGAAGACTATAATAATCCCCAGATGACATCGCCACGTCGATCCATACAGTCGCTTCGGGCATTTTCTTCTTTTTTTTTTTTTTTTTTGCATGTTATGTAAATCCCAAATTAAAAGCAGCCAACGATAAAAATAGAGCCGGCTGGTAATAAGCGTCAGGAAGGGCATCTTACCCGGCGAGTATTTTTATCCTGATATCCTTCCCCTCACATCCGCCTTTCCAATTCTGTTGATTGGCAGGAAAAAAAAAAAAAAAAAAGAAGAAGAAGAAAGTTTGAAAGTAACGGGGAAGCTTTGACTGCTCAGCACGTGTGTGAGCAATGGGAACAATTCCTTCCACATAAGAGCGTTCGGCCTGCACTTCCTAATGAGGTGGAATTCCTGGACCTTCCATGTTGCCACCTTTTGTCATGGACGGCATTCCGCAAAATCCAGCGAATGGGGAAGGTAAAGTTAACCACTTGCCGACCACAGTACGTATATACACTCTATGACCAAAAGTATTGGGACGCCTGCCTTTACACGCACATGAACTTTAATGGCATCCCAGTCTTAGTCCATAGGGTTCAATATTGAGTTGGCCCGCCCTTTGCAGTTGTTTGCATGCACTTGTATGAGAAGTCTCCTGTTCTCTATGCATTGCTTTCTTTTTGTGAAATCCCTGGTGTTCCTACCAGTCCCTCTGCTTTTCTATTAAAAACTGACCACACTAGGCATGAGAGCACAGTGTGGTCAGTTCTCTAGCTGTGCTGGGAACTCAGCCTGCTCTCCTCCAATGATCACATTTCTCCTCCTCCAGCTCTCTAGTCAACTGAGAACAGAGGGAATATGATCACTTAAAAGAGGAAAAGACGTTATGTATAATATACATTTGAGTTAGCCCCTTCCCCTTCCTCTTCCCCCCTTCCCCCTTTTTATCACAGCGCAATCACCACTCACTTTATTCATACCACTTTTGTCTGTTTGGATCAGCCATTTAGGTGTTGCAGCAGTGCCCCTTAGCATAGGTATTTCTGACAGCGCAGGAGTTTCTTCATTATTTATGTATAATGAGATATACACACACACACACTATATTGTCAGAAGTATTGGAACGCCTGCCTTTACACGCACGTGAACTTTAATGGCATCCCAGTCTTAGTCCGTAGGGTTCAATATTGAATTGGCCCACCCTTTGCAGCTATAACAGCTTCAACTCTTCTGGGAAGACTGTCCGCAAGGTTTAGGAGTGTGTCTATGGGAATGTTTGACCATTCTTCCCAGAAGAGCATTTGTGAGGTCAGGCACTGATGCTGGACGAAAAGGCCTGGCTCACAGTCTCCACTCTAATTCATCCCAAAGGATGCCCCCCCCCTTCCCGGTTGTCTGACCCTGTGGCTTCCCACCTAGTCCAACCGAATACACAGGCAGGACAATGTGGATGCATACATCGGTGTGGGCTCTCCCGCCTAAACCCCCGGATGAGACAAACTTTTCCAGGCCATGTTCGTTCCATCATAGTAGCTGTAGGTCTATACCCATGAGATACCCCATAGGTAAAGTATTATCACTACACTACATCTTTTGTCTCTCAGTTGGATGTACTTAATATACTAGATCTTGGTCTATCTATTTATCTATATATTATTTTATTTCATTTATCTCATAGCATTCTACTCCTGATGATTGGCTTTAAACGCTATGAAACGCGTTGATTCCACACTCAAGGGTGCCAGGTTATAGCTTGTATCATCATGAATTAATTTTATTATCTTTTGTGGTCTTTTATTCCAATTATACCTTCTACAATATGAACTGATTATTATGTATTACATTATATTTTTGCTACTATTGTCCTATGTATCAATCATGTCCTCTTCATGTCTAAATAATAAAATATGTGACTATTTGCATTGAATATGTTTATATCATGCATTATATTGTACACAAGAATTATTTATCGAATTTATTCATCATAGGGACTACCCAATGGGGATTGGGTACAATCAATTCTTGCTATTAATATGATCAATTTACATATCTACCCTTACCAACAGAGACACACCTCAATTAAAGTCCCGTATCCATTTTTTTTTTCGTTTTTAACATATCTTCTTGGGATGGAGGCATGTCTCTTTTGTGTTTGGGTCGACCTAGGGTCACTCTCTGTTTTTTATCTTGTTCATCCAAAAGGTGTTCTATTAGGTTGAGGTCAGGACTCTGCAGTCCAGTCAAGTTCCTCCTCCCCAAACTCGCTCATCCATATCTTTATGGACCTTGCTTTGTGCACTGGTGGGCAGTCATGTTGGAACAGGAAGGGGCCGTCCCCAAAGTGTTCCTACAAAGTTGGGGATATGAAATTGTCCAAAATGTCTTGGTATGCTGACGCCTTAAGAGTTCCCTTCACTGGAACTAAGGGGACAAGCCCAACCCCTGAAAAACAACCCAACACCATAATCCCCCCTCCACCAAATGATTTGGACCAGTGCACAAAGCAAGGTCCATAAAGACATGAATGAGCGAGTTTGGGGTGGAGGAACCTGAGAGAGTCCTGACCTCAACCCCATAGAACACCTTTGGTATGAATTAAAGCAAAGACTGCGAGCCAGGCCTTCTTGTCCAACATCAGTACCTGACCTCACAAATGGGCTTCTGGAAGAATTGTCAAACATTCCCATTGACACTCTCCTAAACCTTGTGGACGGCCTTCCCAGAAGTGTTGAAGCTGTTATAGCTGCAAAGGGTGGGCCAACTCAATATTGAACCCTACGGACTAATGCCCCGCACACACGATCGGACTTTCCAACAACAAAACCGTGGATTTTTGTTCGAAGGGTGTTGGCTCCAACTTGTCTTGCATACACACGATCACACAAATGTTGGCCAACAATTACGAACGTAGTGACCTACAAGACGTACGTGATGTCTCCATTACGAACGCTAGTTTTACAAGACCGAGAACTTCCGGCTCGTACTTAATTCCAAGCATGCGTGGACTTTTGTCCGATGAACTTGTGTACACACAATCGGAAAGTCCGACAGCAAACATTTGTTGGCGGAAAATTTGAGAACCTGCTAGCCAACATTTGCTGGCAGAAAGTCCGACAACAAATGTTCGATGGAGCGTACACCACGGTCGGACTTTCCGCCCACAAGCTCACATCCAACATATTTTTGTCGGAAAATCTGATCGTGTGTACGGGGCATAAGACTGGGATGCCAATAAAGTTCATGTGCGTGTAAAGGCAGGCGTCCCAATACCTTTGGTAATATAGTGTATTTTCAACGATTAAAAAAAAGTGGATTTTCGAATGAGTTATGTTGTGTGGCTGCTTCAGATGCAAGCGGTGCATAGCGGAGTTCCTCGGTATTTAGGAAACCCTTTATTCTGGGAATTGTACTGGTTACCTGGGAATAATTTACTACAAAAAAAAAACAATTTAGGTTGACGGTGACATGCTGGTCCCCTTTGTGGGTTTCACATTCCTCGGATCTCTGCTATATTAGGAGAGATGGTGGGATAAGACGTTTCCTGTGGTTCCGTCTAATTATCATTACATTCCTAGTTGCAATTAAGCAAATTGAGGATTTTTTTTTTTTGAGACCCGCGTGACAGGCGGCGTTTACCATGTGTCCTAAGGGCGTAACGCGTAGAGAGCTGCGTGTCTGTCCTCATGACCTGTGCTGCAATGTCAGCATGGAGTTCTGAAAACATTGCTGGAACGGGTGAAGAAAAAGTCATAGATAAGCTGAAATGATTACCTTTCCTGGAGAAAATGCTGCCTTAATTTCCCATAAGTGCTGCCGACATCTCTGATGATTTAACCACTTCACCTCCGGAGGGTTTTACCCCCTTCATGGCAAGGCCATTTTTTTTTGTTATTCAGCACTGTGCTACTTTAACCGCTTGCCGACCAGCGCACAACGATGTACGTCGGCACAATGGCACAGCTGTGCAAATGGGCGTACCTATACGTCCCTTTCAGGATGCGGCATTGTGGGCACGTGTGCGCGCTCCCGCCGTGTACTCCCTGAGCGTGCCCGCGGGTCCCGCGGCCTTGATGTCCGCCGGGGGCCCGCGACCGTGACACGGAGCGGCAGAACTGAGGAGATGCCTATGTAAACAAGGCATTTCCCTGTTCTGCCTAGCAACATGACAGAGATCTACTGCTCCCTGTCATCGGGAGTAGTGATTGCTGTCATGTCCTAGGTAGCCCATCCCCCCCACAGTTAGAATCACTCCCTAGGACACATTTAACCCCTTGATCGCCCCCTAGTGTTTAACCCCTTCCCTGCCAGTGTCATTTATACAGTAATCAGTGCATTTTTATAGCACTGATCGCTGTATAAGACCCCTTTCATACTGAGGCGTTTTTCAGATGCTACAGTGCTAAAAATAGCACCTGCATAGCACCTGAAAAAAGCCTCAGCTTCAAACCCAGTGTGAAAGCCCGGGTGCTTTCACACTGGGGCGCTGTGCTGGCAGGGCGTCACAAAAAGTCCTGCCAGCAGCTTCTTTGCAGCGGTGGAGGAGCGGTGTATACACCGCTCCTCCACCGCTCCTCCCCATTGAAAACAATGGGGCAGCGGCGCTGCTATACCGCCGGCAAAGCGCAGCTGCAGCGGCGTTTTGCTGGCGGATTTAACCCCTTTTCGGCCACTAGCGGGGGTTAAAACCACCCCGCTAAGACGACGGTAAAGCGGCGCTAAAACGACAGTAAAGCGGCGCTAAAAATAGCACCGCTTTACTGCTGACGCCCTGGGCGGCTCAGGGTGAAAGGGGTCTAAATGACAATGGTCCCAAAATAGTGTCAAAAATGTCCAATCTGTCCGCCATAATGTCGCAGTCATGATAAAAATCCCAAATCACCGCCATTACTAATAAAAAAAAAATAATAATAATAAAAATTCCATAAATCTATCCCCTAACTTTAGACAACTTTTGCGCAAACCAATCAATAAACGCTTATTGCAAATTTTTTTACCAAAAATATGTAGAAGAATACATATCGGCCTAAACTGAGAATGAAATTTGTTTTTTTATATATTTTTTGGGGATATTTATTAGAGCAAAAAGTAGAAAATATTGTTTTTTTTTTCAAAATTGTCTCTCTTTTTTTGTTTATAGCGCAAAAAAAACCCCAAAAACGCAGAGGTGATCAAATACCACCAAAAGAAAGCTCTATTTAAAGGGACGTCAATTTTGTTTGGGTGCAACGTCGTACGACCGCGCAATTGTCAGTTAATGCGACGCAGTGCCGTATTGCAAAAAGTGCTCTGGTCAGGAAGGGGTTAAATTCTTCCAGGGCTGAAATGGTTAACTGGTAATTGCGCGCTCATGCAACGCTGCACCTAAATTAAATTTGTCTAAATTTTTTTTCACACAAATAGAGCTTTCTTTTGGTGGTATTTGATCACCACTGGGTTTTTTATTTTTTATTATATAAATGAAAAAAACATTTTTTTGAGTAGACAAACAATATTTTCTACTTTCTGTTATAAACCATATCCAATAAAATCAATTCTTCATAAATGTAGACAAAAAGATATTCTTCTACATGTCTTTGGTAAAAAAAAAAAATCCCAATAAGTGTATATTGATCATTTGTGTGCAAGTTATAGTGTCTACAAACTATGGCGTATATATATATACACTATATTACCAAAAGTATTGGGACGCCTGCCTTTACACGCACATGAACTTTAATGACATCCCAGTCTTAGTCCGTAGGGTTCAGTATTGAGTTGGCCCACCCTTTGCAGCTATAACATCTTCAACTCTTCTCGGAAGGCTGTCCACAAGGTTTAGGAGTGTGTCTATGGGAATGTTTGACCATTCTTCCAGAAGAGCGTTTGTGAGGTCAGGCACTGATGTTGGACAAGAAGGCCTGGCTCGCAGTCTCCGCTCTAATTCATCCCAGAGGTGTTCTATTGGGTTGAGTATAGAACTCTGTGCAGGCCAGTCAAGTTCCTCCGCCTCAAACTCGCTCATCCCTGTCTTTATGGACCTTGCTTTGTGCTTTGTGCACTGGTCATGTTGGAACAGGAAGGGGCCATCCCCAAACTGTTCCCACAAAGTTGGGGACATAAAATTGTCCAAAATATCTTGGTATGCTGACACCTTAAGAGTTCCCTTCGCTGGAACTAAGGAGCCAAGCCCAACCCCTGGAATACAACCCAACACCATAATCCCCCCCTCCACCAAATGGTTTGGACCAGTGCACAAAGCAAGGTCCATAAAGACATGGATGAGCGAGTTTGGGGTGTTGAAACTTTAGCATCTACAGAATACTAAAATAGTAAAAATCTGGTACTTACCAGTGCCTGGGGTCCAGTGCTGTCTTCCCGCAGCCGGTTCTTCCTACAGCTGCGGGTCCCCGGTGGTGTCATTTTGGATACAGGAGCCAGCTGTGGCTTCCTGAGGAGCCATTGCCACCTCCCCACTACTCAAGTGCAAGCTCACGTGGTACTTTGTAAATGGTCCTGCAGCTTACTGGAGCATGGGACGTGTCCCAGGATGTTGCGGGAGGCAGAAGGGCAAGGAACGCCTTCCTCGCTTAGACAAGGATTGCGGAAGTGAGAAACAATAAAAATCGGTACCCGCTCATTCCAAAAAAAAAACTGTAACTTGGCTATAGGCTGGGGGAAAGCAACTCAGAGGGACTTCACTTTCTGAGTAAAGTACCTGTTTATATATTCGGTTTTGTGATCTCTGTAAAGGGGAAAGATAAGAGTTTGGATTGGCCGTTCCCTCCCTTTAGGAGATCCTGTGACCAAAGGCCTATACCTACAGATATCAACCAGCACTGAAGGGAGCCCGGAGCAGCACTTTTCCCAGAAAACATAAGTATTTTTTTTTTAATTCTGTTCCGATCTTCTTATTATATTGTTTAGTGAAATTTTTGCTTTCTTGAACCAGTAAAAATGATTAGAATCTGACACTTCTGTTTGCGTCACATGCCTGCATCTCCCAGATGTGTAATGTGTTCCCCCCTTCCCCAGGCACATTTGGCCAGCTAATAGGGAATGCAGCAAGTCATAAAACTCCACTAGCCAAAGTCTGCCAAAGACTTCTATTTAGGCCCTGTCATAAATGGCCTATCGTAAACAGTCTGGAATCAATACACTTATACAGTGCCTTGAAAAAGTATTCATACCCCTTTAACTTTTTCCAAATTCTGTCATGTTACCACCAAAAATGTAAATGTATTTTACTGGGATTTTATGTGATAGACCAACACAGTGGCACATACAGTGGAACCTCGGATTACGAGCACAATCCGTTCCAGGAGTATGCTCGTAATCCAAAGTACTCGCATATCAAAGCGGGTTTTCCCATTGAAGTCAATGGAAACGAAAATCATTTGCTCCGCATTGACTTCAATGGGATGCAATACCGCATGCGGCCAGAGGCGGGGGGGGGGCGCCGGAGAGCCTCGGAAATGGCCGAAAAGGCCCGAGGACACTTCGGCTGACCTCGGCAAACCTCGAAAAACTTCCTACCCAAGATTTGCCAAGGTCAGCTATACTGTACTCGGGCCTTTCCATGCATTTCCGAACGACGCCGATCGGCGATGTTCGGCTCTGCTCGGCTCCAGCGCCGCCCCTTACCTCAGGCCTAAAGCGGTACTGCACACCTCTTTGGCCTGAATCCTTCTCGTTTTGCGAGACAAAACTCGCAAACCGAGTTACGATTTTTAAAAATACAGCGCTCGTATTGCGAAACGCTCATTAACCGCGTTACTCGCAATCCGAGGTTCCACTGTAATTGTGAAGTGGAAGGAAAATGATAAATGGTTTTCAAGATTTTTAAAAAATAAATATGAAAAGTGTGGGGTACATTTGTATAGGGCCCCTCCCCCTGAAAGTCAATACTTTGTAGAACCCCCTTTCACTGCAATTACAGCTGCAAGTCTTTTTGGGGATGTCTCTACCAGCTTTGCACATCTAGAGGGACATTTTTTGCCCATTCTTCTTTGCAAAATATCTCAAGCTCTGTCAGATTGGATGGAGAGCGTCTGTGAACAGCAATTTTCAAGTCTTGGCAGAGAAAATTGAGTACTATCCGTGATACTTTTTTTATTTGCACTAACATATCATTTTTTATGGACGAGCTTTCGGGGTGTGTCCCCTTCTTCAAGGTCCAAGCAGTACTGATTCACAAAAGTTTTAGCAGAAGTTAAAATGTTAAAACAAAACAAAAAAAAATTCTCTGAGGGAAAGGAAAATGAAAAACAAACACATACAAATCAATAGTATGGCAATGGTAATAAAGCTATCAGCAAGTGAGATAAGACAGAGGGAAAGCTATAGACTGGAGGGGGGGGGGGGGGGGTGATAGTCACAGAGGGGGTCATAAAACTGTAGTATAGTGGGTGAGGAAACCAATATCTAAATTTAGGCCATTGTTTTTTGTGTCAAAAAGAAGTATCATTCTTAGTCTTATCTCACTTGCTGATAGCTTTATTACCATTGCCATACTATTGATTTGTATGTGTTTGTTTTTCTTTTTCCTTTCCCTCAGAGATTTTTTTTTTGTTTTGTTTTAACATTTTAACTTCTGCTAAAACTTTTGTGAATCAGTACTGCTTGGACCTTGAAGAAGGGGACACACCCTGAAAGCTGAAAAATGATATGTTAGTGCAAATAAAAAAAGTATCACAGTCAGTACTCAATTTTCTCTGTCACAATTGCACTAATACTGCTACAATCACCTCAATTCTTGACACAGATTCTCAAATAGTTCAATTTTGGTCTCATCTGACCAGAGCACCTTCTGCCACATGTTTGCTGTGTCCTCCACATGGCTTCTCACAAACTACAAACAGGACTTCTTATGACTTTCTTTCAACCATGACTTTCTTCTTGCCACTCTTCCATAAAGGGCAGATTTGTGGAGAACACGACTAATAGTTGTCCTGTGGACAGATTCTCCCACCTGAGCTGTGGATCTCTGCAGCTCCTCCAGAGTTACCATGGACCTCTTGGCTTCTTCTCTGATGAATGCTCTCCTTGCCCGGCCTGTCAGTTTAGGTGGACGGCCATGTCTTGGTAGGTTTGCAGTTGTGCCATACTCTTTCCATTTTCAGATGATGGATTGGACAGAGCTCCGTGAGATGTTCAAAGCCTTGAATATATTTTTATAACCTAACCCTGCTTTAAACTTCTCCACAACTTTATCCCTGACCTGTCTGGTGTGTTCCTTGGCCTTCATGATGTTGTTTGTTCACTATGGTTCTCTAACAAACCCCTGAGGGCTTCACAGAGCAGCTTTATTTATACTGAGATTAAATTACACACAGATGGACTCTATTTACTAATTAGGTGACTTCTGAGGGCAATTGGTTCCACTAGATTTTAGTTAGGGGTATCAGAGTAAAGGGGGCTGAATACAAATGCACCCCACACTTTTTACATATTTATTTGTAAAAAAAATTGGAAAACCATTTATCATTTTCCTTCCACTTCACAATTATGTGCCACTTTGTGTTGGTCTATCACATAAAATCCCAATAAAATACATTTACGTTTTTGTTTGTAACATGACAAAATGTGGAAAATTTCAAGGAGTATGAATACTTTTTCAAGGCACTGTATGTGACAATTATTATTATTGTACAGGATTTATATAGGGCCAACAGTTTGCGCAGCTTTTAACAAAATGAAGGCAGACATTACAGTTACATTACAATTTGGTACAAGAGGAATCCGAGCGCCCTGTTTGCTAGAGCTTACAATCTAGGAGGGAGGGTCAATTGATACAAAAAATAATAGCTGTGGCGGATGAGCTGATGGAGGCCAGCATGGGAGGAGGTGACAATGGAGCTAGAGAGCAGGAGGTCTTGGGAGTACCGAAGAGAGCGGCTTGGTTGGTATTTTGGGACTAGGTTAGTGATGTAGCTGGGGGCAGAGTTGTGGACAGCTTTGTAAATTATTGTTAGTACTTTGAATTTTAAGCGTTGGGTGAGTGGAAGCCAGTGGAGGCATTGGCAGAGAGGGGTGGAGGACACTGAACGGTTGGTAAGGTGGATGAGTCTGGCAGCAGCATTCATTATGGACTGAATGGGGGATAGTGTTTGTAAAGGTAGTCCAATGATGAGTGAGTTGCAGTAGTCGAGGTGAGAGATGACCAGGGAGTGAATTAGAAGCTTGGTGGTGTCATTGGTTAAAGAGGGGCATATTCTAGAGATGTTGCGGAGACTAAGGCGGCATGATTTGGACTGGAATTGGATGTGGGCCTGAAAGGACAGTTCAGAGTCTGGGGTTACCCCTAGCACCCTGGCATGTGCAGGCTGATAGTTGTGCCATTGATTTTGACAGAGAAGTCAGGGGAAGGGGCACATGGGGGAGGAAATATTATGAGCTCAGTTTTAGATAGATTCAGTTTAAGAAAGTGGTGTGACATCCAGGCTGATATGTCTGTTAGTAAATCAGTTATGTGTGAGGAGACTGATGGGGTGAGCTGAGGGGCAGAGAGATAGATTTGGGTGTCATCGGCATATAAATGGTAGTGGAAGCCATGGGAGGCTATCAGCTGACCCAGGGAAGATGTGTAGATCGAAAATAGTATAGGTCCAAGGACAGAACCTTGAGGGATCCCAACGGTAAGAGGTGTTGGGGAGCAGGAAGTAGAGTTGTAAGTGACACTGAAGGTGCGGTGAGATAGGTAAGATTCGAACCAACGGAGAGCCCAGCCATGAATACCAAGCAAATTGAGTTTTTGGAGGAGGAGGGGGTGATCAACTGTATCAAAGGCAGCGGAGAGGTCCAAGAGTAAGAGTACGGACTAATGGCCGTTGGTTTTAGCTGTTAGTAAGTTTTTTGTGAGTTTTAGGAGAGTAGATTCTGTGGAGTGCTGTGGATGAAATACAGACTGAAGGGGATCAAGAAGGTTATTCTCAATGAGACGGTCGCTCAGTCGGTTGTAGACTAAACATTCAAGGTGTTTGGAGGCAAAAGGGAGTAAGGAGATGAGTCTTAGGTTGTTAAGATTGGTCAGGTCCAGTGAGGCCTTTTTTGGTATGGGAGTGACTAGTGCATGTTTCAGAGGGTTAGACCCCTTTCACACTGGGGCGGTTTTCAGGCGTTATTGCGCTAAAAATACCGCCTGCAAACCGCCCCTAAACAGCCTCCGCTGTTTGTTCAGTGTGAAAGCCCGAGGGCTTTCACACTGAAGCGGTGCGCTGGCAGGAGAAGAAAAAATCTCCTGCTAGCCGCATCTTTGGAGCGGGGAAGGAGCGGTGTATTCACCGCTCCTAAACCGCTCCTGCCCATTGAAATCAATGGGACAGCGCGGCTATACCGCGGTAATACCGCGGCTATAGCCGCGCTATACGAGGGGTTTTAACCCTTTTTCGGCCGCCAGCGGGGGGTTAAAACCGCACCGCTAGAGGCCGAATACCGCGGTAAAACAGCGCTAAAAATAGCGCTGTTTTACTGCCGGCGCCCCCTACCGCCCCAGTGTGAAAGGGGCCTTAGGGAAGATGCCAGTAGAGAGGGAGAGGTTGATGATATGAGTTAAAGAGTGTAGAATAGAGTCCGTAGAGATAGAGGGTGACCGTAGTATTTGAGAAGGAACAGGGTCCAGCGGGTAGGAGGTTAGGTGGGCATTAGAAAAAAGTTTATTGACTTCCTCTGTAGTAGTTGGGTTAAACAAGAGTTTTGATTGTATAGGAGGACAACGAGTGTAAAGTGAGGGAGATATCTGTAGAGTGGAGGAAATTGTGAGACAAATTGTCTCAATCTTATTGGTAATGCCTGTCTGCCAGGGTTGTAGCGGTCGGGGCGTGATTCTGTGCATAGTGAGGGGGGCCAAGGTATCCAGGGTGGATGACAGTGAACTGTTGTAGATAGAAGTGGCCAGGTTGGGGCAGGACAAGGATGAGATTTTGGCATAGAGACAATCTGTAGCAGAAAAAAGAAGAGAAGGATTAAGATGGCAAAGGTTTCTTTGGTTAATTGTTTGGTAGTTGGAAGGCATAGAGGAGGAAGACAAAGAGAGAGTGAAACGAATAAGGTGGTGATCAGAATGAGGAAAAGGAATGTTGGAGAGGTTGCGTGGAGTGCATAGGTAGGAGAATATGAGGTCAAGGCAGTGAATAGAAGCATTTGCCCATTATTTCAGGTCAAAAGAGGAGGTTAGGTTCGGAAATTTAGAAGTAGCAGGGTGTTAAGATTAACAGGGATGTTGAAGTCACCAAGAATGATTGTTGGGATTTCAGAAGAGAGAAAGTAAGGTAGCCAGGCAGAGAAGTCATCTAGGAATCTTGATACCAGTCAAGGAGGCCGATGGATCACAGCAATTCTCAATGAAACTGGAGAAAATAGAAGAATACAGTGAGCTTTAAATGAGGCGAGAGACAGAGAGGGGGGTGGATGAAGAACCTGCAAAGTGCTTTGAGGGGATAGGAGGATTCCAACACCACCTCCTTTTCGTCCACTAGGCCTGGGAGAGTGAGTCCACAGGAGGCCACCATAGGAGAGAGCAGCAGGAGAAGGAAGGTCAGATTCTTGAAGCCATGTCTCCGTAATTGCAAGTAGGTTGAAGGAGTTTGTGATAAATAGGTCATGGACGGTGGTAAGTTTGTTGCAAACCAAGCGGACATTCCAAAGGGCACAGGAAAAGGGAAGGCTGGTTCTAGGCAAAAGAGGAATTGAAATTAGTTTGTGTACATTGCGGCTTCTGGCAGAGGATAGGGGGTGCTGGGTATGTTGGCCGAAGGTAAGTGATGGCGGTCCAGGATTTGGAGAAATATCTCCAGACATTAGGAGAAGCAGAAGGGAGAGAGAGGTGATATGGGAGTGTAACTTATGTGGGGGACACTTCTCAGTGTCCTGGAGGTTTTATTGGTATGTGGGTTCAAAATTAGTAGGAGCTGATGAGTGCAGTGATACGGTGAAGACAGGAGTGAGGGTGATATATATAAGCTGTGGGGTGGAGGAGAGAAAGTTTAAGGAGAGAGGATGCAACTGTTAAGCCCCGTACACACGATCGGACTTTCCGACAACAATACTGTGGAATTTTAGTGTAACAGAAGAAATAGGGAGTCCGCGCTAATGGGTGTAATTAGAAGCCTAGGTGGGAAGTATTTTCCCTAAATTGATAGACTGCTGCCCTCACATACGCTGACTCCACAGGGGGTGGAATGAGCAGAAAAAGTGAAAAAAGAAAAGTGTGTGAGTGTGGCGCTGTCCCAAAGTTGTAAAAGAAATGTCTGCATATATACAATTTTATCCAAAGTGTCACGTGTGTATTCCCTTAAGTGAAATATGTATGGCAGTTATTACCACTCCTGTGGGTTAAAGTGACTGGTGATTTAAACATAAGAAGCATAATGAGTGCAATAAATCGCATCCAAGGTGTCTAGTGCTATATTCCCTCAAGAGGAAAAAACAGTATTAACCACTGCTAAGAGCATAAAGTGGTCTGTGTCTAAACACTAGAAAACACAAAGTTGCAATAAAAACATCACACGTGACATGCAAAAAATTCTAAAGTGTCTAGTGCTAAATAAATAAATGTTAAAATATTACTCTACAAGCGTTGCAAATAACAAAGTGACAAGTGCCCTATAAAGAGGTCACTCTGAAAAGTACTAAACACACCATGCAAATGGTTCTATGATAATAAACAGTTCATATGGGTATGTGCCCGGTGCACTATAAGGCTGGGTTCACACTGGTGCGACACGACAGCCGTCCTACTTTGGATCCGACTTTGCCCTGCGACATGAAGCCGGCATGTGTCCGACTTTCAATGAACGGGGATCCGACTTGGATCCCCGCCAATGCCCGACACTGTGTTTGGTATGAATCTTTAGGGGGAACTCCGCGCCAAATTTTAAGTAAAAATCCGGCATGGGTTCCCCCTCCAAGAGCATACCAGGCCCTTGGGTCTGGTATGGACCTTGAAGGGACCCCCCTACGCCGAAAAGACGGCGTGGGGGGTCGCCCCCAATCCATACCAGACCCTTATCCGAGCACGCAGCCCAGCCGGTCAGGAATGGGGGTGGGGACGAGCTGGCGGCCCCCCCCCTCCTGGACCGTACCAGGCCGCATGCCCTCAACATGGGGGGGGTGCTTTGGGGCATGGGGGGCGCAGTGTGGCCCCCCACCCCAAAGCACCTTGTCCCCATGTTGATGAGGACAAGGGCCTCTTCCCGACAACCCTGGCCGTTGGTTGTCGGGGTCTGCGGGCGGGGACTTATCGGAATCCGGGAGCCCCCTTTAATAAGGGGGCCCCCAGATCCCGGCCCCCCACCCTATGTGAATGAGTATGGGGTACAGCGTACCCCTACCCATTCACCTAGGAAAAAAGTGTCATTTAAAAAAAAAACACTACACAGTTTTTTAAAGCATTTTATTAGACAGCTCCGGGGGTCTTCTTCCGACTTCGGGGGTCTCTCCGGTTCTTCTCCGCGCTCTCCGGGTCTTCTGCCGGGCTCCTCCTCTCTCTTCTGCCGCTCTTTTGCTAAAGAGGAGGAGCCCGGTCTGCTGCCTTCTTCTCTTCGGGGGTCTCTCCGGTTCTTCTCCGCGCTCTCCGGGTCTTCTGCCGGGCTCCTCCGCTCTCTTCTGCTCTTTTGCCGCTCTTTTGCTAAAGCGGAGGAGCCTGGTCTTCAATCTTCTGCCTTCTGCCCTCTTCTCCTGATGTTGACACGACGCTCTCTGGGGCTAGAATGCTCTCTGTGCCCTCTGCTCTTACTTATATAGGCGGTGACCCCGCCCCCTTAAGCCGTCACAGTCCCTGGGCATGCTGGGACTGTGACGTTTTAGGGGGCGTGGTCATCACCCGATGACCACGCCCCCCGTATGCCGTCACAGTCCCAGCATGCCCAGGGACTGTGACGACATAAGGGGGCGTGGTCACCACCTATATAAGTCAGAGCAGAGCGCACAGAGAGCATTCCAGCCGGGGAGAGCGTCGTGTCAACATCAGGAGAAGAGGGCAGAAGGCAGAAGATTGAAGACCGGACTCCTCTGCTTAAGCAAAAGAGCGGCAAAAGAGCAGAAGAGAGCGGAGGAGCCCGGCAGAAGACCCGGAGAGCGCGGAGAAGAACCGGAGAGACCCCCGAAGTCGGAAGAAGACCCCCGGAGCTGTCTAATAAAATACTTTAAAAATCTGTGTAGTGTTTTTTTTTTTAAATTGACACTTTTTCCCTAGGTGAATGAGTAGGGGTACCATGTACTCCATACTCAATTCACATAGGGTGGGGGGCCGGGATCTGGGGGCCCCCTTATTAAAGGGGGCTCCCGGATTCCGATAAGCCCCCCGCCCGCAGACCCCGACAACCAACGGCCAGGGTTGTCGGGAAGAGGCCCTTGTCCTCATCAACATGGGGACAAGGTGCTTTGGGGTGGGGGGGCCGCAGCGCGCCCCCCTCCCCCAAGGCAACAACCCCCCATGTTGAGGGCATGCGGCCTGGTACGGTTCAGGAGGGGGGGGGGCGCTCGCTCGTCCCCACCCCCATTCCTGTCCGGCCGGGCTGCGTGCTCGGATAAGGGTCTGGTATGGATTGGGGGGGACCCCCCACGCCGTTTTTTCGGCGTAGGGGGTTCCCCTCAAGGTCTATACCAGACCCAAGGGCCTGTAATGCTCTTGGAGGGGGAACCCATGCCGGATTTTTATTTAAAATTTGGCGCGGAGTTCCCCCTCAAGAACATCTGAGCACAAGTCGCATGCCGAAGTCGGATCATGCAAGACGGCAATCCGACTTTGATCCGACTTCAATGATAGTCAATAGGCTGAAGTAGGATCAAAGTCGGACCAAAGTAGTACAGGGAGCATTTCTAAAGTCGGAACGACTTGTGTCGGACCAGTTAGGACGGCTCCCATAGGGAAACATTACATTTCACACGTCATGCGACATGAGCTCCCAATGTCGGAGCGTTTGTCGGACCAGTGTGAACCCAGCCTAAGTGAAAAAAGGCGTCCGTTGTGGGATTCCTCAAAGCATACAACAGGTGTTAATCCAGTGCTGGTGTCTCGCGTTGTGATTGTGCAGAGACTCACCAGCTGTATATCCCCTGCAGGGGTAACGAGTAGTCACAGTATGTGCCCTGGGACAATGCAATCAAAGAAACAATCAAAGAAATAGAAAAGAAAAACAATATCGTTATACGGCCAGCAGACAAAGGGGGAGGCCTAGTTATATTAAATAAACAGGATTACGAGCTAGAGATGGGAAAACTACTCAGCATCCCAAACACATATAAAAAATTGAAGGGTAACCCAAAGGTGGAATATCACAAGAAATTAAAAGCCTATATACATAAAGGGGAGAAAAAAGGAATTTTAAATAAAAAAGAAGCCAGATATCTGATCCCAGAGGCAGCAAAAACTCACGTGATCTACTATGTCCCAAAAATCCACAAGAGCCAAACTAACCCGCCAGGAAGACCTATAATAAGTGGCATCGATGGCCTGTTTTCAAGACTAGGGGCCTATCTGGACAGATATTTACAGCCATTGGTCATTAGGGGCAAATCATACCTAAGAGATAGCAAACAGTTGATTACTGAGCTTAAAAATCTAAACGTTAAAGAAGAAGATATACTCGTAACAATTGATATCAACTCATTATACACCAATATTGTACAAGCAGATGGCATCAATGGAGCAGAATGGGCCCTATACCAACAGACAGACCTCAAAGAAGAACAAATCAAATACTTACTAGAAGGACTTAAATTAGAAATGAGCCACAACTATTTTTGGCACAAGGGAGACTACTACACTCAAGTGAAAGGAGTAGCCATGGGGGCTAAATACGCCCCGAGCATTGCTAATCTATTACTCAATAAGTGGGAAGAAGAACAAATTTACAGTACCAGCAGAAGTCATCTGAAAATTTATCGATGATATATAGATGACATTGTAATTATCTGGGGTGGCACTGAGGAAGAGTTACAAATGTTTTTTGACGAATTAAACCATAACATTTATGGTTTATCCTTTTCTGGGAACTGGAACAGGCGTAACATTAACTACCTCGACCTCCAGATATTTAAAGAAGATGGACACCTTAGCACAAAGACGCACTTTAAAGATACAGACAGAAATGGCTACATCCCCACTAGTAGTTGCCATCACCCAAAGTGGATTGGAAACATCCCTAAGGGACAGTTCATGCGGATACGTAGAAATTGTAGTAACATAACCGACTTTGAGGAACAAACAAACAATTTGATCAAGCGATTTGTGGGTAAAGGATACAAAAAGAGGGATTTGCTGACATTAAAAGAACAAATAAAGAATATGGATAGAAATAAGTTAATGGAAGGAACACAGAACACCCACAAGCAGGATAAAAATAAGTCCTTGGGCCTTGCTTTTCTGCCTGGATATAACAGACAATACAGATCAATAGAATCAATTGTCAAAAAACACTGGCCCATTTTACAGTCAGACCAAGTTTTAAAAACAGTGTTACCAAAAAAACCCATCTTCATTTATAGGAAGGCTGCAACCCTTAGAAATAAAATAGTGCACAATGCACTTGACCCCCCCAAAACAAATTAAAATAGGCAACAATTTAAAAGGCTTTTACAAATGTGGAAAATGTTTACCGTGTAGAGAAACCAAAAAAACAAACAAAAAAATGATGAAGTTCAAGTCCACAACAAACGGCAAAGAGTACACAATTAGGGACCTAATAACGTGTAACAATACACACGTTACTTATGTGCTAGAATGCCCGTGCCGTAAACAGTATGTGGGACGCACTACCAGAAAACTGCACATTAGAATTAGAGAACACGTCACAAACATAAAGAACGGCTTTAAAAAACATAGCGTATCCAGACATTTTAGAGATAATCACAATAGGGACCCCAGTGGTATGCTTTTTTATGGAATTGACAAAATTAAGGGACACTGGAGGGGTGACAACAAGAAAACAAAGGTGTCACAAAATGAGACCAGATGGATCTTCCAGCTGGACACACTTCAACCGTCTGGAATGAACATAGATGTGGATCTCAATTGCTTTCTTACCAATTACTGAGCGCCTTTTATATAAAAAAAAAAAACCCTTTTCTGATGATAAACGCTCCTTCTCTTTTTTTTCTTTCTTTTTTTTTTTTTTTTTTTATGATAAAGCTCCTCCTTTTGATGATAATGCTCCCCTTATTGGCTAACAAGTTATTCAAAATACGTTTATATAACTGGTACATGATTTTCTTGCCTCGCTTTTTTACATATTTTTAAACATATTTTTTATTTATTTTTACATATATCTTCATAATAAAATATTTTTAACATTTTTAGCATTTTTTAGCATTTTAAATATAACAATTTGCCTGTTTGTATATCGTATTGCTAGGATATATATCATGTCATAAATTTTGAAGAACCACAATTTTAATATTTTAATCTTAATATGGTTTAGTATATTGTTGGATATTACTGTTGTCTATATCACTATTGTCTAGGCTTCCTAAGTAAGGGCAAACCATTTACTACACACCTATATTCTGTGCGGTAGAATTGTGCATAAATAACGTAATAGTTACTACTGTGACACACATGCAATGGACCCATATATTAGTAAGGTGTCACCAGGAAATCAGGCCGTTCCACGGGGATTTAATCACTTCATTGGGGCTGCGGGCTTCGGTCTGCATTGTCCCAGGGAAAATGGCCGCCGACACACAAAAACATGGCTGCTGGCACGGGGCTGCGGGCTTTGGTCTGCACTGTCCCAGGGAAAATGGCCGCCAACACACAAAAACATGGCCGCTGGAACACAAACACACACCATATATGGCCGCTGGAACGCAGGGGCACTTGTCACTTTGTTATTTGCAACGCTTGTAGAGTAATATTTTAACATTTATTTATTTAGCACCAGACACTTTAGAATTTTTTGCATGTCAAGTGTGATGTTTTTATTGCAACTTTGTGTTTTCTAGTGTTTAGACATAGACCACTTTATGCTCTTAGCAGTGGTTAATACTGTTTTTTCCTCTTGAGGGAATATAGCACTAGACACCTTGGATGCGATTTATTGCACTCATTATGCTTCTTATGTTTAGATCACCAGTCACTTTAACCCACAGGAGTGGTAATAACTGCCATACATATTTCACTTAAGGGAATACACACGTGACACTTTGGATAAAATTGTATATATGCAGACATTTCTTTTACAACTTTGGGACAGCGCCACACTCACACACTTTTCTTTTTTCACTGTGGAATTTTGTCCGAAGGGTGTTGGCTCAAACTTGTCTTGCATACACACTGTCACACAAATGTTGGCCAACAATTACGAACATAGTGACGTACTAGATGTACTAAGTGGTTTTTCAGCTCTTTAGCGCCACACTGTGGGCTCCTTCTGCTAATTTCATGTTAGTAGAAGTTTGGGGAGTGTTGATTTGCGCTTTTCTTTTCGCGTTTTTCATTTAGCGCTTTTCATTTTGTGCTTTTCAGTTCATTTCTGAACGGCCAGCCATGTTGCGGAATTTGAGGAGATAACGTGTTATTTATTATTGGCCTTGGAGTTATTGCTTTGACATTTTTTTTTTTTGGTTGAATAATGATTTGATTTGGTATATTTTCTATATTTTTGGATGTATAGAATGCACTTTTTGGTTAAGTTCTATTGGAAGATAGCATGTCTTTTTTTTTTTTTTTTTTAATTGCACAATAAAAAAAATTGTGTAGAATAATACTTGGCTGTGTGTTTTACTTCAAATGACAGTTTGGGAGTAGGCAGTTACATTTTAAAAAATACAATGTAAAATTGACAAGGGACACCAACATAGTTGTATCTGATCTTATAAACTATGGGATAATGGTGTTGTGGTAACTTACACAAATAAAAAAAAAAGAAAAAAAAAAAGCATAATAATATTATTCTTGATATCACTAGAAAAAAAAAGCCTTTGGAACTTTGTTTGCATCAGTATCACCTGCAAAGCAGCTTCATTATTATTCCATTAACGAAGAAGAGAATTGTTCGCTGCATTTGAAGATTTCATAATTTGCCGCGTCACAAATGTTAATTCTCCATTACGAGCGCTAGTTTACAAGACCGACCGCTTCCGGCTCGTCTTTGCTTCCGAGCATGCTCGGAAAATCCAACAACACACATTTGTTGTCGGAAAATTTGAGAGCATGCTAGCCAACATTTGTTGGCGGAAAGTCCGACAACAAATGTCCGATGGAGCGTACACACGGTCGGACTTACCGACAACAACCTCACATCCAACATTTCCCGTCGGAAAATCAGATCGTGTGTACTCGGCATAAGAAGGAAAAGTAGGGAGTGGATGATACAGAGTGGTGAGATTGAGAAGCAAACTGGATGAGAGATGTTCTATGGGGAATCAGGACACCTGTAGTCTGTTTAGTGTTATGCAGAAGTCTGTTGTAGATTTTCGCTTTGTGCATTCGCTGAAATGCTGAGCCGAAGTGTAATACTTAGTCCAATATGAATACTTCAAATTAGAAGAATCATGTCTCAGGGTCTGATAAGGAAGCCGCTGCTGTTCACTGTGCACGGTGCAGCTTCGTCATCAGAACATGAGAGGAGAAAGTGTACCAAGGCTGGGATGGGACAAATTTAGATGGGGGGCACCCGACTTTAATCCTGCCTAGGGCGGCACAAAACCAAAACAAACCACTGATCACCCATACTAGAGCCAATTTACACAGGAGCCAACAGACCTATCAACATGTCTTTGGAGGGTAAGAGGAAAACCACGCAAGCACAGGGAAAGCATGCAAACGACGGGTCAGGGCTGTTTTGGTAGCAAAAGGAGGACCTACTCAATATTAGATGGGTGGTCATAATGTTACGGCTGATTGGCGTATGTTACTCAGTGATTTGAAAACTACATTTTGTCTGAGGAAAGGGTCGGTTTTGCCTACACATGAAAATGCAGCCCTTATTCATGTCATCCCTAAACCTGAGAAGGACCATGGTGACTGTACCAACTATCGCCCAATTTCATTAATTAATGTAGATCTCAAATTGATGACCAAGGTTTTGGCAAACCGTATGAATACCTTCCTATCTAGTTACATCCATGCGGACCAGGTGGGGTTTGTGCCCAATCGCCAAGCGTCTGATCAGACCCGACGCCTAATAGACGTTATATCGGCGGTTCAGTCCAACTGGGACAATCAGGGACCTAGGAAGAGTATGCTGTTGTTATTAGACCTTTGTAAGGCGTTTGACTCCCTGTCATGGGAATACTATTTCTATGCACTAAAAGGCTATGGGTTTGGCCCTAAATTTTTGGGGGTGTTGCAGACTCTTTATAATTTACCCACGGCGAAAATCCAGGTCAAGGGATACACTTCACCTCAAATAGATATCCATAGAGGAACTCGACACGTGTGCCCTTTATCCCTGATTCTATTTTTATGGGCCCTGGAACCATTGGCTAACAAAATTAGGAGTCATCCATACATAAAGGGCATACATTGTGGGGAGATCGAGCACAAGTGTGCAATGTTTGCCGATGATTTGCTCATCCTCCTTTCGTCCCCGGTTACGTCGCTGCCAAACCTATACTGAACACTGCGCCACTTCTCCATGATCTCGGGCCTCTCTATCAACCATTCGAAATCGGTAGCCCTCAACCTCTCCCTGGACGCGGACACAGTAGCACAATTTCGCATATCCTTTCCATTTAAATGGCAGACTAAAGCCCTCCCATACTTAGGAATTTTCCTAACCCCCACTCTAGACAAGCTGTATTAGGCAAATTATCCCCCCTTATATAACAAGATGGTGGCTGATCTCCAACGATGGGATAATAATCCTCCGTCGTGGTTCGGTAGACTGCACGCGTTCAAGATGAATCTCTTACAAAGATTACTGTATTTATTTAGAACACTGCCTATCTCAATTCGTATATCAGACTTATACTCATTCCAAAACAAGGTTTTGAAATTTATATGGGGGAGTAAGAGACCTTGGCCTGAATAAGCGCACCCTATATACACCAAAGATAAGAGGTGCCCTGGGAGTCCCGGATTTCAGAGGCGGCTCTCTAGTTAGGCAAAATAGGCGGCTGCCTAAGGCCTCGCAACTCATAGGAGCCCTGCGGGCTCCTAATTTGCCTAATTGAAGAGTCAGGTCTGTAGCAGAGCTCCCTGCTCTATCGCACTAGCTGCTACGTTTATTCTCATGCCCTGTCCTTCTCTCCTGCTTAATGCAGTGCCGCCCAGCTCAGTGTCCTCCCCAGACAGAGTCCCGCCCCCCCAAGTCGGCTGCATCCATTCCTTTCTGCAGTGCTCCGGAGATGCTCTGCACATTTCCCCCGCGCTATGGAAGTTTAATTAAACATGTGCAGCAGCCCTATGAGAGCCAGAGGACACTGCAGGCTTGTCTGCCAGCCCCCACCTCCTCTCCCCATCATACACAGATCTCTCGCCTTGGAGATAAGCTGATCGCCCTGTCTGTGCTGCTGCTGGAGGGAGCCCAGCCAGGCAACCATGGATGAGTACCCTGCAGCTTGGATATGGTAAGTGAGCTGACCCCATATCCCCTCACACCATCCCATACCCCACCCCTCCTCCCCTGGGACCCCCCATCATCTCCCCTGGGGCCTGGGCCCCCCATCATCTCCCCTGGGGATAGGGCCCCCCCATCATCTCTCCTGGCGATAGGGCCCCCCATTATCTCCCCTGGGGATAGGGGCCCCCCATTATCTCCCCTGGGGACAGGGCCCCCCCATCATCTCCCCTGGGTACAGAGGACCCCCATCATCTCCCCTGGGGATAGGGGCCCCCCATCATCTCCCCTGGGGACAGGGGCCCCCCATCATCCCCCCTGGGGACAGGGGCCACCCATTATCTCCCTTGGGCACAGGGACCCCATCTTCCTTGAGGACAAGGCCCCCATCATCATCTCCCCTGGGGACAGGGGACCCCCTTCTCGCTTGGGTATAGGGCTTCCATCATCTCCCCTGGGGATGGCCCCCATCATCTCCCTTGGGACAGGGCCCCCCGTCATCTCCCCTGGGGACAAGCCCCCATCATCTCCCCTGGAAACTGGGACCCCTTATTCTCTGGGAACAGGGCCCTCACCATCTTCCCTGGGGACGGGAACCCCATCTCCCCTGCGGTCAGGGACCCCTTCTGACTTGGGGACAGGGCCCCCACCATCTTTCCTGGGGATGGGACCCCCTACTCATTTGAGTACAGGGACCCCCTTCTCACTTGGGGACAGGGACCCCCTTCTCACTTGTGGACAGGGACCCCCTTCTCCCCTGGGGACAGGGCCCCCATCATCTCCCCTGGGGACAGGGCCCCCATCATCTCCCCAGGGGACAGGGCCCCCATCATCTCCCCTGGGGATGGGGACCTCATCTTCCTTTGGGACAGGGCCCCGTCATCTCTTTTGGGCACAGGGGCCCCATTATCTCCCCTGGGGGCAGGGGCCCCATCTCTCTTGAGGACAGTGCCCCCATCATCTCTCCTGGCTACAGGGACCCCTTCTTCCCTGGGGACAGGGCCCCCACCATCTTCCCTAGGGATGGGGACCTTATCTTTCCTGGAGAAGGGACACCTTCCCATATGGGGACAGAGACAGGTCCCCATCATATCCCCTGGGCACAGGGCCTCTAACATCTCCCCTGGCAACGCCAACAGGGACCCCTTCTTCTCTGGGGACAGGGCCCCTACCATCTTCCCTGTGGATGGGAACCCCATCTCCCCTGGGGACAGGAAGCCCCTTCTCACTTGAAGACAGGGCCTTCATCTGCCCTGGCAACAGGGACCCCTTCATCTCCCCTGGGGACAGGGCCCCCATCATCTCCCCTGGGGACAGGGACCCCATCTCACTCTGGGACAGGAACCCCATCTCTGTGGGGACCCTCCTCTCTGGAGGCAGGGCCCCCACCATCTTCCCTGGGTATGGGAAACTACACCACCCCTGCAGACAGGGACCCCTTCTTACTTGGGGACAGGGCCCCCATCATCTCCCCTGTGGACAGGGACCCCTTCTTACTTGGGGACAGGGACCCCATCTCACCTGGGGACAGGGACCCCATCTCACTCTGGGACAGGGACCCCATCTCTGTGCACTGAGAAAGAGTGTCATGACACCAGCACCACTGACACCAGCACTGAGATAGAGAACACTGACACCAGCACTGAGAGCATGCCAGCACTGACACCAGCGTTGAGATAGAGAACATGGAGATAGAACACCCTGACACCAGCGTCATATAGAGGACACTGACACCAGCTCCAAGACACACTGCACTGAGATAGAGTGCCCCAACACCAGCACTGAGAGCACACGGATGCCAGTGCTGAGAAGGTACACTGACGCCAGCGTTGAAATAGAGGAAACTGACACCAGCATTTTAAGGTTCTTAACATATGCAGTTTATACAGTTAATTTGTATCGCTTAATTTTTTTTTCCATTACGGGTGTGAGTGGGGCCTCATGTCTAAGTTTTGCCTAAGGCCTCACAAAGCCTAGAGCCGCCTCTGCCGGACTTAGCTACATATTTTTATGCAGCACAATTGGCTCAGCTAACCCGCTTTTCACTCCTCAACACCCCCGCCCATCTGGATGAAAATCGAATCCACTTTGCATCCCACTAAACCAATTAGCCACTTGATGTGGCTGAGACCTAAAGATAGACCAGCCATGATGTGTCCCACACTATCATTTTCCCTTGCCCTTGTGGGCAATCCATACTTCACTCCAGGTCTCAATTCCCAGTCCCTCGCTTGGTGGACAAATAAGGTATGGATACGCGTAGCCGATTTCTGCGATCATAGGGGGATTCTAACACAAAGATTCCTTCAAGAGAAGTATCTTCTCCCAAATTCAGAAATCTTTCATTATGTGCAAATAACGCATTTTTTGTACACCCTACAACACACAGCCGATTTAACCTCATTCACCTCAATGGAGTACTTTTGTAGAACCTTTGACAAGCACACTGGCTTAATTTCCAAAATCTATAGTATATTGACTTCTACAACAGAAAAATAGTTTAATATGACGAAGTGGAAACAAGATAATGGGCTAGACACTCACACTTGCCGAATGGTCCACAACGTCACAGTGTGCGTCAAAATCATATATAAATACCTCATTAATCGAAGCAAACTACAAGGTTCTGCTTAGATGGTACATGGTACCAACGAGAATAGCCTCGTCTGTTCCAGGGGCCTCTCCCTCTTGTTTTCGAGGGTGCGGAATGGAAGGAACAATGATCCATGTATGGTGGCTTTGTCCTAAGGTCAAACGTTTTTGGATCCGCCTTTATAATTTTATCTTCTCACTAACACAGGTGAACTTAATTAAATCACTGCAACAAGCCCTCCTGGGACGCCCAGTAGAGGGTACACCTAAACAGGCAGGGAAACTTGTAGCCTTTATTTTCACAGCACCTAGAATAGCAATTGTCAGATCATGGAAGACACCTCACGATCCCGTTCGAACTGGTGAAAAATGAAGTGACATGGATCATGGTGAATGAACGTCTCTCGGTGATCTTACAGGACAGACGGACCCTATTTGATAATCTTGAAGCAATTTACTTACCATGAACCATTGGAGCTATCTATCCGCATAGGGTTGCTTTTTCTCCCTTGGACTCTTTGGTTCTTGCTTTATCCTTCTTTGTCAATCTTGAGGCTTTGTGCCATTATTGGGGTAAGCCATACATACTTATTTATTTTTGTGCCCTGCTTGGATACAGATCCATATGGCGGTTAGATGGCTCTGTGACCACGCTAATATCCTTATATGTCAGTTTTTATTATATTTTCATTTTTCATGCATATAGATATTAGTCTACCCTGTTCTCTCCTCTTTTTTTTTAGATACCCCGTTGGGTTCCATCTATTTTGCATTTCATCTAAGATAGTACCAACCTTCCTCTGTTGAGCTTCGCCTGTTTGGCGTCATACGGGGGGACCAGTGTGGATAAAGTGGGGCCAGCCATACGCCCCGTTCTCCCTTGGTTTTTCGGGGCGTATATGACGGATTCGTTTCCGGGACTTGGCAGTGAGTTTTTTTTTATTGAATATGCTTGGGTATGTTGTAATTTTTGATGTCTAACTGGGCGGAATGGTCTAGGATACAAGCAATCTGTGTAATGCATATGATTCCTAATTACTCTAATTTATAATCTGTTATGCAGTGTGATTCTTCCTACAAGCTGCCCTTGATGAAGGGACTTTCTATTCAGTCCCGAAATATACATTTGAATCTTACACCAGTATATTCATAATTTTTAATTTTTCATTTGTAATATGTGAACATCATTATATTTTTTTGTATATTTGTATATTTGTACCAATAAAATAGTTTTTTTATTACTCCGTTGCCTTTAAAGTCCCACCAATCCTTTGAGGGGTTATCCTTTTGACCCTATTTGATAAGATTTGGGAACCGTGGGTTAAATACTTGTCCGACTCCCTGTGAGATTTCGGGGATTCAACCTAATATTAGGGAGTGCACTTTCATCTCTGTTATTCCTTTCTAACTACTTCTATTCCTTTCTTCTGGAAATTGACTGTGGTCTTCCCCCCCCCTCCGGGGGACCGGGACTGTTCGTATTTCCTATCTAGACTACAGTAATGTTGACTGGTTGTGTTAGCGTTTTGTTCTTTTCGAAATTGTAATTATACAACACTGATTGTGCAGGCCGGAAGAAAATGATTTACTTATCTGTTAGGATTACATTGTATAATTATATCAAGGTATGGCAAACAGTCTACACCAAAATGTCAGAAATGCCTTGCAATTTTCAGTAAAAATCATTGAAAAAGAAAAGTAAATGTTGATCAATTAGGGTTTACATCTACTGTAGATATACGTTTCACTGGACAGCGACGGGTTAACTTAATCGCAGCACAACTTGGACCGGTTTTCTGATTACCTGTCCTGGTGATAACACCATGCCTGAGAGCCAAACTGTGGTTTTCGGCAACAGCCCAGTTTTATCCCGCCTGCGGTTATGTAAGTTGGATAACTAAGGATTAATTGAGGTGTGTCATAGGCATTAAATTGGCACAAGGGTTGTTAGGTAATATTGGCAAGCAAACCAAATCCAAAATGGACTTTACAGAAGTGGTATTTAATGAGGCGTGAAATTCGAGAAAGAGCGGCTAATACTAAACACACACTAAGGTGTAACATTTAGTGTAGCCTTTTTTCTGTTTCAAATGCCGCTTTTATTCAATGACATACCTCCGAAGCCTATCTTATGTGGCTATCTTATGCCTATCTTAGTATGACCACTTGCTGATTTAGCAAAATCCACAGGCAGCTTAACTCTTCAATAAGACAAAGAAGTTGAATCTGATGTACTGTAGGCAGGGGCGTTGCTAGGTCTACAAAAGATCTGGGGCTAGAGCCTATAGCAGCGTAGTAAAGAAAGTCATACGCTTGGGCGGGCATACACATGTATATAATATATGTACATAAGTGTGTGTGTGTGTGTGTGTATATATATATATATATATATATATCCCCAGAGAGCCCCCCCCCCACTTACATCAGGGTCCCCGGAGAGCCCCCCCTCCCCTTGGGGACCCCTGCAGAGACTCGGGGCTATGGGCCCCAGATTCAGGGCTATAGCCCCAAAAGCCACCCCCTAGCAACTCTACTGACTGTAGGTTACTTCAGGTAAGTGCAGTATAGAGGATGTTCTTACAGTCTTTTGAAGTGCACAAAGACAATGACTTTCCTGAAACCTGTCTTTGCTTGAAAAGTGACGCTAAATAAAATAATAGAGTAAGAGGCAGTGAGTATTTAGCTAAGTACTGCACTACCTAGCACCAAAAAAGGCAGGGGAACATACCAAGGATACAAAAATACACAGGCTGCTCTGGCAGCACAGTCTTCAGTTTTCCTCACCCATGCTGGGTCCTCCTCTACATTCATAAAAACCATCAATATTTTTTATGGTAGCTCACACATGAGATTCCAGGAGATGCCCATGTTGTAGTTCCCATGCTCTTAGGTCAAAGAGCCAATGTTTCAAAGACAGTCCTGGCGACTAATGAGAGGGTCATTCACCCATTGCTGATACTACAAGCAGGGACTGAGTCACCCCAGTCAGGGCCATCTTTAAGGCAGGGCAAAAGGGGCGACTGCCCTGGGCCCTGTCATTGTTGTGGGGCCCAAAGCAGCTGCCTCATACTTGCCAACTATCCCAGTATAAATTCCCTTGTCCCTTGAAGTTTAAGTCCCTTGCTGTGTCCTGATATCTCAGTGTAAAGTGCGGATACTAATGCTGCCCAGCTCTGCTCTATTGTTGTGTACAGATGACTCACCTGCAGACCCTGTGTTTACATGGAAATAACCGGCATTCATATGTAAATAGCAGCAGCAGGCGGCATAGATATGTAAATAAAGGCGGTATTCATATGTATATCATGCCCCCTGCAGTGAGGAGATGATGTGCTGTAACCTCTAACAACCAATCAGTGAGCAGTATTACTGTACAGTAATCTCTAGCAACCAATCAACAAGCAGAAATCATGTGCTGTAACATCTAGCAACTAATCAGTGAGCCGTAATGTTTGATATAACCTCTAGCAACCAGTCAGTAAGGGTAATGATACACTGTAACCTCTGGCAACCAATCGCTTCCTGATCTGATACAGTAAACTGATTTTAAGTCTAGCTGTTATTTATTGCATGTCTCAGAGCAGGTGGAGAGCAAAACTGTATGGGGGAAGGGGCCCAAGAAAACGTTTGCCCAGGGTCCAATTAATATTAAAGACGACCCTGACCCCAGTATCCAGTATGAAACCAAGTGTATCCAATCCATACCGCACCTATACTGCACTGTATACAGCACTTATTCCAAACCTAGACTGCACCTACACCAACCCTACACAACATTATACTGAACCTTTACTGCATTTTAACTACACCAATCTTGCACCTGTGTGGAGACTATGCCATACCTATACCATACCTATACTGCATTCAGGTTAAATGGGACTGTCTTTAAAGCGGAGTTCGCCCCCCCCCACCTCCAAAAATTAAACGTCAGCAGCTACACATACTGTAGCTGTTGAATTTTACTACTAGGACACTTACCTGTCCTGGAATCCAGCGAAATTGTCACCCCAGCCAATGTCTCCATCGGCTGTTGGGTGCTGCCGCCTGCCATTGCCAGTTAGGTAACCTGCCAGCCGGTTCCCTATTGCGCATGCGCCCAGCGCGCTGCACTCTCTTACTAGCCCGGCAGCAGGGGAAGAAGGAGGGAGGAGGAGGGGGGGACCGAACTTCTGACATACCTCAAAAACAGGTACCCGCTCCCCCTCAAATGGTGCCAAATGTGGCACCGGAGGGGGGGAATCAGATAAGCAGAAGTGCCACTTTTGGGTGGAACTCCGCTTTAATCTCAAAGATACTCTTAAAGGGTCTCAATGATAGCCGACAGAAGAACCTCTTAAAGGACTGCACCTCCCATAATAATTATTCTGCCAGCCCCCTTTGTTCCCATGCCCCCACCGTGCATACCTTCTCAGTCTTGGACTAGCATCACTGCCACAAATGCACTCTGACAGTATAGCATCAGCACTCAGCAGATTAAACTTTACTACTGCTCACTGCTGCACTTGAGGTGGCCTTGCTGCTGTTTATGCTGATCTGGATGCCATCATCTTATGTCTAGTCCTCACTGGTATTCACTTAATTTTGCTATTACCATTCTTAATACATTTTATACTTGCCTAGTTACCAATCATATTGGGTGACAGCATATTAAGTTTGCCTTTACTACTTGCTTTGGTGTCTGTTTTCTTTGATATAGCACTTCTATTGGGTACTAAGTATTACTTTCAGTGATTTCCTGCGATATGTTTATACACTTATCCTGGTGTATCAGAGGGGCTGAGTATATAAAAAAACATGCATTGTTTTAGAAAGCAGGCCTTCCCTATTGATATGCCAATTAACTAGTTGAACTGGTTTGTGAAGCTCAGAACAGGAAATGATGTAGGCAGGAGAAGGTTGAGGCAAAAAAGAGAGGACCCATCCTATCCAGCGGCTCCTATGGGAGTAGCACTACATACAGATGCTGAAAGTTACTTTTTCTGAGGACCAGTGACCACTGCTACAATCATATTGGACTTCTTTGCAAGCAAATTAGATTCTGCATTGAACCTAAGACCAGGTGAACTTTTCTTAAAGGATAAGTTCACCTTCTGAATATGTTACATGTTCAATCAAAGCTAGTTACGAGAGAGGAGGGGGGTGTCTGTGTCACTGGGAGGGAGCCTGCACAAGCACCGCCAAAAGAATTGGCTTTCTATGGGGGCACTCAACAGAGGTGAAGAGAAGCCAGAAGCACCTGCAGGGGACCCAAGAAGAGGGGGTTTAGGGATGCTCTGCGCAAAACTATTGCACAGGGAAGGTAAGTAAAAAACTGTTTTGTTTTTTATTTTTTTTATTTTTGCACTTACAAGCACTTTAAGCTGACTCTTTGAACTTTACATCTGTAAGGAACTACTGTAGTGAAAACTCTGTTACATTACTGTCTGGGTGTGGCAGCAAGTGATACAGACCTTTTCGTTAAAGGTCAGAAATGCAACAGAAAATGCTGTGAATGGTTTCTGATTTTGGAAAAACTACCCGGAAGTGGCTACTATGTGTGTAAAGGATTATTGGGTCAGTCATCCGACCCCAGTACCGATGACTCTATCTGCTAATGCTTTAAGTTTTGTCCCAGATCAAGAAAACCTGTGCACAAGGTGAAGCTAAGTGTAGTACATCACATTGTGGTTGCAGTGGTATAATCACATTGGTCACTGTAAGGTTTTAGACTAGACCAGCATAGCATACCTCCCAACTTTTTGAGATGGGAACAAGGGACACATATTAGCAAAAATATGTAGGCCTAGGACACACCCCCTGTCACGCCCCCTTAAATGAGAATAATGCATAAAAACTACTGTTCTTTTGAAATTTACAGATGCAGCCATTTAGAGTTTAAATGAAAGGTTTAGCACTGGGAAACACTATTTGAAAGATAAATAGTGCATTTTTTTTTTATACAACTATACAGATCAGACCAAAATGAGGGACAAATGAGGAGGAAAGAAGGACAGAGGAACTTTGTTTCAAATCAGGGACAGACCCTAGAAATCAGGGACAGTTGGGAGCTATCACATAGCATCATAGCTTTTATTAAGTTGGTGAAGGTCATTATTACTATTGAAAAAAAAAAGTTTGGGCTTTATTTTATGGTCAAAAGTTTTAGGCATATATATAATTTTTAAATAGCACTCCAAACTCTTTCTATACAGTTCCCAACTAATGGAAAGAAAAAAAAAATAAACAGAATGAGGTTCAGCTGTAGCTGGGCTTCAGCGACTGGTTTGATTTAAGATTCTGCTTCAAGTAATTAAGGTGGGGAATTGTACATTCCACCAGAAGCCATTACATTTCCCTGAATAGCTCAGTACGGCTGCTTTATGGTACAATATCCATATCGAGTTTCAGTTATGAAGAAATAGTCTTTTCTGGTATTTTCAACCTTAAAGGTCCAGTCCATGATAATTATCTTGTCATTTAAAAGAGATCCAAACTCACAGTTTATGTCTACTGTATGTATTTAGTGAGTCATTACAAATGGTGGTTGGAATGTATTTAAAGGCACCTGCCAGGTGTATAGCGCAGGTGCCATGTATTGAGCGTTTTTGGATTAGCACTGCATTGCATTATAGATGTCAGCCTTAAAGAAGCTATACCATTTTTATTATATACTGTAGTTACTGTAACAGATCGCCCTGGCACCCTGACTGGGTACTTATGTCAAAATATAGCTTCCTCTGCTCTGGAACCAGGAACCAGGTATTATAGCTGAGAATTGCACCCAAGAACTAGACGACACTAGTTTAGGTGCAAACTGGAACTGCCTTTATTGTAAGTTCACACAAAATTTATACCACACAAAATCAGATAAGAGCTTGATCACATTATCCTAAACAAGGCAAACTCTAAATAGAGATATCATCGGTACATCTAAGGCCAGGCATACACAGTACGAATTTCTTTCCTGCAACGAGGGGTGGCAGGAAAGAAATTTGCATGTTTCACCCATCAACAGAGACAGTGCTGATAGGGAAATCAGCAAGGTTCTTCTCCCTGTGGGAGGGCAGGAGAAGCTGTCCCCACAGGAAGAAGACAGTAATTTTTGCTAGCGGCTATAGCAGCCGCTTGCGATAATTGGAAGAGAATCCGGCAGGCTAGTTGTACCCAAGTTGATTAATCGTTCAACTTGGTACATTCAGCCTGCCCATTAACGGTTTGAATGTCGGCCGGTTCCTGCTGAACAGATTTGAACTGTGTATGGCCGGCCTAACGGTGCATCTAATGAACAGCTAGCAGCTAACAGGGATCTAATCAAACAGCAATCCAATCAACAGCTAACTAATTAACCAGTAAGCTAATTAACAGCTAGGCCCATAGACAAGCCTTGATTGGTCAGGGAGTGCCCACCCCAGACAGTCGGCAAAAGATCTCATTAAAGTGGAGTTCCACCCACTTTTACAACTCTTCAGCATCCCTCACTAAACTGTGCACTGTAAACAAATTGGATATTTTTTAATTTTTTTTCTCAGCACCTACTGTATATCTGTTGTATTCATTTTTCACTTCCTCCTCCCTGGCCGCGGCCCATCGCATCATTTCCTGTTTGCGATGCCTTCTGGGAAGGGGCGGCAACTTCCTCTGAAACTGCCGTTGCTATGGAAACCTGATCTGAAACCTATTACACTGCTTGTGCTGCACTGAGCATGTGCGAGATCTGCAAGGATGAGATCAAGGAAGAAATACAGTCTGGCTTCAGATGCCCACACTTAAGATGGCCACGACCTGCTGTAAGTTTATAAAATAACAAACTACTGCTATAAACTAACAAAACAGACCTTAGTTTACAGACTAACTTTACTAGAATACATTAAGCTTGTGTATTATAGGGGTATTTTTATGTAAAAAGTATAATTTTGGCCGGAACACCACTTTAACTAGCTTTCTTTTCACATCTATCTTCTCACTGAAAAGAAGGGGAGAAATTTGGGACTTTATATGAAACAAGACACTGAGGTAGATTTAAATCAATCAAAATGGTAAGAATAATTTATTGGCAACATGAGAGGAGGTAGTGGAATGGATAACATTAATAGTAGATAAATATGTAATTAGCAGAATTATAAGGCATGATACAATCACAGAACACTAAAATTCATAATACAATAGCATAGTTACATATAATTGATAATGAACCAACAGTACACTCCAAAGTAGCTATATAATATTAACCAATATATTTTTTGATGATTTAAACAAATCAAACCCATATTAGAATCATGGTTATTGTGGCATAGCATCCAATCGTGAAAAAGCTCGACGCGTTTCGTGGATCGTTTCCACTCATCAGGAGCAGCTATATATTGGGGGTACCTATGATAAACAATGAATCAATAATCAATGGTAATTGATTATAGTAGGAAGAGAGGGAACATAAAACAGTAGTCCTAGCAACTCTTACCTAAAATATACAAGAGGATAGATAATGATAATGTTGATAAAAACTGTAGATATTCTGAGGTGAAAATTATTCTTACCATTTTGATTGATTTAAATCTACCTCAGTGTCTTGTTTCATATAAAGTCCCAAATTTCTCCCCTTCTTTTCAATAATATTTAGGGATGGAGACCGGTGTACTGGATGGTCACGGCTCATATAAAGTCCCACCCAATTTTAATAAAATTCTCTTAAGTTAAATAGGGATGGAAACAACCCACTGGTCTATCTTATTTTACTACTTGGTTATTTTCTGTCATATCATCCAATGCAGTCAGTATAGATACATGCTATACTGGTATCATTCTTGGGTTGTTGTACTCTTCTAGTAAGGCAACCACCTCTGAGAAGGGGGATATTCCATCCACTCCCGGGAGCTGCGACGCACACCGCGGCTATCCTCCTATCCCCTGGCCGGTTGGTCATGGGATCGCTGGCTCGCTCCCGCTGTGCGTCGACGCCACGCCCACACGCCTGACGTCCGGCGTCATTAGTGACGCCATACGCTGACGTGTTTGTTGTTTTTTTTTTTTCATCGGCGCACAACCACGTGGGATGCAGGGCGCCTTCTTATGAGCGCTAGTCGCTCGGACGGGGTTGCCCCCTTCCCCTGAGCTGCGCAATTCTCAGCGTGACGTTGGTATTCATACTTGACGATGCTGCGGGCTCCCCTCACCACCACACTTCTTTCCGGAGATTGCTCCCTGCTTCATTTTTCACCAAGGCTCATTCCACATGGTAATCCTTCACTACCTATCCTATTATGGCACTTTAAGGTTTACTCTTTTCCAAGGTTCCTTCCTTAACCTAGGGTGGTTTGCTATTTCTCATGTGTCACACTGGCAGTCCTTTTCACTCTCACCTTGGGGTTTTTACCTTGGTTATATCCCAGTGTCCACACACTCTTTCCTTCCCCTACCCTTTACCTTCTAGCTTTGCTCTATGCTCTACCCCATTAACACCACCTTTCCTATTGTGTTTTTCACCAGTTTTCCGGGTTCACCCCCATTACCTTGTTTATGGTAAGGTGACCCCCTCCCAACATGGTCGTTCACCTTTCCACCTGGCCTGCGGATCGGTCTTGTTTGTTACCTCAGCTCCCGGAGGGATGAATTTTCACCTCAGAATATCTACAGTTTTTATCAACATTATCATTATCTATCCTCTTGTATATTTTAGGTAAGAGTTGCTAGGACTACTGTTTTATGTTCCCTCTCTTCCTACTATAATCAATTACCATTGATTATTGATTCATTGTTTATCATAGGTACCCCCAATATATAGCTGCTCCTGATGAGTGGAAACGATCCACGAAACGCGTCGAGCTTTTTCACGATTGGATGCTATGCCACAATAACCATGATTCTAATATGGGTTTGATTTGTTTAAATCATCAAAAAATATATTGGTTAATATTATATAGCTACTTTGGAGTGTACTGTTGGTTCATTATCAATTATATGTAACTATGCTATTGTATTATGAATTTTAGTGTTCTGTGATTGTATCATGCCTTATAATTCTGCTAATTACATATTTATCTACTATTAATGTTATCCATTCCACTACCTCCTCTCATGTTGCCAATAAATTATTCTTACCATTTTGATTGATTTAAATCTACCTCAGTGTCTTGTTTCATATAAAGTCCCAAATTTCTCCCCTTCTTTTCAATAATATTTAGGGATGGAGACCGGTGTACTGGATGGTCACGGCTCATATAAAGTCCCACCCAATTTTAATATCTTCTCACTGAGTTCAAGTTAGCAGAGACCTTCATGGCTTCCTTGACTGTTAAATGTGGTAATAACATGTCATCTTGCATTATATAGTAGGACATGTTCCTGAATGCTTGTAGCTCCCTCAAATGCCAGGGCCCATAGCCAGTAGGCAAGAGGCTACCCTGCAGTCCCCTCTAAAAGCCCCTGTCCCGGTTGGGCCTGTCACAGTTACATTGAACCAGCTTAGACCAATGTAACTAAGTATATACCATGCCTGTGGAATCCCTCTAGAAGCTGGAAATCACTGTAGTAGACCCCGCTACTCCAGTGATCTCCACTAGATTATAGGCAGGTGTAGTCTACGATCTCCACTGCAGGAGGCGCTCTTCTTGCAACGGCACTGCAGTTGGTGAGGAGAAAGTCTAGAGGTTCCATCATAGTTCCTCTATGGTTTACTGGGTCACTGGGAAAGCTATACAATTGGATGCTACTTGGTGTAGATTTTGTGAGTAAGTAGAGTACACAGCTTGATAGGAACAGAACTAGCGGCATGGAAAGGTTGCTGATGAAGAGGGAAAGCGTAGGGCTTGCAACTTCTCCAGACATCTTGCTGCTTGGGCACAAGGTGGGCAGGCCATACTCTGCCCTTCCTAACAGGTGCTGTCAGTTCAGCTGAAACCTGCTCTCTACACACTGTTGGATCTGTGAGTGTTCCCAGTTGGGTTGCCTTCCCACCGGATATTTTGAACTGTCATTGCATTATTTCAATACAAGTTCTTTCATTGCAATTGAATTGTGTGTATTATTGCTGTCACACCTTGCTGCACCCCACCTACAAGCTACCTGGTCCTGTGTCAAGCAGCCAACCTTTGCCACTGGATCCGGGAGCTAGTGGAGATCACTGTAGCAGCATTGTCTCCTGAAGAGATTTCCAGCTTTTAAAGGGATCCCACAGGTATGGTACATACATTCTTACATTGGTCCAAGCTGGACCAATGTAACTATGTAAAAAAATTCCACGCCTGGAATTTTTCTTCAGGAGCAACCTCTATTGAAAAGTATAGAAGCTTACATGCCAAATCAGGGATCTCCGAACTACGGCCCTAGAGCTGTTGCAGAACTACACGTCCCATGAGGCATTGTAAAACTCTGGCATTCACGGACACAACTGGGCATGATGGGAAATGTAGTTCCTAAACAACTTGAGGGCCATAGTTTGGAGACCTCTGTGCTAAACCAATGGCTTCATTGCATCCTAAGTCAGCTCCTGAGCCACTTCCCAAGCCTAAAGAAGTCACTACAAGCATCAGGCAGTGAAGACCAGGGAGGTTGGACCTGATGACGGAACTCAAAGCTAAGTACGTAACTAGCTGAGGAGAGAAATTAGATGAGAATGGGGATACAAAATTCTTCAAATAACCTTCTTTTTGAGTTTCCTTACCCTTCAGGCCTCATGGACACTGGTTTATTGTAAATGCGGTTATTCCTGACAGGAGAAAATCTGTATTAAAAAATACACCCAAGCTGCATTTGGGTGTTTATTGCATTGCCCAGAGTTTTAATTTATTCCGGCCATTGAAATGAATAAATTCTCAAGCTCTAATTTGTGTTTTTTTTATGCTCAAGAGCTTCTCTTCTGAACACGATTCTTCTGCGCTCAGGTGAAGGAGCTTTGACAGCCTCTAAACGCTGCTGCACCTAAACTCCTCTAAGAGCTTACGGGGGTTGATTGACTAAAGCTGGAGCATTTATATTTTAGTGCAGCTGGGCATGGTAGCCAATCAGCTTCTAACTGCAGCTTGTTCAATTAAACTTTGCCAATAAAACCTGGAAGCTGATTGGTTTCTATGCAGAGTTGCACCAGATTTGGCACTCTTCAGTCTTAGTAAATAACTTGCAATGTGTGCATGGACACATGGGGTAGAGTTACTAAAACTGGAGCACTCAGAATCTGGTACAGCTGTGCATAGTAGCCAATCCGCTTCTAATTTCACCTTGTTCAATTAAGATTTGACAAAAAAAAACCTGGAAGCTGATTGGGTTCTATAAAGAAGTACACCAGATCTTGCACCCTACAGTTTTACTAAATTACTACTGAAAAAATATATCTTGGATTACTTGAAAATGGGACAGTAATATTTATCTACAATATCTCCCAGGATATATGTAAAGACTATTCTTGGTTTGTTTGATTCTGAACTGTTGAGAGAGCGGATCACATTGGCCTCTAGAACTGGGTAGGTACCGGACAGTCTACTCCTACTATAGTTTGTTGCCTACTAGGCTGATGAGGGGGGGAGATCACTGTTTATATTGTTAATTGTAATTAGCTCCTGCTATTGTGATAAGGTGTCCTGTGTTTATACTAATGTGTGAAGCTCGGTGACAACAAGTATGACCTGTAGTGAAATCCTGATTAATCATACAATGCTCAGGAGGGCACGGAGTCACGTCGGCTGCTTTAAGGGATTAGTTAATTAGCTCATGTTAATTCTGTTTCTGGTTACAGTTGTATTGTTAGAGTAATATGAGCAGGAGGGTGGGGGACCTCCTCATCTACTGTGTATAAGACTGTATTCTGGTTCTAATAAAAGAGTCTGATTCCTGTTTGACCCTCCATACAGAGCCTCGTCTTGTACTTGGGGGAAGAATTATTCGTATGGGTTTCTTGTTCAGCTGATTGGAGTGTTCGGTAGCTGCCTTTTTGTTCGGAAATGGAATGTCCTAAACGGCTTTAACCCCTTTAATACTAAAGGGGTTTCGTTACAAGGATTTATATAGATCCAACAGTTTGCGCAGCGCTTTACAACATGAGGGCAAACAGTACAGTTACAATAGAGGTCTAGAAGGGAGGGTCAAGTGGAACAAGAGGTAGCAGCTGTGGGGGATGATCAGATGGAGAAAATGAAACTAAAGTTGTTAAGTGTGGGTAGGATAGGCTTCTCTGAAGAGGAGGGTTTTCAGGGATCGTCTAAAAGCTGACACTAAGATGGGTGTTAGCAAGTAGTTTAGCTACCTCTTCTATAGTGGTGGGGTTGAAAGAGGGAAGTAATGATTGTACCTGTGGGCATGAAGTTTAAAGCGTGAAGGGCATCTGAACAGTAGAGATCTCCTTGCGAATTGTATCAATCTTCTGTTTGAAGTGATTGTCGATCTCCTGGGCAGTGAGTGAGTTGGTGGGTGGAGGCAGTGAAGGACGAAGTAGAGAGTTGAAGGTAGAGAAGAGTTGACGGGGACGGGATGATAAGGTGTTAATGAGAGAGATAAAGTATGTCTGCTTGGCAGTGAGGAGGCAGGAATTGTATTTTTGGAGGGCAGATTTATACTGGCTGAAATCTTTCTGGGACTTCATCTTACGCCACAGGTGCATAAGAGCACGGCTGTGTTTTTTCAGACTTCTAGTGTCATCTGTTTGCCAAGGTTGAAGGGGACGGGGCCTGATTCTGTGTGTAGTGAGGGGGGCCAGTGTGTCCAGTGAGGCTAGGAGTGAAGTATTGTAGACAGAAGTGGCTAGGTTGGTGCAGGACAGGGATGCGATTTTGTCATAGAGGTGGTCAGTAGCAATGTAGAGAAGAGAAGGGTTGAGATGGCATAGGTTTCTATGGGTAACCGTTAGGCAGTTGGAGGGAGAGGAGGTGGAGGAGTGGGAGAGAGTGAAACTAATAAAGTAGTGATCAGATAGAGGGTAAAGATAGTTGCAGAGGTTGCACGGAGTGCATAGGTGGGAGAAAACAAGTTTAAGGTCAAATGCCTTCAGAGTGAGTAGAAGCATGTATCCATTGCTGCAGGTCAAAGACTGAGAAGTTTGGAAGTAGCAGGAGTGTTTGTATTAGTAGGGATGTTGAAGTCCCAGAAAATGATAGTGGGGATTTCAGAAGAGAGAAAGTAGGGTAGCCAGGCAGAGAAGGCATCAAGAAAGGTTGATACTGGTCCAGGGGGCCGGTAGATAACATCTATCCTTAGAGAAACTGGGTAGAAGAGACGATTGCAGTGTGCCTCAAATGAGGAGAATGACAGAGAGGGAGGTGGGTGGAACACCTGAAAGGTGCTATGTGGGGCTAAAAGGATTCCAACACCCCCTCCTTTGCGTCCACTGGGTCTGGGGGAGAGGGTCCAAAGAAGACCACCATGGGATAGGGCAGCAGAAGACGCAGTGTCGGATTCATAAAGCCAGGTTTCGGTAATGGCAAGTAGATTAAATGAGTTAGCGATAAAGAGGTCATGGAGAGAAGTGGGTTTGTTACAGACAGAGTGGGCATTCCAAAGAGCAAAAGAGAAAGGGAGTCTGATCTTGGGAAGAAGAGAAATTGGAACTAGATTGTGTGCATTGTGGCTGCAGCCAGAGGGTGTAGGGTAATGGGTGCATTGAGTAGTTAAATGACGGAAGACCAGGGTTTGGGGATACATCACCAAAGGTTAGGAGGAGCAGAAGGGTGAGGGAGGTAATGTGGGAGTGTGATTTATATGAAGGGACAATAACCCCCATAGTCTTTTATTGAGGTGCGTTCTGCCAACCTATACCTTCTCCTTATCTTAATGCAACTTCAAAAACTGTTTTCAATCTTTTTTTAATCTTCAATTTTAATTAAAAAGAGACCTCCCAATCCTGCCATGAAAGTCCTTGTTCAGGCTTTTCCAATTCTGTCTTAAAGTGGAAGTAAAGTCAAAACCTAACTAACTCTAAACCTACCCTCAGACACATTCTAAGTCTAATCTATCTAGCCCTGTAATGCCAAAATTGCTAGACTTACCTGTTCTGCAGCCGCTCCGGTCTGGGCTTCAGCGGTGAATGGCGTGTGCAAGAGAAAAACGTCAACGGCTTGGAAATGGCTGGGAAGTGATGTCAGCCATAGAGTTACTATGGGGCTTCCATTGTCGGCTGCCTCTTCTACACACTGAAGCCACCGCTGACAGCTGATGCTGGGACCGGACTGGAGCGACTGCAGAACAGGTAAGTATAGCAATTTATGCTTTACAGGGCTATATAGATTAGGCTTAGAATGTGGCTGAAAGTAGGTTTAGAGTTAATACTTGTAGTGCCGCTCTAAGCAAAAAAGGTATATACAGTCCCGCTGGTACTCAGGAATGGGGTGCTGACGAAAAATATCACCATCCAGTAGTGTATAGCACTTGAAATAAATCACTGCTCAACCCTATCTAGTCTATGTGGTTAACATGTATAAGCTGGCCCCAGCCTTGCACCACTCCACACGCCATGTCTTCTGACATGTTTCGCCCCACTCACCAGGGCTTAGTCATAGACTAAGCCCCGGTGTGGAGTGGTGGCATGGAGTGGTGCAAGACAGAGGCCACCTTATACATGTTAAACACATAGACTGGATAGGGTTGAGCAGCATTTTTTTAAGTAGATTTAGGGTTAGTTAGGTTTTGACTTTACTTTAAAGTGACAACTGTCTCTCTGTTGCTCTCCTGCATTGTCAACCTGTTGTGTGCTTCCCTGGTGGCGACTTCAAGCTGTCACAGATTGCGCTGGCATGGTCCACTGTTGTCCCTACCAGGAAGCCAGTCAAGAGCAATTATGCTTAGACAATGCTGAATCAAGGCCATAAAGGCAGGAGGTGTCTGAAGGTAGCCGGAGGATATGAGTAGTACTTAAAGCAGATCTTTGCCCTCAAGAAGAACTTCCATTCTATCCACCCCTCCTCCCCTCCGCTATCTGATTAGGGCTGTTTTTAAAAGAAAAAATACTTTTTCAAGAAAAAATTGCGTCCCCGTCCCCCTTTCTTGTCACCTGCCTAGGCAAATGAAGGGCATTGTCCTCCCTTTGCCTAATGGGATATGCATGCCACATATCCCAGTAAGCAAAGTGCTTTATTCACAAATGTGGTGCATCATCAGGAGGCATGCCCGCTGAACCAGGAAGAGCCAACGGGCCTCTTGATGAAGTCATAATCAATATGGTGGCGTGGGACCGAGAAATGTCAGAGAACAAGAGAATCTCAGTGGAACTACTAGACCAACCGGTAAGTGGGGGGGGGTTGGACAGGGGGAAAATTACAAAAACAAGCAATTTACTAAAAATTTAAAAAGCATTGTTTATTATGCACAGTTCTTTAACAAACCAAATATCATCCATTTAAGGTTTGCATCTACTAGAAAAACAGGAGAAGGCAAGAAATTGCTATATGTCTTGCTAAAATTCTTCCAATGTAAATAGTGAACTTAGACCGGAAGACTTTTTATGCAAAAAAAATTGAGTTTTACATGGCAGCCATTTGTCAGCTTACATTACAGAACGGAGCAAGAATGCAAGAATCTCGCTGGGCAATAGAGCCGTAAAATTTGTTTTCCGTTAGTTCCCAACTCACTGATGAGCTTGTTGAGTCCTTCATGTCAGCAACACTCAGCAGCAAAGTTCCCTCGCCAAGGAAACCGCTGGGATATTGGTGGTGCCCTGCTGGGACGCAAAATAAAATAAAATAAAAACTTTATCCAAAAGGAAAATATTGAATAAAGCATCTGGGAACGGTCCAGTACATCATGTAATGTGAAAATAGAATCCCGGGGTAAATGCCACGGAAAGGTCATTCGAAAAACAAGCCCTTTATGTTCCGTATCATCTTTCAGGTTGGGCCATTAATAACGAAGGCTTCGAAAAGTTATCAGACCCCGATAGCTGATAGGAAGAGGCATTCAGCTCCAATTCCCGCGCGACACACGTGTTTTGGCTACGGCATGATGGCAGCTGTGAAAACTCTTCCTGGAATGTAATAAAATAAATGAATCTGCAGGGTGCACACTATGTTTTTGGAAAATTATTTTAACATTTCATAGTTACCAAGAGGGATGCAGAGTATGGAAGGAATACAATACTAAGGGAAACAATCACAGCCTGGAAACATGCGGCAGGCCAAAGAATGAAGGTGAAGATGGATTCATTCACACCACAGAGCTCTAGAGGGGCTGCAAGGTCTGTGCAAGACTTTGTGGTGCTTCTCTCACTGAAAGATCAATCCCGTTGTCATCTGTCCCTCTTTGCTGGCCTTTGCCACAATAATGGAAAATTCATGTCCCACAAAAAGCAATTTAAAGAAAAATTCCAGATATGGATATTTTTACAAAGTTACATTGGACCAATGTAACTATGCATTTACCATACCAGTGGGATCCCTCTAGCTGGAAATCCCTGTATTAGCCCTGGATCACACTGGAGTGTTTTGACATGCAATTTGACATGTCAAATCGCATGTCAAATCGGCGGCAATTTCCGTCAATGGCACCGTCCTAATCGGTGTGACGCCGCATCTGCAGCACTGCACCTATTTCAAAAAGTAGTTTCTGTACTACTTTTTGTGATTTCGGGCTGCAATTTACATTGACATCTATGCAGAAACCTGCACAGATGTCTCTGAAATCGTGGCCAAAATCGGGACTGACATGCAGGGGAGAAACTGTGCGAGTTCAGCTGAACCCGCACGGCTTCATTCCCGCAGCTCAGTGTGAACCTGGGCTTAGACACAGATACTTCAGTGTCCTCAACAAGCTTCCAGGTCCCATGCCAAGCGACTGCCCTGCTGTATTATTAATGTGGGGTTGGCTCCCTCTTGTGTTGGCTGGACTCTATGTGTCATTTCCTTTTTCTAACGACACAACTCAGAGCAAAGCATCGTGGGATGTGTAGTTCAGAACGCTGAAGTTTCCATTCCAGCGAGACTGGCTTGAACTACGACCATCAGATTGCTGGGAAAAGAAGAACAGACTGCTGGAAGATGATATAAAATGGGCGGCAGTGGCCTACATCACTCTCTTGGGACACCGGTGTGAATCTACCAGCAGGGAGCTCTGTGTCATTGTGAGCTGCAGCTGAATTGTGGCCTACACAGCGGGGAGCCGTTAAGCTGTACCCAGAGGGACCTCTATGGACAGCATTGTTTCTCTTCTCCAGCAGACTGGAGTCTGTTCCAGTTTATCCGGAGACGCCTGCACTTCAGATCCGGGTAGGCTGCAGCGTGGTGTGGTGGACGCCAGGCGCCATTTCCCAGAGCCAAGATCCAGAGGAAGTTCCTGAAAGAGTCTCATCCATTGCCTGCATTTCTTCAGCAGCTTCTTTATCCAGTGTGGTGAGCTGGCATAGACCAATTAGATTATTGAAAAACACTAAATACAGACATCTATTTGCTCTACCCAGTTAGCTGGTACATGTGGTGCCACTGGAAGCTAGTTCATATATTCTTTAGGACTTAAGACACTGTATGCAGACATCTATGCCTGTTCACATCGTTGCTACTTAATCTGATCGGATACACAGTTAAAAATCATACAGGAAGAGTTTAAAGTAGAATAAGGATATACTACAGATCCACCAAATCTGTTACACTCTATTGCCAAGGATCCCTTTGATCACATCATTGCAAAGCTAGCTGAAGACTTCTGGATTTCAAAGAGTAATGCCCTGTACACACGGTCGGATTTTCCGATGGAAAATGTGTGATAGGACCTTGTTGTCGGAAATTCTGACCGTGTGTAGCTCCATCACACATTTTCTATCGGATTTTCCGACACACAAAGTTTGAGAGCAGGATATAAAATTTTCCGACAACAAAATCCGTTGTCGGAAATTCCGATCGTGTGTACACAAATCCGACGGACAAAGTGCCACGCATGCTCAGAATAAATAAAGAGATGAAAGCTATTGGCCACTGCCGCGTTTATAGTCCCGACGTACGTGTTTTACGTCACCGCGTTTAGAACGATCGGATTTTCCAACAACTTTGCGTGACCGTGTGTATGCAAGACAAGTTTGAGCCAACATCCGTCGGAAAAAATCCTAGGATTTCCTTGTCGGAATGTCCGAACAGGGCATAACACTTTAACCCTTTTTTTTTTCCATGAAAAATTTCTTGAACGTCAAAAACATAAGAACGAGCGTACATGACGTGGTACATAAAGACCCTTCTCCATTGAAAGGTAGGTCTTCGCGACATAGAAGTTTTCCCCATTTGAAAAAGTCATGCACTAAGACATCAACATGTGGCCAGTTAGTTGCTAGGAATCGGGTATGTCTGCCTGGGGGGGGAGTAGGGGTTTAAACGAATAGGGGTGAGGGGGCCAGGGATGGAAGATATAGAGGTGGATTTGCAAATGTCGTTATAGCAACGGATGGTCGGGCCAATTATGGATGCATGCGGGAATCATTTGGAATGTGGTTTGGAAGTATCCAGGGCAATGAGTTTAGAGGTATGGGAGAAAACGAGACCTCTATCTCTATCCAGTCTTTTAGTTTGCCATGTGCATTCCAGTCTATTATTCTGGAGAGGTGACAGGCTCGATAATAATTTTTTAGATCTGGGAGGCCAATTCCTCCTTTGTGTTTGGGGAGAGATGGTTGTAGCTAATTCTGGGCCTGCGGTTACCCCATAAGAATGTGGTACATAGGCTTCTATAGGTTCGGAAGAAAGCAGCGGGATCTGGATTGGTGCTGTTTGTAGGATATACAGTAGGCGAAGAAGGGCATTCATTTTTAGATCGTTTGATAGGTTCTGGAGAATGGGTAAATAGTTCATGGAGTATAGGTCTCTCAGACGGCGGGGGAGTTGGATACCCAAATATGTTATGGCGTCATTCTTCCAATGGAAAGGGAAGTTTTCCTGACAACTAGAGACAGTTTGTGATCTTTAACCCTTTCTACCCTCTCTTCATCTGCTCTAGTGACTAAAGTTGTTTAGCACAGAGGGTTTGTTCTTATTTCTTTGGAACTTTATTTAAAGGAGCCAGCCAACTCTAACACGATATTTAGCATATTGTTTGTCAGGTTGTAATATTATTAATGGCCTGTGGGTTGAGGAAACAGAAGGGATTGAGTCTGACATAGGAAAAAAAGTGCCAGTTTCGCCCCATCTGCTGATCTGTTCACAAGGGTTTCTCTGATTTGGATAAGGTCTAATCATATTTGAATCATACTGTGTACTTTGTGTTTTATTATCCACTGAGGGGCTCAAAAGACTAAGTTTGCCTTTCTTAAATAGAGTTCAGATAAAAATACCTTTAACCATTCGCAGTGTGTGTTATACGTTTTCCTGTGTTCTCATTGATACAGTAAACAATTTGAACTGTTTTATTGATAGTGTGTGTCTCTTATTATTGATACAGTTGGTAAGATGACTGAACCCAGGGTGTCAGAGGTGACGGAGGATTTGCAGAGTCGGGGCAACCAGTGGGGTACAGAGTCTATTAGCAGCCCTTACGAGGGTACCACTACATTTGGAGGTCCCACTGATATACTCCATCTGGGACGTTCAAGCAAGTCAGGTGACGTGTCCAGGATTGAAGAGAAGATGAACTCGGTCGCTGCCACTGACTGGGGTCAAGAACATGGGAGCCGATTGGAGCTAACCACAGTCTTTAAATTGCCTGGAGTCTGGAGATTTGACAAGGAGGAGCGGCAGTTGATGAGAAAAGCTGTCCCAGAACAGGGGTCTTATCTCCTAGACTTAAAATATGAATATGATGACGTTTGTACGTATGTTCTCTTGGAATTGCGGGAGAGTGTTCCAGCTGAATTCCGGAAGAGTGCTGTGAGTCTGGCGAAAGGCCTGGATGTTCAAGTAATCCCATTTCTGCCAACAGGTGACCTGGATGAAGACTTTCCCCAGTTGCAGTCAGGGAGTCCAGTTTTGGACACTACAGTTGGTCCAACTGCAGACGGTCCAACCATGGATGGTTCAATGGCTGGAATGCCTTCAGCTTCATTCTACACGGATATGAGTCGATTGGTTGAGAGCCTGAAAAAAAGTCACATTATCTCTGCTAACCAGGGGTATCGGAAGCTAACTATGTAGTCAGAGTGGATCGGATTTTGCATCAAATTATCCTAAAAAAGGGGATTAATTCTCGGGAAGCTGATAAAGTCAGACTTGAAAGGATTTTGCAAGGGGCTAGGCCAAATCATCCAATTGTGCTCCGATTGTTGTTGAAAGGAACACAAGGGGCACCATCTTACCAAGAGTTAATGAAGCTGGTGAGGGAAGAAGAAGCTTTGCTGAATGAGAAAAATCAAGGGTCTCGGGATGTGATGAAGACTTCACCAAAGGTAAAGAAAGTAGTAGCTCAGCCAGCTAGAGTGGATATCAGTGTGCAGTTGGGAGATGGGAGAAAGTTGTAGAAAGTCAACCATCACTGCAGCCCTCCACCAGTTGGGGCTTTATGGCAGAGTGGCCCGACGGAAGCCTCTCCTCAGTGCAAGACACGAAAGCCCACATGGAGTTTGCTAAAAAAAAAACACCTGAAGGACTCCAAGATGGTGAGAAATAAGATTCTTTGTTCTGATGAGACCAAGATAGAACTTTTTGGCCTTAATTCTAAGCGGTATGTGTGGAGAAAACCAGGCGCTGCTCCTCACCTATCCAATACAGTCCCAACAATGAAGCATGGTGGTGGCAGCATCATGCTGTGGGTGTGTTTTTCAGCTGCAGGGACAGGACGACTGGTTGCAATCGAGGGAAAGATGAATGCGGTCAAGTACAGGGATATCCTGGATGAAAACCTTCTCCAGAGTGCTCAGGACCTCAGACTGGGCCGAAGGTTTACCTTCCAACAAGACAATGACCCTAAGCACACAGCTAGAATAATGAAGGAGTGGCTTCACAACAACTGTTCTTGAATGGCCCAGCCAGAGCCCTGACTTAAACCCAAATGAGCATCTCTGGGGAGACCTAAAGATGGCCGTCCACCAACGTTTACCATCCAACCTGACAGAACTGGAGAGGATCTGCAAGGAGGAATGGCAGAGGATCCCCAAATCCAGGTGTGAAAAACTTGTTGCATCTTTCCCAAAAAGACTCATGGCTGTATTAGATCAAAAGGGGCTTCTACTAAATACTGAGCAAAGGGTCTGAATACTTAGGACCATGTGATATTTCAGTTTTTCTTTTTTAATAAATCTGCAAAAATGTCAACAAGTCTGTGTTTTTCTGTCAATATGGGGTGCTGTGTGTACATTAATGAGGAAAAAAATGAACTTAAATGATTTTAGCAAATGGCTGCAATATAACAAAGAGTGAAAAATGTAAGGGGGTCTGAATACTTTCCGTTCCCACTGTATATATACTGTATATATACACTCACCGGCCACTTTATTAGGTACACCTGTTTAATTGCTTGGTAACACAAATTGCTAATCAGCCAATCACATGGCAGCAACTCAATGCATTTAGGCATCTAGATGTGGTGAAGATGACTTGCTGAAGTTCAAACCGAGCATCAGAATGGGGAAGAAAGGGGATTTAAGTGACTTTGAACATGGCATGGTTGATTTATTGGGATCTACTGGGATTTTCACACGCAACCATCTCTCGGGTTTACAGAGAATGGTCTGAAAAAGAGAAAATATCCAGTGAGCAGCAGTTGTGTGGAGGAAAATGCTTTGTTGATGTCAGAGGTCAGAGGAGAATGGGCCAAACTGGTTTGAGATGAAAGAAAGGCAACAGTAAGTCAAATAACCACTTGTTACATCCAAGGTATGCAGAATGCCATCTCTGAATGCATAACACATCAAACCAGATGGACTACAGCAGCAGAAGACCACACCGGGTGCCACTCCTGTCAGTTAAGAACAGAAAACTGAGGCTTCAATGTACAGGCTCACCAAAATTGGACAATAGAAGATTGGAAAAGCATTGTTGAGTCTCGATTTCAGCTGCAACATTCAGATGGTAGGGTCAGAATTTGGCATAAACAATATGAAAGCATGGATCCATCCTGCCTTGTATCAACGGTTCAGGCTGGTGGTGGTGGTGGTGATGTAATGGTGTGGGGGATGTTTAAACGCCACGGCCTACCTGAGTATTGTTGCTGACCATATCCATCCCTTTATGACTACAGTGTCCCCATCTTCTGATGGCTCCTTCCAGCAGGATAATGCACCATGTCACAAAGCTCAAATCATCTCACCACTGGACAATGAGGTCACTGTCCTCCAATGGCCTCCACACTCACCAGATCTCAGGGCCGGACTGGGAATAAAAACCAGCCCTGGAAATAATTTCATACCAGCCCCATAGCATTATTATACCAGCCCAACAGCATAACGTCATTATTTTCTTGTTCATAAAAGGGAAAACCGTGCAATTTAAAGCAAATTTGAAGAGTGTATTATACTCATCAGTGCCCATTAGCACAGCCTCATTAGTGCCCATTAATGCAGTCTCACCAGTGTCCATCAGCTCAGCCTCATCAGTGCCCATCAGTGCAGCCTCACCAGTGCCCATCAATGCAGCCTGATCAATGCCCATCAGCTCAGCCTTACCTGTGCCCATCAATGCAGCCTGATCGGTGCCCATCAGCTTAGCCTCACAGTGACAATCAGTGCAGCCTTGCCAGTGCCCATCAGTGCAGCCTTGCTAGTGCATGGGGAAAGGAGAGTCACGGATTTACACAGAGCAGGGATCTCCCGCTTACCTGGCGTGGCCGCAGTGTCACACTAAGTCCCACCTCCTGGACTGGCTCCTATGATGAACGTCACACATACCGGCATTGGACCAGTGTAACATCCATCATAGGAGCTGGTCAAGGAGGGCGGACTTCGTATCACACAGTGGCCGCACCAGGTAATCCAGCGGTGCTCGCCACCCCTTCCCTTCGGAGGCAGTCTGTGCACCCACCCAGGATCGCCCCTGCAAAGTGGCCCCAGTGCAGGCGGCCTACAGGGAAATCTCCCACTATCTCGGTAGGCCAGTCTGGCTCTGCCAGATCTCAATCCAGTAGAGCACCTTTGGGATGCGGTGGCATGGGAGGTTCGCATTGTGGATGTGCCAAATCTGCAGCAACTGTGTGATGCTATCATGTCACTATGAACTAAAATCTCTGAGGCGTTTCAAACACCTTGTTGAATGTATGCCAAGAAGAATGAAGGCAGTCCTGAAGGCAAAAGGAGGTCCAAACTTTTACTAGAAATATGTACCTAATAAAGTGGCCGGTGAGTGTATAATTATGATACATTTTTTTAGAAAAAAATATGCTTTAAAACCTGAATCCCTATTGGATCTTGCACCAAGCATCTAGCACAGATCTCCGGTTGGAAGGTCACTGGTGCTGCATTATTGTGGACTACTATAGTAAACCTCTGTTTACCATTTCGTTAGGATGGCAGTCTAACAACAGGAGCTGCTCCACCCAACTGGTGATGGGATGGATTTTCTATTGGTGGCTAATCTAAAGTCTTTCAAAGAAATCTTTACTTAGGGAAATATGGAGGCTGTCATTGACAGCCTCCTTCTGAAAAAAACTGATTGCCTAAATTTAAAACTTTCATGCAGGTGCAGTCTATTTTCTCCACTGCAGGTGACACTCTCCCGCAGTGGCATTGCAGGCGGAGAGGACATCAAGAAGAACATGGTACTTCTATGGTTTCCTGGGTCACTAGGAAAGCAGTCCAAATGGATGCCACTGCCACGTGTAACTCTAGCAGCCATCTTGGGTCAGGCAGAGCCTATTTAAGGCCCTGGCTCCCATGCTTGGCATGTATTTTGCTAGTAGATAGAGTAGGGGCAGGTACCCCATCTGGTGGGGATAGAACTAGCGTCAGAGAAAGGTTCCTGACGAGGAGGTGAGGGTGTAGGGCTCACAACTTCTCTGAACATCTTCCTGCTTCCAGGCCGCATTCTGCTGCTCTCAACAGGTGCTATCAGTTCAGCTGAAACCTGCTCTCTACATGTTGTTGGACCTGTGAGTGTTTCCAGTTGGGTTGTCTTCCCATGGAGTTTATTGTGAACTGTCTGTGCATTATTTCAATTCAAGTTCTCTCCTTGCACTTGGACTGTGTGTTATTGCCGCTAAACCATGCTGCACCCCACCTACACTATACAGTATCTCACAAAAGTGAGTACACCCCTCACATTTTTGTAAATATTTTATTATACCTTCTCATGTGACAACACTGAAGAAATTACACTTTGCTACAATGTAAAGTAGTGAGTGTACAGCTTGTATAACAGTGTAAATTTTCTGTCCCCTCAAAACAACTCAACACACAGCCATTAATGTCTAAACCACTGGCAACAAAAGTGAGTACACCCCTAAGTGAAAATGTACAAATTAGGCCCAAAGTATCAAAATTTTGTGTGGCCTCCATTATTTTCCAGCACTGCCTTAACCCTCTTGGGCATGGAGTTCACCAGAGCTTCACAGGTTACCACTGGAGTCCTCTTCCCCTCCTCCATGACGACATCACAGAGCTGGTGGATGTTAGAGACCTAGCGCTCCTCCACCTTCCATTTGAGGATGCCCCACAGAAGCTCAATAGGGTTTAGGTCTGGAGACATGCTTGGCCAGTCCATCACCTTTACCCTCAGCTTCTTTATCAAGTCAGGGGTCGTCTTGGAGGAGTGTTTGGGGTTGTTATCATGTTGGAATACTGTCCTGCAGGGAGGGGATCATGCTCTGCTTCAGTATGTCACAGTACATGTTGGCATTCATGGTTCCCTCAATGATCTGTAGCTCCCCAGTGCCGGCAGCACTCATGCAGCCCCAGACCATGACACTCCCACCACCATGCTTGACTGTAGGCAAGACACACTTGTCTTTGTACTCCTCACCTGGTTGCCGCCACACACGCTTGTCACCATCTGAACCAAATAAGTGTATCTTGGTGTCATCAGACCAGAGGACATGGTTCCAGTAATCCATGTCCTTAGTCTGCTTGTCTTCTGTTTGCGGGCATTCTTGTGCATCATCTTTAGAAGAGGCTTCCTTCTGGCACGACAGCCATGCAGACCGGTTTGATGCAGTGTGCGGCGTATGGTCTAAGCACTGACAGGCTGACCCCCCACTCCTTCAACCTTTGCAGCAATGTTGGCAGCACTCATACGTCTATTTCCCAAAGATAACCTCTGGGTATGACGCTGAACACGTGACCTCAACTTCTTTGGTCGACCATGGTGAGGTCTGTTCTGAGAGGAACCTGTCCTGTTAAACCGCAGTATGGTCTTGGCCACCGTGCTGCAGCTTCGTTTCAAGGTTTTGGCAATCTTCTTATATCCTAGGCCATCTTTATGTAGAGCAACAATTCTTTTTTTCAGATCCTCAGAGAGTTCTTTGTCATGAGGTGCCATGTTGAACTTCCAGTGACCAGTATAAGAGAGTGAGAGCGATAACACCAAATTTAACACACCTGCTCCCCATTCACACCATTCAGACCTTGTAACACTAAAGAGTCACATGGCATCAGGGAGGGAAATGGCTAATTGTAATTGTAGCAAAGTGTCATTTCTTCAGTGTTGTCACATGAAGTAAATAATCCCCTGGAGTGAACTACATGTGAACAAACAGCGCTTGCTAAGTGTAATCCAAACAAATGTTGAAGGGTAGATAAATCTATACAATAAAGTGACAAGTGCAAAATATTAAATCATGTGCATTTCATGTAATTTTAACAAAGAACAGTCCGGGCAAATGCAGACAATATCCATCATCAAGGGGATATGATTCAATAGGAAAAAAGTTCTTCCATGTGTATGAACCGCCTCAAACCATATGGCCCATGCTAGCTGATATCAGCGTAGACTGCAATACGATAATAAACCAACGTGATATAGGCAAAACTCCTACTCACCGGACGTTGTTAACCCTCTATGCTATGCAGCAAGTGTAGTCAAATGAGCTTAATGGTCTCCGTGACCGGGGAAGGGAAGAACAAACAGATGACCTGTCCTCACACTCTCTCCTCATGATCGCGATTGGTTTCCGGTGCTAATGTCTCCTTAATGTTTGGAAAGGAAAAAATGAGGACCGTAGATCCTCATATTGTAAACAGTTTCCATGTAGGATTTTATTTTAAAAACTGACAGCAAATGGTATAAAAAGAAGGTTGCATCACAAGCCCGTCTGACAGGGTTGGCCTGCGTTCCACTCAGGGATCAACGTTGTGCACTGTGCGTCTCAGCTTGACGCGTTTCGTCATGGGAAATTACATCATCAGAAGCCTAATTACATTTCATGTAATTTGTTATAATTACATGAAATGCACATGATTTAACATTTTGCACTTGTCACTTAATTGTATAGATTTATCTACCCTTCAACATTTGTTTGGATTACACTTAGCAAGCACTGTTTGTTCACATGGAGTCCACTCCAGTGGATTAATTTAACACTAGCATCACCATTTGGTTTAAAACAGCAGCTGCACTTTCATTATTATTATTTTTAAAATGTAAACAATTTTTCAGGGGTTGTGCTTGGCCGCTTAGTTCCAGTGAAGGTAACTCTGAAGGCATCAACATACCAAGACATTTTGGACAATTTCATGCTCCCAACTTTGTGGGAACAGTTTGGGGATGGCCCCTTCCTGTTCCAGCATGACTGCACACCAGTGCACGAAGCAGGGTCCATAAAGACATGGATGAGCGAGTTTGGGGTGGAGGAACTTGACAGTCTTGACCTCACCCGATAGAACACCTTTGGGATAAATTAGAGCGGAGACAATATAGTGTACATGTGGGCTCAGCACAAGTTTGCAGATAAAGAGAGTTGAGGTAAAGTCTGAACTGAACATAGTCCAATGTAGTACTGTCCGGGAAATTTTAAGCTTCTCCCTATAAGCAAATAATTTCTTTGCGCTTAAAAGCACAAAAACAGCTCTTGTATAATGCCGGGAAAGCACGCTTGTATATCTCCAAGTAACACAGACACAGATGCTAGTATCACTTTGAGCTTAGCAGACTCCTCCATAGAATAGGCATCTCCGTTTATTTACACTATAAACATGAATAACGAAGGAAGGTGGTGGCTTCAGAATCAGCCAATCAGACACTTGTATTCTTTCAAAACAACCAATCACACACATGTATATATTCAAATAGAAATACAGTAGTGACCTGTGCAGATGGTCGTGTGCAGAGCCATGCGGCAAGCGTCTTGTGAGACACAAAGTGTCTCACAATTTGAACACTACTTACATGGCTCTGAACACGATCATGTGCACATTCCCACTGCTACCAATGACGCGATCCGTATTCTATCATGGCTCAGTGGGCCAAAATTTTGTATGGTTATGCTATGGTTGCCATGTACGCAGATCTGCTTACTAGGAGTGTAAATGCAGTCGCCATCAATGGCGTCCCTAGGGGGGCCAGAGGGGGCCCTGACCCCCCAACATTATGCTGTGCCCCCCAATTAAAATTTTTTTATTTTTTTTTTTTTACAAAAAGGCAATGTCTTTTTGTTTGCATTCGTAGCGGATGTGCCACATCTTACTCAGGCCACCGTTGGAGTAAACACAGTCTCTACCTCTGAGAGGTAGAGCGTCCCCAGTCAGCTCCTGTGGGTGATTCCTCCCCCCTATCTCTGCTCGCTGACACTGCATAATGCAAGCGCTCACACAGCCGCAGCCGCCTGATCTACTCCTTCCTCTGCATCCTCATTGGCAGGGAGAAGAGCGAGTTGCAGGAAGGACTCCACCAGGACTCTCAGTTACTGAAAAAACAGATTGATTTCTCCCATCCTTAGGACAGGAGAACCAGCCTGTTAATTCCAAGAGATGCCAGACCAGCGCTGTTAATAGCAGGGGCAGCACAGCAAGAGGAGGCTGGGGAAGCCCACAGTGGCAGAACACCAGGGCCCGGTGGCAAGACAACCTTTGCAACCCTGATAGTTCTCCCACTGCTTTGGACCCTTATATTTTCTTGGTATGCTGGTGACATATATCTCTTGTTTTCTGCCACCCTGGGGGGCCCCAATACAGTAGGAAGGGAGCTCACTGCAGAACATGTGAAAGAGCCCATTGTGGGATCATAGTAAAGGGCCCCAGGAGATATATATATATATATATATATATATATATATATTTGCATTTTATAGTTGCCCCCCTACTTTTGTCCCTGTCCCCCCATGTGCCCCCCCCTAAATATGAAAGCTGGAGACGCCACTGGTCTCCATGAAGTGGCCAGTCCCTTGGTGAGGCATGAACGAACATCCTTAAAAGAGCAAACAGATCTGCCGTGTCCACGGGAAGGTTTCCGCAGCAAATGGTCTTCCACCAACGTCTGTATGTACGAACATGCTTGCATGAGCGTATTACAGCAAAACTGACACTGGGGGACATCTGACAACATACATTAATAAAAACTTCCACAACAGTATGCATTGAAGCCTAGCCATCAGCATGAAGCCATGCAGCTGGCATTTTTAGAACGCGTGGTAAGCAAAGACATGGCCTACATCTAGGCTTTATCCTCACACTTCCAGTGCGCTGTGCTTCAGTTTGTAGGCCATGCAAAGCTGTGTTGCATCTGATTTCTGAAACGTTGGCGTGGCTTCCCGCACGCACAGAGTTCCTATTTGGCAGGGTCCTTTCCCTGGGATTAGGCTCAACATGTTCTTCCATTCTGCCGGCCATATGCTCAGCACCAGAATCTGGCTATGGATGCCAGCTGCTGGGATCTGGCTGCTAGATGTGCGGAACTTTAATTGGTGGGATATTGTTATTTTTCTCTAGGAGTTATAGGACGCTTTAACATTTTTCTAACAAAGTGATAATGTGACCCTGTATGAAAGGAACCAAGAATGTTTCATCATAAAATACCTCTTCTTGTATGGTTTTATTGCGCATGAATGTTACACACCAGATGCTATAGAAAAAAAAATTCTGCAGCAAAGGAAATATTCTGGAATCACAATTCTGTTTTTAAAATTCTACAGCAGCCTATAAAGGTAGTAGAAGACATGTGTGCACGCGCGCGCGTGTGAGTGTGTGTAAGGGGTGGAGGGAAAGGTTGTTAGCCCCTGTCCCCTTGAATTGAGAGGAAAAAAAAGCAAACCTATAATAAAATAAATACGTAACTAGCTTAGGTCAACGCTTACAATACTTTGAGTTAATCAATAAATTGACTTTTCTGTTATTTTTAACCTTTTCAAAACATGTTATTTCAAACATGTTACAATGTTTTTCTTGTACTTTGACAAACTTACCAATAAAAATATGTTGCTTAAAAAAAAAAATGCTTGCATTGAATTATTATAGTATAATTATTATAGTTATAGAATATATTATAGTTTCTTAATATATAAAAAATAAATTGTCATTCCAGCTGATCCGAACCTTGGAAATTGGATCTAATTGATCTGGCAGATGTATACGTATAGCAGATTTTCAATTACTCTCTCATCTCTTGTCAGAAGTTATGTTTATTTCTCAGGAGAATGTTATTTTCCCATGGAAGATGGGGTTGGACATGTAGGCAGGTGCAGTCTACTTTCTCCACTGTAGGTGGTACTCTTCTACAGCGGCTATTACAGTTGGAGAGGAAGTCATGAGGAACATGGTTCCTCTAGGGCACAGGTGTCAAACACAAGGCCCGCGGGCCGAATCCGGCCCTCCAGGCCATTTCATGTGGCCCTCACACCTCTCCTGCAGCTGCAGGAGAGCTCCAGCCCTCCTCTGGTCCTCCTCCAGACCCCTATTTCTGCTTTCAAACAATGCATCCAGTTTCTTCCCAGCAGCAGCATAAGGAAAGGGGGTGCACTGTGATGTTAGGGAGAGTGGGGGACTCAACTTCTGGTGGGGTGGCTCTTGACATCTATTGTAAGGGGAGAGGATGCCCTGGACATCTAATCTTACAGATACACCAGCCCTTTTGAGGACAATCATAATGCTGATGTGGCCCACGACGAAATTGAGTTTGACACCCCTGCTCTAGGGTTTCCTGGGTCACTGGAGAAGCTATCCAATTGGATGCTGATGCCCCATGTGACTCTAGAAGCCATATTTGGTCAGACAGAGCCTATTTAGGGCCTGGCTTCCAGGCTTGCCACGCATTTTGCAAGTGGGTAGAGTAGGGACAGGTACCGCATCTGGTAGGGACAGAACTTGCGACAGGGAAAGGTTCCCGACAAGGAAGGAAAGCGTAGGGCTCGCAACTTCTCTGGACATCTTACCATTTGGGCACGAGACAGCCAGGCTGCATTCTGCCCCTCCTAACAGGCGCTGTCAGCTCCGCTGAAACCTGCTTTCTACACGCTACGCTGTTGGACCTGTGAGTGTTGCCGACTGGCCTGTCTTCCCAATCGGGTTTATTGTGAACTGGCTTGCATAATTCTTTCATCGCACTGGGACTGTGTTTGCTATTGCTGCTGCACCGCGTTGCACCCCATCTACAGACATAATTGCCTTGTCATCTAGTTATGTGAAATGAATTAGGGCACCCGACTTCATGGGGAATGAAGAAGCATTTTGGGAGACAGCAATGCCCCGACTTTTAGCCAAGTTTCCAAAAGTAGATTTGGGTGCTTGGTTATGGATCCTAGGTACAATTTATTAATGAGATTAAAGGAATGTCACTGTCCTATTTAAAGCATCCCAATCAAGTTACAAAAAAAAAAATCATCTGAACTTCCCTGTGGCCTGTGTCTCCTACCTTTCCTTCATTCCAGAGCTTGCAGCCTCTGTAAGGCCAGGGCTGTCTTTAACGCGGGGCAAAAGGGGCAGCTGCCCTGGGCCCAATCATTGTTTCGGGGCCCAAAACAGCTGCCCCTTGAGCCCGCACTGCCTGCAAATTGGGGGCCCCATTGGCACTGAAGAACGACCAGGTAAACACACACTGTACACGGGACAGGACTCCAGGAGACAAGCAGCGGCATGCTGTGCTATGTATTATTCCCAAATCCCAAGCAAGGAAGGAGCTCCACTGGTGCTCTGACCCCACCCCATGCCATTCTGTCTGTATGCTCGGGATATCGCAGGGTAGGAGCTGATAGTGGGAGCAGTAGCCGGAAGTACTGAGAGCCGGCTGATGGGACTCCCACCGCTACCAATGATGGGGAACTATTCCTCCCACTGACACCAATGATGGGGCATTATTCCTCCCACTGATACCAATGATGGGGCACTATTCCTCCCACTGACACCAATGATGGGGCATTATTCCTCCCACTGACACCAACAATGGGGCACTATTCCTCCCACTGATACCAATGATGGGGCGTTGGATATGTCCACTGACACCAGGGAAATTTCTACTCCCACAAAAGTGCAATCTATTTATGATTGATAACTGGTGGTTTGCACAGCCTCGTTGCCATTGACATTTTTTTATACAATATGCCTTCATGAGAAACAACTACAACAGGGAAGGAACTCATACTGAAAGATGCCTATCGGACACTGGCCACTCATTTTTGAACACACTTAGACATGTCTAGAATGGAAAACTGTGTCAGTTTTCAGATAGATTTGTTAAGTTACTAATTTCATTTCTTTGATTAGTTGATTCGTTTCAGAATTCATTTAGTTTTCTTTTGTTTATTCATTTTCTAATAAATTCCAAATTTTCAGGACAAATCAAATTCTGTATGATGAATAGCTGGTTTTTAAACCGGTACAGGTATGTGATTTTGCGCTTAAGGGCCGCCCTTTCCCCAGTATATGTACGTGGGGCGGTCCTTAAGCGCAAAATCACGTACCTGTACGTCATTTCTCTCCTCGGCTCTGGGACGCACACGCCCGCCGCTAGAGCCCCGCTCTCGCTGTGATTGGACACAGCAGGAGCCACTCAGCAGGTCCAGCAGCCACAGGGGAGGCAGAACGGCGGTCTGCCTATGGAAACAAGGCAGACCGCCGTTCTGTGAGGGAGGAAAACTGAGATCTTGTGTTTTTGCTAAGCAGAAACACGGATCTCTGTTTTCCTCCAGTCACAGCATCCCTCCCCTACAGTTAGAAAGCACCCCCTAGGAGCACACTTAACCCTCTGATCGCCCCTGATGTTAACCCCTTCCCTGCCAGTGTCATTAGTACAGTGACAGTGCATTTTTTTATCACTGATCACTGTATTAGTGTCACTGGTCCCCAAAAAGTGTCATTTAGTGTCAGATTTGTCCGCTGCAATGTCACAGTCCCGCTAAAAATCGCTGATCGCCGCCATTACTAGTAAAAACAAAAAAAATAAATAAATAGTCCATAAATCTATCCCACAGTTTGTAGACGCTATAACTTTTGTGCAAAGACCTTATCGGTTTAGCGGATGTGCGCTCGTGTCACCCCTGTGTTCCTGATCAACATAATTGTGGTGCCACGGGCATACTCCTGCAGATAATCTCTCGTCCACAGAGACAGTAGTATAGTCCGGGTATGCGTTGTTCTCTGAACAACGTAGAATAAGGATTCACAAACAAACGATAAGAACGGGATTCTTTGAATCGTTGTGGTCGGGAGAAGTGTTCACGATCTCAGGCTTCCTGTGATACAGAGGCAGGGGGCTGGAGATTGTACATGCTGACCCCGCCCAGACACGCCCAGACACGCCCATAAGACTCCCCTAGTCATTGTTGTATTGGTTGTTGTATAAATTCATTTTTCCTGTGTTGACATTCACATCCTGTGTTGTTACATCCTTATTTGGTCATATCCTGTGAGGTCACATCCTGTGTAGGAGGCGATTGGCTGTTGGAGGCAAGCCTTCCAGTTTGTGGCTTCCTGTTTTTGTGTGAATAAAAGAAGCAGTGAACTGCTCGGCAGCAGTCATGCTGAGATGAGGACGGAAGAATGTGGTAATGTCTGTTTACTGGGGCAAGGGGGAGACATGGGTTATTTTAACCTGCATTATACCATTAGACTGAAATGGGCGCTTATTAGCGCAAGAGTATAGTGGAATATCCACGACAGCATGGTGGGTGCAGAGTAGTTAAAGTTATTGGGCACCAGGCAATTTTTGAATGCAAAATAAAGTTTATTTCTCTTAACAAACTTTTGGGGGGGAGAGAGGGTTAGGGCCAGGACACCCTTAGGTAGTTGCAAGATTAATTGGCAGACTCCGAGACTTCAATAGGAGGACAGCCATGCAGGGAAAGGCATCCAGCAAGACGCCGCATCTGTGCAGGGATGCTGTCTCCTGTGGTAACAGTCTTTAACAGTTGTAACAGTTCTTTCACTTTCACTACAATGGCTCCTTGTGGTTCTTCAGCCCATTGAGCTCCCAATCTCTCTCACTAGACGCTCTGATTCACTGCCACTGAATCCTTTGAGCTTCTCCAATCTTCACACTCAGTATCTTCCTCAAGCGTCACCCCTCTCTGCTGGGCCCCTAGCTTGGCACTCCAGATACTTCTCAAGCTTCACCCCACTGGCCTGCTCGGTCTCCTGGCTTGAAACACAAGGCTGCTCTGCAAGCGTCACCTCCGCTGGTTGGGTCCCTGACTTGATTCCCACTGAAGTTTCCCGATTCTTCACTGTCCCCGGTTGGTGAGGTACTTGCTTCAGTTACTCACTGTGGTCCCCGGTAATATGGTGGATGGTCCCTTAGTGGCGACAGCTTCCCCTCTACCTCCAACCATGACAGGTTCTCCGGCCGGCAGAACCGTCACTTTTGGTTGGACTGCAAGCCGCATTCCCAACCCTGCGCTGCTCTCCTGCTTCTGGATAGGCCCCCAGACAGCCTAGCAGTCAGATGTGCCCGGGATAAGCCCAATTTCTGGCCTAGCAGCCCGGGCAATACAACACACGTCCACCCAGACAGCCATACAGGTGGCACAAAACTTAGATCACCTGAATATATAGACTCTCCCAGCAAGCCAAGGGATTCAAGAAAACCCCTGCCCGTTGGCTGAGACACCCCACATACCCATAACCTGACCTTGTGTTGCCCTTCTCATATCTAGTACCACCAAGCACCCGGCCACCTAGTGGTAGAAGCGAAAAGTGCAACAAGGCCAAACTTAGGGAGAAATCAATAGATCTCTATCAACCAGGATAATTATTCCTGGCAAGCAAATTTGTGAGGAGCAACCCTGCCCAAACCCCGGGGTGCTACAGTTACGTTTGTTACTTTTCATTTCTGAAGATCTTCATTTAACTAAACATAATACATTACCTAAACTTATACATACACTTCTCTTCTCTGTTTTCTATTATATAGTTAAATGTCTACTGAATTTGTTTAATTTTTACCTTATATAAGTGCATGTTCTACAGCGAATTCAAGTGCCTCATGAAGTATACAATGCTGACATGCAATGATCTGTCGTCTATAAACATGAGCCGTATGTCTGGGGGTATTTATAGAACACATGAGCTATGATTAGGAAAAATAGAATTAGGAGAGCTATTTTAGAAGAACAGCTTAACTTTCATCAGCATGTCATTGTGAAACAGACGACATCCCTCCCCCCAACCCCACATGAAAAGCAGGCAATTGTTCTTGTCTTTTAGGAGGCTGTATTTACAATAATCATATGTTCTACGTTATTCTGAGGAGCTTTGTCCATTGTAAAGGCTAATTCTATTGCGATCTGAAGTGCCCGACCTTTTTTGCCATTTTTTCTTTACATTTAAAAATCAATATATATATATATATATATTTTTTTTTTGTGCTAGAAAATTACTTAGAACCCCCAATCATTATATCATTCTTTTTAACGCACAAGGGGAGAGGCGCCTCTGGGTGTAGATATAGAACAGGTTTATTTAACACATAAAAATGGGAACTCACATTTGTGCAGTTAAATACAGGCATGTAGTAAGTCCCAGCAAGGGGGGGGTCTTCAGTAAACGATCCAATCCTGGAGGGGAAGCGATGTACTCACTAGTTCACCGCTGATGTGTAGAGCCGAGCGCGGTGGAGAAGAGCGAGCGCTGGTGGTAGAGGAGGCGAGGATGGATGACATCACTGGCCTGTGACGCATTTCCTGAGCATGCGCGCTGCGGGTGACACGGCAGCCATGCTCCTTTTTCAATACCGAGATGATGCCTGTATCTTGGAGGGAGGCGATAGGGAAGGGAGCCCCCCCTGCTGCCACCTGTAAAAGCAATCCAGCAGCTAATTAGCTGCTAGGATTGCTTTTACATTAAAAAAAAGAATTGGCTGCTATCAAAACAATACCAGGGTGAACTTAACTGTTTCTGAGCTCCAATTTAATATTCAAAGCAAACTCCCCCATACATCCATGTCTCCATGATTTATTTTATTGAGAAATCACTTTGAAAAACACCTCCATAACGTTTCGAGCTGCGGCCATCTTGAGTAAGGGCAGATGATTCATATAGCATTTACTGTATGGAATCCATCTGCCCTCAGGCATGCAGGCAGGAGGGTGTGCTTAGCTGAGAAAGCCCCTCCTCCACTCCTCCAAACAAAAGCAAAATGCCCATGAAGCCTCCTGGAGATTTAAGGCATTTTTTTTTCCCCTGCAAATTCTTTCTTTAAAGTATCCAACATCCATAGAATCACAAAATTCAATGGAAACATGTGTATACATCAGTGGCGGCCCGTTCATTAGGGGCGCCACCCCCTAATCCATGCGCCGGGCCTCTAATCTACTTACAGGGAGCAGGATTCCAATGGAGTTTTTTTTTTTTCAAGCACATGATTAGAGCCTGAGGCTCTAATTGGCTTTAAAAAAAGGTGGGCTCATGGGGCAGAGCACTTCGTCCTGAGCCCACCCATTTGTGTGACAGAAGCAAATTAATATTCGCTATTGTCTTCCTGATTCTCCTCCCAGCCAATCAGGAAACAGTTCCTGAAACCCGATTGGCCAGGGAGTCTTAGCACCCACTTCCTGTTCCTTCCCGGGAGAAGAAGCAATGGCCCCCCGGAGCTTGAAAGAGTTAGGGAGCAGCTCAAGCCAGTGGTCCTCTCCAGCCGGGACTCGGCTCCCCCTTCCAGGGACTGCTCAGCCACATCCAGCACTCACCGGCTTGGACAGTGGAGGGAGGAGGGGAGATCAGATTGTTATCCCGGGACTCGTCATCTGCCTCCTAAGGTAAGGAGGCCTCTGGTTGCTGCATCCGTATCCGTCCGTCTCCTGCGGGGGGGGGGGGGCTGGGGGTAGATTGCCGTCTCCCCGTCCGTCTTCAGCGGGGGGGGGGTTTATGGGTGGTGTTGGTTTGCCGCCCCCTCCCCAAAATATTGAGCACCAGCTGGTATATACGGTAACACAGTCATATCTCGTATGACATCGTTTTGGCCTATGAAATCTTTGTGATGTAGGAGCTCTAAACCTTATGAAGATGCGATATAATGCAATGGACTTTTGCACAGTCCTAGAGGCTGCTCAATAGCAACTGTGGGGTCTTGCTGGAGCACCACACCAGCTTGTATAGTCCTTTAAAAGATTTTTTTTTTTTTTTGTAACAGCCAACGTGCTTCGGTTGCTCAGTGCTCCACCTTCATCAGGGCTAAAAACTAGACAATAGAGAAAATTCAAAAAGTCCTTAAAGTGGTAGTAAACTCATTTTTTTTTTTTTCACTTTTACCTACAGGAATGGCCATAATAAGGCTTACCCGTAGATACAGCGAATATCTCCTAAACTTTGCACCGCAGGCAGCCAGTGATGTCACCGTCGCATGTGCTCTGAAGGTTTGGCATACCGTGCTGGACCTTCAGAGCTTGTGCCGTAAACGAGGGCTCCCACGTGAATGAGTGGTCTGGGGAAGGGAGACCGGGGAAGATGAAAGCCCTGGTCAGTGGTGACAGCGTGCCGCTGGAGCGCTTCATTTTAAGGCAAGTCTCAAATAATGTGCTAGTATGCGATGCATACTAGCACATTATGATTTTGCTTTGCTGGGTATTTTTTTTTTTTTTTAGGATGCAGTTTACTACCATTTTAAAATGTGTTAAAAGCTATTCAGATATATGTATGTATACAATAGTATAAAAGTACAAATACCTAAAAGCATTATTATTGAAGCAAAAAAATTCATCCCAAAGGTTGAGGTCAGGACTCTGTGCAGGCCAGTCAAATTCCTCCCCAAAACTCACTCATCCATGTCTTTATGGACCTTGCTTTGGGCACTGGTGCGCAGTCATGTTGGAACAGGAAGGGGTCGTCCCCAAACTGTTCCCACAAAGTTGGGAGCATGAAATTGTCCAAAATGTCTTGGTGTGCTGATGCCTTTAAAGTCCCCTTCACTAAAACTGAGGGGCCAAGCCCAACCCCTGAAAAACAACCCCACACCATAATGCCCCCCTCCACCAAATGATTTGGACCAGTGTACAAAGCAAGGTCCATAAAGACGAGGTTCATGGATGAGCGAGTTTTAGGTGGAGGAACTTGACTGGCCTGCAAAGAGGCTTCTGGAAGAATGGTCAAACATTCCCATAGACACACTCCTAAACATTGTGGACGACCTTCCCAGAGCAGTTGAAGCTGTTATAGCTGCAAAGGGTCGGCCAACTCAATATTGAACCCTACGGTCTAAGACTGGGATGCCATTAAAGTTCATGTAAAGGCAGGTGTACCAATACTTTTGGTAGTATAGGGTATATGTATGGGATAGCAGTGTGCAGAGAGTTTATTTGGAATCTAAAAACAAGACAACCTTTCCAGGCTAGGGTTGCCACCTCATGCCTTTAAACCCAAATACATATGAATTACACAGGTTCTGTGGCTGTTTAAGGTGGTAATTAAACTCACTTGGTGCCTTATCTGCATTAAACATCAGAACCTGTGTAATTCATATGTGTTCGGGTTTAATGGGATGAGGTGGTAACTCTATTCCAGGCGCTATCCATCCAAAACTTAGAAAGTATGTAGCACATAGTTCCCAACTGTCCCGGATTTGGAGGGACTGTCCCTGATTTGGAGCAATGTCCCTCCGTCCCTCATTCCTCCTCATTTGTCCCTCTTTTTGGTCTGATCTATATAGATGTATATAAAATGCATTTTTTATCTTTCAAAAAGAGTTTCCCAGTGCTAAACCTTTCATCCAAATTCTAAATTGCTGCATTTGTAAATTTTAAAAGCCAATATAAAGGAATAGTAGTGGTAAAAAAAAAGCACTTGTAGATTTCATTAAACTTTTTCTTGGTTAATTCTCCTTTAAGGGGGTGTGGCGGGGGGGCGTGTCCTATGCCTATATACGTTTGCCAGTAGGTGTTCCTCATTCCCATCTCAAAATGTTGGGAGGTATGTGTAGCACAGTAAAGCCCTTTATAAAACAGAAAGTATTCAGATGTCTCAATCCAACACATATCCCAAAAATAAGAGGATGATTCCTCGATTTGGGACAGTGGACAGGTCTATGCTCCGGTCTGGAGACCTGTGCTCTCGATAGTGCAGACTGCAGACGGGCTGGATGCAAACAAAGCGATGGGCCAGTGATGACAGCTTTCAAAGCCTTGGAAAGAAATGTCAAAGGTTAATCATTTTGTATTTGTAAAGTTTCATGGCATCCCTGGATATAGTAAAAAGAACTTGTAGTCTGGCTTTAGCTCGACCCCACTCACTGAAATGAATGGAAAGTTTTCTGGCTCCAAAGTGAACAAGCACAGGAAGAACTCAACAGCATTGGACTTACAAGAAGCATATGACTTATGAATTATGAATTACATACAGCTCATCTGGCTTTAATACACTTGTACAGCTTATGGGCTTCTTATCAACAGTGAATCCAACGCAGCCCTTCTCATTTCAGAGATCTGATGTTTTAACCAATTCTCACACATGTGCGCCCCCTATGGATACATTTCTGCTATGTGTTTGTTTATTTGGCAATTACTGACATGACATACGAAGGACCTATACCTCCAGTTTTTCTACCAAACCTCTTATCCCATAACCTCCAAACCGCCCATTTACCCAATAGATGACGTGACAAGGTTTTGAAGTAAAATTTGGAGTAAAATGGCCTTACGGCCTTTTATTTAAACAATTAATGTAACTTAAATAGATAACATTTAACATAACCATCAACTAAAACTTCTCTATACCTTGGTGGTCTTTGAAGGCGACTACACCAACTTGGTCACTGCGACCAACTTCTTTTAAAACGTAGGCCTCCAGTCGCAAGCCACCGACTCAGAGACGGTACTCGAAATACGCAGAGACCTACCATTTTTTAACCCGTTCCTGGTTAAACCCCTCATTAACCGGTTTTCGGGAACCCCATACCACAGATGGGTCCCAACCACCTTGTATACCAGCCTTCTTCTCTTCCTCCAAAGACCCACCACTGCCGGTCTTTTCAGACAGCCCAATTGTAATACTGACCAAACATTGGGAGGGTGGGTGGGAATCTTCATCTTCTCTGCTCTCGACTGACGTCACTTCCTATTCCTCCTGAACACTAACTTCCCCCAGGATCCTCCCAGCTCTAGACCACCCCCCTTTTCTTAAAGGACTCCCTTAAAGGACTCCCAGCTCTAGACCTACCATTTTTTAACCCCTTCCTGGTTAAACCCCTCGTTAACCGGAAGGTACCCGGGAACCCCATACCACAGAAGGGTCCCAACCACCTTGTATACCAGCCTTCTTCTCTTCCTCCAAAGACCCACCACTGCTGGGCTGTCCAAACAGCCCAATTGTAATACTGACCAAACATTGCGAGGGTGGGTGGGAATCTTCATCTTCTCTGCTCTGGACTGACGTCACATTCTATTCCTCCTGAACACTAACTTCCCCCAGGATCCTCCCAGCTCTAGACCACCCCCCTTTTCTTAAAGGATTCCCTTAAAGGACTCCCAGCTCTAGACCTACTATTTTTTAACCCCCTCCTGGTTAAACCCCTCGTTAACCGGAAGGTACCCGGGAACCCCATATCACAGAAGGGTCCCAACCACCTTGTATACCAGCCTTCTTCTCTTCCTCCAAAGACCCACCACTGCCGGGCTGTCCAGACAGCCCAATTGTAATACTGACCAAACATTGCGAGGGTGGGTGGGAATCTTCATCTTCTCTGCTCTGGACTGACGTCACTTCCTATTCCTCCTGAACACTAACTTCCCCCAGGATCCTCCCGGCTCTAGACCACCCCCCTTCTCTTAAAGGACTCCCTTAAGGGACTCCCTTAATACATACATTATTCTTTTGGTTTGTTTTTTTCTTTAGGACAAAGAAGGCTTTTCTTTTTTGACTGTCTTGCAAAAGCAACATTTATTTTTTTATGCAATCCATAGACAAAAATAAAGCCCCCCCCCCCATAAAACTAGCACACAGCAGGGGGGAGATTTACTAAAACTGGAGAGTGCAAAATCTGGTGCAGCTGGACATGGCAGCCAATCAGCTTCTAACTTCAGCTTGTTCAATTAAGCTTTGAGAATAAGCCCACATTCACACTGAACACGGCTTTGAAATCGTGCGAGGTCATCTGAACTCACACAATTTCAAAGCTGCATTTCAGTCCGACTTCGGGGGGGGGGGGGGACTTGGAAAAAATCTGTGCGGGTTCATGGACAGATGAATATCTATTGAAATCGCCCCCGAAGTCACTAAATGTAGTGCAGAAACTACTTTTGGAAACCGCAAAAGCCGGCGTTGCACCAATTGGGACGCTCCTATTTCTCGGCAATAGGCTCCGATTTGACTTGCGATTTGGCCTGTCAAATCTCGCTGATGTGAACGGGGGGCTTAAACCTGGAAGCTGGTTGGTTTCTATGCAACAGTTGCACCAGATTTTGCACTCTCTGGTTTTAGTAATTCAACCTCACAATATTCCTCCTTTGATTGGTATTTATCATAAAATTATTGTTAGCTTCGATCAAGTATAATTTTTGTTCTATAATGTGTCCTGTTTAAAATGACAACATTTTAAAATATAATTTTGGTACAAAACATTGCAAAGTTATTTAATAAATTAATATAGGTTGATTTTTTTTTCAATTTTGCATTTTTTTATGTAACACTAGAAAATACCGTATATACTCGAGTATAAGTCGTTCCGAGTATAAGTCGAGGCCCTAATTTACCACAAAAAAAATGGGAAAAACTTATTGACCCGAGTATAAGACGAGGGTGAGAAATGCACAGCTACTGTAAGTGGAAAAGAGGGTCAACAATGCCCATTTGCAGCATCACTGTGCCCATTTGCATGCCTCACTGTGCCCATTTGCAGTCATAGGTCCCCTGAACTTCAAACTCGGTAGTTAAGGGTTCCTAGATGCCCCCTAGCTGCAGCCAAAATTTGGGGTCTCTGAACCCAAAGGGTCCCGAAATGACATTGCTGCAGATGGACACAGTTGACCGAATTTGGGGCCCTGTATCTTGGGGCCACTTAGTGCTAAGAACCTCAAATTTGGTGGGCAAACCCAGTGGAACTAGCACCATAAAATTGCCAAAGCTGGGGTTTCTAGCACCAAGTGGCACTGAGATACAGGGCACCAAATTCAGTTCAGAAAATGTCAAGCACTTTTCTGCAGCAGAAAATGACATTTTCTGAACCGGTTTTGGGGCCCCGTATCTCAGGGCCACTTGGTGCTAGGAACCACAGCTTTGGATGTGTTATGGTACCAGTTCCACTGGGTTTGCACCCCAAATTTGAGGTTCCTAGCACCAAGTAGCCCTGAGATATGGGGCCCCAAAGTCGGTTCAGAAAATGTCAAGCACTTTTCTGCAGCAGAGAATGACATTTTCCGAACCGATTTTGGGGCCCCGTATCTCGGAGCCACTTAGTGCTAGGAACTTCAGCTTTGGATATGTTGTGGTACCAGTTCTACCGGGTTTGCACACCAAATTTGGGGTTCCTAGCTCCAAGTGGCCCTGAGATACGGGGCCCCAAAGTCGGTTCGGAAAATGAAATTTTTTGCTGCAGAAAAGTGCTTGACTGGAGTATACTCGAGTATATACGGTAACTATTTTTATGCAATCTTTAGACAAAAAAAACAACAAAAAAAGCATAAAACTAGCACGCACAATTCTCCGACTTTGATTGGCGTATACACAGTCAGGTCCATAAATATTGGGACAATGACATAATTCTAATCTTTTTGGCTCTATACACCACCACAATGGATTTGAAATTAAACGAACAAGATGTGCTTTAACTACAGACTTTCAGCTTTAATTTGAGGGTATTTACATCCAAATCAGGTGAACGGTGTAGAAATTACAACAGTTTGTATATGTGCCTCCCACCTTTTTAAGGGACCAAAAGTAATGGGACAATTGGCTGCTCAGCTGTTCTATGGCCAGGTGGGTGTTATTCCCTCATTATCCCATTTACAAGGCGCAGATAAAAGGTCCAGAGTTCATTTCAAGTGTGCTATTTGCATTTGGAATCTGTTGCTGTCAACTCTCAATATGAGATCCAAAGAGCTGTCACTATCAGTGAAGCAAGCCATCATTAGGCTGAAAAAACAAAACAAACCCATCAGAGAGATAGCAAAAACATTAGGTGTGGCCAAATCAACTGTTTGGAAAATCCTTAAAAAGAAAGAACGCACCGGTGAGCTCAACAACACCAAAAGACCCGGAAGACCCGGAAGACCATGGAAAACAACTGTGGAGAATGACCGAAGAATTCTTTCCCTGGTGAAGAAAACACCCTTCACAACAGTTGGCCAGATCAAGAACACTCTCCAGGAGGTAGGTGTATGTGTGTCAAAGTCAACAATCAAGAGAAGACTTCACCAGAGTGAATACAGAGGGTTCACCACAAGATGTAAACCATTGGTGAGCCTCAAAAACAGGAAGGCCAGATTAGAGATTGCCAAACAACATCTAAAAAAGCCTTCACAGTTCTGGAACAACATCCTATGGACAGATGAGACCAGGATCAACTTGTACCAGAGTGAGTGAAGAGAAGAGTATGGAGAAGGAAAGGAACTGCTCATGATCCAAAGCATACCACCTCATCAGTGAAGCATGGTGGTGGTAGTGTCATGGCGTGGGCATGTATGGCTGCCAATGGAACTGGTTCTCTTGTATTTATTGATGATGTGACTGCTGACAAAAGCAGCAGGATGAATTCTGAAGTGTTTCGGGCAATATTATCTGCTCATATTCAGCAAAATACTGCAGAACTCATTAAACGGCTCTTCACAGTGCAGATGGACAATGACCCGAAGCATTCTGCGAAAGCATCCAAAGAGTTTTTTAAGGGAAAGAAGTGGAATGTTATGCAATGGCCAAGTCAATCATCTGACCTGAATCCGATTGAGCATGCATTTCACTTGCTGAAGACAAAACTGAAGGGAAAATGTCCGAAGAACAAGCAGGAACTGAAGGCAGTTGCAGTAGAGGCCTGGCAGAGCATCACCAGGGATGAAACCCAGCGTCGGGTGATGTCTATGTGTTCCAGACTTCAGGCTGTAATTGACTGCAAAGGATTTGCAACCAAGTATTAAAAAGTGAAAGTTTGATGGATGATTGTTAATCTGTCCCATTACTTTTGGTCCCTTAAATAGTGGGAGGCACATATACAAACTGTTGTAATTCCTACACCGTTCACCTGATTTGGATGTAAATATCCTCAAATTAAAGCTGAAAGTCCGCAGTTAAAGCACATCTTGTTTGTTTCATTTCAAATCCATTGTGGTGGTGTATAGAGCCAAAAAGATTAGAATTGTGTCAATGTCCCAATATTTATGGACCTGACTGTAATAAAATGATTGCAAGCGTAGATAAAGTATATTTTTTCTTCTATAATGTGTCCTGTTTAAAATGACAAAATTTAAAATTATAATTTTGGTACAAAACATTGCAAAGTTATTTAAAATGGTTGTAAACCCATCCAAATCCCCCCCCCCCCCCCCAAAAAAAAAACCCCTGTAAGACAAAGGCGTAATGAGCTAGAATGCATCCTAGCTCATTATAAAATACTTACCTTAGATCGAAGCCAGTGCAGAGGTCCCTATACACCGCTGTGACCGGCCACATGTCTCCCGAATATTATTTCCGGTTTCGCCGGCTCCGGTGCTGTGATTGGCCACATTCCCGCGGGAGCCGCCGGTTACGGCACATCAGCTAAAGCAATGGCAGGAACAAGCCGGTTCTTTAGTGCGCATGTGCCGATGGTGTCGGCACATGCTGATACAGTGGATATCTCCTACTGTACACCGTGCAGGTTTAGGAGATATCCACGGTACCTACAGGTAAGCCTTATTATAGGCTTACCTCTAGTGAAAAGTGATTTGTAAGGGTTTACAACCACTTTAATAAATGAATATAGGTTGATTTTTTTTTTATTGTAACACTAGAAAAAAAACTTTTTTATGCAATCTTTAGACAAAAAAAACCCAACAAAATAACATAAAACTAGCACTCACAATTCTCCTAATTTGATTGGCGTATATAATAAAATGATTGCAAGCGTAGATAAAGTATCCTTTTTGTTGTCCAAATGTGTCCTGTTTAAAATGATCAACATTTTAAATTAAAATTTTGGTATAGAACATTGCAAAGTTATTTAATAAATGAATATAGGTTGTTTTTTTGTTTGTTTTTTTCAATTTTGCATTTTTTTAATGTAACGCTAAAAAATAACTGTTATTTCTGTGCAATCTTTAGACCACTGCGCACTATGGCCGATCTAAATCCAGTGGAAAGCATATTGGCCTACACACAACCTCCGCAGAAAATCATCTCTCTACTCTACGAAGCTTTACTTTTGCTAAAGCCCAATTCTTGGCCTACTTTTCTAATAAGAATAACATCCTTTAATGGATAACCAACGCTCCATCGTCCTCCAACTAGCTCTCATACTTCCTCCATCTCCTCTAAAGTTACGGAGATCAATTCTTAACTTCTTAACTTCTGACCAGATGGCACTATACCCCCTGCTGCTCTTCATAAAGCTTTTCCAGACACCTCTGCTCTAAGTCGGAGAGGTTGCGGTGCGGGAGCCACTCGTGCCTATATTTGGTGGCACTGTCCACTCATTCACTCCTATTGGTCATCTGTATTACACTGGATTGAAGTGATATAAGGTTCATCTTTTGTTAATGATCCATGGGTTGTGCTGTTCAATTGTACTGGTGAATCAGTAGGCCAATATAAAAAGTCAATCACTCCGCACCTTTTGAGTGCAGCTAAATCACTCATACCTAGATTTTGGAAACAGACCACCATTCCGACACTGAAGCCTCGTACACACGATCGGATATTCCGCAGACAAAACCTCGGACTGTCCGAAGGGCGTTGGCCAGGAACTTGTCTTGCATACAAACGGCAAGCAATTGTCGGCCAACAAACGCGAACGCAGTGACGTACTACGTGGTTTTCCAGCTCTTTGGCGCCACCCTTTGGGCTCCTTCTGCTATTTTCGTGTTAGTAGAAGTTTGGTGAGTGTTGATTCACGCTTTTCATTTTGCGCTCTTTGAACGGCTGTTCATCAACCAGCCATGTTGCAGAATCGGAGGAGATAACGTGTTCTTTATTATTGGCCTTGGAGTTATTGCTTTGACCCAAGTCCAGTACAGGAACAGGAGGAGGAGGAGTTCTTGGACCAAAAATTGATTGCTTTATTAATCGTGACCAATTATGTCATATGCCTTTGCTGCGGGAGCTCCAGGAGAATAATCTGGATGATTTTTGGAATTATCTCCGGATGACGTCCCCTGCTTTCACCAACTCTTGGCATTGTTGTCCCCCTATATTAAGAAGCAGGACACATGCATGAGGCTTTCATTTTATTTTTTGGTTGAATAATAATGATTTGATATATTTTCTCAATTTTTGGATGCATAGAATGCATTTTTTGGTTCTATTGGCAGATATCATGTCTAATTTTATTTGTTTTCTTTTTTTAATGCACAATAGAAAATTTGTGGAGAATAATACTTGGCTGTGTGTTTTACTTCAAATGACAGTTTAGGAGTCGGCAGTCATATTTCATAATATACAGTACAATGTAAAATTACCATGGGAGACCAACATAGTTGTATCTTTGATCTTAAAAACTACCGCATAATAGTGTTGTGGTAACTTACACCGAAAAAAAATAAAAAGCATAATATTATTATTCTTGATATCACTAGAAAAAAAAAGCCTTTGAAAATACGTTTGCAATAACTCCATCAGTATCACCAGCAAAGCAGCTTCATTATTATCCCATTAAAGAAGAAGAGAATTGTGCGCTGCATTTCCAGATTTCATCATTTGCCGCGTCACGAATGTTAATTCTTCATTACGAACGCTAGTTTACAAGACCGACTGCTTCCGGCTCGTTCTTGCTTCCGAGCAGGCGTGTTTGTAATTTGGACTTTTGTCCGACGGACTTGTGTACACACGCTCGGAAAATCCGACAATAGACATTTGTCCGCGGAAAATTTTAAAGCCTGCCATCCAACATTTGTCCGCGGAAAATCCGACAACAATTGTCCAATGGAGCGTACTAACGGTCGGATTTTCGGCCAACAGCCTGTCATCGAGCGTTTCCCGTCGGAAAATCCAATTGTGTGTACGAGGCTTAAGACAATGGGGGGGGGGAGTTACTAAAACTCAGAATCTGATGCAGCTGTGCATGGTAGCCAATCGGCTTTTAAATTCATGACATTCAGTTAAGCTTTAGCAATAAAACCTGGAAGCTGATTGGTTTCTATGCAGAGCTGCACCAGAGTTTTCGGTCTCTAGTTTTAGTAAATAAAACCCCAATGGCTGCAAGCTGTGGATCATATTGATCATATGGAGGAGCTCACATTTGAATTTAGAGAACAGGCCTCTACATACTTTTTGAGATGGGAATGAGGGACACCTATCAGCAAAAGTGTGCAGGCATAGGACACACCCCTTGCCACGCCCCCTTAAAGGAGAATTGTACAAAAAAAACAAGATTGGTAAAACCCACATGTGCTTTTTTTTACCACTACTATTCCTTTGTATTGGCTTCTGGAATTTACTAATGCAGCAATTTAGAAATCAGATGAAAGGTTTAGTGCTGGAAAACACTTTTCGATAGATAAAAAGTCAATTTTATCTACAACTACAATAGATCAGACCAAAATGAGGGACAAATGAGGAGGAAAGAGGAACAGAGGGACATTGCTCCAAATCAGGGACAGTCCCTCGAAATCAGGGACTGTTGGGAGCTATGCCTCTACCTCACATAAGATTTGGGCCTGCTGGTTCGCCTTCACATTCTCCTCTGCATATGCAGATATTACGTCCCCAAACTGAATAATTAATCTCACTTTGGACCCAGTATGCCTATTTCTGGTCATTTCTGTATGAAGCAGACCCCCCCTCCCCCAACCCCCCCACCCCGTCCAATATTTTCTCCCTTTTTAAGTTCAATTTTTCTTTTTCCTTCCTTTCTCTTCTAAACAGCTTATTTTGTACTTTAACTCACCCATCCTTAGCATAGGCCCTGGGCCTTCTTTTTCTAGTGTACTGTTCATTAACTACTGAATGGTTAATGGCTTACACCGAAACTTATATGATTCAGAATACATAAGTGTTGGCTTCACCTAACATTTCGCAACATTGGATATTGCACAGTATGGTTAATATTGTAATGTTGTAACTTGAATCTCTTTTTCAATAAAAATGTATTGAACAAAAAAAAAAATTAAAAAATGCAATCTTTAGATAAAAAAACAACAACAAAAAAACATAAAACTTGCATGCACAATTCTCTTACTTTGATTGGTGCTTATAATAAAATTATTGTTAGCATAGAGTATAATTTTTGTTCTATAATGTGTCCCGTTTAAACTGACAAAATTTAAAATGATAATTTTGGTAAAAATGGCAAAAACATGGCAAAGTTTTTTAATAAATGAATATAGGTTGATTTTTGTTTTTTCCAATTTTGCATTTTTTTTTTTTATAAAAAAGAACTGTATTTATTTTGCACTCTTTAGACAAAAAACAAACAACAAAAAAACATATAACTTGCATGCACAATTCTCTTACTTTGATTGGGGTTTATAATGAAATTACGGTAATGTTAGCATAGATAAAGTATAATTTTTGTTCAATAATGTGTCCTGTTTGAAAAACCCAAGTTTTAAATTATAATTCTGGTACAAAAGATTGCAAAGTTATTTAACAAATGAATATACAGTAATACCTTGGATTACGAGCATAATTCCTTCCAGAAGCATGCTTGTAAACCAAAGCACTCGTAGATCAAAGCGAGTTTCCCCATAGGAAATAATGGAAACTCAGACAATCTGTACCCCAGCCACTGCCTGTCTATTCAGTATCGCATGTGGCCAGAGGTGCGGGGGGGGGGGGGCGCCGGAGACACTGGGAAACACTCGGAGACAACTCATAGCAACTCCCAGCTGTCATTTCAACAATGGAGAACTGTCAGCAAGTGCAATAGAGACAGGGGGTGGGACACAACATTGGGCAGAACGACAGGATGCACTACATATGCCTTGTGTACTTCAATTATATTTTTTTGGGCATGTGTAGCACGCCCAGTGTCCACAGCTAATTAAGAAAAAGCACACAAGGAGCTTGAACAAAGTACATGTTGATTTTATTCTTTAACCATTTCAGCCCCAGAAGGAATTGCCCCCTTAATGACCAGGCCATTTTTTGCGATACGGCATTGCGTTACTTTAACTGACAATTGCATAGTCGTGCGATGCTGTACCCAAACAAAATTGACGTGCTTTTTTTCCCCACAAATAGAGCTTTCTTTTGGTGGTATTTGATCACCTCTACGGTTTTTGTTTTTTGCGCTATAAACAAAAAAGAGCGCCAATTTTGAAAAAAACCCCAATGTTTTTTAGTTTTTGCTATAATAAATATACCAAAATAAAAAAAAATAAAAAAAAAAATCTTCATTAGTTTAGGCCAATATGTATTCTTCTACATATTTTTGGTAAAAAAAAAAACGCAATATTAATTGATTTGTGCAAAAGTTATAGCGTCTACAAAATAGGGGATAGATTTATGGCATTTTTATTATTATTATTTTTTTTTTACTAGTAATGGCGGCGATCAGCGATTTTTATCAGGACTGCGACATTGCGGAGGGACAGATCGGACAATTTTGACACATTTTTGGGACCACTGACATTTAGACAGTGATCAGTGCTATAAAAATGCACTTATTACTGTATACATGACACTGGCAGGGAAGGGGTTAACACTAGGGGGCGATCAAGGTGTTAAATGTGTTCCCTCACTGTGTTTCTTACTGTGGGGGGGGTTGGGAATGCCTGCTCTGTCTCTCGTGCCTGCGATCGCGCGTGGCCGGCGGTCATCGTGACCGCCGGCCACGCGCATCGGCTCCCCCCCCCCGCTGTGCAGCAGGCGGGCACGCGCAAGCCTGCTCTAGTTGTTTAAAGGGCCGACGTACAGCTATGGCGATTTGCGGGAGAGAGCAGACGGCGGCTGGTCGGCTAGAGGTTAGTACAACGTGGGGTTCTTGGAAGGTGAATCCATCTAAAAAAGCCTTCACAGTTCTGGAACAACATCCTATGGACAGATGAGACCAAGATCAACTTGTACCAGAGTGATGGGAAGAGAAGAGTATGGAGAAGGAAAGGAACTGCTCATGATCCAAAGCCCACCACCTCATCAGTGAAGCATGGTGGTGGTAGTGTCATGGCGTGGGCATGTATGGCTGCCAATAGAACTGGTTCTCTTGTATTTATTGATAATGTGACTGCTGACAAAAGCAGCAGGATGAATTCTGAAGTGTATCAGGCAATATTATCTGCTCATATTCAGCAAAATGCTTCAGAACTTATTGGACGGAGCTTCACAGTGCAGATGGACAATGACCCGAAGCATACTGCGAAAGCAACCAAAGAGTTTTTTAAGGGAAAGAAGTGGAATGTTATGCAATGGCCAAGTCAATCACCTGACCTGAATCCGATTGAGCATGCATTTCACTTGCTGAAGACAAAACTGAAGAGAAAATGCCCGAAGAACAAGCAGGAACTGAAGACAGTTGCAGTAGAGGCCTGGCAGAGCATCACCAGGGATGAAACCCAGCGTCTGGTGATGTCTATGTGTTCCAGACTTCAGGCTGTAATTGACTGCAAAGGATTTGCAACCAATTATTCAAAAGTGAAAGTTTGATGGATGATTGTTAATCTGTCCCATTACTTTTGGTCCCTTAAAAAGTGGGAGGCACATATACAAACTGTTGTAATTCTCACACCGTTCACCTGATTTGGATGTAAATACCCTCAAATTAAAGCTGAAAGTCTGCAGTTAAAGCACATCTTGTTCGTTTCATTTCAAATCCATTGTGGTGGTGTATAGAGCCAAAAAGATTAGAATTGTGCCAATGTACCAATATTTATGGACCTGACTGTAATAAAATGATTGCAAGCGTAGATAAAGTATATTTTTCCTTCTATAATGTGTCCTGTTTAAAATGACAAAATGTAAAATTATAATTTTGGTACAAAACATTGCAAAGTTATTTAAAATGGTTGTAAACCCATCCAAATCCCCCCCCCCCCCCAAAAAAACCCCCCTGTAAGACAAAGGTGTAATGAACAAGGATGCATTGCATCCTAGCTCATTATAAAATACTTACCTTAGATCGAAGCCAGTGCAGAGGTCCCTATACACCGCTGTGACCGGCGACATGTCTCCCGAATGTTACTTCCGGTTTTGCCGGCTCCGTAGCTGTGATTGGCCGCATGCACGCGGTTACGGCACATCAGCTGAAGCAACGGCACGAACAAGCCGGTTCTTTAGTGCGCATGTGCCGATGGCGTCGGCACATGCTGATACAGTGGATATCTCCTACACCATGCAGGTTTAGGAGATATCCACGGTACCTACAGGTACAGTAAGCCTTATTATAGGCTTACCTCTAGTGAAAAGTGATATGTAAGGGTTTACAACCACTTTAATAAATGAATATAGGTTGATTTTTTTTTTTTTTTTTTTTTAATGTAACGCTAGAAAATAAACTTTTTTATGCAATCTTTAGACAAAAAAAAAACAACAAAATAACATAAAACTAGCACTCACAATTCTCCTAATTTGATTGGCGTATATAATAAAATGATTGCAAGCATAGAAAAGGATCATTTTTGTTCTATAATGTGTCCTGTTTAAAATGATCAACATTTTAAATTATAATTTTGGTATAAAACATGGCAAAGTTATTTAATAAATGAATATAGGTTGTTTTTTCGTTTGTTTTTTTCAATTTTGCATTTTTTTAATGTAACGCTAAAAAATAACTGTATTTCTGTGCAATCTTTAGACCACTGCGCACTATGGCCGATCTAAATCCAGTGGAAAGCATATTGGCCTACACACAACCTCCGCAGAAAATCATCTCTCTACTCTACAAAGCTTTACTGTTGCTAAAGCCCAAATCTTGGCCTACTTTTCTAATAAGAATAACATCCTTTAATGGATAACCAACGCTCCATCGTCCTCCAACTAGCTCTCATACTTCCTCCATCTCCTCTAACGTTACGGAGATCAATTCTTAACTTCTTAACTTCTGACCAGATGGCACTATACCCCCTGCTGCTCTTCATAAAGCTTTTCCAGACACCTCTGCTCTAAGTCGGAGAGGTTGCGGTGCGGGAGCCACTCGTGCCTATATTTGGTGGCACTGTCCACTCATTCACCCCTATTGGTCATCTGTATTACACTGGATAGAAGTGATACAAGGTTCATCTTTTGTTAATGATCCATGGGTTGTGCTGTTCAATTGTACTGGCGAATCAGTAGGCCAATATAAAAAGTCAATCACTCCGCACCTTTTGAGTGCAGCTAAATCACTCATACCTAGATTTTGGAAACAGACCACCATTTCGACTCTGAAGCCTCGTACACACGATCGGATATTCCGCAGACAAAACCTCGGACTGTCCGAAGGGCGTTGGCCAGGAACTTGTCTTGCATACAAACGGCAAGCAATTGTCGGACAACAAACGCGAACGCAGTGGCGTACTGCGTGGTTTTCCAGCTCTTTAGCGCCACCCTTTGGGCTCCTTCTGCTATTTTCGTGTTAGTAGAAGTTTGGTGAGTGTTGATTTGCGCTTTTCATGTTGCGCTTTTTGAACGGCTGTTCATCAACCAGTCATGTTGCAGAATCGGAGGAGATAACGTATACTTTATTATTGGCCTTGGAGTTTTTGCTTTGACCCAAGTCCAGTACAGGAACAGGAGGAGGAGGAGTTCTTGGACCAAAAATTGATTGCTTTATTAATCGTGACCAATTATGTCATATGCCTTTGCTGCGGGAGCTCCAGGAGAATAATCTGGATGATTTTTGGAATTATCTCCAGATGACGTCCCCTGCTTTCACCAACTCTTGGCATTGTTGTCCCCCTATATTAAGAAGCAGGACACATGCATGAGGCTTTCATTTTATTTTTTGGTTGAATAATAATGATTTGATATATTTTCTCAATTTTTGGATGCATAGAATGCATTTTTTGGTTCTATTGGCAGATATCATGTCTAATTTTATTTGTTTTCTTTTTTTAATGCACAATAGAAAATTTGTGGAGAATAATACTTGGCTATGTGTTTTACTTCAAATGACAGTTTAGGAGTCGGCAGTCATATTTCATAATATACAGTACAATGTAAAATTACCATGGGAGACCAACATAGTTGTATCTTTGATCTTAAAAACTACGGGATAATAGTGTTGTGGTAACTTACACCGAAAAAAAATAAAAAGCATAATATTATTATTCCTGATATCACTAGAAAAAAAAAGCCTTTGAAAATACGTTTGCAATAACTCCATCAGTATCACCAGCAAAGCAGCTTCATTATTATCCCATTAAAGAAGAAGAGAATTGTGCGCTGCATTTCCAGATTTCATCATTTGCCGCGTCACGAATGTTAATTCTTCATTACGAACGCTAGTTTACAAGACCGACTGCTTCCGGCTCGTTCTTGCTTCCGAGCAGGCGTGTTTGTAATTTGGACTTTTGTCCGACGGACTTGTGTACACACGCTCGGAAAATCCGACAATAGACATTTGTCCGCGGAAAATTTTAAAGCCTGCCATCCAACATTTGTCCGCGGAAAATCCGACAACAATTGTCCAATGGAGTGTACTAACGGTCGGATTTTCGGCCAACAGCCTGTCATCGAGCGTTTCCCGTCAGAAAATCCAATTGTGTGTACGAGGCTTAAGACAATGGGGGGGGGAGTTACTAAAACTCAGAATCTGATGCAGCTGTGCATGGTAGCCAATCGGCTTTTAAATTCATGACATTCAGTTAAGCTTTAGCAATAAAACCTGGAAGCTGATTGGTTTCTATGCAGAGCTGCACCAGAGTTTTCGGTCTCTAATTTTAGTAAATAAAACCCCAATGGCTGCAAGCTGTCATATTGATCATATGGAGGAGCTCACATTTGAATTTAGAGAACAGGCCTCTACATACTTTTTGAGATGGGAATGAGGGACACCTATCAGCAAAAGTGTGCAGGCATAGGACACACCCCTTGCCACGCCCCCTTAAAGGAGAATTGTACAAAAAAAACAAGATTGGTAAAACCCACATGTGCTTTTTTTTACCACTACTATTCCTTTGTATTGGCTTCTGGAATTTACTAATGCAGCAATTTAGAAATCAGATGAAAGGTTTAGTGCTGGAAAACACTTTTCGATAGATAAAAAGTCAATTTTATCTACAACTACAATAGATCAGACCAAAATGAGGGACAAATGAGGAGGAAAGAGGAACAGAGGGACATTGCTCCAAATCAGGGACAGTCCCTCGAAATCAGGGACTGTTGGGAGCTATGCCTCTACCTCACATAAGATTTGGGCCTGCTGGTTCGCCTTCACATTCTCCTCTGCATATGCAGATATTACGTCCCCAAACTGAATAATTAATCTCACTTTGGACCCAGTATGCCTATTTCTGGTCATTTCTGTATGAAGCAGACCCCCCCCTCCCCCAACCCCCCCCCACCCCGTCCAATATTTTCTACCTTTTTAAGTTCAATTTTTCATTTTCCTTCCTTTCTCTTCTAAACAGCTTATTTTGTACTTTAACTCACCCATCCTTAGTGTAGGCCCCGGGCCTTCTTTTTCTAGTGTACTGTTCATTAACTACTGAATGGTTAGTGGCTTACACCGAAACTTATATGATTCAGAAGACATAAGTGTTGGCTTCACCTAACATTTCGCAACATTGGATATTGCACAGTATGGTTAATATTGTAATGTTGTAACTTGAATCTCTTTTTCAATAAAAATTTATTGAACAAAAAAAAAATTTTAAAAAATGCAATCTTTAGATAAAAAAACAACAACAAAAAAACATAAAACTTGCATGCACAATTCTCTTACTTTGATTGGTGCTTATAATAAAATTATTGTTAGCATAGAGTATAATTTTTGATCTATAATGTGTCCCGTTTAAACTGACAAAATTTAAAATGATAATTTTGGTAAAAATGGCAAAAACATGGCAAAGTTTTTTAATAAATGAATATAGGTTGATTTTTGTTTTTTCCAATTTTGCATTTTTTTTTTTTATGTAACGCTAGAAAAGAACTGTATTTATTTTGCACTCTTTAGACAAAAAACAAGCAACAAAAAAATTCTCTTACTTTGATTGGGGTTTATAATGAAATTAATGTTAGCATAGATAAAGTATCATTTTTGTTCAATAATGTGTCCTGTTTGAAAAACCCAAGTTTTAAATTATAATTCTGGTACAAAAGATTGCAAAGTTATTTAACAAATGAATATACAGTAGTACCTTGGATTACGAGCATAATTCCTTCCAGAAGCATGCTTGTAAACCAAAGCACTCGTAGATCAAAGCGAGTTTCCCCATAAGAAAATAATGGAATCTCAGACAATCTGTACCCCAGCCACTGCCTGTCTATTCAGTACCGCATGTGGCCAGAGGTGCGGGGGCGCCGGAGACACTGGGAAACACTCGGAGACAACTCATAGCAACTCCCAGCTGTCATTTCAACAATGGAGAACTGTCAGCAAGTGCAATAGAGACAGGGGGTGGGACACAACATTGGGCAGAACGACAGGATGCACTACATATGCCTTGTGTACTTCAATTATATTTTTTTGGGCATGTGTAGCACGCCCAGTGTCCACAGCTAATTAAGAAAAAGCACACAAGGAGCTTGAACAAAGTACATGTTGATTTTATTCTTTAACCATTTCAGCCCCAGAAGGAATTGCCCCCTTAATGACCAGGCCATTTTTTGCGATACGGCATTGCGTTACTTTAACTGACAATTGCATAGTCGTGCTATGCTGTACCCAAACAAAATTGACGTGCTTTTTTTCCCCACAAATAGAGCTTTCTTTTGGTGGTATTTGATCACCTCTACGGTTTTTGTTTTTTGCGCTATAAACAAAAAAGAGCGCCAATTTTGAAAAAAACCCCAATGTTTTTTAGTTTTTGCTATAATAAATATACCAAAATAAAAAAAAATTTAAAAAAAATCTTCATTAGTTTAGGCCAATATGTATTCTTCTACATATTTTTGGTAAAAAAAAAAACGCAATATTAATTGATTTGTGCAAAAGTTATAGCGTCTACAAAATAGGGGATAGATTTATGGCATTTTTATTATTATTATTTTTTTTTTACTAGTAATGGCGGCGATCAGCGATTTTTATCAGGACTGCGACATTGCGGAGGGACAGATCGGACAATTTTGACACATTTTTGGGACCACTGACATTTAGACAGCGATCAGTGCTATAAAAATGCACTTATTACTGTATACATGACACTGGCAGGGAAGGGGTTAACACTAGGGGGCGATCAAGGTGTTAAATGTGTTCCCTCACTGTGTTTCTTACTGTGGGGGGGGTTGGGAATGCCTGCTCTGTCTCTCCTGCCCGCGATCGCGCGGTCTCTCGTGCCCGCGATCGTCATCGTGACCGCCAGCCATGCGCATCGCCCCCGCTGTGCAGCGGGCAGGCACGCGCACGCCTGCTCTAGCTGTTTAAAGGGCCGACGTACAGCTATGGTGATTTGCGGGAGAGAGCCGACGGCGACTGAGGTTAGTACAACGTGGGGTTCTTGGAAGGTGAATCCACAAATCCTCCGTCCATTCTGTAGAAGAAGACTTGGGAATAATTCTCCTCTCCCCCAGCTAACAATGCAAACCACAAGACAACTCCCAAAGAAAGACTTGTGGCACTAGAACCCCAGACACATTTATTTACTTTTTGTTCTTGGAAAAATTATAAACTTGTATTTCTAAAAAATTGACATCTGTAATAGACCGCAGTCTGTCATCATGTTAAAGTACAAGTAAATCCAAACTACAACCTCATAGAAGAATTAACATGTCAATGTCATTTTTTCTAATTATTTTTAATCTGCAGCTTTTTTTAACAATTTCCATACCGGGCATTTTCACCCCAATCCAATTTTCAGTTTTTAGCGCTGTCGCATTTTGTACCCATTTTTACCCCCCACAAATAGAGCTTTCTTTTGGTGGTATTTGATCACCTCTGCGGTTTTATTTTTGCGCTATAACAAAAAAAGAGCGACAATTTGGAAAAAAAAACACAATTATTTTTACTTTTTGCTATAATAAATATCCCAATTTCTACATATTTTGGTAAAAAAAATCGCAATAAGCGTATATTGCTTGGTTTGCGCAAAAGCGTCTACAAATAGGGGATAGATTTATGGCATTTTTATAATTTTTTTTTTTACTAGTAATGGCGGCGATCTGCGATTTTTGTCAGGACTGCGATATTGCGGCGGACAATTGGACACTTTCGACACTATTTCGGGACCATTGACAATTATACAGCGATCAGTGCTATAAATATGCACTGATTACTGTATAAATGTCACTGGTAGGAAGGAGTTAACACTAGGGGGCGATCAAGTGGTTAAATTACCTAGGGAGTGATTCTAACTGTGTGTGTGTGGGGGGACTGACTGGGGGCATAACTTCCAACTTTTTGAGATGGGAATGAGGGACACCTACTAGCAAACATATGTAGGCATAGGACACGCCCCCTGTCACACCTACTTAAAGGAGAATTAACCAAAAAAATCCACAAGGGCTTTTTTTCCACTACTATTCCTTTATATTGGCTTTTAAAATGTACAAATGCAGCAATTTAGAAATTGAATGAAAGGTTTAGCACTGGGAAACACTTTTTGAAAGATAAAAAGTGCATTTTTTATACAACTATATAGATCAGACCAAAATGAGGGACAAATGAGGGGGGAAGAGGGACAGAGGGACTTTGCTCCAAATCAGGGACAGTCCCTCGAAATCAGGGACAGTTGGGAGCGATGGACTGGGGGAGGAGACCAATTGGTGTTCCTATATACTAGGAACACCGATCTGTCTCCTCTCCCCTGATAGGACGAGGATCTGTGTGTTTAAACACACAGATCCATGTCTCTATTCTGTGACAAGCAATCACGGGAGCACGCGCATCGGCTCCTGAGTGACGCGGCAGCGCGCGCCCCCCCTAGACAGCAGGTAAGCCGAGGAGGTCATATGACGGCTGCCTAGGATGAGAGAGCCACCTTGCGGCCGTCATATTACTATACGCGGGATGGGAAGTGGTTAAAATAAATGTCTTTAAATAAATGTCCTTGTTCAGATGCTTCCTGTGATAAGGCGACCACGCTATGTCCCTTTCTCCCAATTGTTCTCTTGTGTTGTCACCCTTCCATACAGGCTTTCCATAGTGATTACTTTAAAGTGTTACTAAACCCACAATAGAAAAATCGATCTGTATACAGTGCCTTGAATAAGTATTCATATTCCTTGAAATTTTCCACATTTTGTCATGTTACAACCAAAAAACGTAAATGTATTTTATTGGGATTTTATGTGAAAGACCAACACAAAGTGGCACATAATTGTGAAGTGGGAGGAAATGATAAATGGTTTTCAACATTTTTCACAAATAAATATGTGAAAAGTGTGGGGTACATTTGTATTCAGCCCCGTTAAGGCTTAATGTACACGGGACGTTTTACAACCTCTCCTGAACGATTTAACAGATAGTAACCGACGTTTAAAAACGCCAGTCTTGTCGTGTTTAGCTGCGTTTACATTTAGAAGCGTTTTTTCTTTTTTTTTCAAATAGTCAAAAATCTAAATCGCCTGTAAACAAAACCCCGGCTAAACGGGAGTTACCACGTTTACACGCGTTTACAAGCTCTTACAGGCGTTTGGTTTTTCAAATGCCTCTCTGAACTTGGGGGAAGGAGAAGGAAAAAGGGGGGGGAGAAGGGGAGGGGGAAAGGGGAACAGGGGAAGGAGAAGGGGAAAGGGGGAAGGGGAAAGGGGGAAGGCGAAGGAGAAGGGGAAGGAGAAGAGGAAGGGGGAGGGTAAAGAGAAGGAGAAGGGGAAAGGGGGAAGGAGAAGGAGGCAGAGAAGGAGAAGGGGAAGTAGAAGAGGAAGTAGAAGGGGAAGGGGAAAGGGATGAAGGAGAAGGGGAAGGAGTAGGAGAGGGGGGAAGGAGTAGGAGAAGGGGGAGGGGAAGGAGAAGGGAAAGGGAAGGAGTAGGAAAGGGAGGAGGACTAAGAGAAGGGGGAGGGGAAGGAGAAGGGGAAGGAGAAGGGGGAGTAGAAGGAAGGGGAAAGAGATGAAGGAGAAAGGGAAGGAGTGCAGAAGATGGGGGGGAGAGTAAGAGAAGGGGGAGAGGAAAGGGAAGGGGAAGGGGGAAGGAGAAGGGGAAGGGGAAGGGGAAGGAGAAAGGGATGGGTGAAGGAGAAAGGGGAAGGAAAAAGTGAAGGAGGAAGGGTAAGGAGAAAGAAAGGAGAAGGGGGGAAGGGGAAAGGGAAGGGGGAGGGGAAGGAGAAGGGGAAGGGAGAGGGGAAAGGGGAAGAAGAGTAAAGCGATGAAGAAGGGGAAAGGGGGAAGGAGAAGGGGAAGGGGGAGGGTAAAGGGAAGGGGAAGGGGAGGGTAAAGGGAAGGAGAAAGGGAGAGGGTAAAGGGAAGGACAAGGAAAAGGGGGAAAGGGGGAAGGAGAAGGGAAAGGACTAGGAGAAGAGGGGGAGTAGGAGAAGGGGGAGGGGAATGAGAAGAAAGGAAAGGGGGAAGGATTAGGGAAGAGGAAGGAGAAGGGGAAGTAGAAGGGGAAAGGGATGAAGGAGCAGGGGAAGGAGTAGGAGAAGGGGGAGGGGAAAGAGTAAGAGAAGGGGGAGGAGAAGGGGGAAGGAGAAGGGGAAGGAGAAAGGGATGGGTGAAGCAGAAAGGGGGAAGGGGAAGGGGAAGGGGAAGGAGAAAAGAAGGAGAAGAGGGGAAGGGGAAAGGGAAGGTGGAGGGGAAGGAGAAGGGGAAAGGAGAAGGAAAGGGAAGGAGAAGAAGGAGAAGAGTAAGGTGATGAAGAGGGAAAGGAGAAGGGGAGGGTAAAGGGAAGGAGAAGCGGAAGGGGGAGGGTAAAGAGAAGGGAAAAGGAAAGAGAAGGGGAAGGGGAAGGAGAAGGCGATGGGGAAAGGGGGGAAGGAGAATGAGAAGGAGTAGGAGAAGGGGAAGGAAAAGGAGAAGGGGGATGAGAAGGGGGAGGGTGAAGGAGAAGAGGAAAGGGGGAAGGGAATGAGAAGGGGAAGGGAAGGAGAAGGGGAAAGGAAAGGAGAATGAGAAGGGGAAGGGGAAAGGAGGGAAGGAGAAGGGGGAAGGGAAAAGGGGAAGAGAAGGAGAAGAGTGGACTGGCTTGATTCACATATTTACCTGCAATAAAAAAGGAGAAAAAGATTTACTATAGAGGAAGACCTCTATAAAATTACACACCTACTAAGGTGTGTAATTTAAATAACCTATGTAAGCTCATATAAAAACCGATACCCAATTTTGCATTACATTTGGCACAACCCTCGCACAAATATAATGAGAACAAATTTTGTCATTGTCTGATGTTAATTTAAAGCAGGGGTGTCCAACCTTTTAGGCTTCCTTGGCCACATTGGATGAAGAGGAATTGTCTTGGGCCGTACATTAAATACACTAACAATAAGGAGAGCTAATGAGCAGAAAAAGACAGGCAGATCACAAGTTAACAATCAGTGATATAGATAATGTACCTATCTGAGTAATAAAACTTCATTATTTTTTTTTATAAATGTAAAAGAGGGCAACATAAAACTAGTGCGATTTTTGGCACTGTTTTTGATAAACTAACACATCAATATTTGGTTCAATGGATATTCAGTAGTAGCAATTTGTCAATGAATTCTCAAGGTGCTCATCAGATATGTTGGGTGTTATGAGTAAGCACTGTCTATTCTCATCTGTACTCTATGCTTTTTATGCTGTGATTTTTTTTTTTTTTGCTTTGGATTTTTTGGAATACATCAATAAAGCAATCAACGTCCTGACGGAGTATGTGGTCATTCATCTTTATTTTCATCAGATATTTTGGTTCAAATTGTGCCCCTCCTGTGCTCTATCCTTAAAAATAATCGCTCACAAACACAGGTCCTGCAGATATAAATGAAGGAATAAGGCGTGATTGTGAAGTGCAGGGTATTTTTCTTTGGGAAGGTAAAACTTATAAAAGCCCAAGAGACACTTACAAATTTTTGTTCGGCCCCATGTGTTCGCTAAGTGTAAATGCAATTTTACAAAGATTTTATTAAAAAATTCAAGATTTTTATGTAAGCATATGATTTTGTGTTGCATAGCCACCTTGGGCAGCATTCGGCCCATGGGCCGCAGGTTGGACACCCCTGATTTAAAGCATACTTGTTCCACGACTCAACAATATTGACCAACATTTTCAATCAGAAATGGAAGCCCTTGTGTGTTTTTTCCCATGACACATTCCCTTCATCGAGCCAGTGTTGCCTTTTCTTGCGGTCGGCCTCTGTTCTTGTAATTATGGTTTTATGAGTCCAAAACGCGTCTGTTCAGACCTCCATCGACCACTTTACAATTTCCGGCCAATATTTACACTTGAGCGCTTGTGTTGCCTGTTTTATGTAAAACGAAAACCCCTTCCATAAACATGTACATAAATACATAAAGCCAAAACCAAAGGGCAGGAGTGTAAACAAATGTATCAACTTCGAGATACCGCAATGTTTCTTTTTTTTTTTTTTTTTCTATGTGTTCCAGTTGGATCTGTGTTATATACATTAGAACAATTCCGACCCCCCCCCCCAACTTCTTTCCCGACAAATTCACAGCCAGATGCCTGCGTTATTTTACAGCATGTATGACAGGAAGTAATATTTGTAATTTCCCATTCGGTGTCCCGGAATGCCGAGATTCCTGTGGTTTGTCTCCGGGTAGACAAGCCCCGGGTCTATTTATAGTTTGTGGTTCACGCCAAATTAAATGGCTGAATGTATGTTTCTGGGCGGTGGGCGGCTGCAGAGAGGACCTACATGTTTGTGTTGTTTGTGTTATTTTGTCGTAGATCCGAGGGCTGAGGTTGCTTGACTTCATTAAGACTTGGTGATTGCTCGTTGCTGGTGCCAAGTTGGAGCAGCCGTTTTTGTGTTTAAAGCGTTATTAAATCTAATTTATTATATTGCAGCTTACCAATTCTTAGATGTGATGGCTGCATTTGTTTTTTTTTTTTGTTTTTTTTTAGGCTTTCTTTCTTCTATTCTTCTATTTGCATCTGGTAATCCAGCCAGCAAGTTTGTTGTCTTTCAAAAGCGCAAGCTCTGAAGCAGAGTGTATCAGCGTACATGGATGAGACAAACCATTTAATAATGGTAGGGGTGGTAAAGTCAGCTTTATGACTTGTACCTACAGATATGCCTATAATAAGGCTTATCTATAGGTACAGTGAATATTTCCTAAACGTGTACTGTGTACTGTTATGGTAAAACAAACTAAAAAATAAAAATAAAATTATTAAAAAAGAATCAAATAAAAAGCAATCCAATCGCCCTGCGCACAGATAAATGGAAACATGCACATACAGCGTGCACATGTACTGTATGTAAACAGCAATTGCACCACATGTTAGGCATCACCGCACACATCAGAGTGAGAGCAATAATTCTGGGTCCATCATTCAAGGTTAACCCAAAACTGATAACCTGTAAAGGCATTTAAATTGTTGCCTATGGACGATTTTGGGTACCATAGTTTTTCGCCATTTTTAAAGCTGTGCTCAGTTTTAAGGATTGACATGTTTGGTATCTATTTGCTCAACACTACCACATCTTTTGAAATGGATGATATATTGTTTTTTTGTGCACTTAAATTAATCTTAGGGTCCTTTCACATGGATTTTGTCAGTTGCGTTAAGTAGGGGACATGTAAACAGTTTCCTAGCTAAAATTGAAGCAGAATGGGACAGATGTCAGTTTTGTAACAGGCATTCCCTGTTCAGTCTCAGGCTACATTTTGACAGCGGACAAATGTTACTGAACCTGTTAATACAAGTGCTACTGAACCTGATACTGCAAGTGTTACTCAGCCTGTTACTGCAAGTGTTACTCAGCCTATTACAACAAGTGTTACTGAGCCTGTTACAACAAGTGTTACTGAGCCTGTTACAACAAGTGTTACTGAACCTGTTACAACAAGTGTTACTGAACCAGTTACAACAAGTGTTACTCAGCCTGTTACAACAAGTGTTACTCAGCCTGTTACAACAAGTGTTACTGAGCCTGTTACAACAAGTGTTACTGAACCTGTTACAACAAGTGTTACTGAACCAGTTACAACAAGTGTTACTCAGCCTGTTACAACAAGTGTTACTGAACCTGTTACAACAAGTGTTACTCAGCCTGTTACAACAAGTGTTACTGAGCCTGTTACAACACGTGTTACTGAGCCTATTCACATTATTATTTCAACATGCGATTTTCATGCAATTCTGCCTGTTGCTTAGGGTCCTATACGAGTTTGTTGCTCGAAAAGAAGCTCCTGCTCCTTTTTGAGTGACAAGCTTCACATGAGTTGTGAAGGCGCGGCAAAGCCTCATTGCGTTTGGGGTGCCAGTGAAGGATGCGACGAGCTGCAATTGCCATGCAATTCGGGATTGCGGGCAGGAACTGCATTATGCCTGCGATCCCAAATCGCGAGATGTGAACGGGGCCTTACTGCAAGTGTTACTGAGCCTGTTACTACAAGTGTTACTAAGCTTGTTACTGCATGTGTTAACAAGCATGTTACTGTAAATTTTACTGAGCCTTTTACTACATGTGCTACTGAGCCTGTTACTCCAAATGTCAACAAGCCTGTTTCTACAAGTGCTACTAAGCCTGTTGCTACAAATATTACTGAGCCTGTTACTACAAGTAATACTGAGCCTGTTATTGCAAGTGTTACTGAATCTGTTACTACAAGTGCTACTCAGCTTGTTACTGCCACTAATACTGCACCTGTTACTGCAAGTGTTCCTATATATGTGCCTACAAGTGTTCTACACCTGTTGCCATAGTAATACTAGTGCTAATCTCCGTGTTATTAGTCTCCAGCAACCCCGTGATCCTCTAAACTGCATTCTTCTAAATACAATAACTCTTAACCCTTTGCGGACTCTGGGGTTTATTTACTAAAGCTGAAGAGTGCAAAATCAGGCTCACTTCTGCATAGAAACCAATCAGCTTCCAGGATTTATTGCCAAAGCTTAATTGAACAAGCTGAGGTTGGAAGCTGATTGGCTGCCATGCATGGCTGCACCAGATTCTGAGTGCTCCAGTTTTAGTAACTCAACCCCTCTGTGCATGCTGTTTCCTTTATTTGGGCACCCTACTGCTGGCCCCGTCCACACACAGGCAGCTAGACACAAAAGTACAATAGTGGCCAACTCTTGGAACTACAGTACACAGAGAGGCAGGCAAAAGATATTTTAGCCACCTTATCCCTTCAAGAGAGAGAAGTTCGGCAAGACAGAACAGTCCATGTTTTCAGGGGTCTTCGGGGTAGGATCCCTGTCAGGACCCAGGTCTGAACTTAGGAACTCTACTGTGTCTGGTGGTGTCTCTTCTTGCCGAGCCACCTGGAATGCTGAACAGCTCCCTGGACAAATCCTTGGATGACCTTGCCTTACATCTAGTTTTTCTTGAATCTTGAACGCTTTGTTCCTCCCATGAACTTTCTGATTTAAGCCATGTCTCTGCACTTCCTGTTTGCCAGATTATTGTGCTCTCTCCAGGCAATATCTCACTCCTGTCACTCCTGCTGCCCCCGCATCTCCGCTACCATTCATTGCCAACCTTTGGCTTATTCCTAGACTACGCTTCTGCTTCATCCAAACCTGCAACCACTCGTTACTGACCTTTGGCTGGTTTACTGACTATGCTTCTGCTTGATCCCTACCTGCGATATCTGCTGCTGGACCCTGTCTTGCATAACCTCCCTGTGAGGCGATCGTGAGGACCGTGACTTGGTACTTAAACACAGCAAAACCCACCTCCACCATCAGGAGCTCTGGTGAATACCAGTTAATACTAAGACTTAGGTGAGCCAACGCCATCTGCCAGGGTGACCTGCTTGTATGCCTATGCTGCTGGTTGGTGGGAGCCTCTCTACTGCTATAGCTACTGGTCTCCAAGTGTAACTCCAGACCATGAAAATCCCTTTCTCAAGGCAACATAGTTTTGATAAGAAACTGACATTTCAGGGGCCTCGCAGAGTCCCTTTTTCAAATGTCCCTTTAATATGTTGCTTTCAGAAAGGGACCCTATGAGGCCCCAAAACATAATTTTTTATACCTTTTGTAATAATGTCTTCAAAACAAACACGTGAAATGCAATTATTTAGAGTAATGGTGATTTTGCATCCCTAAAAGAATTCATGACTTGTATCTATTCAAATGAAAGATATATGAAAATTTCCATCATCCTTATCTATTGTAAGTAGATGTTATGGTTTTACTTGTATTTTCACCCTATAAATGTAGTACGGCCCCCTAAGGGACTGCTTGGATGTACCTGCTCATCTGCACTGCCATGACCTGATGAAAATTCCAGCCCACCTGACATTCCGGGTTCAGACATCTTTGCACCACCTTAAAGCAATAAGTCAGACAAATCTGTGTGTTTATGTTTTGATAATGTTTACTAGAACAGTTCAAAGAAGATATTTTCACAAAGAGGAGGCAATAGATCTGCTGAGTTCTTGGCAACAGCGCCAACTCAGCAAATAAATTCCCCCAAATAATACAAGCCAAGATATTTGCAGGTAAAACAGTCTATTATATACACAAGTACAGTGAAGTTCTGCTTGCACCTGGTAGGATAAACAGTTAAATGGTTTTCTAAAATTAAATAAATTTAAATTTGAATTTCTAAAGGGGGAAACCTCAGCCAGCCTATGAACCTTTGACGCTAAAGAGAGGTCAGACTTAATGGCAATGGTATAAGGGCCCTTGTAGCAATAATGACAGTAATGTCCCCATTGCAGATCTGATGGTCTTCACCGGCAGGCAATAGGGTTTCTTGAAATGGTAGAAGCTAAAGGTGTCTATGCACAGTGCTCAAGAATGGCTCAGTAAAGTACTCCCAAGGTAAAGATGTGCAAAGTGTCCCAGTGAACCCGTGAGAAAAGGATTTGTAAAGGTGGGCAATTGCCCTCTCACCAATGACCAGGTTGATTTAATGCGCTCCGGACAGCAGCTCCTGTAGCGACACACATGCAGCGGGTCCACCGTAGCGATCTCTGGATGCGAATCTCAGAACACAGGTTGGCAGGTGACCGAAGTGGTGCTGAATGGATGTCTGACGAACAGCAAGCAGTATCAGGCCCCTCTCATCCGGGTTGGAATGTCATACACCACGTGGTAGGCCGCAACCTCTCTCTCTCCATGCATGGAGTGGTCCGTCTCACATCAGGCTCAGGAGGAAGAGAGCGCAAGGCTTTGCTTTCTTATATAGTTCCTCCCAGCAATTTTTCCAATGGTAGCAAAGATCCCTGGAATATGTAGTCCAGCTACAGAGTCATGCACAGCAATTATCAGTCTGAGGAACTACTCATCCCACAATCCCTTTAGCTTGGCTCACAAACATGATGTCAGTTGATAACACTGGGCACTAGAGGGACATGCGATGCATGGAAATACCGGAGGATCACTGTACTTTATAATTGTAGTCCACATTGCTACATCAGGAAAATATGTTGAAATTGGGAAATATCAGCAAAACCTGTGAAGGCACAGATTTACAATCCAAGTTGATATCTGTACTGTTTATTGGACTGGAAACCAAGTAGTCAAACATCTGTACGGATGGAGAGAGCATGAAACCAAGGCACAGATTGGAAAGCGGAGGATTGGAAAAACCAACTCATAAATCGTCCAAGTCAATCCAGAAGTGTACAACATGGCAGGATTTTGGCTCGGAGCTGTCCACAAATTCCTTATTTCTGTCTTTCTAAAATCAATCAAAATTCTAAAAATAACAGCCTTCAAAAAAAAAGAAAGTCTTCTCCCCTTGGCAATACATCAAGCGGCTGCTTTTTTCTGCTATTTTTAGCGGTTGGGACCTGCGTTGGCTGTTTTTTTGGAGTCGAAATATTCCTGGATTATTTTTTATTCCTCCACGGTGGTTTTCTTGAAACAACCAAGCATATTAATAGGTGTTTGGCTCGAGTCTCAATGAACTGGCTATCGGGTAAGATGGCGTTCCGTTCGCGGTGATTAATGTCCGTGTTGTCGCGTTGGATGGAGGAATTTTTTGCCTCATGTTAGCACATGAGGTCATTATTACAAACAGGCAGTCTGGTACAGAATTTGGAAACATGGAATGTGTGTGTGGTATGGAAGAGCTGATGGAAAGCACAGAGGGCCGGATAAGCAGGATTGTGACCTTAATTCATTATTATTATGCAGTGGTTTCCAGTCCTGGATGATGACTTCCTCACTTGTTCTAAAATACAGGTCAAGCCTTCTGAAGATTTCACTTCTTTATTGAAGGGTATTTAAAGGAGAATTACAGATATGGCATGGCTGACCTAATGTGTTCACAATGCAGCTGGGCAGCCACTCGGCATGGGACCCAAGAGCCAGTGGAAATTACTGGATTAGCAGTGCCTACTTCAAAGATTTCCAGATTTCAGTGGCATCAGCCATGCATAGTTACATTGGTCCAAGCTGGACCAAGAACTACCCACGATGCTTACATTATGGTTCCCCAAAACAAAATAAATTATTAATGTGGATAACCTTACAACGAAGTTGAAGGTTAAAGAGAAAAGATTCAGGTGCACATGATTCTATTGGATTGAGTTGAGTATAAAACAGTACTTTACCGGTAACATTAGCCACCTGGTCTCCCCTTTCCCCGACTTGACCTCCTTATTACGTGTGAGTGACCTGCCCTGGTGCCCCCCCATCTCTTTCCTTCCTTATTTCTCATGGTTGTTCTAATTCTCTACTGGTATAATTCTCTCTTCTGAAGCATATAATGAGACTGGAGGGTGGTCATGTTTTTGATTTTTTTTATAATGTTCTGGGTGGCTGTGAGTATCACCAGTTTCTTCTATGAAACGTTTAACGTATAATTTAGTGTGTTTTTCACTTGAGTATGCTTGTTGTGCATGTTGCAGCACTTGAGTATGGAAAAGCTCTGGGGCCATCCTAAAATGTTTTAAATACAATCTGAGTTTGAAATTGTTTAAAACATTTTAGAATGGGCCCAAGTCTCTTCCATAATGTCTTTGTGTGTGTGTATCTTACAGAACTCAGTGGGAGGTACTACATTAATGCTCATTGCTCATATAATCTCATAAATCCCAATCCTCCTATTAGAGACTAATGCATTTATAAATTCAGAATTCTGACTTTGGCAACTCAGAATTCTGACTTTGGCAACTCAGAATTCTGACTTTGGAAACCCAGAATTCTGACTTTGAAAACTCAGAATTCAGAATTCTGACTTTGGCAACTCAGAATTCTGACTTTGGAAACCAAGAATTCTGACTTTGAAACCGAGAATTCTCACTTTGAAACTGAGAATTCTGATTTGTAATCTCAGAATTTGGACTCTGAAACTCAGAATTCTGACTTTGAAACCTGGAATTTTGACTTTGAAACTTGGAATTCTGACTTTGAAACTTGGAATTCTGACTTTGAAACTTAGAATTCTGAGTTTGAAACTCAGAATTCTGCCATTTAATCTCAGAATTATGATTTTCAATCTCAGAATTCTGACTTTCAATCTAAGAATTGTGTTTAATAAATTTTAGCATGGCTCAAACTTGTAATCTCAGAATTCCGACCTTGAAACTCAGAATTCTGACTTTGGAAACCAAGAATTCTGACTTTGAAACTGAGAATTCTTATTTTAAAAACTGAGAATTCTGATTTGTAATCTCAGAATTCCGACCCTGAAACTCAGAATTCTGACTTTGGAAACCAAGAATTCTGACTTTGAAACTGAGAATTCTCATTTTAAAAACTGAGAATTCTGATTTGTAATCTCAGAATTCTGACTTTGAAACTTGGAATTTTGACTTTGAAACTTGGAATTCTGACTTTGAAACTCATTTTAAAAACTGAGAATTCTGATTTGTAATCTCAGAATTCTGACTTTGAAACTTGGAATTTTGACTTTGAAACTTGGAATTCTGACTTTGAAACTCAGAATTCTGCCATTTAATCTCAGAATTCTGACTTTCAATCTCTGAATTGTGACTTTCAATCTAAGAATTGTGTTTAATAAATTTTAGCATGGCTCAAACTTGTAATGTCAGAATTCTGACCTTGAAACTCAGAATTCTGACTTTGGAAACCAAGAATTCTGACTTTGAAACTGAGAATTCTGATTTATAATCTCAGAATTCTGACTTTGAAACTCAGAATTCAGACTTTGAAACCTGGAATTTTGACTTTGAAACTCAGAATTCTGACTTTGAAACTCAAAATTCTGCCATTTAATCTCAGAATTCTGATTTTCAATCTCTGAATTCTGACTTTCAATCTCTGAATTCTGACTTTCAATCTAAGAATTGTGTTTAATAAATTTTAGCATGGCTCAAACTTGTAATCTCAGAATTCTGACCTTGAAACTCAGAATTCTGACTTTGGAAACCAAGAATTCTGACTTTGAAACTGAGAATTCTCACTTTGAAACTGAGAATTCTGATTTGTAATCTCAGAATTCTGACTTTGAAACCTGGAATTTTGACTTTGAAACTCAGAATTTTGAGTTTGAAACTCAGAATTCTGCCATTTAATCTCAGAATTCTGACTTTCAATCTCAGAATCCTGACTTTCAATCTAAGAATTGTGTTTAATAAATTTTAGCATGGTTCAAACTTGTAATCTCAGAATTCTGACCTTGAAACTTAGAATTCTGACTCTGAGCCTAGATTTACACATACACGATACCAGACATGGCATGTTATTCGCACCCGCACCGCAGGTGCCGATCATATCCGATGTCTGTGCAATGCGAGTTCAGCCATACAGTTGTATGGCTGAACTAGCATTAGATTTGCATAAAAAAGTGCTGGGACTTGTTTCCCTGTACTGAAATCAGATCGCATAGCTGTTCTCACCTATGTGATCCAATTCCTGTGCGAGTTCACAGTTCGCATTGAGATCTGTGAACCGATCTGGGGGTGTCATTAACAATGTATTGACACCTGCAGCGGTTCGCAGAGGGCAGTGTGAACTGCCTGCGTGAGAAATGCGATGCAGGAACCGGTGCTGTAATCGCGTTGGTTCCCGCATGGCACAAGTGTGAACCTAGGCTAAAACACAGTATTGTGTTTAAAACTTTTAGAATGGTCGCAGATTTCTTCCATACTTGAGAACTTCCTTTACCTCGGTGTACTGGAAAGTTTCCTGTGTCCTCCACCAGGAATAAACTAAATCTAACTTGCCAGGTATTCAGATCTCAAGCGGCATAATAGAGGCCAATAAACACCTTGGTAAGTTGCCACCATGCAGGACCATTCCAAATTTTTTATACCTTTGTTTGTAATCAGGAATCCAATATGTCACCTCCACCACAGGGTATATATAAAATATGAACTGCAAATACAGTAGTGTGCGAAAATTGGTTCCACCAATTTTATTCAAAAATATTGTATAAAATGTTACATTAAAAAACATAAAATTCTTAACCAACCAATTTGTAACAGCTGTGGGGTGAAGTAGAACACATTTTGAGCTGTGTATGGCCATGTCTAGGGCCATCCCCCGAAAAATTATCCATCTGTTTGTCTAGCTATTGTTCCATTGACACCTGCTATTCCTTTTATCATTGCTATTGTTTTTCATTTGAACATCAATTTCAGTTAAATGGCATCACAGCTCAAATTATTTACCAGATTCGCTCTGAACTAACTGCCGACTCTGCAACTGTTTTCCTGGAATCACATAATGTTTTCTTCTACTCAGTAAATGAAGGAACATTAGAAATGATTCATTTGTATTCATGTGTGGAATCTCGGGCTTACAATCCAGAGAATCTATCTATCTATCTATCTATCTATCTATCTATCTATCTATCTATCTATCTATCTATCTATCTATCTATCTATCATATCATATCTATCTATCTATCTATCATTATATCATCTTTCTATAGATCGATTGTCCTATCTATATTATATATATTGTATAAAATCTCTCTCTCCCTGTCTTCTCTCTCCGCGCTCTTTCTCCCCCCTCTTTCTGTTTTCTCTCTCCTTTTTCTATCTCTCATTCTTTCTCTCTCTCTCATTCTTTCTCTCTCTCTCTTCTTCTCTCCTCTCTCTCTCTCTCCTCCCATCTCTCTCTCCCCCCCCCCCCGCTCTTTCTCTCTCTCCTCCCCCTCTCTCTCTCCCCCATCTTTCCCCTCTCACTTTCTCTGTTTCTCTCTCTCTTCTTACATCTCCCCCTCCCCACTCTCCCTTATATATTCCCCCCCTCTCTCTCCATATATATATATATCCCCTCTCTCTTCCCCTCTCTCTGTTTCTGTTTTTTTTCCCTCGCTCTCCTCCAATCTCTCTTTCCCCCCCTCTCTCTTTCTCGTTCCCCCCCACACCCTTCTCTTTTTCTCTCTCTCTATCTATCTCCCCTCTCTTTCTCGCTCTCTCTTCCCTCTTTCTGTTCCCTCTCTCTCTGTCTTTCTTTCTCTCTCTGTTTTTCTCTCTCTCCCCACCCTCTTTTTCTTTCTCCCCCCTCTCGTTCCTCCTCTCTCTTTCTCGCTCCCACTCTCTCTCCCTCTCTTTCTTATGTCTCTTTCTCCCCTTTCTCTCCCCCCTCTCTCTCTCTCTATTTCCCCCTCTATTTCTCTATCCCGCTTCCCCCTTTCTCTTTTTCTCACTCTTTCACCCCTCTCTCTGTTTCTCTCTCTTGTTTCTCTCTCTCTGTTCTCTTTCTCTCTCTGTTCTCTTTCTCTCTCTGTCTTTCTTTCTCTCTCTGTCTTTCTTTCTCTCTCTGTCTTTCTTTCTCTCTCTGTTTCTCTCTCTCGTCCCATATCTCTCCCCCCCTCTCACTTCCCCCTCACTTCTCTTTCTCTCTCTCCGTGCTCTCTCTTTATGATCTTTTAATTTCACTAACCTCTTCATGGTAAAAATGTATATATTGTAAATAATCTTTTAATTTCTTTTTTTCTTTCTCTCTTCCTCTCTCTGTTTCTCTCTATCTGTCTCTCTTCCACATCTCTCTCTTCCTCCCTCCTCCTCGCTCTCTCCCCCTATCTCTCTCTCTATTCCCCCCCCCCCCGCTCTCTCTCCCCCCTCTCTCTCTTTCTCCCCCCCTTCTCCCTCTCTCTCTCTTCCTCTCATACTATATTAACTTTTAATTTTAATTTTACTTTTATATGATAAAATCTATCTATCTATCTATCTATCTATCTATCTATCTATCTATCTATCTATCTATCTATCTATCTATCTATCTATCTATCTATCTATCTATCTATCTATCTATCTATCTATCTATCTATCTATCTATTTATCTATCTATCTATCTATCTCTTTCTAATCCTCATTTTTCATTCTAAATATTGCGGCCTTAGCCAAAACATTTTCTTTCTTTTCAGTTTTGGATAGACATCTTGTAGTGTAAATGCTTTGCTCTAGTTTGTATTGAAGTCTGTGACCCCACTGGGGAGATTACACTTCATCTCCTGTCCCTGAGACAACAGGACAATAAATAATGTTAGTGTTTATCACAGGGACAGGCAACCACACAATAATATTATCCCAACAAAGATTCTTGCCTTTCCCCCATTAGTCATTTGTTGCAATTTGTAGTTGGAGTTAGAGTTCTTCTTTAACCGCTTCCGGACCACCAGCAATACATTTACTGCAGGTGGGCGACACAGGCAGGCTGGATCATGTACCAGTACGTCAACCAGCCTGTTCCGGGTTTGGGATGAGCAGCGTGCCGGGTATCATGTGATCGCTATAATTGGTCATAGGGATCACATGATAACAATGTAAACAAACTGTCATGAATGGATTTTCATTCATAAACAGCTTGCTAATGGTTGTGATCTGTGATTGGTCCAAAGAAATCACATGATTCCTGGATACCTGCACCATGTGATTAAGTGTAACCAATCACAGATCACAACCATAAGCAAGCTGTTCATGAATGTTAACCCATTTATGACAAAACTATTACTTATACGGCTAAAACATATTACTTATCCCTGTATAAGCATTAACAGTGTAAAAAAATAAAAATAAACCATCATCAACCCCCCCCCCCCCCCAGAGTAGTAAAGTATCACTACTTTATTTTTTTTTATTTATTTCAGGTACTTAAATAGCGCCTTCAATTTACATATACATTATACATTCACATCAGTCCTTGCCCTCAAGGAGCTTATAATCTAAGGTCCCTAACTCACATTCATACATACATATACTAGGGACAATTTAGACTTGAGCCAATTAACCTCTTGATGAGAGGATGTACAAAAAAAATATAAAAATGAAAAAAAAAGTTTTAAAAATATTAAAAAAATTAAATAACATTTTTTTTTTAAATTATTATTTTTTTTTTTCATACAGTCACCAGTCAGTGTGATCACCCTGATCAGATGATGAACCTGTACTACACTAGTGACAGTATGTGAAAAAATAAAAAATGTGAAAAAAAAAAACAATTTTATTTAATTTCTTCATTTTCCAAAAAAAATGTTACAAAAAATTACAACTTCCATAAACTCGCCATGCCTCTTACTAAATACCTTGGACTGTCTATTTTCCGAAAAGGGGTCATGATGGGGGGTATTTGTACTGTTCTAACATTTTTGGGCCTCAAGAAATGAGATGAGCCGTCAGTACATGCGGTGTGATCAATTTTTTAAATAATATAGTTTGTAGACTCTAAACTTTCACACAAACCAATTAATATACACTAAATGGGATTTTTTTTACTTTTTTTACCAAAAAAAAGGAAGCTGAATACATTTTGGCCTAAATTTATGAAGAAATTTGATTTTATTGCATATGTTTTGTAACGGAAAGTAGAAAATATTGTTTTATTTTTCAAAATTTTCGGTCTTTTTTGTTTATATAATAAAAAAAAAAACATCCAGTGGAGATCAAATACCACCAAAAGACAGCTCTATTTCTGGGAAAAAAATGATATAAATTTAATTTGGGTACAGTGTTGCATGACCGCGCAATTACCAGTTAAAATAGCGCAGCGCTGAATAGCAAAGAATGCCCTGGTCATGAAGGGGGTAAAGCCTTTCCGGAGGTCAAGTGGTTAAAGTTGAGGACTCTGTGTTGTTTTCAGCCTGCACTTATTATGCATGTAACCAGCGTGTTCATGTTTGGGCTCTGACAGACATCTTCTACACATGTGGTTGAGATAACATTTAAATAATAAAAAAAAAATGCTGATTCGGCCTTGGTGAGCTGCGATACATGGCAAGCCATATTTTCCATGGCCCTCAGCTGCTTTTCATCATGAAATCAGATGCAGGTTTTCTGAAAAGCTGGAAAATGGTTTGACTGTTTTTTCTGTTTTTTTCCTGTTGGTCATGTGATCATCTTAGTGTTTTGTGTACATTAATCATTTTTATGTGTTAAAATCGAAGATAAGGACAAGATCCTAATAGAAAACATTTGATACTAAGATACAAAAGTATACATAGTATAATAAACAGGGATCTGCATTTAAAGCGGTATTAAACCCAAAAAAACGAATATATATATATGTATATATATATATATATATATATATATATATATATATATATATATATATATATATATACATACATATATATATATATACATAAATATATATATACATAAATATATATATACAGTATCTCACAAAAGTGAGTACACCCCTTACATTTTTGTAAATATTTAATCATAACTTTTCATGTGACAACACTGAAGAAATGACACTTTGCTACAATGTAAAGTAGTGAGTGTACAGCTTGTATAACAGTGTAAATTTGCTGTCCCCTCAAAATAACTCAACACACAGCCATTAATGTCTTAACCGCTGGCAACAAAAGTCAGTACACCCCTAAGTGAAAATGTCCAAATTGGGCCCAATTAGCCATTTTCCCTCCCCGGTGTCATGTGACTCGTTAGTGTTACAAGGTCTCAGGTGTGAAGGGGGAGCAGGTGTGTTAAATTTGGTGTTATCGCTCTCACTCTCTCATACTGGTCACTGGAAGTTCAACATGGCTCCTCATGCCAAAGAACTCTCTGAGGATCTGAAAAAAAGAATTGTTGGTCTACATAAGGATGGCCTAGGCGATAAGAAGATTGCCAAGACCCTGAAACTGAGCTGTAGCACGGTGACCAAGACCATACAGTGGTTTAACAGGGCAGGTTCCACTCAGAACAGGCCTCGCCATGGTCGACCAAAGAAGTTGAGTGCCCGTGCTCAGAGTCATATCCAGAGGTTGTCTTTGGGAAATAGACGTATGAGTGCTGCCAGCATTGCTGCAGAGGTTGTAGGGGTGGGGGGTCAGCCTGTCAGTGCTCAGACCATACGCCGCACACTGCATCAAATTGGTCTGCATGGCTGTCGTCCCAGAAGGAAGCCTCTTCTAAAGATGATGCACAAGAAAGCCTGCAAACAGTTTGCTGAAGACAAGCAGACTAAGGACATGGATTACTGGTACCATGTCCTGTGGTCTGATGAGACCAAGATAAACTTTTTTGGTTCAGATGGTGACAAGCGTGTGTGGCGGCAACCAGGTGAGGAGTACAAAGACAAGTATTTCTTGTCTACAGTCAAGCATGGTGGTGGGAGTGTCATGGTCTGGGGCTGCATGAGTGCTGCCGGCACTGGGGAGCTACAGTTCATTGAGGGAACCATGAATGTCAACACGTACTGTGATATATTGAAGCAGAGCATGATCCCCTCCCTTCAGAGACTGGGCCGCAGGGCAGTATTCCAACATGATAACGACCCCAAACACACCTCCAAGATGACCACTGCCTTGCTATAGAAGCTGAGGGTAAAGGTGATGGGCTGGCCAAGCATGTCTCCAGACCTAAACCCTATTGAGCATCTGTGGGACATCCTCAAACGGAAGGTGGAGGAGCGCAAGGTCTCTAACATCCACCAGCTCTGTGATGTCATCATGGAGGAGGGGAAGAGGACTCCAGTGCCAACCTGTGAAGCTCTGGTGACCTCCATGCCCAAGAGGGTTAAGGCAGTGCTGGAAAATAATGGTGGCCACACAAACTATTGACACTTTGGGCCCAATTTGGACATTTTCACTTAGGGGTGTACTCATTTTTGTTGCCAGCGGTTTAGACATTAATGGCTGTATGTTGAGTTATTTTGAGGGGACAGCAAATTTACACTGTTATACAAGCTGTACACTCACTACTTTACATTGTAGCAAAGCGTCATTTCTTCAGTGTTGTCACATGAAAAGATATAATAAAATATTTACAAAAATGCGAGGGGTGTACTCACTTTTGTGAGATACTGTGTATATATATATATACAGTGACGGAAAAAAGTATTTGATCCCCTGTTGATTTTGTACATTTGCCCACTGACACAGAAACGATCAGTCTATAATTTTAACGGTCGGTTTATTTTAACTGTGAGAGACAGAATAACAACTAAAATATCCAGAAAAAGTTATAAATTGATTTGCATTTAATATCTGATCCCCTATTAATCAGCAATATTTCTGGCTCCCAGGTGTCTTCTATAGAGGTAACGAGCTGAGATTAGGAGAGCTCTGTTAAGCCCAGGTTCACATTGCTGCGGGTTAGAAATTGGGCGAGTTCAGCCTTAACCCGGCAATGCAGTCCGACATCAGGGGCGATTTGACAGACATCTGTGCGGGTTCCTGCACAGATGTCTATTGAAATTGCACCCGAAGTCACCAAAAGTAGTACAAGAACTACTTTTGGGAATCGGTGCGGGGATCGGTGCGGCAATAGCCGCCAATTTGGCATGGGATTTGACATGTCAAATCGCATGCCAAATCGGACCAATGTGAACCTAGGCTTAAGGGAGTACTCCTAATCTCAGCTTGTTACCTGTATGAAAGAAACCTGTCCACAGAAGCAATCAATCAAATTCCAATCTCTCCACCATGGTCAAGACCAAAGAGCTGTCCAAGGATGTCAGGGACAAGATTGTAGACCTACACAAGGCTGATTGTTTGTGAAATCAGGTAAGGAAAGGGGTAAAAAAAGGGGGAAGAGTGGAAAAAAGCAGAAAAAGAGTGGGATAAGTAGAGAAGAAAAGAAGGGGAGTCCGTCCGGGGATCTACTACCCAGCCGTTCCTGGAGTCAGCACCTTATGTCTGGGACCTGCAAATAGGCAAGCCAAGGAGACCATATTTTGTCGAAGAGGCGTTGTTTGTCTCGCAAGACACTAACCAATATTTCATTTAGCATTATCCACGTGAGGTTACGCTTCATTAAGGCTATATCTATAAGTGGGCTTTTCCAGGCGGTCGCAATGGCAATTTTGGCCGCCAGGACCATGAAATAAATGAAGGTCTGTGTGTGTCTCAAAGACGTTGTTGACTGGTTTTATTCAGTAGGGCAATACTTGCACCTTTGATAATTTTGACTGACGTAACTGAAAAAATAAAAGAGCCAATCAGCTACTAACTTCAGCTTGTTCAATTACGCTTTGACAATAAATCCTGGAAGCTGATTGGTTCCTATGCAGAGCTTCACCAGATTTGCATAGGCTCTCCAGTTTTAGTAAATAAACCGGTCTCAGAATGTGCACTGGCTATGACGTAATCCCGGATCCCCTCGCTATGACATCATCATGGTTAAATAATCCTTATCTTTCTGCCTCGAAGAAGACACAATGCTCCTCTGTGTATTTCTTCCTTCCTAAATTTCCCATCTACCGCACAGCGTGTTAATGGTTCCCGCAGGGCCCGAGCACCTGAAGGTCGATCTTCTCCTTTCGGTTGCCAAAACCAACATGACCGTCCGTGGTTCCCATTTTTCTTCTTTTTTTCGTTTTTTCAAAGCAATTTCTTTCACGTGCGTGTTTGACAACAAGAGCCCTGAACGAAATTTTCATTTTGGAGCATGTTGCAATTGAATCCATTCTTCTTTGTGGTGTTTCTTAGAAAGAGTTGTGACCTTGGGAGTGCAGCCAAACTTATGGGTTATGGGCTGTTTCTGCTCTGCTTTTCTTTTCTTTTTTTTAAGTCCTAATGGAAAGAATTATTCTAAAATTGCTTAGCATGTTTTAACTTAAAAAACAATTTCTCTGGTGCTTACACATGATTAATAACATACGGGAAGAAGACAAGCTTTCTTTTTTTTTTTTTTTTGGAGGACCTAGCGTCTCGTGAAATTCTGCACCCCCCATTATAATAAAATAAATAAATATTGCGCTAAAAAGGAAAAAAGAAAAAAAAAAAGTTTCTATCTGCGGTTATTGACTGTTGATAATGGATTTGGGCTGGACATATGGATGATGATAGATAAATCACTTTGCCGCACAGAAGGGAGGGCGGCCGATGACAAGATAATGCATCTCGTAAGGCCGAACCGAGGAACCACACCAAGTTAGTCACAGACAAATGGCTTGAAATATTACACTGTGTCAACCTGCGGGTCTAAAGAGAAGGCGAAATCCACATCCTCTGTCCGGAAGGATAGAACCGAAGAAAAGCTGAACTCAGATTAATGCAGCTCCTTAATTATTAATAAATTATTAAATGTAATCAGTGTAAGAACCTGAATCTGAGTTGGTGTCCATCTCTAGGGCATGGCTACTCAACCTGTGGCTACTCAAGCTGTTGCGAAAACTACCAAGTTCCATGAGGCATTTCAAGATTCAAAGTCACAAGCATGACTCCTAAAGGAAGAGGTAATGGTGGGACTTGTAGTTAGGCAAAAGCTGGAGGGCCACAGGTTGAGCACCCGTGTTCTAAGGGCCCGTTTACACTTGCTTTAACCACTTCAGAAGAATTTACCCCCCTTCCAGACCGGGCCATTTTTTGCGATACGGCACTGCGTCGCTTTAACTGACAATTGCGCGACCGTGCGACGTTGTACTCAAACAAAATTGACGTCCTTTTTTTCCCACAGATAGAGCTTTCTTTTGGTGGTATTTGATCACCTCTGCGTTTTTTATTTTTTGCGCTATAAACAAAAAAAAAGAGCGACAATTTTGAAAAAAAAAAAAAAACACTATTTTTTACTTTTTGCTATAATAAATATCCCAAATTAAAAAAAAAACGAAAAAAAATGTTCCTCAGTTGGCTTTTGGGGCTATAGCCCCGAATCTGGGGCCCATAGCCCCGAGTCTCTGCAGGGGTCCCCAAGGGGAGGGAGGCTCTCTGGGGACCCTGATTTTAAGGGGGAGGCTATCTGGGGACCCTGATTTAAGGTGGAGGCTCTCTGTGTACCCTAATGTAAGGGGGGCTTCTGGGAACCCTGATGTAAGTGGGGGGCTCTCTGGGGACTCTGATGTAAGTGGGGGGCTCTCTGGGGACTCTGATGTAAGGAGGAGGCTCTCTGGGGACTCTGATTTAAGGGGGGGCTCTCTGGGGACCCTGATGTAAGGGGGGCTCTCTGGGGACCCTGATGCCAGTGGGAGGCTCTCTGGGGATATATACACACACACATATATTACTGTATATATATATATGTGTGTATGCCCGCCCAAGCGTATGACTTTCTTTACTACGCTGGTATGGGCTGTAGCCCCAGATCTTATGTAGACCTAGCAACGCCCCTGGCAATAAGCGTATATTGATTGGCTTGCGCAAAAGTTATTTCGCCTACAAAATAGGTTGTTGATTTGTGGCATTTTTTTTATTAAAATTTTTTTTTTACTAGAAATGGCGGCGAACTGCGATTTTTATCGGAGACATTTTATCTGCAACATTGCGGCGGACTGATCGGACACTTTTTTGAAACCATGGACATTTATACAGTGATCAGAGCTAAAAATAGCCACTGATTACTGTATAAATGTCACTGGCAGGGAAGGTGTTAACACTAGGGGGCGATCAAGGGGCTCCCTCACTGTGTGTTCTAACTGTGGGGAGATGAGACTGACTGGGGGGAGGAGACCAATCGGTGTTCCTATATACTAGGAACACATGATCTGTCTCCTCTCCCCTGAGAGAGGAGACTGTTCCCTTATCCTCAGCATTTCATGGAGGAGGTCTTATGGCGGAGAGATGTCTACCTAGGATTCAACTGGTCCATTCAAACAAAGCGCATTTTGACCTACTGTAAAAAGTGGTCAAACACCTCTGGTGAGTTGCCATCTACCTCATGAGCACTCGTGGTGAAGCTTGTATTTGAAGGAACATCAAACAAGAAGATTTCATATCTATATTTATATGGTGTTGGGATTGTCACTTTGGACTTTATTCGTTTGCTTTTTTTTTTGCACATGGTATATTTATACCAATTTCTATGATGTATTCTTTCATTTCTTTCATGATGTTTTATAGCGCCAACACCTTTACCTTTGTTCATTCACATTCATATCTAATACCTGATAGACCGGGGGGGGCTGTCTCCTGTTGTGCCTCCAGGAAAGAAGCAGTGGCGGCTGGTGCTCAATATTTTGGGGGGGGGGGGGGTGGTGAACAAACCTTCCCCCCTTACTCGCACCGCCAACACCCCCCCACCCCCGCGTGGGAGATGGACGTGAAGGCAGGGGTTTAGAGGCCTTACTATGAGGAGGAAGGTGACTTGGAGGAAGATGACACAGAGGCCTGCTGCTCCTCGCTCCATGAGGATCCGGGATGAGCCGGGACTTCTCCTCCCGGACGAACAGGAAGTGGGTCCTGAGACCCGATTGGCCGGAAGTCCTAAGACTCCCTGGCCAATCGGGTCTCAGGACCCGCTTCCTGATTGGCCGGGAGGAGAATCAGGAAGACAATAGCAAATATTAATTCACTATTGTCACACAACTGGGTGGGCTCAAGGTTCAGTGCTCTGTGACCCTTTTATGAAGCCATTTAGAGCCCCAGGCTCTAATCATGTGCTTAAAAAAAAAAAAAAACCCCATTGAAATCCATGCGTCCGGCATCCTGCATGTAAATTAGGGGTCCGGGCGCATGGATTAGGGGGGGCGGCGCCCCTGTGCCCCTTTATAGACGGGCCGCCACTGGACAGAAGGGAAATCTCTTACCTTTCCATGATCTTTTTTTTACTCTATTAGTCTGGTCTTGCCCTTTTTTTCAAATCATACTGATGGTTATAAAGGGATCAATAAAATAAAAAAATGATATGTTCTTTTACAACTGAGGCCTTATTCAAACGAGTGGCCGAAGGTGGTATAAACAGGCACTTGAGAAGGGGTTTCACTGCCCCCCCTGACCACCCACTTAAAGTCCCCAATAGCTCCGGCGCGATCTGTCACCCGCCATGTCTACCGGACACAGCCGATGCCAGATAACTGTACCGCCCAACAGCCGGTACCATGTGATTGCTGTGGCCAATCACAGCAGATCACATGACAGTTGTACGAAATGAAAGGCTTTTTTTTTTTTTACATGCCTTTCATTGCGTGCTATTCTGATGGGCTTTGTGATTGGTCACGGGAATCACATGGTACAGACAGGGCCAATCACGGATTATCTGTACCATGTGATTATAGCTGTGGCAAATCACAGCTCTTCACAATAGTAAACACCAAATGAGTAGTTTTCAAATGGTTGCTTATAACTGTAAAATGCACAGTTATAAGCAATCATAAAAAAAATGTGTAAATAAATAAAAAAAATAAAAAAGTCCTCATCACCTCCCAAGAAAAGTACAGTATTACTGTGGTAACATTGTATTGCTTTGGTCACTGCATGTAAAAAATTATTGTAAAAAAAAAGAAAAAAAATGTAATAAATCCTGTATAATAATAATAATAATAATAATAATAAAAATGTTTTAAATATATAAAAAAAATGTAATTTTCCCAAAAAATTGTGACATAAAATTACAACTTCAAAAAACTCGCCATGTCTCTTACTAAATACCTTGGACTATCTATTTGGGGTATATTTGTACTGTCCTGACATTTCCGGACCTCAAGAAATGAGGCAGGATTGATCAATTTTCAGATATATCCCATAGTTTGTGAGCTCTATAACTTTCCTACAGACTATATAGTATACTAGACATGTGCAGAACAAAAAAAAAATAGTTTCATTTCGATTTGTTATTTAAATAATTTTGTTTAGTTAAATTCGTTTAATCCATTTAATTTTTTTTCGGAATTTGTTTTTTTTATTCATATTCAAATCGATTCAAAGTTTTCCAATTTCCAAAGAGAATAAAATAGAATAGAAAATAAAGGAACAGAATAGAAAAAAAAATTGAATAGAATAGAGAATAATATAACAGAAAATAAAAAAAATTGAATATAATAGAGTAAAATAGAACAAAATAGGGTAGAAAAAAAAAAAAAAACTGAATAGAATAGAATAGAAGTGAATAGAATAGAATAAAAAAAGACTAGAATAAAATAGAAAGATTATAACCATCTTCTGAAATTCAAATAGAATAGAAAAGAACAGAATTAAAAAAAAAATAGAATATAATAGAATAGAAATAATATAACCATTTCCCAAAATTCAAATGGAATCAATTTGAATTTGAATAGAATAGAAAAGAATAGATTAAAATAGAATAGAAAATAACAGATTAGTATAGAAAAAAAAACAATAGAATAGAATAAAATGAATATGACCATTTTCCAATTCTAATCTATTTTCTTTTCTATTCAAATTTGAATTGATTCTATTTGAATTTTGGGAAATGATTATATTCTTTCAATTCTATTCTATTGTTTTTTTTTTATTCTATTGTTTTTTGTTTATTCTATTCTATTCTTTTCTATTCTATTATTTTATTTTATTTTCTATTCTATTCTTTTCTATTCTATTCAAATTCAAATTTATCCTATTCGAATTTCGGAAGATGGTTATATTATTTCTATTTTATTCTATTCTATTCTGGGGTTTTTTCTATATTATTCTGTTATTTTCTTTTCTATTCTAATCTATTCTTTTCTATTCTATTCAAATTCCAATTGATTTTATTTGAAATTTGGGAAATGGTTATATTCTATTTTATAGTTTTTTTTTAATTTTATTCTATTATGGTCTATTCTATTTTTTATATTTCTATTCTATTCTTTTCTTATGTATTCAAATTCAAATGTATTCTTTTAAAATTGGAATTTCAGAAGATGGTCATATTCTATTTTATTCTATTCTATTTGTTTCTATTCTAGTCTATTCTGTTCTTTTATTTTCTAGCTTATTTTGTTCTGCTTTACTCTATTATATTCTTTTCTTTTATTTTCTGTTATATTCTTTTCTAGTCTATTTTTTCTATTCCTCTATTTTCTATTACATTTTATTCTCTTTGGAAATTGGAAAACTATTCAAATTCGAAAACGTTTGGAATTTGAAATACTATTCGAAAGCTTTTCGAATTCGAAAAACTATTCGAATTCTAAAAGTATTTGAATACGATTTGATTTTTTTTCTGTTATTTCGGATTAATTTAAACTCGGTGCTGTTGTAAAACGAAAATTTGTTCCAGATTTCAATTTGGAATGAAACTAACTGCACATGTCTATAGTATACACCTGCAATCTGTACCATACATACTCCTGACACCTACACTCTGTACCATATATACTCCGGACACCTACACTCTGTACCATACATACTCCTGACACCTGCACTCTGTACCATACATACTCCTCACACCTACACTCTGTACCATACATACTCCTGACACCTACACTCTGTACCATACATACTCCTCACACCTATACTCTGTACCATACATACTCCTGACACCTACACTCTGTACAATACATACTCCTGACACCTACACTCTGTACTATACATACTCCTGACACCTACACTCTGTACAATACATACTCCCGACACCTACACTCTGTACTATACATACTCCTGACACCTACACTCTGTACCATACATACTCCTGACACCTGCACTCTGTACCATACATACTCCTGGCACCTGCACTCTGTAGAATACATACTTCTGACACCTGCACTCTGTACAATACATATTCTTGACACCTGCACTCTGTACAATACATAATCCTGACACATACACTCTGTACAATACATACTCCCGACACCTACACTCTGTACTATACATACTCCTGACACCTACACTCTGTACCATACATACTCCTGACACCTGCACTCTGTACTATACATACTCCTGACACCTACACTCTGTACCATACATACTCCTGACACCTGCACTCTGTACCATACATACTCCTGACCCCTGCACTCTGTACAATACATAATCCTGACACCTACACTCTGTACAATACATACTCCTGACACCTGCACTCTGTACAATACATACTCTTGACACCTGCACTCTGTACAATACATAATCCTGACACCTACACTCTGTACAATACATACTCCTGACACCTACACTCTGTACTATACATACTCCTGACACCTACACTCTGTACACCTGCGAAAAACTATTTGAAAACTAAAAGTATTTGAATACGATTTGATTTTTTTTCTGTTATTTCGGATTAATTTAAACTCAGTGCTGTTGTAATTCGGAAATTCAGATACAACCGAATTTCCGAAAAACGAAAATTCATTCCAGATTTCAATTTGGAATGAAACTAACTGCACATGTCTATAGTATACACCTGCAATCTGTACCATACATACTCCTGACACATACACTCTGCACCATAATACTCCTGACACCTGCAATCTATACCATACATACTCCTGACACTTACACTCTGTACCATACATACTCCTGACACCTGCACTCTGTACTATACATACTCCTGACACCTACACTCTGTACCATACATACTCCTGACACCTACACTCTGTACCATACATACTCCTGACACCTGCACTCTGTACCATAATAGGGGTTCAAGGGGATCCTGTCATGTAGACTGTATTGGACCCCATGGTTTCTAATGGTGCTTCTCATTGAGGCCTCGTGCACACTGGATGTTTTTTGACGTTTTTACAGCAGCTGTTTTTGGCTGTAGACGTTTTTTTTCTACAGTCATTAAACTCTCCATCCTGTTATCCTATGTGTCCATACACACACAGGCTGTTATCAGCAGTTTTGGGCAGTGGCGTTTTTAAACAGTAAAAAAAAAAAAACTAGTGGGTTCTGAGACGTTTTTTCAGCTGTAAAAACGCTCTAACGCTGATAAACGTCGATAAACGCTCAAAAACGTCGCTCGTTTTATAAAGTTTTTGATCCATTGAAAAAAAAAAACAATTTTTTTGCTTCAAAAAAAAAAAAAAAAAAAAAGCCAACGCGTAAAAACGCTAAAAAACGCTATTGCAAAAACGTTGAACAATGTTGAAAAACTCACTGTAAAGTTACTGGCGTTCTAATTTTAGTTAGTTTAATTCTAGTTTTTAACGTGTTTTTAGCGTCCGGTGTGCATGGAGCCTTATTAAAGTGGAAAGTCCCTTTCGCAATAGTAAGAATTAAAGGGCGAATCCTTCTTTCTCTATAGAAAGGATACAACCTGCCAATGACAAGCATGAGAATGTTCATGTAATCCTCCGTCATTGTGAAGGGGATTTGCGGCGGGGAATATGAGTATTTTGTTTCTAATACGAAAATAGCATCACCGAGGCGCGTCCCGCTGCACTAAAAACAGCTTCTCTCTGTTTTTTTTTTTATTATTTTATTTTCATTTCTATAACAAAACACGCACTTTGGAAATGTAAATGATGACTTCAGATCGGGAACATCCGGAGCCGATCGGAACATTACTCAGAAAGCGGCCCTGGTTACCGCTTGGCTTCGCCAGTCGGTGGAAACTCAAACAATGGGTTTAAAATCGGTGAATTACACTGCGGTTGGTAAACTCATCTACAATTATAATCATAAAAATATTACTTTTCAGCGGCGGCCAAGCAATAAAGTTTCATTTTGGAGAAAACCATGTAGGAGTGCGAAGGATTAAAGTGAATATGTCACATTATAAAGCTGAACTCCAACCTTCCCATCAGTCTTGCACTGTTGTACCGGCTCCTCTCCTGTACTAAAATGGCTTGCTCTGATTTCACCGCACACTGCGAGCGTCTCACAATGTGCGTCAGAAGCTTCAGCAGTCAGATAGAGTCCACCTCATTTCCTGGCTGGAGGATGTCCAGTATCATTTAGCCCTTTTTTTCACCAGCCTGGCGGTCCCTGGTCCGCGGGAGTAACAATCCCCCATGGTTGGTGTCAATGGAAGGAATTGGGTCCCATTTTTGGTGTCAGTGGGAAAAATGGTGTCCCATCATTGGTGTTAGTGGGAGGAATAGTGCCCCATTTTTTATGTCAGTGGTAGGGAGAGAGCCCCCTCATTGGTGTCAGTGGTAGGAATAGAGCCCCATCATTGGTGTCAGGGGGAGAAATAGAGTGCCATCGCTGGTGTTAGTGGTAGGAATAGTGCCCCATCATTGAAGTCTGCAGTAAGAATCGTGCCCCATCATTGGTGTCACTGGGAGGAATAGTGCCCCATCATTGGTGTCACTGGGAGGAATAGTGCCCCATCATTGGTGTCAGGGGGAGAAATAGAGTGCCATCGCTGGTGTTAGTGGTAGGAATAGTACCCCATCATTGAAGTCTGCAGTAAGAATCGTGCTCCATCATTGGTGTCAGTGGGAGGAATAGTGCCCCATTGTTGGTGTCAGCTGGAGAAAAAGAGCCCCATCGTTAGAGTCAGTGGGAGAAATAGTGCCCATCATTGGTGTCAGGGGGAGAAATAGAGCCCCATCATTGAAGTCTGCAGTAAAAATAGTGCCCCATCATTGATGTCACTGGGAGGCATTGTGTCCCATCATTGGTGTTACTGGGAGGAATAGTGCCCCATTATTGGTGTCAGCTGGAGAAATAGTGCCCCATCGTTTGTGTCAGTGGAAGGAATAGTGCCCCATCGTTTGTGCCAGTGGGAGGAATAGTGCCCCATCATTGGTGTCAACTGGAGAAATAGTGTCCCATCGTTGGTGTTAGTGGGAGGAATAGTGCCCTATCATTGGTGTCAGTCGGAGGAATAGTGCCCCATCGTTGGTGTCAGTGGGAGGAATAATGCCCCATCATTGGTGTCAGTGGGAGGAATAGTGCCCCATCGTTGGTGTCAGTGGGAGGAATAATGCCCCATCATTGGTGTCAGTGGGAGAAATCGTGCCCCATTGTTGGTGTCAGCTGGATAAATAGTGCCCCATCATTGGTGTCTGTGGGAGAAATAGAGCCACATCCTTGGTGTCAGCTGGAGCAATAGTGCCCCACTGTTGGTGTGATGTGTTTCATTTCAGATTTCTTCATTAAGTTAATCATTTTGTTTTGTCATATTCGTTATGTTGGAATGATTTGTTTTCAGAATTTGTTTCGTATATTTAGATTAAATGTTATATTTTTATATTTGAAAATGAATTCAAAATGAAAACATCGTGAAATAAGATGACAATTCCTACTTTTGGCTCCTTTATAGAATATAATAAAAATAATAGAATAAAAGAAAACAGAATAGAATAAAACAGAATAGAGTAGAATATACATGAATAGAATAGAACAGAATACAAATCGAATAGGAATCATCATCTTATTTCACTTTTATACTTTACTGTATTTATTGCGATATGTTTTCATTTTGAATTCAAATTCATTTTCAATTCAAATTCAAATTCATTTTGGAATTTGGATATTTCGTTTCGGTACAGTTTATTTTGGATTCCTTGAGATTTGTTACTATTGTGATTCGGAAATTCGGATACATCAGAATCTTCGAATAATGAAAATTTTGTCAAAATTTTGATTCGTAATGAGACGAATCGCACATGTCTAGTTCAATCATACCATGGGACCATGGAGAACAAATGTAACCACCAGGAAGTCAGATCATAGCAGCAAAAAGGAAAGGGAATACTGTATGGAGATTTAAAAATACAGTGCCTTGAAAAAGTATTCATACCCCTTAAAATTTTCCACATTTTGTCATGTTACAACCAAAAACATAAATGTATTTTATTGGGATTTTATGTGATAGACCAACACAAAGTGGCACATAATTGTGAAGTGGAAGGAAAATGATAAATGGTTTCCACCTTTTTTTTTTTACAAATAAATATGTGAAAAGTGTGGGGTACACTTGTATGGCGCCCCCCGGAGTCAATACTTTGTAGAACCGCCTTTCTCTGCAATTACAGCTGCAAGTCTTTTTGGGGATGTCTCTACCAGCTTTGTACAACTAGAGAGGGACATTTTTGCCCATTCTTCTTTACAAAATATCTCAAGCTCTGTCAGATTGGATGGAGAGCATCTGTGAACAGCAATTTTCAAGTCTTGCCACAGATTTTCAATTGGATTTAGGTCTGGACTTTGACTGGACCATTCTAACACATGAATATGCTTTGATCTAAACCATTCCATTGTAGCTCTGGCTGTATGTTTCGGGTCGTTGCCCTGCTGGAAGGTGAACCTCCGCCCCAGTCTCAAGTCTTTTGCAGACTCTAACAGGTTTTCTTCTAAGATTGTCCTGTATTTGGCTCCATCCATCTTCCTATCAACTCTGAGCAGCTTCCCTGTCCCTGCTGAAGAAAAGCATCCCCACAACAGGATGCTGCCACCACCATGTTTCACAGTGGAGATGGTGTGTTCAGGGTGATGTGCAGTGTTAGTTTTCCCCCACACATAGCGTTTTGCTTTTAGGCCAAAAAGTTAAATTTTGGTCTCATCTGACCAGAGCACTTTCTTCCACATGTTTGCTGTGTCCCCCACATGGCTTCTCACAAACTGTAAATGGGACTTCTTATGGCTTTCCTTCACCAATGTCTTTCTTCTTGTCACTCTTCCATAAAGGGCAGATTTGTGGAGAGCACGACTAATAGTTGTCCTGTGGACAGATTCTCCCACCTGAGCTGTGGATCTCTGCAGCTCCTCCAGAGTTACCATGGACCTCTTGGCTCTTCTCTGATGAATGTTCTCCTTGCCCGGCCGGTCAGTTTAGGTGGACGGCCATGTCTTGGTAGGTTTGCAGTTGTGCCATACTCTTTCCATTTTCGGATGATGGATTGAACAGAGCTCCGTGAGATGTTCAAACCTTGGGATATTTTTTTTATAACCTAACCCTGCTTTATACTTCTCCACAACTTTATCCCTGACCTGTCTGGTGTGTTCCTTCATGATGCTGTTTCTTCACTAAGGTTCCCTAACAAACCTCTGAGGGCTTCACAGAACAGCTGTATTTATACTGAGATTAAATTACACACAGGTGGGCTCTATTTACTAATTAGGTGACTTCTGAAGGCAATTGGTTCCTCTAGATTTTAGTTAGGGGTATCGGAGTAAGGGGGCTGAATATAATTGCATTTCTAATTTTCACAACCTCATAATTATGTGCCACTTTGTGTTGGTCTATCACATAAAATCCCAAAAAATACATTTACGTTTTTGGTTGTAACATGACATTTCAAGGGGTATTAATACTTTTTCAAGGCACTTTACATACTTGAATAGAACTTTCTGTCACACTAATGCCCCGTACACACGGTCGGATTTTCCAATGGAAAATGTTCTATGGGAGCTCGTTGTCGGAAATTCCGACCGTGTGTTGGCTCCATCGGACATTTTCCATCGGAATTTCCGACACACAAAATTTGAGAGCTGGTTCTCAAAGTTTCCGACAACAAAATCCGTTGTCGGAAATTCCGATCATGTGTATACAATGTTCACACAAAGTTCCACACATGCTCGGAATCAAGCAGAAGAGCCGCACTGGCTATTGAACTTCATTTTTCTCGGCTCGTCGTACGTGTTGTACGTCACCGCGTTCTTGACAACATTTGTGTGACCGTGTGTATGCAAGACAAGTTTGAGCCAACGTCCATCGTGAAAAAAAACATGGATTTTGTTGTCGGAATGTGCGATCGCGTGTACGAGGCATTAGAAGAAGAAGACATCCAACATGGTGTTGGCTTCAGCAATAGTGGGGGAGAAACGGCCTACAGCCAAAACCAATTCATGCTTCATAATTCTAATACATAGAGAACTTACTAAGCGCTAGTTTATTTAGTTAATGGGGTTCTGACTTTTCTTTGGCAGGACTCTCTTTCTCTTTGATGATGTATTAATGATTAATGAAGTATTAATTTGTGTCTCTTATATCTGCCTGGAGTTTAGCTTTAACCATTTTGCTGCCACTGATGTCTGTCATACGTCAGCAGCAGCACGGCAGCAAATTTCTGGCTATTTGTGGTCATTTTCTCAGCCAACTGTCACTGTGGAAGTGATCTGAGCCACCCGATCACCAACCAGGGGTGCTGTATATTTTTTTGAACAATCTACAGCTGCTGTTATTTTTTGCAAAATTCAATGCAATATGGCAACCTGTAGGTCTTCTGTACATCATTGGTGTTCCCAGAAATGCAATTTCCTGCTTGTGCGATCGTTCACTCGCCTACAGAAGGGTTAATGTTTTTTTCTGCGCTGACTTCTTCCTGTGAAACTGTTACAATGTTAATGTGTGGTGGATCTGAGGAACTGATTGGCTGGTTTTCCCTGTAGATCCACCTAAAAAGGGGCTCTTCAGTGCCCCAGGAGAGAGCTGCTAGGAACGCTGTCAAAATGTAGGCCGTTATGCTGCCTGAGGCACCGGAAACCTGAGGACCCTTATTCCGCGTACACACGATCGGACATTCCGACAACAAAATCCTGGATTTATTTCCAACGGATGTTGACTCAAACTTGTCTTGCGTACACACGGTCACACAAATGTTGTCGGAAATTCCGAACGTCAAAAACTGTCAGGTCTGGGCTCAGCCCTTCCTTCTCTGAGCTGGCAGCTCAGCTGTCGGCTAATTGCCAGCTCCTTTCTCTTCACAGTGACACAGCTGTTGTTGATTCTGCTCGTCAGTCCTGCCTACTTAAAGCCGTCCAGCTCACTTCATCTCTGCCTTCGCCTTTGGTCACATCTCAGAGTCTTTCTCCTGCGTTCCTGTTGAAGACTTGCTCAGCTGATGTCCCTTCTGGCTCCTGATCCTGCTTGCTGTACTACTACGTTGATCTCCGGCTCTCTGACTTTGGCATTGGCTGACTACCTGATCTGGTTACTGAACTCTGGCTATGTATTGACTACGCTTACTCTGTTTACCTTTTTATTATTATTAAACAAGTGTAATTAACTGTACTTCTGTCTCGCTCTGATTCATGGTTTCTGACAAGAACGCGGTGAAGTACAACACGTACGACGAGCCGAGAAAAATGAAGTTCAATAGCCAGTGCGGCTCTTCTGCTTGATTTCGAGCATGCGTGGAATTTTGTGCGACGGAATTGTGTACACACAATTGGAATTTCTGTCAACGGATTTTGTTGTCAGAAAATTTGAGAACCAGCTCTCAAATTTTTGTTGTCGGAAATTCCGACAACAAATGTCCGATGGAGCCTACACACGGTCGGAATTTCTGACAACAAGCTCACATCGAACAATTGTTATCGGAAATTCCGACCGTGTGTACGCGGCATTAAAGGAGAAGTCCAGCCTGAGCTTTTTAGGCTGGGCTTTTCCTATGGGTCACAGGAGTGAAATTTGTTTTGCACTTCTGTGAGCCGTTTTCAGCAGAGGTAAGTATGAATCAAAAAAAAAAAAAAAAAAACATGCTTCTCTTTTAACTATCAAGGATGGCCTCATAGCCTTTTAGGGATCTTTGCCATAACATGGAGTATATGGGCTCTGTGCTACCTCTTGAGAATCACTCTCAGTCAACTGCTACCGTGGAAGTAATTTGAGCCAACTGATCACATCCAGGGGTGCTGTAATATTTATTTTTCAATCTGCAGCTGCACTAATTTTCTGCAATATGGCAACATGCACAGTCACATAGTTTCATATTTAGGTTGAAAAAAGACACAAGTCCATCTAGTTCACTACCAAGGATGGACTGATGGCCTATTAAGGATCTTTGCTAATATGGACTATAGGCAATACCTCTTGTGGATTATTTCCCAATCATGGACAATTTCCCCTAAAGGACTAGGGATGGGCCGAACGACCCCCAGTTCGGTTCGCACCAGAACTTTCGAAAAACCACAAAGTTCGGAACCGAAAAATGAACTCCATTAAAGTCTATGGGACCCGAAGGTGGAAAATCAAAAGTGCCCAATTTGAAGGCTTATATGCAAGTAATTGGGCATACAATGGTTATAGGGGTCTGGGTACTGCCCTAGAGGACATGTATCAATGAAAAAAAAAAGTTTGTAAAAAATGTCATATTTAAATGAGCAGTGATTTATTGATGCTTAAAGTGAAAGCATAAAATTGAAAAATACCTTTCAATATAGTGCCTGGGGGGTCCACTTAGTCTACCTGTAAAGTAGTGCATCTGTGCTGTGTATAGAAGCTGCTGCAGAAATAATTGCATATAAGATTAGAGATTTTTTGGATAAATTCTGGTGTCTCTTCCACAGTCTTTGGATAGATGTAACAGGTGTGGAAAAATTGGTCTTTGGGTGTCGTTGGTGCCCTCACACGTAACCCTATAGAGGTACTCTTGATGAAAGCAAGAATAGGCCTTGCTGTCAAAAATTAAAATGATATGCACCTGTCAAACAGGTGTGCAAAAATTGGTCCTTCTTTGGGTGTCGTTGGCACCTTCACAATCGTAGCCCTATAGACGTGCTCTTGATGAAAGCAAGAATTGGCCTTGGTGTCAAAAATTCAAATGATATGCACCGGTCAAACAGGTGTGGAAAAATTGGTCCTCCTTGGGTGTTAATTGTGACCATGAAACCTACACCAAAAAAAAATCTTCCAGATGAAATTACTCACCCACAATGCTAGCCAGCCTAGAAGTCCTGCAGAGATTCCACATCCCAAAAACACTTAATCGGCAACATCAGCATCAGGGGCTTCATAGCTGCTGGTAATCCAGGACTGTTTAATTTTGATAAATGTCAGACGATCCACTGAGTCTGTGGACAGACGCGTTCTATTATCAGTAACAAAACCTCCAGCAGCACTGAATGCCGTTCAGAAAGCATGGATGCAGGGCTGCCTAGCAGCTCAATTGCATACTGGGCAAGTTCTTGCCAGTGTTCAATTCTCATGACCCAGTAAGCCAGTGGCTCGTCGACTGGAAAGCTCTCCACCTCTGTTTTCACCCCTAGATATTCGTCCACCGCGTGATGCAGATAATGCCAATGGGATGTGGCAGCTGACAGCCCTGGGTGGCGAGGACTAAAAAAATTGTGAAATGCATCACTTAGGCGGCCGCCTTCTCCGCCGTTCCTCTCTTGACCAACAGAAGTCGCAAAACTAGAGGTTCTCGAAACTGTAAACTACCAGAATCGGGAAAAGCATTAGATAAACACCTCTCTAAGGTGTCCTCAAGAGATTTAATCTTTTTCACTCTCTGTGGGGATGGGATGAGTTCTGAGACTTTCCCCTTGTAACGGTGGTCAAGGAGGAATGCCAACCAATAGTGACCGTTCTCCTTTATGGCACGTATTCTTTCGTCCTTTCGCAGGCTTTGAAGCACGAGGGAGCCCATGCACCGCAAATTTGCGGAGGCATGAGAAGGAGACTCCTCGGGGTCACTGAAGTTTATAGTATCTGGAACTGCCTTCTCCCAGCCACGTACTACTCCCAAGAGTTCTGGGAATGGAAAACCATCTCTTACGGTTTGAGGTATGTCTCCCTCTGCTTCAATGCCTCCAAAACTGCCAGAAACCTCCTCCTCCCTCTCTTGTGTGTTCTGTGGCATAGGAACAATGGTGTCTGCATAAAGTGGGCTTTGAGATGAAAGAAAGTCCTCCTCTTCCTCCCGCTGCTCTGCCTCAAGGGCCCTGTCCATAATGTTATGCAGAGTATGCTCCAGCAGGAACACAACAGAGATTGTGTCACTGATGCATGCATTGTCACGGCTCACCATCCTTGTGGCCTCCTCAAATGGTGACAGTACAGTGCATGCATCTTTTATGAGCAGCCATTGGCGTGGGGAAAAAAAGCTGAGCTGGCCTGAGCCTGTTGTTGTGCTATACTCACACAGGTACTCATTGACAGCCCTCTGCTGCATGTGCAGCTGCTGCAGCATTGCCGAAGTCAAGTTCCACCTGGTGAGCATGTCACAAATCAGGCGGTTTACAGGGAGGTGGAATTCCTGCTGAATTTCAGCCAAACGAGCACTGTGTATGACCGCCTGAAATGGCTACAGACTCTTCTGGGCTTCTTTAGCAGATCTTCCAACCCTGGGTACCTATTTAGGAAATGCTGAACCACCAAATTGAGGACATGTGCCAGACATGGCACATGTGTCCACTTTCCCTGTCTAAGGGCTGACAGGAAGTTTGTGCCATTATCACACACCAACATTCCTGGCTCCAGTTGGCATGGCATTAACCACCTCTGGGCCTGCCCCTGTAGAGCTACAAGAATCTCCATTCCGGTGTGGTTCCTGTCCCCTAGACTTAAAAGCTGAAGCACTGCATGGCACCCTTTAGCCTTACACATTGAATAGTCCCTTGAACGCTTAGGGGGTACTTGTGGTTCATAGGACAATTCAGCAGAGGAGGGCATGGAGGTGGAGGAGGAGGAGGAGGAGGAGGAGGAGGAGAGGGTAGAGATGACAAATCTGGCATCATCATCACTAGCCGTATGGAGACATGGGGGCACAACAAGCTGCAGCACTGAACCCTGTCCTGCATCCTTCTGAGTTGCAAGTAGAATTACCCAGTGTGCTGTGAACGAAATATATCATCCCTGACCATGCTTGCTGGACCACATGTCAGCAGTAAAATGGACTTACTCAACGATGCCACAACATTGCCTTCCACGTGATGGTACACAGCTGGAATGGTCTTGTGTGAAAAGAAATTGTGACTGGGAACCTGCCATTGTGGTACAGCACATTCTGCAAATTCAGGGAAGGGGGCAGAATTCACCAGATGGAAAAGCAGAAGCCGCTTTAAAAAAGCCTGCATTTAGACGCTGGGCATGTGGGTGGCAGTGACTGTATTGTATTTCTTTTTTCGCTGCAGCAGATGGGGCAGAGAAATTTGCCGGCTATAGTCTACAGCTGGTGGTGTGCTGCTGGCAGATGTGCTGCAAGGACCTGGGACACCCTGCGCTATACCATCATCCCTGTCAGTGGAGGCTGCTGAGAGGTCATGAGGTATAGCGGGAGCAGACTGAGGTAAGGAGGAGGAACAGATTTGCGCCCCTTTTGTGTGTTTTTTAGGTGCTCTTGCAAATGGGCTGAGTGGTGGGAGGTTGAATGCCTTGTCAAGCATGTGGTACCCAAATGGCTGGTGTTTTTGCCACGCTTTATATGCTTGAGACAAAGTTTGCAAATTGCAACAGTGCGATCAGTTGCACATGTGCTAAAAAAAGGCCCAGACAGCTGAGCTGTGGGAAGTGGGCCGAGAGATAACAGCTCGACAAAGGGATGGAATAGGGTGGCTTCTCTCTACTCCTTCATGATGGCTGCCTCGTTGGGGTTGTGACTCATGCTCACTTTCCTCCTCTGCTCTATTTGGCACCCAAGTCACGTCAGTGACCTCATCATCATCATCTCTTCCATCCTCATTACCACTGGAGATAACTTGGCAATGCACTGCGGCTGGAGGAACATGACTGCCAACTTGTGTACCATTCTTCTCCCCTCTCTGCAGGGCCATGTTCCTGCCTTCCTCAACCTCAGAACCAACATCTGAATCAGGTAATGGCTGTACATCATCAAGGAGCAAGTGGCTGATGCTGTGTTCATATAACTCAGCTGACTCCTCCATGCCTGATGCTGGGGCTATGGCAGGAATAGCTGTGGACAAGGAGGCAGGTTTAGCCACTCTAACAGCTGCAGTGGACTGTGCACCAGTCTTTGCTTAGGTGACGGAGGATGAGGAGGATGAGGATGGTTTAGTAAGCCAGTCCACCACATCCTCTGCATGCTGTGGCAGGATAGTACGGGCAACTTCACTAAACAGAGGAAATGATGCCCTGCCTGAGGACTGACCACCTCCACCTTTGCCTGTGGACACGTATGCTGCTGGCCCTCTCACAGTGCCATGGGAACATCTGCTTCTCCTTGTTGTCCTCCCAGACATGATGAGGGGGGGGGGGGGCTTATTACCACAATGTAATATAGATGTGAAAATGTCTACGTGGATGCACTTTAATCTATGGAAAGTGGTGTTTGGTGCACTACTACACAGACACACTCCACTATTACACTATATTATACTGCAGACTGCACTGACGCATTGCAATATACTGCGTCAAATGTACAGTAATGCACAGAAATATAGTGCGTTAAACGGAAGGTAACGCACTGAAATATACACGTTAAACTTGCAGTAACGCACTGAACTGTATGGCGTTAAACTTGCAGTAACGCAACTGAAATATACTGGGTTAAGCGTGCACTAAAGCACAGAAATGTACTGCGTTAATCGGCACGTAACGCACTGAAATATACGGGGTTAAATTTGCAGTAACGCACTGAACTGTACTGCGTTAAACGTGCAGTAAGACAACTGAAATATACTGCATTAAGCGTGCAGTAACGCACAGAAATGTACTGCGTTAAACGGCACACAACACACTGAAATATACAGCGTTAAACTTGCATTAACGCAGTGAAATAAACTGCGTTAAACGGCACATAACACACTGAAATATACAACGTTAAACTTGCAGTAACGTAATAAAATTTACTGTGTTAAAAGGTCACTACACTCACACTGACTGAACTATCCCTACATTCACACTAATGTAAAGATGAATGGTCGCACTACACTCACACTGAACTATCCTTAGATTCACACTAAACTGATATTCCACACTGACAATAGAATCAGAATAGCACAATATAGCACACTGACTTTCTAAAAGCACTGAAAAGAGCCCTGTTCTATCTCTCGCCACTTCAATATCACACTGAAAATAGCCGCTATTGAAAGGATACTTTTATAGTGTGGGGCGGGACTAACAGCCGTGAGCCATGATTGGATAGAGTCATCATGACAGCGTCCAATCATGGCTCTGATAGTGTTCTGTGCCCTGATTGGGCAACGCTTTAATTGCTTCAGCCAATCAGGGATTTCAATGCACTGTGCGGTGGCGCAGTGCATTGTGGTCGTTCGGCAGGGCCCAACAAACGGTCGAACGCCCTGATAATTTGTTGTTCGGAGAACAGCCAATATTCGGCCCAAACTCATGCTCGGGCCGAACCGTTCATCCATCCCCAAAAGGACTATGGGCTGCTGTTATTCAGGTTTGATTACCTTATGAGCACTAAAGCACATTGTACAGGAATGAATGCAAAGAAGCTGCTTAATAAGAGCTATTCCTGTATGTTGCCTTTCTTCAGTAAAGTTACCATTAACTGTTTAATGCCTGGTCTGAAATCTCTCTTGCATGGCAAATCCAAAGAACAGGGCTTGTAATATGGGAAATGTAATTTACAGTAGATACAGTATACGTTAGTCCAGTAGGTAGTTTGCTGTCTAGTGTAGGCTATGTAGCAGTACCCCCGTAGGGGCTGCTGAGTGATGTGGCCCACCTGTCACCCTGCCCAGCTCGGCATTCACTTCCAGTGACTGGAAGACAATGAACAAGTCCATCAGCTTTGTTTTTGTATTTTTATTGAGGGATTATTACTTGGATGGGGTTAAGGAATTCATGGGATGCCCAGAAAATTATTCTTGCATGGTTTGGGACAATTCAGATATTCTACTCCTGCACAACACTTACTGCAGATTATCTTACCTTCTCCTTCCAGCACAATTCTTCAGGTGCAGCTAGCACATGGTTAGGTCTAACTCTAGTTTCAGCCTGGCCTTAGCAAAGAGTACCCTATTACAGGCAGGGACTGCGGGCCCCTGTAGTGTAGCAAAAGAAAGGTCTGGTGCTAGCTGTCCTCTTTAATGGACTACTGCTCCCAGTCAGCCCTTTGCAGACACTGCCAGCTCTCCCAGCTGCAGTTGCCCGACTTCACTGTCAGTAACATCACAGTCTTTCCCGCTGGCTCTACATCCATCTCTGACTGCACACTCCCAGTCTGCTCCGGCATGCCTCTCCCAGCTCTACCAAATGTGCCTGTCACTCACTGACACCTGATGGATCCCGCTGGAGACTTACCCGGCAGTATTCCCCGCTGTCCTCTCCTGCTCCTGTTCAGGACACCCCTGGTGTTTTGTGGGGTTCCTGTTCAGCTCCGAACCCCTGGCCCAAGGTCACCCAACCCCCAGAGTAGGGGGCTTCCTCAAGGGCCCCGACAGCCTAATACTCATCTCCAGTTCTTCCACCTGAACAACTCCTCCCCAGCTAGGTTGACTCTAGGTATTTAAAGAGGCCTGCCCCCTGCCAATCCAGGTTGGGGATTGGTCAGGGCTCCTTAGAATACCCCAGACAAATCCACCTCTCTTTCCCTCCTTCCTTCTAGAATCCTCTAGAAGCAGAAGGGAGGTAACTGAAAGATGATGCTATCTGTGAATCACAAGCCTACTTTGAGCCACTCCCAGCCCACACAGATCAGAACAAACAGGCCTACCCTCTAGCTACTCCTGCCTAAATTTACCTGCACTACAGAAAAATCTCACTCTAGCACCTACACTAGGTAGAGTTTGCTACAGCTATATTACTGTTGTTAGGGACAAGCAGCCAACCAGCCAGGGATATGGTGACTGGTGTAGGACGATAGTTGCTCTGGTAGTGAAGGGGTGTTGTGCTTGTCCCCTTCACTGGCAGTTGGTTCCCCTCATTTCAGGACCAGACCTGAGACAAAGAATACCTAGGGACCTAGCCTGGGAGTCACGGGAGAGATGTAGAGGGGGTCCCTGACAGAGAGCAAGCACTTAATTACAGAGCAAGGTTCATTTCCTGCATCCACTGGAAACTGTGGACATGTCACTGGGAGGGAGGTGACAGGAATTGATGGGCTGGTGGGTGCTGGTGCAATCTCTGTAGCTGCACATCTGAGAGTTGGTGTTCTGTAACTGTTGTGTTGTCTAGAGTGCTTTGTGTTAACAGTACAGCAAGTTAGCCTTGGTTTGCTAGAGGGTTAACTGTGTTCATTGTGGCTTGCTTCTGAATCTGCAGTTATGCATTAATGCTGACTATCACATGGAGCAGGGGACACTTCACACTGCAGGATCTCTATCTTTCCAGCCCTCAGCCAGACCAGGTAGCACTGCTCAAATCAGGAGGCACTTGGCACCTTGGAATCCATCACATCAGGTAAACACTCACTTACCAAGTGGGAGGGCTTAATTGGGTTTTTCCTCCAGGCAAGGTACCTCAGAATGAATGAATGAATGAAGAATTTGTATAGCACTACAAATGCGATCTGAATTGCCTCAAGGCGCTTGATCCGTCCTGAGTTGTCCTGCTTCTTAGAAGAGGTCAGTCTTGAGTTTTTTTCTGAAGGCCCGATGGTTTTCTTCCATGCGGATGTTAGTGGGTAGAACATTCCATAGCCATGGTCCTTGGACTGCAAATCTTCGTTCTCCCTTTGATTTGTACCTGGACTTGGGAATGAGGAGGAGGTTTTGGTTCGTTGATCGTAGACTGCGATTAGGTGTGTAGTGTTTTATTTTCTCGTATAGGTATTGCGGAGCGTTTCCTTGTGTGCATTTGTGGGTGAGGCAGAGGGTCTTGAATGTGATCCGATTCTTTATGGTTAGCCAGTGTAGGGTCCTCAGGGATGCAGAGATGGATTCCCAGGGTTTTTTTCCCGTTACTAGTCTTGCTGCCGTGTTTTGAATGACTTGTAAGCGAACAATCTGGTATTTAGGTAGTCCTATGTAGAGGCAGTTTGCGTTGTCTATTCGGGAATTGATGATTGTTCCGACTACTGCTGCTTTGTCCTCTTCTGGAATGAAGGGATGAGTCTACGTAGTAGGTGGAGAAGATGGTGAGAGACGCTGACTACTGAACCTATTTGTGCATCCATTGACATCTCTGCATCAAAGATGACTCAGAGACTTTTGGCTTTGGTGCTTGGGGAGATGGTCTGTCCAAAGATGGTGGGTGATGTCCATGGGGTCTTAGTTTTTGTATTACAGTTTGCGTGGAGGAGCAGAAGCTCTGTTTTGGATCTGTTGAGTTTGAGGGAGCTAGTGGTCATCCAGTCGTCTATCAGTGTAAGGCATTTTTCTAGTCGCTGATATTGGTCTTTTTGTCCGGTGATGCGAAAGTAGAGTTGAGTGTCGTCAGCGTATGAATGAAAGCAGAGGTCTGATTTTCTGATGATTTTGAGGCGTGGACGGATATAGATGTTGAAGAGCACGGGGGACAAAGGTCAACCTTGAAGGACTCCATAAGAGATTGCGCGGAGTCCCATTTTACCAGCAGGGGTACTATACAGTCAACCATTCCTGAAAAAAAGCCAAACCAACAGTGGAGCACCCCTACCAGACACTGTTTAGAATAGATACTACACTTGATCCTAGCCGAAAGATTAAGAAATAGAGTATGTAGGTGCAAAAAGTGAGCATACTAAAAGCATACCTCCCAACATTTTGAGATGGGAATGAGGGACACCTACTAGCAAACGTATATAGGCATAGGACACGCCCCCTTAAAGGGGAAAAAAACAAAAAAAAGGTTATTTAAATCCACAAGTGCTTTTTTTTTACCACTACTATTCCTTTATATTGGCTTTTCAAATTAAAAAATACAGCAATTTAGAATTTGAATGAAAGGTTTAGCACTGGGAAACACTTTTTGAAAGATAAAAAGTACATTTTATATACAACTATATAGATCAGACCAAAATGAGGAACAAATGAGGAGGAAAGAGGGACAGAGGGACATTGCTCCAAATCAGGGACAGTCCCTCGAAATCAGGGACAGTTGGGAGCCATGCTAAAAGTGAAAAAAAAAAACTAAGTGCACATATAGGCACGTGCAATTTATTGTCTCCATTACAGCAATGCAGAAGAAAAAATCATAGGGGAACATGATTCCTCTGTTTTGCTGACTCACTGGGGCAGCAATCCGATTGGACGCTGGTCATCCATGTGACTCTAGCAGCCATCTTAGGCATTAGAGAGTCTAGCCCCTGAGTTTGGCGTGCATTCATGTGTAGGTAGTGTAGGGACAGGTCATTCGTCTTTCAGGGACAGTATTAGTGGTAGGGAAAGGTTCCAGTTGAGTAGGGAAAGCTTAGGGCTCAGCATTTTCCGTGGACACATTTCCGTTTGGTCTAGGAATGAACAGGCTGCATTCTGCCCCTCCAGATGCTGTCAGTTCAGCTAAAGCCTGCTCCTCTACACACTGTTGGTATTTGTAAGGATTCCCAGTTAGGTCTTCTCCCACCGTGTTGTTGTGAACTGTTTGCCGTTACTTCAATCCAAGTTCTACCATTTGCATCTGGACTGTGTGTGTGTTATTGCCACCACACACAAGGTGTACACATGGTCCTCCTCCAAAGAGAAAGGACCCAGGCCCTGATCTCCTGGAGCACAAGACTCCTGATGGGGACTTGTCTACTTATGGTCCAGCTGGCTGAAACCAGGCTGACCCCAGTCTTCAAGGGGCCTGCCGAGGCAAGGTCCACCCAAGTACTAGGTGGGTCTCCTCTGAAGTAAGACTTCATGGAGCCCCTGAGTTTGGTGTGCATTCATGTGTAGGTAGTGTAGGGACAGGTCATTCGTCTTTCAGCGACAGTATTAGTGGTAGGGAAAGGTTCCAGTCGAGTAGGGAAAGCTTAGGGCTCAGCATTTTTCGTGGACACATTTCCGTTTGGTCTAGGAATGAACAGGCTGCATTCTGCCCCTCCAGACAGATGCTGTCAGTTCAGCTGAAGCCTGCTCCTCTACACACTGTTGGTATTTGTAAGGGTTCCCAGTTAGGCCTCTCTGTTTGCCGTTACTTCAATCCAAGTTCTACCATTTGCATCTGGACTGTGTGTGTGTTATTGCCACCACACACAAGGTGTACACATGGTCCTCCTCCACAGAGAAAGGACCCAGGCCCTGATCTCCTGGAGCACAAGACTCCTGATGGGGACTTGGCTGCTTATGGTACAGCTTGATGAAACCAGGCTGGCCCCAGTCTTCAAGGGACCTGCTGAGGCAAGGTCCACCCAAGTGCTAGGTGGGTCTCCTCTGAAGTAAGACCTCATGGAAGCGGGAGATGAATACCATAAGGCCCTCACCCTAAGACTTTTAAGGCAAGCCTGATAATCTACACCCTACTAATTGGGAGTTAGAGAAATAGAGCTTTACTACCTCTAATTGTAGTGAACCAGCCATGGTTTCAGGGGACAATAAGCCACCCATTGGTTAGAGGACAGGGCCGAGTTAAAGTCAATGCCTATTAGGAAAACAACGGCTGTTGATGGAATGAAAAGAATGGCAGATATTCAGTCTTGTTTGGGCGCGGTGTAATATGTTCAGATGGTATATCCATGGTAGCCAAGTCTGTTTTGTCAGGGATGAGTGTTCGGGAGTCATTGATCTAAGCGTGCGCGTTGACAGCCTATGTCGAGCTCTGACGTGATTTCGGGAGGTTTGGATAAGAATTTGTAAGAACCGCGGCCTGTTTTGGAAGGAAAATTAGAGAAGAGAGAGCTGGGCGTTTCCTTGGAATGAGAAGGAAAGACAAGATAATGAGCCACCCAGGAGCTGGAGATGAAGGCTCTGCGCTTGTCGGTGAAGCGTCTTTTGACCGTGGAGAAGGAGGAATTTGTTTGTCTGGGCTGTTGCTAAGATCTTACGTGCCCAGGGACAGAAGTACCAACACGTTTATCTTCTTCTTTATTCTTACCTTATACAACTGTGTCTACTCAGGACCTAAAGCTAAACTCCAGCCTTTTCTTCAGTCTTGCACAGTTGTACCGGCTCATCTCCTGGACTGAAACGGCTTACCCTGATTTCACTGCACACTGTGAGCTTCTCACAATTAAAGGCTGCAGTCAGTCATAGCTCATCTCATTTTCTGGTTGGAGGACATCTAGCATCATCTAGCCCTTTCCTCACCAGCTTGACTGTCCCCCGTCCCGGCCCTTTCATTCATTGGATTTCAGTTCTTTCAGTCATCAAAGCTCAGCACTACAGGTGGGAATTGCCTAGTGTGGTCTGCATGTAAATTCAGGCTACCTAGCAATGCCCACTCCCTCCATACTGGCACCCACCAATCAAGGCATTTTTAAATTTGCATAATCCCTCCCACTGCTTGAATAGAGGCTGAGTTCTCTCAAGAGGAGTACGGAGGCAGGATGCTGTGATGTTTTCAGCAAGCTATGTACATCAATCTGCTGGCCCCTCCCACCAGCCATGATCTGCCTGCACTGCATAGAGAAGCACTGGAGGAAGGACTGGATATCTGCTACTCCGGAGTGTAGAGGGTACCCTCTCAGTACTCCTGATTTTTGTTCAGAAAATGATAGTGAGCTGTGTATTATGGCATGTCTGGTGTTTTTTTTCAAACTTGTAGAGTTAATATGGGCTTCATTTAACCACTAATAAACAGGTGCAGTTTATTTTCTCCACTGCAGGTGGCGCTCAACTGCAGCTGCACTGCAATGGGAGAGGAAGTCAAGAAGAACATGGTTCCTCTATGGTTTCCTGGGTCACTGGGGCAGTGATCCAGTTGGATGCTGGCAGCCCATGTGACTCTGGTGGCCATCTTGAGTCAGGCAGAGTCTATTTAAAGAGGAACTGCAGTCTGCTCACATCATTTGTAATAAAAACATCTTTGCGATTCTGAAGCTTCCCTCCAACCACTTTGCATATTATTTTATATATTTACTGTGATTCTGTACTTGCCAAATATGCTGCAGAAATCTCCCTCCACTGAGTCTGACTGCATCCATTTTAACTATGGGCAGCTGAAGCTGCTGCCTGTTTACTTCCTGGATTTACACAGACACACAGAGGCACACCTCCAGCTCTGCAGCCCTGCAGCTCTCATTGGCCCTCTTATGACTCACCCCCCTTTCCTTCCTGAGAGGGAGCTGTGCATAATATCATAAGCATAGGCCTTTTACCAGACAAGAAACAGGAAGTGGGCTGTATATGGTATTTACTGGCAGAAAAAAAATGGTTTTACTATCCAACGTTAAAACAACAACAAGGGCAGAAGATTTAATAGATGGAAAGTTTAAAAAATGAGTGAAGGTCCGCTTTAAGACCTGGGTTTGGTGTGCATTTAACGTAAAAGGGTGGTGAAGGGAGAGGTCACCCGTCTGTCAGGGACAGTAATAGCGGCAGGGAAAGGTTCCAGACAAGTAGGGAAAGCGTAGGGATCCGCCACTCTTCCTGGAAACCTCCTTGCTTGGGCACGGACTTGCTAGGCCGCATTTCCTCAAGACAAACAATGTCATTTCAGCTGCTACAAGTGCTCTGCTCAGGGTTTCTGACATCTATTTACTCCACGCAACCCAATATTTGATATTTTACTAAGAAATTGGGTATAATATTGTGTTGGTTTGCACTAAAATTATTATATCATTTTAGTGCATTTTTTTCCCTGAAAATATGCGTTTGATAACTGCTCAAATATTGTGCAACAGAAAATAATTGCAACTGCCACAATTTTATTCTCCAGGGTCTCTGTTTTCAGAAAACAGATACTTTTTGGGGAAATTACAGCAATTTCTTAAAAAAAAAAAAATGTAGACCAGCCGCCGCAGTCGTACTGCGGCAACATGGCTCGGCTGCGTGAATCGCCGTCATATAACGTCGGGTCCTAAGGAGGTCACTAGGGGAGCCGCCCGCCGGGCTCCCACGATCGCTCGTAACACGGCGAGAACCGGGATCTCTGTGTGTAAACACAGAGATCCCGGTTCTCTGAGGGGAGAAGTGACAGATCGTCTGTTCATACAGAGTATGAACAGCGATCTCTCTCTTCCTCTACACAGTACCCTCCCCCTTCAGTTAGAAACACAAACAGGGAACACAATTAACCTCTTTATCGCCCCCTAGTGTTAACCCCTTCACTGCAGTGACATTTTTACAGTAATCAGTACATTTTTATAGCACTGATCGCTGTATTAATGCCAATGGTCCCAAAAATGTGTCAAAATTGTCCGATGTGTCCGCCATAATGTCACAGTCCCGATAAAAAACGCAGATCACCATTACTAGTAAAAAAAAAAAATAATAATAATAAAAATGCTATAAATCTATCCCCTATTTTGTAGACGCTATAACTTTTGCGCAAACAAATCAATATATGCTTATTGCGATTTTTTTAACCAAAAATATGTAGAAGAATACGTATCGGCCTAAACTGAGGAAAAATTTGCTTTTTTAAAAAAAATTGGAGATATTTATTAAAGCAAAAAGTACAAAATATTGTGTTTTTTTTTTAAATTGTCGCTCTTTTTTTGTTTATAGCGCAAAATATAAAAACCACAGAGATGGTCAAATACCACCAAAAGAAAGCTCTATTTGTGGGAAAAAAAGGACATCAATTTTGTTTGGGTACAGCATCGCACGACCGCGCAATTGTCAGTTAAAGCAACGCAGTGCCGAATCGCAAAAAGTGCTCTGGTCGGGAAGGGGCTGAAGTGGTTAAGATGTACATGAAAAATTTAAAAAATTGCCTTGGTAGGCAAGTGGTGTAGTGGGGGTTCTAGTCACCTGCTCTGATATACAGATGACCACTAGAGGGAGCATCTCTAAATGAAATATGGTACAGCAAGCTCAAGAAAATTGTAACACTTCCACAATCGCTTAAAAGTCTTAACTGCACTCTTGCTGAAAATACACCAGAGCTTCTTTTAACAGGCTCAGTGACCCGTCACCTATGACAGCATGTCACAAAAGCTGGCAGACAGATAAGAAAAATGGAAATTCTACACTCCATCCCAGCAGCACCTCCACTCTGTCTCCTCAATAACCTCACTTAACATCCCTCAGCTAAGACCCGTGATGCTGTTTGTCAGCATGAGGCAATTAAGGGATTTGTAATGGAGAGACCAGGGTTTTGGGTCAGTGAATGTGCTGCTTCAGGAAGCCATTTTTTTTTTTTTTCGATGCCAAACCCCCCCCCCCCCCCTGTAGCGTCCGTCTTTCAGCACTCATCTCTCCCCTTCAACTCACGCCGTCTCTTCGCAGCGGGATCCCCCCATTGATAGATGGGACCTGAGAGGGGCTTAATCGTCACTTTCTGCAAAGTCTTGTAAACCTTTAACAGCTTTTTCTAAACCGCCCGCGTCTGCTCTAGGTGCTTCAAGAGCCGGGTTACAGGCTTATGTCAGGATGGGCCATTGAAAGATTTACAACGTGGACCTTTGTCTATAAAAATACTGCAGGGGTCATTTTATACCTGGGGGGGGCCCGGATTTTGTAGACGGTGCTATTATTATTACTTTTTTATTCACAAAGCACCAACAACGTTCCATGGCACTCTAGGGGAATGCAAGACAGAGGAATTTAAGTGGACCTAGCATCAGATATACACTATATTACCAAAAGTATTGTTGGTTTGTAAGTATTAATGGGGGACCCACCCTTGTACTACTTTTTCTTTTTTCCTTTTACATATTTTTATATATTTACCCAATTTATATTTACTTTCAACATTTTTATAGACACCTATTCTGCATCTTCTCCTGAAGTGTGGCACTTTAGCCACGAAACGCATCGAGCTATTAGATGCTCCTCTCTTTTTTTTGTTTTTTAACAAGAAAAGATGCTCCTCTCTTTACATCTTAAAAAATATTGCCAAAATTATGTTTCTTTGGATCTTACCAATTTCAGTTATGTTTTTTTTTTACTGTGGAGACACGCTACAATGAGTCTGGCGTTTTTATGATGCTGTTACTGTGAACCATTGCGTTGTTATGCCATTTTGCCATCATATTATTAAGTATTATGTTATGGAATAAAGTTTTTTTATGCTATTTTAGATGTATTATTTTATTATGTATAATGTATGGTCATAACTATGGTATACCCACCAGACACATCTATGTTGTGAGGTCTCCCTGGCTGCATGTTTCACACAAAGTCAAAGACCCTGCTCCCATATATGTTCTCTTGTTCTTGCCTTGACCTTTTGAAGGATCTCCAACCTTTCTGACTCACCTGGGGATGTAGGCCTGACATAGATACAGTACGTCAGGACCTTTTATACTCCCAGTGGTCAAAGTCTGGTCCCTCTAAAGTCTGAGGGACAATAAACAGGCCCTTTGTTTCGAAAGTTTGGAGACCCCTGGTTTAGGATTATAAATAATCAATGTTTGTGGAGAGAGTGAAGTTCCACTTTAAGATGCCTAATGGCCACACGTTACCCCCAACCCCCCCCCCCCCCCCAGCAAAAACTGCCAGATGGTTGGGGTGGTTTATCTCATGACTTGTAGATGCAAGGATTTTTACCTAGGTAAAACAAAAATTCGCTTCTGAAGAATGACCTATGATCATGTTTACCTAATTGCATATGGGAAAATGACCTTCCCCATTAGACATGTTGGCCTTTACAATAGTTACGATGTAAATGCCATTCAAATTTACACTCCGGAACATGTGTCTTTATTGCCTTGGGGGGGGAGGTGGCAGTGATAAAGGTAATAAATACCTGTAGCTGGGGCTCTGGGTTCAAAGCCCACAAGGGAAGAGAATGCACACTTATGCCCCGTACACACGATGGGACATTGATCAGACATTCCGACAACAAAATCCTAGGATTTTTTCCGACGGATGTTGGCTCAAACTTGTCTTGCATACACACGGTCACACAAAGTTGTTGGAAAATCCGATCATTCTGAACGCAGTGACGTAAAACACGTACGTCGGGACTATAAACGGGGCAGTGGCCAATAGCTTTCATCTCTTTATTTATTCTGAGCATGTGTGGCACTTTGTCCGTCGGATTTGTGTACACACGATCGGAAATTCTGACAATGGATTTTGTTGTCGGAAAATTTTATAGCCTGCTCTCAAACTTTGTGTGTCGGAAAATCTGATGGAAAATGTGTGACGGAGCCCACACACGGTCGGAATTTCCAACAACAAGGTCCTATCAGACATTTTCCGTCGGAAAATCCGACCGTGTGTACGGGGCATTAGACTAGTTGTTGCGGTAAGGCATATTAACGTAAGGGTATGGAGGAAGTATAATAGAGTCTGCATACACGGCCACGATTGGCTGAAGCACTTACAATGAACCATCCAGAAGATTTCTGTGCACATAGTTAACACCCAACAGCATCTGACAGCAGAGGCAGCTGGAAGGCAGAACAGCAATGGGGCACTTGAATAAGAAAGCGCTGCTGCCCGAGCCACGGTGACGGTCCCTACATGACCACTTGCAAAATGCACGCCAACCAAAGGGGGACAGTGCAATTAGCAGTGCTCACATTATAGATGAGGTCAGCCAGGGCAAGCTGTTCCCCTGATGACACCTACAGAGGCCTCAGAGAAACATGGGTTCTCCCTTGTCCTCTTCTCTCTCTGCATGGCGGCCACCTAACAGTGCCACCCTTGCAGAGAGGCCAAACTACCCCTACCTACACACTTGTAAGCATCATCTATTACTTAGCATGCTGCACCTTAATCGAAACATATTTCTGATGCAAGGTCCACCCAAAGTTCTATTTCATACAGCGATCGCACCTTCAAGAGCATGTTACTCCACAAACAACTGCAGTTGAGTTTGAAGAGATAATGGTTATGGCAACTGGGTGGACCAGACTCATCAGTGGAGTCCCAGAGAGATTTACGAAACCAATGAGTGATTAATCCTTAGAATAAAATTCCGTTTGCGTGAATGAGTGGAAGCAGATTTGTTTCCACTGTGAACACGTCCATTAAGTTCTCGTTTTATAGCCCATCCCTAACTTCAGCAATCTTGGCCCTGTGATGTCCTCAGCCTTTCTCTTGTCCAAAAGAAGCCTTTAAATAGAGAAGATTGTTTTCATCTGAGACTTGAACGCAGCGCTGGTCCGCTCACTCGGGAGCCGCCCTGGACTGACGCGCTAATTGTTTTAGAGCAGAAAAAATAGGTATCTACGGGGGGGATTATACAAATCAGAGTCCAAGTGCCTAAATTCCAGCAACAGTTATGTCATCGTCGGAAGTGCTGCTCATTTCGATTTCTGTATCAAGTATAATAAACAGAGCTTGGAATGTGCTTTTGCAAGCTTTCTAGGCTGCAAAACACCATAAAGTATATCAGGATTAATTATTGTCCCTCCACCCTTAATTCTCTGGGGTGAAGGCAAAACTGATATTCTCAGAATTATTCATTGGCATTGACGGTGCAGACTGCTGCCACCTTGTGGTCACTAAAGAAGCCACAGACCCAAGGACTGCACAATTGGGCCTACCAACGATTGTTGGATCACACAGAATTTTGTACAAACAATTGCTCCATAAACCTAAGACTTTCTCTGCCGAGAAAATCACATATGTAGGGGTCTGCTGCCCTCTACTGTCGAGATTGCAAATGCCTATTCATTAATTACTGTATGTATGCACTTCCTGCCCCTGAGTTGATTGCACAGAAACTATGTAAGTAGGGTTGTCACCTGTCCGGGATTCATCCGGGTTTTGAATCATGTGTCCGGGTATCAGGTGGACTGAAACCCGGACACATTATTCAGACTGGGGCAGGTTCGACATCACTGGGGGGCAGGGTGATGATGTCAGCAATTTGGCCACGCCCACTGTTTGCTGTGGCACGCTATGCGCACCCAATTACTACTCTCCTTGGGGCACCCAAAGGTGTCCCAGGCAGCTAAAGTGTTTGGGTTTGGTTTGAAGAAAAGGTGGCAACCCTACCTGGATGATGTCAGGACCGATTTCTGAATCTGCAACTTCTGCTGTGTCTGGCAGTGTCTCTTTTTGCTGAGCAACCTGGGATGCTGGACAGCTCCCTGGACAGTTCCTTGAATTATCTTGCTTTGAACCTTTTTTTCCCTTGAACCGTGAACCCTTTGCTCCTCCCTTGAATTTCCTATTTTAGCCATGCCTTTGCACTATCTGTTTGCCAGATTATTGTGCTGTCTCCAGGCAATATCTCACTCTTGTCACTCCTGCTGCCGTACATATCTTCGCTACCACTTGTAACCAAACCTTGGCTTGATCCTTGACTATGCCTCTGCTTGATCCCAACCTGCAACCTGTTATATCTGCTGCTGGACCCCGGCTTGCTCACTTCTTGGTGGGGCAATCCTGAAGACCATGACCTGGTACTAACAAGCAACAAAACCCATCTCTGCCATCAGGAGCTGTGGTGAACACTGGTTAGTGCTTAGACTCCACACATTGGGTGAACCTGTATCATCCGCCAGGGTGACCTGTTTCTGCACTTATCCAGCTGCTTGGTGGTAGCCTCTCTACTGCTATAGCTACTGCTCTCAAAGCCTGACCCCTGACCGTGACAAAAGAGACTATCAGCCAAATCTTCTGACCATGTTCCAAGCCAGAAGAGACTATTATACACTACTAGGAAGGGACTAAGTAGATTACATAGGCAGATTCCAGTTCCAGGCCTCACCACAGTTCCCGCCTCTGAGAAGTTCAATTTTAGGCTGGTTGGACAACATTTAGAGGATCTCCCCATCACCGATGATCTTGTCGTCAGGTCTCCGACACAAAGACAGGCGCCACATAGTCCTCAGAGGCCCCTGCAATTGGACTTTGCTGCAACATACATCTGGAGGTATCTTTAATAATAACCAGGTCTTTTTTTCTCAGAGAATAGGTGCAGGTACTCACCTCTTCTGACTCATCCCTTTTCTCTGCCCCCTACCCACCTCCAAGCACTGTTCCTTGATTCCATCCTGTCAGGGCTGGGCTCAGCCCTGCCTTCTCTGAGCTGGCCTCTCAGCTGTCGGCTAATTGCCAGCTCCTATCTCTCCACAGTTACTCAGCTGTTGATGATATCCTGCTCGTTAGTCCTACCTACTTAAGCCGTCCCGCCTAGAGGATCTCTATCTTCGCACATCACAGAGACACTTTCCTGCATTCCTGTTAAAAGACTTGCGTTGCTGACATCCCTTCTGGGTCCAGATCCTGCTTACTGTTTTACTACGCTCATCTCTGGCTCCCTTATGTTTGGCTTGTCTGACTATCCGTTCCGGTTCCCCAACTCTGGCTATGTTTAGACTAGGTTTTGTTTTATTTACTTTTATTATTAAACAAGTGTGATTTAACTGTACTTCTGTCTCAGTCTGATTTCATGGTTTCTGACACATCCCCTACCCACCTCCCAGTACCGCCCTTTTTAGAGAATACAGAACCCCCAGCAACAATCGTTCCCACAGCAGCCAGCATCAATAGACCCTCCAGCACCCATTGCTATAACATTCACTGCTGGAGGTGCCAGAACTGCATTTCCCCATGTTCCAACTAAAAAAAGCCCTGGTAAGAACTAAGTATATGTGCACAATTTCACCAGGACACCTATCAGGCCATTTGCTGATAATATCGGTTTGCGCATTGGATGTACTGTATGTACTATTATTAATCTTTTCTTAGATAAATTGTGGGGAGGTGCTCCATGGTGCTGTGGCAGCTAACACTCAGAGTCCAGCTGCAGAGAACAGAACTTGTATAAATGTAGAATCCAATAATTCACAAGAAACATGGTGGAAAGGCACATGACCTGGAACACTCACGGCATTTAACAGCGGTGTATAGCAGAACAGATCTCAGATGTGCCAACAGTGTCTGTCTGTAGGGGCGGAATGCAGCCTGGCTGGTCTGTGCCCAAATGGGGAGGTCTCCAGGAAAAATAACATGTCCTCATCCTTTCCCCACTCATCTGGAACCTCTTCCTGCCCCTAATCACTGTCCTTGACAGACGGGTGACCTGTCCCTACACTACCAACACCCAAAATGTGCGCAAAGGCCCAAGATGGCTCCCAGAATAACATGGGACGGCACCATCCTTACTTCCTCTCCAACTGCAATGCCTCTGTGGTTGAGTGCGACCTATAGTGGAGAAAATAGACTGCACATGCAAACACTATTATTTTTATACTGGTATGCATATACACTATATTGCCAAAAGTATTGGGACACCTGCCTTTACACGCACATACCCTTTAATGGCATCCCAGTCTTAGTCCGTAGGGTTCAATATTGAGTTGGCCCACCCTTTGCAGCTATAACAGCTTCAACTCTTTTGGGAAGGCCGTCCACAAGGTTTAGGAGTGTGTCTATGGGAATGTTTGACCAATTCTTCCAGAAGCGCATTTGTGAGGTCGGACACTGATGTTGGATGAGAAGGCCTGGCTCTCACTCTCCGCTCTAATTCATCCCAATTCTAATTCATGTTCTATCGGGTTGAGGTCAATTTCTTCCACCCCAAAGTTGCTCATCCATGTCTTTATGGATCTTGCTTTGTGCACTGGTCCAAATCATTTGGTGGAGGGGGAGATTATGATGTGGGGTTGTTTTTCAGGGGTTGGGCTTGGCCCCTTAGTTCCAGTGAGGGGGACTCTTAAGGCGTCAGCATACCAAGACATTTTGGACAGTTTCATATTCCCAACTTTGTGGAAACAGTTTGGGGATGGTCCCTTCTTATGTTCCAACATGACTGCTCACCAGTGCACAAAGCAAGGTTCATAAAGACATGGATAAGCGAGTTTGGGGTGGAGGAACTTGACTGGCCTGCACAGGGTCCTGACCTCAACCCGATAGAATACCTTTGGGATGAATTAGAGCGGAGACTGCTCTACAGTTAGAACTAATTTTATTACATCGTAGAAAGATTAAAAACCCCAAGTTGTGCAAATCTACATTCATGGATTGCATTGTACATGACTGAGCAAAATACCCTTTCAGTGTTAGAGACTCCCATATAGGTATTTACATGGAGTCATCTTACTTTTTTGACACATTTCGCAGGTCGATGCCTGCTTCATCAGGAACATTAATGCCCCGTACACACGGTCGGATTTTCCGACGGGAAATGTCGATGGGAGCTTGTTGTCGGAAATTCCGACCGTGTGTAGGCTCCATCGGACATTTTCCGTCAGGAATTTCCGACAAACAATATTTGAGATCTGGGTCTCAAATTTTCCAACAACAAAAGCCGCTGTCGCAAATTTCGATCGCGTGTACACAATTCCGACGCACAAAGTTCCAAGCGTGCTCGGAATCAAGCAGAAGAGCCGCACTGGGCTATTGAACTTCATTTTTCTTGGCTCGTCGTACGTGTTGTACGTCACCGCGTTCTTGGCGTTCGAAATTTCCGACAAGATTTGTGTGACCGTGTGTATGCAAGACAAGTTTGAGCCAACATCTGAAAAAAAAAAAAAGGATTTTGTTGTCGGAATGTGAGATCGTGTGTACGCGGCATAACACTTTAAATATACTTTTATATTCAGCTTTGGATTCAAAATTGGGAAAAAAAAAGGAGTGGGACCACTAGAAAGCTATATCCATGGGTCATTCTCTAACCAGAAATGGTCAGACATAGCCATCGATGGCCACCATCCAATATAAAACATCTTGGACTTAACACGAAAAATATATCAGATGGTAGGTCCACTTTAACATTTTGCGCATGTTGAGCGTTTGAAATAAACCCAGATCCAGCAGCCTCAGTTCTAGACGCTGCTTGTTTGTCTACGAGGTGTTGCTACTTGCTAATCAGGTTAGAGAAGGAATAAATGCCGTATCAGCAATACACAAGCAAGGCAGCATCACCGGTAGCCATATTTGATGTTACTATTGAAGATGAAGGATCGCACACAGGGGACTTCAGAAGAAACTTTGCATTGGCTGAACTGCCTAAAGGAGAACTCCACGAAAGGAAGAGTTTGATTTTTTCTTTGAAAGGCTACAGATTTATAAAACCTAAAGCGATCCGAAAAAAGGAGAGATCAGAATACACATGCTGCAGAATGCATATAATGCCCAAGCTCAACTGCCGGTTTAGCTTCTAGTGTCTGAGGACCAGTGCTCTGGCTATAGTGCTCCCACACTCAAACGATCAGATCCAGTAACATCAAGCCAGAAACTCGGTGTAGTCCTTAAAATCCGAATCTTTATTGGCTACATACCGAAACACATTGGTAACAAGCTAACGCATTTCAGCTGTCACACTTGAAACGCGTTAGCTTGTTACCAGTGTGTTTCGGTATGTAGCAAATAAAGATTTGGATTTTATGGCCTACACTGAGCTGCCAGTTTGGTTTTACTACATACTGCAGAATGACTCAGAAGAGGAACATATCCCACTCGCTCTCTCCTGGCAGAGGCAATCCATATGGTGTCGTCGATTTGTACATTATAATCTGAACTCCAATCTATTTCAATCCACCAATACACAGCTGTTTTCTGAGCCAGTACTCTGAATCGGAGCAGCCACTACCCATCCACAATGCTGCGAGAGTGCTACCCACTACAGTGGTGTAGTGGGTAGCACTCTCGCCTAGCAGTAAGAAGGGTCGCTAGTTCGAATCCCGACCACGACACTACCTGCCTGGAGTTTGCATGTTCTCCCTGTGTCTGCGTGGGTTTCCTCCGGGTACTCCAGTTTCCACCCACACTCCAAAGACATGCTGGTAGGTTAATTGGATCCTGTCTAAATTGGCCCTAGTATGTATGAATGTGAGTTAGGGACCTTAGATTGTAAGCTCCTTGAGGGTGTAGGGACTGATGTGAATGTATAATGTATATGTAAAGCGCTGCGTAAATTGACGGCGCTATATAAGTACCTGAAATAAATAAATAAATAAATAAATAAATAGAAATATACATACATAACAATATTATATATTTATATATTTGAAAAATACTCTGGTTAAAAATACATAAAACATATTTTTAGGCTAGGTTTCCACGATTGCGACCTGAAAGTCTCGCGATTTTGCCACAATTTTTTTGCCGCAATTCAATTTTGCCACAATCTTGATGGCACTTGAAACAATGCCTGTGTATTCTTGAGGTCTGTGGACCTCAAGTCGCAGCAAAGTGGGCCCAAAATTAGTGCAGGGACTACATTGAAGTTCCTTCAACTTGAAGTCGCACAGATATGAACGGTACTCATTGGAAATCAAGGGGTATGACTTGTCATGCGACTTTGCAGTCCCAAGTTGCACTCGTGGAAACTGAGCCTTAAACTATGTATCTATATATGTCAATCTTTATCTATCTGTCTTCTATACTCTATCTATAAAAAAACATAAATACACACACATATATATGCAGGGAACACCAGCAACACCCCCCCTCCCCTGCCCCCCGCAGGAGACAGGTGGCCTCCTTACTTTAGGGGGCAGATGTCCTGTTGACTCTGATCTCTCCTCCTTCTCCCTCCCCTGTCCAAGCCGGGGCGTGCTGGATGCTGGATGGCTGAGCCGCTGCGGGTGAGCCATCCCTGGAGTCACAGTGGCGGCTGGTGCGCCTCCTCCGGCCGTGCCTCTCCTCCCTCCTCCTAGGCCAATAGGATTGCTTCTCCTTTCAGCCAATCGGGAAACGAGTCTCACGACCTGCTTCTTGATTGGCTGGGAGGAGAATTCGTGTGACAATAGCGAATATTCATTCGTGCTCTGCGCCCCGAGCTCACCCTTTTTTGAATCCTATTAGAAACTCTGGCTCTAATCACCTGCTTCAAAAAAAGAGAGAAAAGAATACAGTTGTATTCATAAGTTATACAGTTGTATTCATAAATTTACATACCCTGGCAGAATTTATGATTTCTTGGCCATTTTTCAGAGAATATGAATGATAACACAAAAACATTTCTTTCTCTCATGGTTTGTGTTTGGCTGAAGCCATTTATTATCAATCAACTGTGTTCACTCCTTTTAAATCACAATGACAACAGAAACTATATATATATATATATATATATATATATATATATATATATATATATATATATATATATGTATATTTATACACACACACCAAGATCAACAAAAGTCCCAAGATTGTTTTAAAACGAAAGCGGACCCTTGCAGGTTTTAGAAATGTAATTAATTCTAAAGATAATGCCCTCAGTACTTCCTCATGACCACAAGATGTCCTCAGTCACTCAACCCAGGAGGAATGAAGTGTAATAGGCCCGCCCCCAAGGGGGCACTACTACTGTGCACCAGACCACTCTACTCTGCTCCCTGTTGTCCATAGTCTGTTGATCTGAGAACCCTTTTTTGTTTATCTGTTTGAAATGCAGTAGATGATTTCCAAAAAAAACATCTACTGCAGGCCCCCTTGCTCTAAACCAACCAATCAAATTCAAGCTTTACAAAGCACACCCCCACACACGCCACACACACTGACCCTGAGAGGTACTCTAAGCAATCTTGCTGCAACATAGGACCCAGATAAAGCAAACCTAAGTGCATTTCGCAGATTGGGCTCCATTGCAGTGTTTTCTGGAAGGCATCAGCAGCACACTGACCGGGTTTACTCTTTACTTGGAATTGCACTTTTAGCGCATTACACGTCACCCAGTGTCCAGGTCATAAAAGACATAATCGTCATTATTCCAAGAGTACGTGTAAGCCCAGCCTCGCCCACGGCCTGGCGCATTGTTTGCCGAGCTAAATACGCTTTTATAATAACAAACAGGTGAAAGGGGAGCCCTGGTTTTGTTTTATATTAAATGCAAATATGGGCGGACAACAAAAAAAAAAAAAAAAAGAAACACGGATTGTATGTTTGTCTGTCTAAACGGATTCAAATCGATGACTTCATCTGTTTGACCAACTAATCCGCAAGTGAACAAATGTTTACTGGGCCTTTGCAATTCATGTTCCGCCTGTGCTTTGGTTGTGACGCACTCTTGGCTGCCGTAGAAGGCTGGCTTCTCAATTGTTAGACTCCAGGATGTAATATATGTTTACTTAAAGGAGAAATCAGAGCAAAGATAAGAAAAATAGGCTTTATATCAATTATGTATTTCTGAAAAGACCATCTAGTTTTTTTTTTTTTTTCAGTTCAGCTAATAAAATTCCTTGCAATGTATACCAACAATATTCTAAGGAACGCATGGTCCCTAGAGGTTTATGATGGGATATACACCCCCCAACAAGGAGACTCTGAAATAGAACCGTGGTTTTGCTACTTTAATGAAGCAGGAATCAACTTTTTAGGATTCTTGACTGACAAGAAACGGGTTAGATTAACCACTATAGACAAAGAAATTAAAGATCTTAGAGAGAAACTTTTACCACATTAAATGACAACTGAATACATTTCACTTTCAACAAATTTGAAGAATCACTTAGAGAAGGAAGAACGAGAACAGGGAAAAAAAAAGCAAAAGAAATACACTAGAGATGTTAATGGCTATAAATCCAATTGTGTTTTCAGTTGGCAAAAAAAGGAGAACTCCCCTTTGAATACAGGAGAAGAGCCACCCCAAATGGAGACATCTGTCCCCACTATATCAGCAAATGAATTTAGGCCACCACTCTACTCTAACCAGCCTTCTAAATCAGTGAGAACTGATTACCCCTCTACCACTAGTGGTCCTAAAAATAGACATCCTAATGCCCACACCCCCACTTCATATTACAGGGGGCACATCCCCACTATGGAAGGGGAAGAGGGACCAAAAATAGGGGTAGAGGGTACTATAAGGGTTAAAAGGATGGTTCTCAATACCATGAATACCCTAGATGCGATAGATCACCCCACGGGAGGCGGAGTATTCAAGGTGATTACCAACATGATTACTATTTTCAGAGCACACCTGTACATACACACAATCGGTTTTCACCTCTCAGAGATGAATATTCTCGAGAACTTTATAACTCACATTATTCATATGTAGATAGAGAACATGACCAATACAATAGATCTCCTTTCAATTACAATCAAACTCATCCTGGACCCTCTCAGACTGGGGGTTTTCCCAGAGAGACAGAAGGCCACAAACAAGGCCCAGAACCAAGCGTGGCTCTGGAAGGGAGCGGTGTGCCAGGAAAAAGAGAGTATAAAAGATAAAGGTATTTTTAATCTCAGTCATGCTACATTCACAGAAGCTGAAAAGCTAATTTTAGACAAAGGTCTTAAATTTGTCCCCCCAAAAACATTAAACAAATTCGCTATGTTTATTGATGTACAGAAATTTATATGCAAACTAAATATACAAAGACACTTTATTATCAACCCTATGAGACCACCACACACAGATGGAAGGGGAGGCACTGTTCATTCAGGCCTCGCTAACCCCTCCTTTTTAAACCCCCCAGGCCCCATTGCACCTTTGATTAATGTCTTTCGGGATATGGTACTCAAGGATTTAGACCATCTGCCCAAAAAAAAGAATATATGATAGTTCTAATGTCAAGGTGGGGCTTAAACAGTTGCGTGAGCATAAAGACCTGATGATACGTCCAGCTGATAAGGGTGGCGGTATCGTCATTCTTGATAAAAGCGATTATTATATAGAGATGTTCAGAATCCTTAAGGATTTTGACACCTACAGACGATTACCAAAGGATCCCACCTTTGAGTATAAAAAGGCATTGGTTGGACTTGTAAATAAAGGGGTACAGTTGGGGATCCTCGATAAAAAAGAAAAAGAATATCTGGTACCTTTGGCTCAACGTATACCTGTGATGTATTATCTTCCAAAGGTCCATAAGGATGCCTTACATCCCCCAGGTCACCCCATAATTAGCAGAATCAATTGCGTTACGTCCCATATAGAGCGCTACATCCAGGGCTTTTTTTCTCAAACAATAGGTGCTGGAACGTAACCACGACCCCACAAAACACCTCCCCCTACACACACCCTCCAAATCACATCAAATAGTGGGTGTGGTCAGTCAAATTTCACGAACAGTAGAAGGGCCTTAAAGGGGCATTAAGTACCAGGATTGCATCACATACAGAGTGCAGAGCTGTCACTTGTAAACATAGAAACCAGACTTCTGTGTTTACAAATGATTGTGGTGCGCAGGCACCAAAGGGTCTGAGCCAAAGGTGGTGGAACTGAGTTTCACCAAGTTCCCCCTGAAAAAAAGCATTGGCTACTTTTCATCTACAACCTTTGGTGAAATCCATCCCCTCGTATCTCAAAGACACTAAGGACACTATCAACATTTTACAGCAAATGAGTTACAGTGATGATCTGTTGTTGGTCACAGCAGATGTTGCAGCTTTGTATACCTGTATACCACACGACCTTGGGATTTCAGCTGTAGAATTCTATCTAAGTAAGAGTGATAATATTCCCAGAATCCAACAGGAAAACATTATGGAATTATTGATTTTTGCAACAAAACCTAACTATGTATGATTTAGTAACCAGTTCCAACTACAGCAGACGGGAGTGGCTATGGGGTCCAAATTCACCCCCAGCCTGGCAAACCTTTTTATGGCCCGCTGGGAGGAGGGGGTCATCTGTGCATTTAATAGACCAGAGTTGGTCCTTTGGGCTAGATACATAGATGACGTCCTCCTCCTGTGCAAAGGAGATGAGGGTTCTCTGTGCGATTTCATGATGACCCTGAATTGCAATAATAGCAGCATCAAGTTGAGGCCAGTTTTACCACTATACATTTTGTGGATTTGGAGATCTCAATCGGTTGGTTACAAAAACCCTTTTTAAACCTACCGACCGGAATGGATACATTCCGCTCGATAGTTGCCATCATGCATCATGGTTGAAATCGGTTCCACGCAGCCAATTGCTGCGCATTAGACGAAATTTCACAAATCTACCAGACTTCAACCTACAGTTCTCAAATGAAAATTTGTAGAAAAAGGCCACCATCCTTCAAACATAGATGAATAAATAAACAAGGTATCATCCATGAATAGGAATCTATTGATGAAAGACCAATCCAGGCACATCCAAGATACTAAATGTAAGTGGTCCTTTATCACTTCATTTTCTGTACAATATAAACAAATAAAAGACATTTTTAACCATCACTGGAAGGTACTAAAGAATGATCGGGCATTAGGCCCAGTTCTTCCAGATCGTGCTGGTGTTATCTACAGAGGTTTGGTACCTTTGGGCAGCAAATTGCTCCAAATGTCATTGACCGTCATTTTTTCATGACCTTAAAGTTTATTTTCCATGTCGTAGGTGTAATGTATGTTTGCACAATACTTGCGGTGGAAGGAAATCAGAGTCCTTTGAGTCCACTACTACATCCCAATAATATCAAATGAAACACTTTACCACCTGCGCCACTCTCTACATTGTGTACCTGATCACTTGCCCTTGTAAAAAGCAATATGTTGGGCGCACTATACGAACATTTTCGGTAAGGGTAAATGAACACATTGCGAGTATCAAAAAAGGCCGCAATAATCATAGTGTTCCTCGATGCTATTTAAATCATCACAATAAAAATCCACTAGGCACTAAGTTCCAGATTATTGGTAAATGTATCCCTCATTGGAGGGGTGATTCCTGCCTAAGAGGGGTCTTACATCTTGAAACATTTTGGATTTAACAATTAAAATCTTATTTGCCTTATGGGGTGAATATAGACTGGGACATAAACGCCTTTATTAATCAAGCTTAAAAATAAAAATCTACATTACTTATATATTGGTTGTTCTCTGTTCTTCTCTTGAGTATTTCTACAATCCATATTTTTATAATTCATGTGTAGATTGATATTTTTCACATGAGTTGTATTAATTACTTCATTGGTTCATTTTTATGAAGTTTGATGTATTTCTCAATTATGTATCCTAAACATTTTTTACTGATATTTAAATTCTTAGTTTATGGATTTTATATAGGTAACAATATTAATGCTAAATGGGGGCTATTTGCTCTTTACATTGTTTTGGTGAATGACCAGTCTCATGTGAGTGACTATATGAGATGCGGCCCTTTTGTCACACAGGAGGGGGCTTTACTGAGTTTTGATGATCATCGAGTGACGTGGGCCCTCCTGGACGCCGATTATTCTGACATAGATGGGTGTTGCTTCGCTGACAGAGGTAATCATGTGATGATAAGGGCACCCCCAATACTTCCTGTGTTACGAGCCGCTAATTGAGGCTTGACCGTCTGCCGTAATACCGCAATGTCTTAGAGGTCACCAGCATGAACTGGTGATGTACACAACGTGATCCACACTCAGCTCCCCCATGATTGGCGGTTTCAAAGCGAGGTGTGAGACGCACATATAGAGTACATTGGTGACGTACATGACGTGCCCCCTGCGTACCACTTCTACGATTGGTGGACGAATGTGAGGTGAGAGATGCACGCCATCCACCACGAGGCACTCTAACCACGTCCGGTTTACGGTCAGTTGCCAAATTAATTGATTCATGTATTCCTTTATATAAATACAGCGCAGTGGTAACTAACAAGACAATGCCCCAGTGGAAGTCCTGTTGGACGAAACGCGTCGGAATAATGCTTGACTAAGCTTTACACACTGCGCAATATATTTTTTATATATTTTTAGTGATCACCTTAATTGTACACATCGGTCATGGTGTATGTACTTTTTCACATTAAAACCCTACGTTTTTACGCTATGTGGAGGCCTTCTCTCTTTTTTCTTTTATAATTATTGCTCCCACTTTTGCTTGGTGAGCAATCTGTGGATACCATATACCATTGGGGAGATTCCGTTTGTATCCTAGGCCGATTGGTGAGCGATCTGTGGATATTATATACCATTGGGAGATCTCGGTTGCATCCCTGGTTCCAGTACTTGCTGACCGTTTTACAACCATTGGGGCAAGTTTTCATCTCAACCATCCAAGGAGATCGCCATCTGCAATCTATGGTTGCATCCCTGCCTGTATGATGCAACGACATCTCATGGTAAGTGTACCCACCCCCCTTCCCCCTGGTGACGGGAGCACAGCCCTGGGTGTCGCTCGATTCTTGGTTATTTGAACATCACCATCTGTGGCCTTTTGGGGACGTATTACATTTAATCCATTTAAAGATTATCGTTGTAGATGGAAAAACCTACATGTTTGGACTCCATCACATTCTTCGTTTTTTATTTGAACATTGCTTTGTATATATGTGTACTTTTGTTTTTTTTCTCACAAGCATTGGTTGTTATAACAACATTGTTTATTTTCATTTTCTTGCATTTTGGGTTTAGTTTTATTACTCAACTGTAGAGGTGTATGTGTATTTTTTTTCCCTAGGTTTATTTCAAAGGGCTTACATGTTTTTAGCGCTACACATTTCCCATTTATATAAAATAGAGGAATACATTGTGTACAAAACCTACAAATATTCCCTTTAAAAATAATCCCCCAACCTGTCTCTACATACACACATACAAAAAAAAAAACATGTACATTTCTGACGAGAGAAGGCCATAAGTTTCACGTAGTACTGGAAAGGGCGTGACTAGTCTAGGACCAGGTCGAGAAGGGGGATGGGGAGGTCCAAGCTGAATAGGAGGGATTGCGGATAAAGGATAGGAGGGGGTTGTGTGGAGATTGTAGACTAAAGCGAAGCCTGAGTCTGTCCCAAATGGATAGATTGTGTTTGGTAATAGATAGACATGTGCACTGCCGAAAAAATTTGTTCATTTTTGTTTATGTAGATTTTTGTTTTTTTCGGGAATTCGAAAATTCGGAATTTGGAAATTCGGAAATTCAAAAATTTCGGAAGTTGTAAAATCCGAAAATTCGCAAATCCGAAAATAAAAAAGGAAAATCCAAAAATTTTAAATAATAACTGACTAATAATAACAAACTATTAAATTATAGGTATTGGAATTTCCTTTTCAAATTTGGCTGTTAGTGAACGTAGCGAATACAAATTTATCTGAAGTTACGAATTATCCGAAATAATGAATGCCGCATCTAAACATATGGAACAGAACAAAATAATAATAATAATTAACAATAATAATTAATAATAAGTTTATTATTATTATTTATTATTCATTTGTTCCGCTCCATTTGTTTAGATACGGCATTCGTTATTACGGACAATTCGTAACCTTGGATACATTCGTATTCGTTACATTCACAGCCAAATTTGAAAGGAAATTCTAATACCTATAATTTATTAGTTAGTAATAGTTAAATTATTATAAGTTAGTTATTATTTCAGATTTTCGAATTTTTGGGTTTTTGAATTTTCGGATTTTTGTGCTTATTTTTGTACTTTGGAATTTTCGGATTATTATTTTTGGATTTCCGAATTTCGAATTTTCGAATTTCCGTATATCGAATTTCTGAATTTTTGAATTTCCAAAATTTTGACATTTCAAATTTTCGAATTTCCAAAGTTTTGAATTTTGGAATATTCTGAAAAATTCGGAAATTTGGATATTTCCGAATGAACAAATTTGTCTAAATTCGTAAAAAAATGAATTTGGAAACTAATTGAACATGTCTAATAATAGAGTTGGTGATGATGTGTTGTTGTGAAGGTGCTATCCAAAGAAGGTTAGCTGTAGAGAGGGGGTCACAATCTACAGATTCGAGGGCTACACATAGTGACGTGGTATTTAGGAAGCTGTGCTGGTTAATAGTATTTTGTAAAGTTGGGTACATTTATGCCCCATACACACGATTGGAAATTCGGCCAGCAAAAGACCGATGAGAGCTTTTGGTCGGAAAATGCAATCGTGTGTATGCTCCATCGGTCTTTTGCTGGTGGAATTCCAGCCAGCAAAAGATTGAGGGCTTGCTCTCGATTTTTCGGTTGGAAAAAGATCCTAGCCGGAAATGCGATCGTCTGTACAAATTCCAACGTGCAAAATACCTACGCATGCTCGGAAACAATTCTACGCATGCTCGGAAGCATTGAACTTCATTTTCTCGGCTTGTCGTAGTGTTGTACTGCGTTCTTGACGGTCGAAAGTTCAGAGAACTTTTGTGTAACCATGTGTATGCAAGGCAAGCTTGAGCGGTATTCCGCCGGAAAAACCATCCAAGTTTTTTTCAATGGAAAATCCGCTCGTGTGTACGGGACATAAGGCCCCCTCTTATACAGGGAGTGTAAAGAGTTATTTTAGGTAGGCGAGGTTTGATTTTCCCCCATGTGAAGTATAATGCCCCGTACACACGATCGGATTTTCCGCCAACAAAACCGTGGATTTTTGTTCGAAGGTTGTTGGCTCAAACTTGTCTTCCATACACACGGTCACACAAATGTTGGCCAACAATTACGAACGTGGGAACGCAGTGACGTACAAGACGTACGACGAGCCGAGAAAAGGGAAGTTCAATAGCCAGTGCGGCTCCTTCTGCGTGAACTTCTGTGCGACGGACTTGTGTACACATGATCGGACTTTCCGACAACAAAGTCTTGTTGGCGGAAAATTTGAGAACCTGCTAAGAAACATTTGTTGATGGAAAGTCCGACAGCAAATGTTCAATGGAGCATAAATACGGTCGGACTTTCGACAACAAGCTCACATCCAACATTTCCCGTTGTAAAAGTCCGACTGTGTGTACACAGCATTAGACTTTGCGCTGTAGAGGCAGTGCATATTTTTAGCACTGATCACTGTATTAGAATCACTGATCCCCAATAAGTGTCAGTTAGTGTCCTGACTGTCTGCCGCAATATTGCAGTACCGCTATAAGTCGCTGATCACCACCATTACTTGTAGAAAAAAATAAATAAATAAAAATTCCATAAAAATATCCCATAGTTTGTAGACGCTATAACTTTGGCTCAAACCAATCGATATACGCTGAGGCTTGGTTCACACTAGGACGACTTGTCAGGCGACCTAGTCACCTGACAAGTAGCGTCCCGTTCAGTACAATGGAACCGTTCTAATCGGAGCGACGCAAGTCGCTCCGACTTAGAAAAAGGTTCCTGTACTACTTTGGGGGCGACTTGCATAGACTTCTATACAGAAGTCTTTTTGCAAGTCGCCGTGGCAGTCGTGTGCAAGTCGCAAGTCGTGCCGCCCCTAGTGTGAACCGAGCCTTATTGGGATTTTTTTTAACCAAAAACATGTAGCAGAATACATATTGACCCAAATTGATGAAGAAATTCGATTTTTTCATTTTCTTTTTTATTGGATATCTTTTTTAGCAGAAAGTAAAAAATATTGTTTTTTTTTTTTTCAAACTTGTCAGCCTTTTTTTGTTTATAGAGCAAATAATAAAAGCCACAGAGGTGATCAAATACCACCAAAAGGAAGCTCTATTTGTGCGGAAAAAAATTACATAAATTGTATTTGGCTACATCGTCATACAACTGCGCAAGTGTCAGTTAACGTAACGCAGTGCCGTATCTTCCAGAGGTCATGTGGTTAAAAGATGACTTGTAAGGGCTTTTAAATCATCATCTATGGAAATCATAGGGTACCGAAGTTCATTGTCATTTTGTATGCACACACAATTTTACCACTTGACTTCCGTAAGGTTTTACCCTCTTTATGACCAGGCCATTTTTTTTGCTATTCAGCACTGCACTTCTTTAAGTGGCAAGTGCTCGGTCATGCAAAACTATGAAATTTATACACAAATCAAGCTTTCTTTTGGCGGTATTTGATCACCAATGGGTTTTTTTTTTATTATATAAACGAAAAAAAACAAAACAAATTAAAACAAAAAAACAATATTTTGTACTTTCTACATATCCAATAAAATCAAATTTCTCCATAAATTTAGGCAAAAATGTATTCTGGTACGTGTCTTTGGGATAAAAAAAAAATTCCAATAAGTGTATATTAATTGGTTGGGATATATATTTGAAAATCGATCAATCCTGATGTACTGACGGCGATCTTATTTCTTGAGACCCTAAAATACCAGGACAATAAAAATATGCCCCAAATGACCCATTTTTGGAAAGTAGACAGTCCAAGGTATTTAGTAAGAGGCATGGCGAGTCTTTTGAAGTTGTAATTTTTTGTCGCAATTTTTTTGGAAAATAAAGAAATTAAATAAACATACAGTCACCAGTGTAGTACAGCGTCATCATATGACTGGTGTGGTGGTGATCAGGGATACTGACTGTTGACAGTATGATAAAAAATAAACATTAAAATGTTTTTTTTTTTAATTTCAATAGTTTTTATTGAGTTTACATAGAGAAGGTTACGAACAGATAATAATAAGGTGATACACCCTGTACAGTATATCTTTCGGCAAAAGATCACACATAGATACCATGCTAAATAAGATAACATAAACTCGAACTTTGGAGGTACCATCAATAGCTATCTTACAGTTGAAATACTGCCACCTATCCCGAGCACCCCATCTGGGAACAAACTTTGTCCAGGTTAGAGTGGAAGCACAGTCAAACATGGTAAGTGTCATATCGATATTGAAATAACATGAGGTGGTACAGGGTAGTTAGATATATCAGTTGGTACACAATCAACATACTGGTGTAATCTGCAATGTGAGGCGTCATTTTTCCTGTAAATAGGGTGAATTCACTTATAACTTGATGTGAGTAGGCAAGGAAAGCTTGCCAAGATGAGAAAGGAAAGGGGAATGAAAAGGGGGGTGGGGGGAGGGTTGGGGGGAGGGTGAGCCAGTCATCATAACATAAAGACTTTCAAACTTTGACTGTGCATTTAGGATTTGATAACCAGGGTTCCCATTTATCTCTAAATACTGTGAGACTAATGCCGCGTACACACGAGCGGACTTTAAGGCGGACTTTGCCCGGCGGACTGGATTTCGTCGGACAATTCGATGTGTGTGGGCTCCAGCGGACTTTGTTTTCTCAAAAGTTGGACGGAATTAGATTTGAAACTTGTTTAAAATTTATCCGTTGAAATCGAGTCCGGTCGAAAAGTCCGCCGTCTGTATGCTAGTTCGACGGACAAAAAGCCACGCTAGGGCAGCTATTGGCTACTGGCTATGAACTTCCTTGTTTTAGTCCGGTCGTACGTCATCACGTACGAATTCGACGGACTTTGGTGGATTGTGTGTAGGCAAGTCCGTTCGTTCACAAAGTCCGTCGGAAAGTACGTCGAAAAGTCCGCCGGGCAAAGTCCGCCGTAAAGTCCGCTCGTGTGTACGCGGCATAAGGTTTGTGATAGCCAATAATTTCTCCATCTCGCATTGGTGGTTGAGGGTGAGAATGGCATCACTAGTGGAAGGCGGATCGATAGTATTCCACTGCCTTGTAATTGTGATTTTTGCTGCTAATAAAAATTGTATGATTACTACTCGGAACTTAGAAAGAAATTTGTGACTGTTCAGATGCAAGATGGTTAGTTCCGGATTAGGTGCAATGTGTCGACTACAGATATCGGACAATATGGAAAAAAATCCTGTTCCAGAATGACCGTAGTGATATACAAGACCAAAGTATATGGTATAGAGTTTCAGATTCTCTGCATTTTCTCCAGCACAAGGCCGATTGTTGGTAAGGTACCAAGAATGTATTACCTTTTGGTAATGTTCCCAGTGGTTTATACACTTGGATGAGGTATAGGTGGTGGAGAAAGCTTTCACCCAATAGGCGTCTGGGAGGGTTTTTCCCAAGGCTTCTTCCCATTTTAGCATGGTAGTGGTCTTTGAGAAGGGGTTTTGGGTGTTGTAGATATTATAAAACAGAGAAATACACCTTAGTGGGGTTATAGGTTTGCGGAAGAAGGTATACATTGAGACTGGAATTTCTAATTGTAGAGGTAGAGGGTGTTTATGGAGGAAGGAGCGAACTTGTAAATGGGTAAACTGTGCGGGCGGTGGAAGGTCAAAGCGGGTAGATAGGGTTTCATAATTGTGGAGAAATGCAACCTGGTATAGGTCTCTCAAGAGAAGAAGGCCTTTATTTTTCCATAAGTGGAGGTCAATGCAGGGTATAAAGTGTTGGAGCACTGATAGTGGGGTAGGGATTTTTCAAAGTGAATCCTTGGGTAAAGATAAGAGGGGAATCTCTGACCACAATTTGACGGAGATTTGTACATTTGGGATAGTAGAGATGGGTGGTGGAGTTCCCAATCTACTAGCATTAAGAGTCGATTGGAAATTTTTATCTGGAACCGCGGTGGATTCCATAAATGCCCACATTTTATGTTTAGGGGGGTTCCACCAGTATCTAAGTTGATCTAATACGCAGACTTTATAATATGCCATAATATTGGGTACCCCCATTCCACCATTGCTTCTATGCCTTAACATAATATTGAGGGAGCATCTTGGAGGTTTGTGATTCCAAATAAATTGAGTGAAGAGTTTTTAGGCGGCGGAAGGAAGGTTTGTGGTAAGGGGATTATTAAGGTGCCAAAGAGATAGGAGGAGTTTTGGTAGGAGTCCTCAGGAGGGATAGTTGTTGAGGCAGTGATTCCAAGAAGGGCTTAAAGTTATGTTCATATAGCTGTGAGGTGTGTGCAGTTAGCTGAATTCCTAAGAATGTCAAGAAGTGGGGGGACCACTCAAAGCGGAACTTATTAGTTAGGTAAATTTGCATAGAGGTTGGAACATTAAAACCTAAAATTTTGGACTTTGTGGCGTCTAATTTATAGTAGGACATGGCACTAAATTCTTCCAGCAATTTCTGTGTTTCATGTAATGATGCCTTGGGGTTAGAAAGCATGAGCATGACATCATCCGCAAATAGACTTATTTTATGTTCAGTATCGCCAATGGTTCCATAAGGAGCTTAAGATAATGGGCGATAGGGGACATCCTTGTCTAGTCCGTTAGTTATTTGTATCGGTTTGGAGGTAAGTCCTGAGGTGAGTACAGTGGCTGAAGGAGTGGAATAAAGGGATAGAATGGCCATCTGTATCCACCCCGTAATCCCAAAATTATCAAGCACTGTCCTGAGATATCCCCAGTGGACCCTATCAAACGTCTTCTCCGCATCCAAGGAGAGGAGCAGAGAAGGCGTCCAAGAGGGCCCAGAATGGGAGATTAAATTAATGAGACGTCTAGTGCCGTCAGAGGCCTGTTGACTCGGGACGAAGCCCACCTGGTTGGGGTGGATAAGAAATGGAAAGATTTTTTGTCATCTGAGTGCTACGAGTTTAGCAAATATCTTTACATCCGCATTTAGAATAGATATAGGCCTGTAGTTTGCAGGGGAAGTGGGGTCTTTGTTGGGTTTAGGGATAGTCACGATCACAGCTCCTAACATTTCAGGTGGGAAAGTACCAGAGGAGGAGGCAAGGTCGAATACGGATTGTAGATAAGGACCAGTTTCTGAGAAAAGGTATTTATAGTATTCATTTGAAAAGCCATCATCTCCTGGGGATTTGTAATTGGGTAATTTTTTGATAAGTGAGCAAATCTCTTGAGTAGTAAAAGCTTGGGAGATGGACAGGAGTTGATCGCCATCAAGGTTAGGTAGTTTGATTTTGCTTACTAATGAGTACAGGAGGGGGTTGGAGAGTAGAGTCATCATTATGGAGGTCATATAGGGACTGGTAATAGTCTGCAAAGGCATTGGCTATATCCTTTGGGTTAGATAAACTATTCTTAGATTTAGGGTGAATAATAGAAATTATTTTTTGCTTAGTCAGTTTTGCTTTTACTTTTCTGGCCAGCCAGGCTTCTGCTTTGTTATGGAGGCCGTAGTAATTTGATTAAAGGTATTTGAGATGGGTTTCATATTTGTAAAGTAGCAGGGACCTTAATTTTTGCCTGTCTTGCAAGATATCTTCTGTGAGACGGGGATTTGGGTTTGACTTATTCTCACGTTCTTTTAAGGTTATAGAATTCAGCACGTCGTCGATCTGCCTCCTTCTCTTTTTTTTGACAAAAGAAGCCATTTTAATCAGTACCCCCCTATACAGACCTTATAGGTATTCCACAGTGTAAATCTATTAATATCAGTAGTGTCATTATACCCAAAAAAGTAATGATGTTCTTGCACGATCTGTTGCTACTATTCCTTGTCCTCTAAAAGTGAGGCGTTTAGTCTCTATAGTGGAGGAGGGGAGTTGCGAAATGTGTCATCAAAATGTAGTGTGATCGGAGCGTGATCTGACCAAAATATTGTACCAATGTCCGTACGCAAAACATTTTGTAGAGACCTTTTATCAGTAAAGAAAAAGTCAATGCGGGAGTAGGAAGAGTGAGCTACAGACAAAAAAGTAAAATCTTTCTCGGATCCATGGAAGCAGCGGCAGGTTTTGTACAGCTCATAATTATGAAGTAAGGGAACAATTGAGTCAGGCCAGGTCTTCTAGCGAGGGTGGTGGAGTCCATGGTGGGGTTCAGGGTAGTATTAAAGTCTCAGCCAATAATAAGGATACCTTGCGTCACTTCCATAGCCTTGGTGAATAGTGGAGTGAGGAATTTCCTCTGTTTAACTTTCAGAGCGTATAGGTTAACTAGAGTAAACACTACTTGATAGAGCTCACAAATGAGGGTGATGTACCAGCCTTGGGGATCCTGGATAGTGTAGTGCGTATATGACGAAATGCCACAGAGTCCTTGACAGCAATAAAGACTCCACAAGCCTTCTTGAGGCCGTTGGCCATGTACAAATGAGGAAAATGTCGAAAGGACACTCAAGGGCATTTGTGGGCAGCGAAATGGGTTTGCTGAGTAACGATTACATCAGCCTTGAGAGAGTGTGCTTCTTTCAGTAGTGCTGCACGTTTAAAGGGGCTGTTGAGGTCCTTAGAGTTCACTGACATGAATTTTAGAGGCATAGTGAAGAATGTGTATTTGTTAAGGTGGCAGAAAAAAAACATTGTAGAGAGGAGAGCCATGGAAAGAGTACCTGTTATGTGGAGATTTCGGCAACCGAGGATTGTTATTTAGTGTAGATTCAGTTGGTGGGTTGATTGGAGGGTCTCCTGTCGTGATAAGCAGCAGGGAAAACAAATGCGATAGTCCACGTTGAATTCTGGTAGACATAGCGGTGTAGGTGGTGACTGGCTGGATGGTAGGAACTAGGGAAAGAAAAGTCAAACAAAGGAGAAACAAATACAACATACATAAGAAACACCTGTCAAAACACAGGCACAATGGGCAGCCGGAGCTGTTGTGGGAGTTGCGGGGGGGGGGATCAAACTGCCAGTGCTACGCACTGAGCCAACGAACCACAAAAAGAAAGAGGAGTAAACCAGGTGGTTGAGCTTCCAGCCTCACGCTAGTACAGAGGCTATGCTGGCAGGGAGAGGTCTAGTTGTAAATAGAAGATTTATATCAGGGCCATTCCGCTTGTGGCTTTTCGGGTATTGATGTTATTGCGCCTCGGGCGATCTTCAAGATCCGCCATTTTATATTGAAGGCTTTCCATCTCAGATTTTTGATCAGCATAGGCATCAACAAGGTCATTATGTGCAGAGTACAGATCTGCCATTTTAGTGTCTAAGTATTGGATTTTAACGGCATGTGTTTGGACAGTCTCATTTAAGGGTGTAAACATGTCTGAAAAATCATTAAACAGAGTGCTTCTGAGGGAGAGAAGCATGTTTTTCATGGTATTCTCAGAGATGGATTGTTCTGTGGCTGGGAACATTTCAATTGACATTCCTGGGTGCATGTTCTGCAGAGAAACCTGAGGGGGAATGCTCTGCAGTGCAGGGGAGAACTCATCTTCCTCCCTGTGCTGCTTAGTTTTCACTGGGATGCGAGTGGAGGGAGTAGATGGGGGAGAGCGTTCTTCCAGCTCCTCGGCTGGGTGGTGGTGTGCCTCCCTGCAGCTTAATGGCCGGGTTGGGATCGGGCCGTGTCTGTGGAGCTAGGGCCGGTGCTATTTTGCCTACCTCCCTGAGGTGTCGCTGTATAGAAGTCCGTGAGGCGTTGCTGCTGCCTATTCGTCTTCCGCCACTTAGTCATCGCTCCTGCGGGTGTTAGGCGCTTTGGTGAGTGTGTATAGAGCCGGAGGAGACCTCACCCCATTGTCGCTAAATGTTGCTCAGAGCTCTGAGTTATGCGGCCATCTTCTCCGCCGACCGGACACCCCCCCCCCAGTAAAACATTTTTTATTCAAATTTTTTTTTTAACTTTTTTTTTTTTTTTTTATTCTTTTTTACATGTTTTCCTCAGAGTAGTCCAGTGTCACCATAGTGACCAGGGATTTTTTTTTATTTACACTTTGATTGCTGGTACAATGACTATCACTGTAACAGCAATGTATTGAACCATCACTAATGGGTTACATTCATAACAGCTGTGATTACTATATTACTAGTGATCTGTGATCAAGGTCCATAAAGACATGGATGAGCGAGTTTGGGGTGGAGGAACTTAACTGGTCTACACAGAGCCCTGACCTCAACCCGATAGAACACCTTTGAGATAAATAAGTGCAGACTGCGAGCCAGGCCTTCTTGTCCAACATCAGTGCCTACCTCTTGGATAAATAAGAGTGCAGACTGCGAGCCAGGCCTTTTTGTCCAACATCAGTGCCTGACCTCACAAATGCGCTTCACAATTCTCTCCGACAGAACTCACAAATGTCGGGGAGTTCTGTCGGAGAGTTGTGTCGTTTTGTTGGAGAGTTCTGTCGGGGAGTTCCGTCGGAGAGTTCTGTTGGGGAGTTCTGTCGGGGAGTTCTGTCGGAGAGTTCTGTCGGAGAGTTCTGTCGGAGAGTTCTGTCGTTCTGTCAGGGAGTTCTGTTGGAGAGTTCTGTCGGAGAGTTCTGTCGGAGAGTTCTGTCGGAGAGTTCTGTCGGAGAGTTCTGCCGGAGAGTTCTGCCGGGGAGTTTTGTTGTCCTGTCGGAGAGTTCTGTCGAGGGGGTTCTGTCAGAGAGTTCTGTCGGAGAGTTCTGTCGGAGAGTTCTGTCGGAGAGTTCTGTCGGAGAGTTCTGTCAGAGAGTTCTGTCGGGGAGTTCTGTCAGGGAGTTCTGTTGTTCTGTCGGAGAGTTCTGTCGAGGAGTTCTGTTGGGGAGTTCTGTTGGAGAGTTCTGCCAGCGAGTTCTGTCGGAGAGTTCTGTCATTCTGTCGGGGAGTTCTGTTAGAGAATTCTGTCAGGGAGTTCTGTCGGGGAGTTCTGTCAGGGAGTTCTGTTGGAGAGTTCTGTCGGGGAGTTCTGCCGGAGAGTTCTGTTGTTCTGTCGGAGAGTTCTGTCGGGGGGTTCTGTCAGAAAGTTCTGTCTGAGAGTTCTGTCGGAGAGTTCTGTCGGGGAGTTCTGTTGTTCTGTCGGAGAGTTCTGTCGGAGAGTTCTGTCAGGGAGTTCTGTCGGAGAGTTCCGTCGGAGAGTTCCGTCGGAGAGTTCCAGCAGGGAGTTCTGTCGGGGAGTTCTGTCTGAGAGTTCTGTCTGAGAGTTCTGTCGGAGAGTTCTGTCGGGGAGTTCTGTTGTTCTGTCGGAGAATTCTGTCGGGGAGTTCCGTCGTTCTGTCTGGGAGTTCTGTCGGAGAGTTCTATTGTTCTGTTGGAAAGTTCTGTCAGGGAGTTCTGTCGTTCTGTTGGGAAGTTCTGTAGGAGAGTTTTGTCGGGGAGTTTTGTCGTTCTGTCGAGGGGGGTTCTGTCGTTCTGTGAGGGAGTTCTGTCGTTCTGTCAGGGAGTTCTGTTGGAGAGTTCTGTCGGGGAGCTCTGTTGGAGAGTTCTGTCGGGGAGTTCTGTCGGAGAGTTCTGTCGAGGAGTTCTGTTGTTCTGTCGAGGAGTTCTGTTGTTCTGTCTGAGAGTTCTGTCGGGGAGTTCTGTTGGAGAGTTTTGTCAGAGAGTTCTGTTGGAGAGTTCTGTCGTTCTGTCGGGGAGTTCTGTCGGGGAGTTCTGTCGGGGAGTTCTGTCGGAGAGTTCTGTTGGGCAGCTCTAACAGAAATAAAACAATTGCGAGTCTTTAGCAGACCATGAAAGCCGTAGTGCAGTGAGCAGTGGAATGCGTTATAGACTCACAATATTTTTGGACTCGATTTCAGTTGCTAAGTAATTACTGCACATACAAGCAAACCAAAAAAAAAAAAAAAAAAGAAAGATAGCAATACTTTATCAAACGCATCGGCCGCCGCTCGCTCCAGGCGTATGGGAAATGCATTCACTGAAAAGCTTCTTTCTCCCTCCCACCCACATACTGTATAGACGTTGGGCTTGCTCTCTATTCATTTTGGCCGAGCCTGCGTTCGCACCGGGCACAGATGCAGCTATTTCGATTTAGGCAAAAGGCATGAAAAAAAAAGTTATGTGTTATTTTATTATGTTGCTAAGAGATGAAATAACTCAAATCCCGGAGGGGCCGCGTCTTGCGCTTTTTACATAACACAAAGATCTTCGAGGGAAAACAGTGAGCAGTAAATACTCGCTGAAAGGATGCAAATCTGCCGTGACGCTTCAGAGCCGTCCTGCTAAAACGATCGCAACTATATAGTGGAATCGCTGCAAAGTGCATGCTACTGGGATCTCACTGTGCTTGGCGCTCCACCCTAACCGCGCACTTACCGGTGATTGTTAACCCTTTCATTGCCGGAGCCATTTTTACATTTTCTTTGCACATATTTTCTTAACCACTTGCTGACTGGCTCACGCTGATATACGTCGTCAGAGTTGCACTGCTGCGCAAATCAACGTAGCTGTACAGTGGAACGGATTAGGAGAATGCTTGTAATCCAAAGCACTTGCATATGAAAGCGGGTTCCACTTATTCGGTACACAGGCAGAACGGCGATCTGCCTGTGTACCGAATAATCAGCGGGTGCCGGCAGGCATCGCGTCCGCGGTACTTGCCGCTGTGTGCGATCGCAGCAGGAGCAGGTCGGCGGCGGCGAGTGCCCCGGACCCGGAGGCGTCGGATCACGCACTAGGTATTGGATCTGGCACAGTATATGCACGGTGGGCGGTCCGCAAGTGGCCAATAAATTCTTTTTATGCCTTAAGATTGCATGGAAGCCCCAAAACATGATATATTTTCTGAAAGTAGACAACCTAGAGAATAAAATAGCGGTAGTTCCGATTTTTTATGTTACACAATATTATGGCAAAGGTCTAAGAAATAGAAAAAAATTTTAATTTTACAGCACGCAAACACAATAAATTTCCCCCTTTTTTAATAAAATATAAAAGATGAGGTTGCACCGAATAAATAGATACCCAACATGCCAAACCTTAAAATTTGCATGCGCCCGTGAAATGGCGACAAACTTCAGTACCCTATATTTTCTATAGGTGACGTTAAAAAAAATATATATATATAAGTCACAAGTTTAGCAGATGGAGGAGATCTGGTGCTAAAAATATTTATAATCAATAATATTTCTGGCGATATTATTAATTAATTAATTATTTATAATTAATCTCACATATTACACATATGTAATATTTGTATCGCAGTCAACGTTTTGATGCTTAGGCATCACCAATGCATGTGTTTAGGTTCATACATGTATATATATATATATATATATATATATATATATATATGTATATATATATGTATATGTAGGGGTCAAGGCCTCAAAAAAAAATGTTGGGGGGGTTTCAATGCTTGGGTGTACTCAATTTTTTTTTAAATTAAAAATATCCTTTCCTTTTTAAGGGCAGCGATGTCGTTTTCTGTAAAATGTAATATGGCCACCCGGAGGTGTTCTGTTACACGGATGATAGCCCCCTCCCCCACCCCAGAAACATCATTTCCTGCTTGTGTGATTGGTTCGCTGATTTTCCCAGAAGTCTTCACTAAGATACAAGTCAGATTTCGGGCATCCCCTGCAACAAAAAATGTCATTTTTGGTGAGATACTCCCAATAGGAAACTCAAGTCTAAATAAATGCAGACCCTGCCCATTAGAGCCCTGCAGGTGCAGCAGTTGATTGATAATTTATAGAATTACTCCCATTTACATTCACTCACATGGACACAGACAAACAAACAGTAATTTCTTCAGAATAACAAAAAAGATAGGAATCGACAAAGTTTGTTAAAATCCCTCCAATGTACAGAGATCACCCAGAGGGGAAGGTTTTTTTTTTTTTTTCGCTCAACAAAAAAAGGAGTTAGTTTACATTTACTTGTGATAGTAATAAAAGGAATTTAAAAAAAAATGAAAGGGACAGTGGACAAATTTTTATAAAAATGTAAATAAAATAAATAACAATAATAAAAAAATTAAAGCACCCCTGTCCGCCCCCCCCCCCCCCCCCCCCACACACACACACACACACACATGCTCACGTGCAAAGGTGGACGGACACATACGTAGGTCACTCATGAATATGTAAAAGGTGTTCGCACCACAATTGTGTGATATCGCCGCAAAGGTCAGAGCAAGAGCAATAATTCTAAACTGGTAACCTGTAACTAAAGGCTTTTAACTACTTCCGTATTGTAGAATGACGGTCTGCTGGGGCCGCTCTTGTTCTGGGAGGACGTCATATGATGTCCTCCCATTCTTGCTGCACATGCACGCCTGCGGGGGGGGCGCGCAACGCGGCAATCGGTGGTGTGATGTGTCCAATCACAGCTGATCACTTGTAAACAAATGGTTATCTGTATATTCTTTCCTGTCAGGGTCTGAGGGAGGAAAACATGATAACAAGTTTTCCTGTGGGGGCATTTACACTGATAATCAGTGCAGCCCCATCAGTGTCCATCAGTGCCACCTATCAGTGCCCATCAATGCTGCCTTATCAGTGCAGCCTCATCAGTGCCCATCAGTGCCGCCTCATCAGTGCCGCCTCATCAGTGCCCATCAGTGCCACCTCATCAGTGCCCATCAGTGCCACCTATCAGTGCCCATCAATGCTGTCTTATCAGTGCTGCCTCATCAGTGCCCATGTGTGCTGCATATCAGTGTTGATCAGTGCCAAATACCAGAGCCCATCAATGCTGCCTTATCCAGTGCAGCCTCATCAGTGCCGCCTCATCAGTGCCCATCAGTGCCGCCTAATCAGTGCCCATCAGTGCCGCCTCATCAGTGCCCATCACTGCTGCATATCAGTGTCCATCAGTGCCAAATATCAGTGCCCATCAATGCTGCCTTATCCAGTGCAGCCTCATCAGTGCCGACTAATTAGTGCCCATCAGTGCCACCTCATCAGTGCCCATCAGTGCCGCCTCATCAGTGCCGCCTCATCAGTGCCCATCAGTGCTGCACATCAGTGTCTATCAACGCTGCCTTATCCAGTGCAGCCTCATCAGTGCCCATCAGTGCAGCATATCAGTGTCCATCAGTGCCACCTATCAGTGCCCATCAATGCTGTCTTATCAGTGCTGCCTCATCAGTGCCCATCCGTGCTGCGTATCAGTGTTGATCAGTGCCAAATACCAGTGCCCTCCTTGAAAACTCATTTATTCAGGGAAGCCTATCCCACACCCACATAACTGTCCCTGAGCCACCCCCATCAAATCATTCTTTGCAGCTATTTACCTTTTGTACCACCACCCCCTCCCTTTAGAATGTAAGCTCTACAAGCAGGGCCCTCCTGTACCTTTTGTATTGTACTGTAATTGTGTTGTCCCCCTTATACATTGTAAAGCGCTGAGTAAACTGTTGGCGCTATATAAATCTCATATAATAATAATAATAATAATAATGCTGCCTTATCCAGTGCAGCCTCATCAGTGCCGCCTCATCAGTGCCCATCAGTGCCGCCTCATCAGTGCTGCATATTAGTGCCCATCAATGCTGTCTTATCAGTGCTGCCTCATCAGTGCCCATCAGTGCTGCATATCAGTGTCGATCAGTGCCAAATACCAGTGCCCATCAGTGCCGCCTCATCAGTGCCACCTATCAGTGCCCATCAATGCTGCCAGGAAAAAGAAGCCGATCCAGGTATCCGAGTCACAAAAATCTCTCCCTCCACAAGGTGCAGGTGCTGGCTCATTATGCAATTAGCACATAGAAAGAATTCAATCCGGATGGCCGAACTCCAACGATAAATTTCTTTATTAGTTCAAATCCATCCAGCACAGGATGAAATCACTAGATAACATGTTTCACACACCGTCCGTAACTACTGGTGTTTACTCAAAGCTGGCTTTTTAGGCCAATGATAATGATTTATATACACAAATACTAATATCAGTTACCAAGATAGACAAGGTGGGTTTAATTGGGAAATGAGAAGATTGATGAATTAGCACTTCCTGGCCTCACAGTATGGTAACTTGAATTTAACTGACACGGCATTAGATCTACCGGGACCATATCCTGAGTGATGTCATCGCTATTAAAATGTATACATTTCATGATGTTTATGATTACCAATGACATATATATATATATTATAAACCTCTAAAAGCATAAATAGGAAGTAAAAACATCAAAGAGCAGAAATGAAAACAAACAAATGAAAACAAAACCAAACCCTACACATGTAGTAACGTGTAAATAGCTTCATTGATGCTGGAGGAGGGAGAGACGTACTTAAAGATATCTCTGCAGAAGAAGACATCAGCCTCTAAATCTAGGAATTTCATATATTGAAAACCGCTTTGTTGTGTTAAAGTCTAAAAGACCCCCCCCCCCCCCTGTCCAGCATAGATCTGAACACATATTAACCCATTGTCGAACATAGTGCTTCTCCCGTGGAGTTGCCTTTTAACATTTACTTTCTAGGCTTCATGCGCTAGTTTAAATGATTGCATTAAGGAAAGCACATATATGAATACATAAGGGCATGAAAAAAAGAAAAAAGGGAAAAGAAAAAATGAACAAAAAAAGTGAAAGAGGCGGGGGAAACTAAAACGTAATAAAAACAAAAGAAAAAGAATATCTGCATGGAAAATAATGTATGTTTTTGTTAATCCTGCATAAACATGTCTAGATACACATCAATATCTCTATATACATGATGTGCCGGGTGTTGTTAGAGAAAATTTGTCAGATGCAATTATATAAAGAAGCATCGCCGGCATTCACATGTTCACAGAGAAAGTCACATTGAACAATCATTGGAGGCATCTCAAAACAGCTGATATTATATTAACAGACTTGTGTCCATATAAAGCCCATCAAGGCTGCCTCCTCAGTGCCCATCAGTGCTGCATATCAGTGTCCATCAGTGCCACCAATCAGTCCCCATCAATGCTGCCTTATCAGTGCAGCCTCATCAGTGCCCATCAGTGCAGCCTCATCAGTGCCCACCAGGGCTGCATATCAGTGTCTATCAGTGCCACCAATCAGTCCCCATTAATGCTGCCTTATCAGTGCAGCCTCATCAGTGCCCATCAGTGCCGCCTCATCAGTGCAGCTTCATCAGTACCCATCAGTGCAGCCTCATCAGTGCCCATCAGTGCCGCCTCATCAGTGCAGCTTAATCAGTAACCATCAGTGCAGCCTCATCAGTACCCATCAGCGCAGCCTCATCAGTGCCCATCAGTGCCCATCAGTGCCACTTATCAGTGCCCATCAGTGCCGCTCCACCTTATCAGTGCTTCCTCATCAGTACCCATCAGTGCAGCCTCATCAGTACCCATCAGCGCAGCCTCACCATTGCCCATCACTGCTGCATATCAGTGTCCATCAGTGCGACCAATCAGTCCCCATCAATGCTGCCTTATCAGTGCAGCGTTATCAGTGCCCATCAGTGCCTCCTTATCAGTACCCATCAGTGCCACCTCATCAGTACCCATTAGTGCAACCTCATCAGTACCCATCAGTGCAGCCTCACCAGTGCCCATCACTGCCGCTTATCAGTACCCATCAGTGCAGCCTCATCAGTGCCCATCAGTGCAGCCTCACCAGTGCCCATCCCTGCCGCTTACCAGTACCCATCAGTGCAGCCTCATCAGTGGCTATTAGCGCAGCCTCATCCGCGCACATCAGTGAAGAAGAAAAATTACTTATCTGCAAAATTGTACAACAGGAATGAAGAAAAAGGTTTATTTTTTTCAAATTTTTCGGTCTATTTTGTTTGTTTAGCAAAAAATAAAAAATAAACCCAGTGGTGCTTAAATACCCCCACAAGAAAGTTCTATCTGTCTCAAAAAAATTATAAAAATCTCATATGGGTACAGTGTCGCATGACCGCGCAATTGTCATTCAAAGTGTGAAGGCGCTGAAAACTGAAAAATGGCCTGGGCAGGGAGGGGGTGAAAGCGCCCGGTATTGAAGTGGTTAGAGGGCCACCATTGGGCATTTTTTTAAGTACCGCAGTTTTGTCACCATTCCCCAGGCGTGCGCAATTTTAGAAATCGATTTACTCAGTGTAACTCCATCTTTTATATCTTACCAAACCATAGGGTATTATATTGTGGGTTTTTTTTTTTTTTGCATTGAAATTCATTAAAGCGTACAAATATAAAAAACTGCAACACCCAACATTTTATTTTCTAAGGCTTCTGCTTAAATAAATATATGTAATGTTTGGAAGTTCTAAATGATTTTCTAGCAAAAAAAAAGTAGGTTTTTTATATTTTTAAGAAGTGTCAGAGTAGGCTTGGGAAGCAAGTGGTTAAGTAAAAAAAAAAAAAAGAAATGTATATAAAAAAAAAAAAAAAGGAAAAGAAAAATGGCGCTGGTGATGCATACATATAAAAGAAGAAAAAATAAACACCTGATTTCACCCGTACGTGTCATGTGTCCTAATAAATCAGGGAGCTGCAGTTATTTTGGCTGTTTTAAAGTCACTTAGTTGAGCTCTCAGACAGAGAGATGGAAGGGGAGATTATGGGAAATGTTGTGACATGTTGCGCATTCTTCACCTTAACATCTTATATAAATCCAGAGAGGTTTTCTAAACTATGGCACTGCTGAACTTAACTATTTGTGGTGTCAGAAGTTCCTGTTATTCCTTCCTATATGTATGATAATATCTAATCCTACGGCCTTAACCACGTGCCCTCCGGAAGGTTTTACCCCCTTCATGGCCAGGTCATTTTTCTGCTACTCAGCACTGCGCTATTTTAACTGGCAATTGCGCGGTCATGCGACGTTCTACCCAAATTAAATTTATATCATTTTTTTGCACACAAATGGAGCTTTCTTTTGGTGGTATTTGATCTGACCTCTGCGGTTTTTATTTTTTTATTATATACAGTGGGGTATTCAGACCCCCTTAAATGTTTCACTCTTTGTTATATTGCAGCCATTTGCTAAAATCATTTAAGTTCATTTTTTTTCCTCATTAATGTACACACAGCACCCCATATTGTACACACAGCACCCCATATTGACAGAAAAAACACAGAATTGTTGACATTTTTGCAGATTTATTAAAAAAGAAAAACTGAAATATCACATGGTCCTAAGTATTCAGACCCTTTGCTGTGACACTCATATATATAACTCAGGTGCTGTCCATTTCTTCTGATCATCCTTGAGATGGTTCTACACCTTCATTTGAGTCCAGCTGTGTTTGATTATACTGATTGGACTTGATTAGGAAAGCCACACACCTGTCTATATAAGACCTTACAGCTCACAGTGCATGTCAGAGCAAATGAGAGTCATGAGGTCAAAGGAACTGCCTGAAGAGCTCAGAGGCAGAATTGTGGCAAGGCACAGATCTGGCCAAGGTTACAGAAAAAATTCTGCTGCACTTAAGGTTCCTAAGAGCACAGTGGCCTCCATAATCCTTAAATGGGACAACCAGAACCCTTCCTAGAGCTGGCCGTCCGGCCAAACTGAGCTATCGGGGGAGAAGAGCCTTGGTGAGAGGCAAAGAAGAACCCAGAGATCACTGTGGCTGAGCTCCAGAGATGCAGTCGGGAGATGGGAGAAAGTTGTAGAAAGTCAACCATCACTGCAGCCCTCCACCAGTCGAGGCTTTTTGGCAGAGTGGCCCGACGGAAGCCTCTCCTCAGTGCAAGACACATGAAAGCCCGCATGGAGTTTGCTAAAAAAAAACACCTGAAGGACTCCAAGATGGTGAGAAATAAGATTCTCTGGTCTGATGAGACCAAGATAGAACTTTTTGGCCTTAATTCTAAGCGGTATGTGTGGAGAAAACCAGGCACTGCTCATCAGCTGTCCAATACAGTCCCAACAGTGAAGCATGGTGGTGGCAGCATCATGCTGTGGGGGTGTATTTCAGCTGCAGGGACAGGACGACTGGTTGCAATTGAGGGAAAGATGAATGCGGCTCAGTACAGGGATATCCTGGACGAAAACCTTCTCCAGAGTGCTCAGGACCTCAGACTGGGCCGAAGGTTTACCTTCCAACAAGGCAATGTCCCTAAGCACACAGCTAAAATAATGAAGGAGTGGCTTCACAACAACTCCGTGACTGTTCTTGAATGGCCCAGCCAGAGCCCTGACTTAAACCCAATTGAGCATCTCTGGAGAGACCTAAAAATGGCCGTCCACCAACGTTTACCATCCAACCTGACAGAGCTGGAGAGGATCTGCAAGGAGGAATGGCAGAGGATCCCCAAATCCAGGTGTGAAAAACTTGTTGCATCTTTCCCAAAAAGACTCATGGCTGTATTAGATCAAAAGGGGCTTCTACTAAATACCGAGCAAAGGGTCTGAATACTTAGGACCATGTGATATTTCAGTTTTTCTTTTTTAATAAATCTGCAAAAATGTCAACAATTCTGTGTTTTTCTGTCAATATGGGGTGCTGTGTGTACAATATGGGGTGCTGTGTGTACATTAATGAGGAAAAAATTAACTTAAATGATTTTAGCAAATGTCTGCAATATAACAAAGAGTGAAAAATGTAAGGGGGTCTGAATACTTTCCGTCCCCACTGTAAACGAAAAAAAGACAGAAAATTTAGAGGAAAAAAAACCAAAAAGTTCTGCTTTCTGTTATAAAACATTTCAAATAAAATTAAATTGCTTCATAGGCCAAAATGTATTCTGCTGTATGTCTTTTGTAAACAAAAAAATCCCAATCAGTTTATATTAATTGGTATGTGTGGAAGTTATGAAAGTTATAGCGTCTACAAACGATGGTATATACAGGGCTTTTTTCAGCGGGAATGTGGGGGGAACGCACATTTTCCGAATTTTTTTCGAATGCGGTTGAATTTTTCGAATTCGGTCAAATTTTTAAAATTCGAAGTCAAATAAGAAATTAACAAAACAAACTCTGAAAACGATTGTAACAAATGTAACGAATGTAACAAAACAAATTCATTTAAATAGCAAATCAAAACGAACCAGAACTAAACAAATTTTTTCGACCTGCACATGTCTAGTATAAATACCCCCAAATGACCCCTTTTGTGAAAGTAGGAAATCTAAAATATTTAGTAAGAGGCATGGCAGGTTTTTTTGAAGTCACAATTTTTTGGAAAATGAAGAAATAAAATAAAATAGTTTTTTTCACAATGTTTGTTTTTTTTTTTTACATACTGTCACCAGTGCAGTACAGTATCATCATGTAAGTGATGCGGCGGTGATCAGGGGCACTGATCGGTGATAGTATCCTAAAAATGTAGCCAGGTGCTTTCTTTTAAACCTGCAAATCAGGGACAGTGTACAGCGTTGTTAATATGGAGCTGTTTCCCTCTAGTGTTGGCTTGGACTCCATGTGTCATTTCCTTTGAGACAAAACTTAGAGCAGAGCAAAGCATTGTGGGATGTATAGTTCGGAATACTGGGGTTTCAATTCCAGCAGGACTGATCTGAACTACCACTACCAGATTGCTGAGGAGAGGAGAACAGAATGCTGGGAGAGGATGTAAAAAGGGTGGATGTGGCCTCGATCTCTTGGGAAGCCACCTTGGATCTGCTAGCAGTGGCTCTGTGCCAGTGGGAGCCGCTGCTGAATCGTGGCCTGTACAGAAGGTAGCTTCACTGCTGCATAAAAAGGGACACCTGCAGGCAATAAAGTGGTTGTAAACCTCAGACATGAAATATGAACAAAGCATATCCCTCTGCAGTGTATACTTGTCTCAATCCAGAGCACTAATGCCCCGTACACACGATCGGATTGTTGGCCAACAAAACTGTGGACTTTTGTCTGATGGGCTCAAACTTGTCTTGCATATACACGGTCACACAAATGTTGGCCAACAAATACGAACATAGTGACGTACTAGATGTACTACGTTGTTTTTCAGCTCTTTAGCACCACCCTTTGGTCTCCTACTAATTTCATGTTAGTAGAAGTTTGGCGAGTGTTGATTTGCGCTTTTAATTTCGAGCTTTTCTTGCTTTTCAGTTCGTTTCTGAGCGGCCGTTCGTCAACCAGACATGTTGCGGAATCGGAGGAGATAGCGTGTTATTTATTATTGGCCTTGGAGTTATTGCTTTGACATTATTTTTGGGTTGAATAATAATGATTTGATTTGGTATATTTTCTATATTTTTGGATGCATAGAATGCACTTTTTGGTTAAGTTCTATTGGCAGATATCATGTCTAATTTTTTTTTTTTTTTTTTTTTTTGTGTAGAATAATACTTGGCTGTGTGTTTTACTTCAAATGACAGTTTGGGAGTCGGCAGTTATATTTTATAAAATACAATGTAAAATTAACAAGGGACACCAACATAGTTGTATCTTTGATCTTAAAAACTACAGGATAATGGTGTTGTGGTAACTTGCCCAAAAAAAAAAAAAAAAAAAAAAACCCATAATAATATTATTCTTGATATCACTAGAAAAAAAAAACCTTTGAAAATCCGTTTGCTATAACTCCATCAGTATCACCAGCAAAGCAGCTTCATTATTATCCCATTAAAGAAGAAGAGAATTGTGCGCGGCATTTCCAGATTTCATCATTTGCCACGTCACGAATGTTAATTCTCCATTACGAACGCCAGTTTACAAGACCGACCGCTTCTGCATGCGTGTTTGTACTTTGGACTTTTGTCTGACGGACTTGTGTACACACGATCGGACAATCCAACAACACACATTTGTTGGCGGAAAATTTGAGAGCATGCTAGCCAACATTTGTCCATGGAAAATCCGACAGCAACTGTTCAATGGAGCGTACACACGGTCCGATTTACCGCCAACAAGCTCACATCCAACATTTCCCGTCGGAAAGTCCGATCGTGTGTACGGGGCATAAGTGTCATTTCTGTCTGCTGCCTCCTTCCTCTGCATAAGTCATTTCTGACAAGTTTTCCTGAAACCAAGAGAAAAAGGGGATGGGGGGGGGGGGGTGCTCAATCATGCAACCTGTGATTGCTTCATCTCTGTTCCTGTGTGCTGTGTGAAGTGGGGTGTGTCCCTTCCCTCCAATCAGCTCTCAGAACTCTCCTCACTGAGCTCTGCAGAATGTAACTTTAGCTCTCCATCTCCTTTTTCTGAACTCTCAAACAGGCGTTATAAATTCTGGACTGTGAACAGATGTAGAGAGGAAAAGACGTCTGACAAATAGATACAATTTATGTAGAAGGATTTGTTTCATCTCTGTGTATCACCCGAGGCCAGTTACTTCACTGGGTATATGGAAAACAATTTGCAGGATTTACAACCACTTTAAAGAACATTTTGTTTGTCCAGATTGTGATGTCTTCATTGCCCTTGCCCTCTATCTATCTATCTATCTATCTATCTATCTATCTATCTATCTATCTATCTATCTATCTATCTATCTATCTATCTATCTATCTATCTATCTATCTATCTATCTATCTATCTATCTATCTATCTATCCCTTCTTGGGGTCGGCAACCTGCCAACCCCAGAACCTGCAGAGGAGGAGCAGAGGGGTGGCATTTAGTGGAACCGATGGCTGTATTTTCCTCCCCGCAGCAACTGATTTCCTCCGTCCTCCTTTCCACCGGCATTCCTATTAAATGCCACCCCTCCACTCCAGGTTCCTCTTTCTTCTGTTGCCTGCCCCCCCCGTGTGCTCCCCTTCCCCCCTCCCCAGCGCTGCCGGACCCCCCCCCCCTTCTCTCCCGCCGGCTGCTGCAGGGGATTATCTCAGGTTGGAGAGCTGGGAAAGGGGCCGGTAAATATGTCATTTACCAGCCCCTTCCTTTTCTGAAAGAACACAGTGAGTGATTGGTAGCGGTCACTCAAAGTGCTCATTCATAACTGAAGCATACAGTAGAAAACTGTGTTTCCTTGGCTTGAGTTTGTGAAGGAACAGGAGGAAGCCGCTCAGCACAGAGCACTTCCCATTTCTTTCACTCTCCAGTGCAGCTGAGGCTGCAGAGAAAGGGGACTGGGGAATCTCTGTCACCAGTCCCTTTCTGTCTAAAACATGAGACATCAGGAGTCTGTTTAGACCCCTGATATTTCACTAATGTCCCCCAACAGGGCTCCTAACAATTTAAAAAAAATAATAAATAATAAAATTGTGAAAAATATTTTTTTAAAAATTGAAAGAAATTATAACAAATTGAAATCATCAAAAAAAAACAAAAACTGCTGGCAATGTCCACTGCCCTACTGACACCATCCACTGCCCTACTGACACCACCCACTGCCCTACTGACACCATCCACTGCCCTACTGACACAGTCCACTATCCTACTGACGCTGTCCACTGCCCTACTGACACCATCCACTGCCCTACTGACACCATCCACTATCCTACTGATGCTGTCCACTGCCCTACTGAAACCATCTACTGCCTCCCTGACACCAACCACTACCCTACTGACACCATCCACTATCCTACTGACGCTGTCCACTGCCCTCCTGACACCAACCACTGCCCTACTGAAACCATCTACTGCCCTCCCTACACTAACCACTGCCATACTGACACCGTCCACTATCCTACTGATGCTGTCCACTGCCCTCCTGACACCAACCACTGCCCTACTGAAACCATCTACTGCCTCCCTGACACCAACCATTGCCCTACTGACACAGTCCACTATCCTACTGATGCTGTCCACTGCCCTACTGACACCGTCCACTGCTCTGCTGACAACGTACAATTTCCTACTGACATCATCCACTGCTCTACTGACACCGTCCACTGGCTTACTGACACAGTCCACAATCCTACTGGCACCGTCCACTGCCCTACTAACACCATTTACTGCTCTACTGACACCATCCACTGCTCTATTGACACTGTCCACACACCGTTTACTGCCCTACTGACACCATCTTCTGCCCTACTGACACGATCTAGTGCTCCACTGATGCTGTCCACTGCTCTACTAACACTGTCCACTTTTATTATTATTATTATACAGGATTTATATAGCGCCAACAGTTTACGCAGCACTTTACAACATGAGGGCAGGCAGTACACTTACAAAACAAATCAATACAGAAGGGATCAGAGGGCCCTGCTCGTTAGTTAGGCCTTGCTGGTTAGGCCTAACTGGTTATTTAGTTAGACCTTGCTGGTTATTTTCTTTAAAAAAATAGAATAAAAAAATAAAAAAGGGGGCGCCAACTCCAGTGATCTTTGATCTCTTTCATGTTGTTCAGGTGGATCTTCTCCTCTCAAAGGTTGCCTACCCTTGATACACTATATAGTCAAACGTTTTTGGACATCTGACTATTGAGTTCAGGTGCTCCCAGAGAGGAGTTCTGTTAATGCTACGGTTACCACAAAGGATTTTTAGAAAATGTTGCACTTCCAACCTTGTGGTTATAGTTTGCAGAAGACCCCTTTATGTTCCACCATGACTGTGCCCCCATGTACAAAACCAACTCCATAAAGACATGGTTTGATGAGTTTGGGTGGAGAGACTCAAGCAGCCTACACAAAGCCCTAACCTCAACCCTACGAGCCAGGTCTTCTAATCCAACATCTTCATAAAGTCATGGATTGATGTGGAGGAACTTGAGTGGCCTTCAAAGCCCTAACCTCAATCTACTGAACACCTTGGGATAAATTGGAATGAGCCAAGTCTTCTCATCCAACAACTCCAAAAAGACAGTTGGTTGGATGAATTTGGGTGGGGGAACTCGAGTAGCCTTCACAAAGCCCTGACCTCAACTATACTGAACACCCTTAAGATGAATTTTGAACGAGCCAGGTATTCTCAGCCAACAAATCCATGAACTCGAGTGGCCTTCAAAGCCCTGACCCTAACCCTACTGTACAGTACACCTTTTTGATGAATGCTGATTGCCAGCAAGATCTGCTAATCCAATATCAGTACTTGACCTCGCAAATTTTTTTTGGGTTAAATAGGCACAAACTTCTATAGACACGCTCCAAAATCATGTGACGAGTCTTCCAAGAGTGTAGGTTGTTTTAGCCACAAAGGGAGGCCGCCCCCATACTAATGACGATGGCTTTGGAATAGAATACCAATATATGTGTGATAGGTATCGACAATTTTTGTGCGTATTGTGTATCTAGTATATAGTCTATCATTGCTTTTTTACCTATACAGATTATTTTATCTGAGACTGGGAGAGGGAAGTAAAGTTGTTTAGTTAGTTAACCACACAGTGTGAACCCTCCAGGTTACAGTAATAAAATAACACTGGGTCAACCCCACATTGACACAATGAGTTCACAGAAACAGATACATTTTTAGAGGTAGCCAGTGGCCAATCCCATCGCTCAGAAAGATTTTTATTTATATTTGTTTGGACTGGCGTTGCTATTATAACAGGAAAGGACAGGGAGTAAAGGGGAAATGACTCTAACAGCGACATGAAGAGAAATAAAAAAACCCAAGAGATGTTCTAATCATTTTCCCACTCTCTCAAAACAAGAAGAAAAAAAAAACATTTTGGCTCTGACAAGAAACAACTCCATAGAGGTACTATTCCACCATTGAGGGGCAGTAGTTGATTAAATTATCAGACATCTGCTTAATTGCATCCTTCTGCCTTCTCCTAGTTCAGCTAGTTTAAGCTGTCACCCGTTGGTCCTCTCCTAGCTGGCCTAAGCCAGCTATGGATTTAAATTCAGTTGGTTTAGCAGGGAATTTAGCAGAATTTCCATTCATGTATGGGCAGGCTGGTTGAAAACTGTATGCAAAAAACGTATAAAAACCCGCAAGTTTAAAAAACGTACTGCAAAACGTGCCTGAAAAACGCATCAACTGCATAGATGTGAACCTGGACTGAAAGGGCAGAGGAGAGATCTGGGGTCTAATAGATCCCAGATCTCTCATTAAATAGTACCTGACACTGCTTTTTGTTATCACAAGAGATGTTTACATTATTTGCAATAGCAACAAAAGTGATAAAAAATGTAATAAAAAATGTAACAGAGGTGATCGCTTACGTAGGTCGTGCACGCATATGTAAGCAGTGTTTGCACCACACCCTAGAGTGAGAGCAATTATTCTAGCACCAGACCTCCCATGTAACTCTCAACTGGCTTTTAAAGTGACACCTATGAAGATTTTTAGGTACCGTAGTTTGATGCCATTCTATGGGCGTACGCAATTTTAAAGCGTAATACGTTAGGTATCGTTTTACTCAGCATAACACGATCCTATATATTTTACGCCAAAAATGGGTATTATATTGTGCTTGTGTGCACTAAAATTCATGAAATTGTATTTTTTCCAAATAATTTGAAAAACTGTTGCACAAATACCGCGTGACATAAAAAATTGCAAAACCCACCATTTTATTCTCTAGGGCCACTACTAAAAATATATATAATGTTTGGGGGTTCTAAGTAATTTTATAGTGAAAAATTATTATTTTTTACACGTAGGAGAGAAATGTCAGACTTGGCCTGGGCGGGAAGTACTAGGTACATACTGTAAACTTTACCGCAGGTTTTGGAGGAAGCAATGTTAGTACCATCACTAGTTTGTCCTTTTCTAGTTCACCTAATTAGTATAGTCACTGATTTGTCCTCTCCTAGTTCAAATGGCTTGTGATGTCACAAGTTTATCCACTGTTAGTTGACCTAGTTTGTACTGTATCTAGTTGTCCTCCCCTAGATCACCTAGTTTGTACCATCACCCAAGGTATCTTCTTCTAGTTCTCCTACTTTTTTCTGCAACTAGTTGTAGTTCACCTAGTTTACGCTGTCACCAGTGTGTCTTCCATAGTTCATACCTTCACCAGGTAAACAGACTCTACCTCACATTCTGGAGGAAGCAATGTTGAACGGACATGGTAAGCTGATGCCATTACTATGCAGATTGCTGTAAACACGTTCGTTATTAGATCTGTCTGTAGATACATAACACACTCGATCTTGGCGACACTGGAGATCAGAAGCAGATGATAGAGTTAGAGAATTTCCTGGAAGTCCCAAGTTTTCTTGGACAGCCTCCTGTTACATACATAAATCATCATTTTGGCACCACGAGGGCATTTCAGCTGGCTAGATATGGAAGAGCTCCCAGAGGGGGTTGTGTTTCACGATGGATAATTTCAACTGCACGTTCCCATGAAAGATGAACTCCTCTGGTATCTTACTTTTAGAGTAGCCTTTCTCAGAGTTCCATGGGACCCTGGAGCTCCTCCAGAGGTTGATAGGAGTTCCTTGAGCCATGGGTAATGCCTGCCTCTCCAATACATAACCTGTGACATCAATTATCTTGTTAGCTATAAAAATACTAACCACAACACAAGGCCATCAACAACATCGCCCCAGCTACATAAATCAACCTCATCTGCAGATATCACCCATATCTTCCTCTCCACTCCTCCTAAGACTTCCTGCTCTCTAGCTCCCTTGTTACCTCCTCCCATACTCACCTCCAGGTCTTCTCCAGGCCCTCGCCCATCCTCTGGAGCTCCCTGTCCCAGTATGTCCGGTCAGCCCCTACCCTGTCCGCCTTTAGGCGATCCCTGAAAACTCACATGCTGAGGCAAGCCTACTCCAGCTCCACCTAAGAACTGTACCCGAGTCACCTCCATCAAATCATCCCTGCAGCTATTACCTTTTGTACCACCTCACCCTCCCTTTAGTTTGTAAGCTGCACCTATTTTGGCAGGCTGTCACTGGGCTAAATCTACACTGGAATGTCAACTCCTCCTCTACCTTCCCCTCCAGAGTTTTTTGCTCTCTTGCGGCACTTTGAAGGGGTTGCTTGTGTGGGTGGGATGTGTACTGCACCAATCACATGGGATGAATAGGATAGAAGGGTCAGGAGTGATTGGTGCATTACACATCCCACCCACCCAAGCATCAGCAATAGTAAGATGCTCTGCCTCAGGGTTCTTTCTTAGCCCCTGAAAAAAAATGGGAGTGGGCGATGGGGCTGGGAACCATGGGGTAGGGGAGAAGGATGGGGGTGGAAAAAGGGGGGAGTGGGTAGGAGATGGGGAATGGGTAGAGGAGAACTGGAGAAGAAAGAAAGAAAGAAAGAAAGAAAGAAAGATGAGGATGAAGAAAGAAAGAAAGATGAGGATGAAGAAAGAAAGAAAGATGAGGATGAAGAAAGAAAGAAAGAGGAGTATGAAGATAGAAAGAAAGAAAGAAAGAAAGAAAGAAAGAAAGAAAGAAAGAAAGAAAGAAAGAAAGAAAGAAAGAAAGAGGAGGATGAAGTAAAAAAAAAAGGAAGGGGAGGGTGAAGAAAGAAAGAAAAGGAAAGGAAAGAGAGAGAAAGATGAGCATGAAGAGAGAAAGAAAGAGGAGGATTAAGGGAGAAAGAAAGAAGAAGAAAGAAAGGAGGATGGAGAAAAAAGAAAGAAAGAGGATGATTAAGGGAGAAAGAAAGAAGAAGAAAGAAAGGAGGATGGAGAAAAAAGAAAGAAAGAGGAGGATTAAGGGAAAAAGAAAGAAAGATGAGGATGAAGGCAAAAAGAAAGAAAGAAAGAAAGAGGAGGATGAAGGAAGAAAGAAAGAAAGAAAGAAAGAAAGAAAGAAAGAAAGAAAGAAAGAAAGAAAGAAAGAAAGAAAGAAAGAAAGAAAGAAAGAAAGAAAGAGGAGGATGAAGGAAGAAAGAAAGAAAGAAAGAAAGAAAGAAAGAAAGAAAGAAAGAGGAGGATGAAGGGAGAAAGAAAGATGAGGATGAAGGCAAAAAAAGGAAGAGGAGGATGAAGAGAGAAAGAAAGAAAAAAAAAAGAAAAAAAGAAGAGGATGAAGAGAGAAAGAAAGAAAGAGGAGGAGAAAGAAAGAAGGGAAGAAAGAAAGAAAGAAAGAAAGAAAGAAAGAAAGAAAGAAAGAAAGAAAGAAAGAAAGAGAGAGAGAGAGAGAAAGAAAGAAAGAAAGAAAGAAAGAAAGAAAGAAAGAAAGAAAGAAAGAAAGAAAGAAAGAGGAGGATAAAGGCAAAAAAGGAAGAGAAGGATGAAGAGAGAAAGAAAGAAAGAAAGAGGAGTATGAAGATAGAAAGAAAGAAAGAAAGAAAGAAAGAAAGAAAGAAAGAAAGAAAGAAAGAAAGAAAGAAAGAAAGAAAGAAAGAAAGAAAGAAAGCCATATTGGGTCAGGCAGAGCCTATTTAGCTTCCAGGCTTGGCGCGCTTTTGCGAGTGGGTAGAGTAAGGGACAGGTACCCCGTCTGTTAGGGACAGAACTAGCGGCAGGGAAAGGTTCCTGATGAGGAGGGACAGCATAGGGTTCCCAAAGTTCTCTGGACATCGTCCTGCTTGGGCACAAAACAGCCAGGCTGCATTCTGTCCCCCCTTACAGGTTCTGTCAATTTGGCTGAAACCAGCTCTGAACACACTTTTGGGACCTGTGAGTGCTCACGGTTGGGCTGTCCTCCCATTGGGTTTATTGTGAACTGTTTTTGCATTATTTCAATACAAGTTCTTTACATGGCACTTTGACTGTGTGTGTTATTGCCACCTCACCACGCTGCACCCCACCTATGATTGAATGATTTGAAGCCAAACTCAAAAACTACTCTACTCCCCATAGATAAAATGTATCTTCAATTCTTGTTCTTTCTGACAGGAAAGATTCTAACCTTCTCCACTATGTCCCATAAAATGTTTTGACTGGAGTTTGGTTCTGAAGTAGACATGTGGCTTGGCTATGGACAATGAAAAGATTTGAATGTTTTTTACAAGCAGGAAATAGGATTTGAAAAAAAAAGCCAAGCTGCTGTCACTGAGGGATAATTCATTCTCAAAGTTTGGAGCAGAAGCTTCTCAGATTTTCTTTTCTTTTCTTTTGGTAGCTAAGCACCCACCTCCCAGCACACCAGTCTTCTAACCTCTAAAGCAGTGGTCTCCAAGCCAGGGCTGGGACAAGGGGTGGGCAGGAGGGACGGCTGCCCTTGGCACTGTGGTGTCATGTGAGGTGGGGGGGAACCCCACAGAGATTGGGGGGGAGGGAGATTTGTGTTGGAAAGGGGAATTTATGGGGCGGTAGAGGATAAGTATTGTTCTAGGAGGAGAAATTGAGGGGGGGGGGGTGCTAAGAGTGGTGATTTAGGGGGATTTGTGTTGGTAGGGGAATGGGGGTCAGAGGATTTGTGCTAGGAAGGGGGATTCGGGGGGAATTGGTGCTGGGGGGAGGGATTTGAAGTGGGGGGTGTGTACTAGGTGGTGAAATTTTAGGGGTAAAGGATTTGCGCTAGGGGGAGTGATTTTTCTTTTTTTTGAGGGGGGGAGGCATTTGAGCCAGGGGGGGATTTGGGGGGTGGGGGGTTAAAGGTTTGTGCTCAGAGGGGGGATTTCAGCAGGGGGCGGATTTATACTGGGAGTGAGGGGAATTTATGCATAGGGGGTTAGCATGCAGATTAGTGCTCAGTGTTCCTGTGGGGGGGATTTTTGCTGACACATAATGCTCATACATGTTGGGGGAGGCACAGTTTGGAATGTTTGCCCTGGGCTTTAGATGACCTTGTCCCAGCACTGCTCCAAGCTTTGACTCAGAGGCCGGACGTGGCACGTTAATTTAATTTCTCTGGCCTTTAGAGCACTATTCTTCCCACTGATATGAGGAACCATCCCTTCCACTGATACCAATGATGGGGCACCATTCCTCCCACTGATACCCAATGATGGGGCACCATTCCTCCCACTGATACCCAATGATAGGGCACCATTCCTTCCACTGATACCCAATGATAGGGCACCATTCCTTCCACTGATACCCAATGATGGGGTACCATTCCTTTAGGTGATACCCAATGATGGGGCACCATTCCTCCCACTGATACCCAATGATGAGGCACCATTCCTTTAACTGATACTCAATGATGGGGAACTATTCCTCCAACTGATACTCAATGATAGGGCACCATTCCTTTCACTGATACCCAATGATGGGGCACCATTCCTTCCACTGATACCCAATGATGGGGCACCAATCCTTCCACTGATACCCAATGATGGGGCACCATTCCTTCCACTGATACCCAATAATGGGGCACAATTCCTTCCACTGATACCCAATGATGGGGCACTATTCCTCCCACTGATACCAATGATGGGGCACCATTCATTCCACTAATACCCAATGATGGGGCACCATTTCTTTAACTGATACTCAATGATGGGGCACTATTCCTTCCACTGATACCCAATGATGAGGCACCATTCCTTCCACTGATACCAATGATAGAGCACCATTCCTTCCACTGTCACCAACAGTGAGGCATAATTCCTCCCACTGATACCCAATGATTGGGCACGATTACTTTCACTGACACCGATAGGGCAAAATTATTAATACTTTTTACTCCTATTGACCACCAAGGCAGGGACATTGTTTACTTCAACTGGCACTGGATATTTTCATGTCCTACTGGTCACAGTCTGCCCAAAGTCTGAAGTCCTGTAAACTGGCCCTTTGTTTGGAAAGTAAATGAAGCCCAGTGGCAGGTCACCAAGTACAATACGTGTCATTTATCCTCTTATGATGGAGATGTTCAGCCAAGAAGTACAAATGTGGATCCTCCAGTACAGGTTTTTAAGGGTAAAGGATGCATTAAACTAAATCCTTGTGTTTTGATCCTTCTCCTAACAAACTGAATTTTTATTTTGGGTATATCAATGTATTTTGTCCTGGGAAAGTGAACAGTCCAGGAGCTGCTTCCAGGTATGTTGTGATCTCAATACACTGTGTTCCTGGAAGACACCATAACATGACTACAGTTTGGGAACATTTTGATAGGAGAAAGTGTTTATTTTCTTAGCAGTGAATGTACGGGGGGCCTTTCAAAGATTCCATTTATATAGGTCAGTGTAAGTATTTTCAACTTATCATTTGAAAACAAAGGCAGAAAAATTGTATTCTTAAGTCCAAAAACTTTCCATGTACAAGTCTAAAGAAAATGAGACATCAGAAGTAGGAGATGCTTTTGACGCAACATTTTGTGCATGATTTAACCACCTTAAGACTTTTACTGTGGACAGGTGACTCGACAGGCTCAGCAATAGGCATGCGCACTTGCGTGCCACGGGTTCCTTGTACCCGGGCAGGGGGTCGGAAATGAAGGCCTGAAGGACTCGCCTCCCATGTCCTACATCATTTCGGGCTGATGACATCACGTCCGCCCTATCGTGTGTTCCACCGCCACCAGGAAGTAGTACACACCAGTGTTCTGCGTCTACTGGCCCGATCGGTTCAGGCTGGCGGCTCCTAATTCAGACTGATGACAAGCCAGGACTCTTGCACAGTGCCTCAATGCCTTTCATCCTACTCCCTTTGTCAGTAACATTCTTTTAGTGGAATAAAAGTTGTTTTAATGCTACACCTAGTTGGCGTTGTGAATCTCTCTGTCCTCCCCTGTCAAGTTCTGTGTGTTGGGACGGGGGGGGGTACAGAGCTGGGTTGAAGGTGCATTTCAAGTCCTGTAGTAGCGCTGCATCTGGTGACAAGTAACTTGGCAGGTGACAAGCTGCATCTGGTGGCAGACGACGTGGCAAGTGACATGCTGTATTTGCTGACAAGTGAAGTGTCAATTAACACGCTGCATCTGGTGGCAGGCGACATGGCAAGTGACATGCTGCATCTTTTGGCAGGCGGCAGTGACAAGTGACACGCTGCATCTGGTGGCAGGTGACGTGGCAAGTGACATGCTGCATCTTTTGGCAGGCAACAGTGGCAAGTGACGCGCTGCATCTGATGACAGGTGACGTGGCAAGTGACATGCTGCATCTTTTGGCAGGTGACAGTGACAAGTGACACGCTGCATCTGGTGGCAGGTGACAGTGGCAAGTGACACGCTGCATGACAGTGGCAGGTGACAGTGGCTAGTGACACGCTGCATCTGGTGGCAGGTGACAGTGGCCAGTGAAATGCTGCATCTGGTGGCAGGTGACAGTGGCCAGTGAAATGCTGCATCTGGTGGCAGGTGACAGTGGCAAGTGAGACGCTGCATCAGGTGACAGAGGCAAGTGACATGCTGCATCTGGTGGCAAGCGACAGTGGCAAGTGACATGCTGCATCTGGTGGCAGGCCGTCTGGTGGCAGGCGACGTGGCTGCATCTTTTGGCAGGCGACAGTGACAAGTGACACGCTGCATCTGGTGGCAGGCAACAGTGGCTAGTGACCCGCTGCATCTGGTGGCAGGCGACAGTGGCTAGTGACATGCTGCATCTGGTGGCAGGTGACAGTGGCAAGTGAGACGCTGCATCAGGTGACAGAGGCAAGTGACATGCTGCATCTGGTGGCAGGCGACAGTGGGAAGTGACACGCTGCATCTGGTGGCAGGCCATCTGGTGGCAGGCGACGTGGCTGCATCTTTTGGCAGGCGACAGTGACAAGTGACACGCTGCATCTGGTGGCAGGCGACAGTGGCAAGTGACACGCTGCATCTGGTGGCAGGCCATCTGGTGGCAGGCGATGTGGCTGCATCTTTTGGCAGGCGACAGTGACAAGTGACACGCTGCATCTGGTGGCAGGCGACAGTGGCTAGTGACATGCTGCATCTGGTGGCAGGTGACAGTGGCAAGTGAGACGCTGCATCAGGTGACAGAGGCAAGTGACATGCTGCATCTGGTGGCAGGTGACAGTGGCAAGTGAGACGCTGCATCAGGTAACAGAGGCAAGTGACATGCTGCATCTGGTGGCAGGCCATCTGCTGGCAGGCGACAGTGGCAAGTGAGACGCTGCATCTGGTGGCAGGCGACAGTGGCATGCAGAAAAAAACGCACTGGACTGCATGTGGTGTGAACTGGCCCCAAATCTTCAGGAGATCGAGTGTGTAAGGGCCTCAAGAAATTAGATCGTCTGTCAGTACATCAGGATTAATGAATTTTCAAATATATATATATATACACCGTAGTTTGTAGACGCTATAACTTTCACACAAACCAATTAATATACACTTATTTTATTTTTTACCATAGACATGTAGCAGAATACATTTTGGCCTAAAATTATGAAGAAATTAAATTTTTTAAAACAGAAAGTAGAAAATATTTTAAATGTTCGTTTTTTTTTTTTTTTTTCATTTCTATCGCAAAAAAAAACCCCAGTGGTGATCAAATACCACCAAAAGAAAACTCTATTTGTGTGAAAAAATGATATAAATTTCATTTGAGTACATACAGTGTTGCATGACCGTGCAATTACCATTTAAAGTAGCGCAGAGCTGAATAGCAAAAAATGCCCTGGTCATGAAGGGGGGGAAATCTTCCAAAGGTCATGTGGTTCATTAGATACTAAAGCAACCTTTTCTTTGACAATGTTTACAAAAACTACTGCCAAAAATTATCTAACACTTGACCGAGAGACTTGCAGAATACAGAGGCTCACAATTACCTTCAACCCAGTAACCCAAACTACAACACTTCACCCCATGCCAAAAGACCACATGACCACTATCTGTTTTAGAGTTGAATGGCCATAGCAGCCATTTACCTTGACACAATAAACAAAAAATTAAATAGAAATGTGAGAAATATACAACCAAGGCATAGCAGATCAACAAAACATCAGTAATTGATCCTACCAGGTCTAAGGTCTTTGAAGGCACATATAATCCATCCAGTGAAAAAGGCCCCCAGCCGCTACTACACTGCCTCAGGGACAATTAGTGTAACCACTTAGATACACCCACATACAGTGGGGATGGAAAGTATTCAGACCCCCTTAAATTTTTCACTCTTTGTTATATTGCAGCCATTTGCTAAAATCATTTAAGTTCATTTTTTTCCTCATTAATGTACACACAGCACCCCATATTGTACACACAGCACCCCATATTGACAGAAAAACACAGAATTGTTGACATTTTTGCAGATTAATTAAAAAAGAAAAACTGAAATATCACATGGTCCTAAGTATTCAGACCCTTTGCTGTGACACTCATATATTTAACTCAGGTGCTGTCCATTTCTTCTGATCATCCTTGAGATGGTTCTACACCTTCATTTGAGTCCAGCTGTGTTTGATTATACTGATTGGACTTGATTAGGAAAGCCACACACCTGTCTATATAAGACCTTACAGCTCACAGTGCATGTCAGAGCAAATGAGAATCATGAGGTCAAAGGAACTGCCTGAAGAGCTCAGAGACAGAATTGTGACAAGGCACAGATCTGGCCAAGGTTACAAAAAAATTTCTGCTGCACTTAAGGTTCCTAAGAGCTCAGCGGCCTCCATAATCCTTAAATGGAAGACGTTTGGGATGACCAGAACCCTTCCTAGAGCTGGCCGTCCGGCCAAACTGAGCTATCGGGGGAGAAGAGCCTTGGTGAGAGAAGTAAAGAAGAACCCAAAGATCACTGTGGCTGAGCTCCAGAGATGCAGTCAGGAGATGGGAGAAAGTTGTAGAAAATCAACCATCACTGCAGCCTTCCACCAGTCGGGGCCTTATGGCAGCGCGGCCGACAGAAGCCTCTCCTTAGTGCAAGACACATAACGGCCCGCATGGGGTTTGCTAAAAAACACCTGAAGGACTCCAAGATGGTGAGAAATAAGATTCTCTGGTCTGATGAGACCAAGATAGAACTTTTTGGCCCTAATTCTAAGCGGTATGTGTGGAGAAACCTGTCCAATACAATCCCAACAGTGAAGCATGGTGGTGGCAGCATCATGCTGTAGGGGTGTTTTTCAGCTGCAGGGACAGGACGACTGGTTGCAATCGAGGGAAAGATGAATGTGGCCAAGTACAGGGATATCCTGGACAAAAACCTTCTCCAGAGTGCTCAGGACCTCAGACTGGGCCAAAGGTTTACCTTCCAACAAGACAATGACCCTAAGCACACAGCTAAAATAACGAAGGAGTGGCTTCACAACAACTCCGTGGCTGTTCTTGAATAGGGATGAGCTTTGAGTTCGAGACGAACATCAGCTGTTCGCCAGTTCGCCGAACAGCGAACAGTTTGGGGTGTTTGCGGCAAAGAAGTTTTAAAAACGTCCGTTTTTTCAGTAGCAGTGATTTTAATAATGCTTAAAGTGAAACAATAAAAGTGTAATATTCCTTTAAATTTCGTACCAGGGGGTGTCTATAGTATGCCTGTAAAGAGGCGCATGTTTCCCGTGTTTAGAACAGTCTGACAGCAAAATGACATTTCAAAGGAAAAAAAGTAATTTAAAACTACTCGCGGCTATAATGAATTGTCGGTCCGACAATACACATAATAGTTCATTGATAAAAACGGCATGGGATTTCCCCACAGGGGAACCCCGAACCAAACCGTAACCGGGTGACCTCACCCCCCTCTGACAACACGGGGAAAGCCTCAGGGAAGTCCCATGAATTCCCCGTGAGTCAGAGGAGGGCGGGGTCACCAGGTGGCCCCGCCCTCAATTATATAAGAAGTATCAGAAGAAGCAAAGCGTCACACGGCTGAAGACTCCCACTGAGGCGGATTGTGTGGACGGAGTGGAGAAGAAGCCTGGAGGAAGATGCGGGACGAGAAGAGCGGACGAAGAAGATGGAGAAGAAGAACACCGAAAGAACACTAGAAAATGGAAGAAGAAGCCGTAAGAAGAAGAAATTAATAAAGGACTTGTCAAAAACCGTCTTGTGTTTTTTAACCTTTTTGACACTTTTTTTGTGAAATGGTAAGGGTACATTTGTACCCCATTACCAATTCACATGGGGGGCGGCATCTGGGGGTCCCCTTGTTAAAGGGGGCTTCCAGATTCCGATAAGCCCCCCGCCTGCAGACCCCGACAACCACCGGCCAAGGGTTGTGGGGATGAGGCCCTTCTCCCCATCAACATGGGGACAAGGTGCTTTGGGGGGCTACCTCAAAGCACCCTCCCAATGTTGAGGGCATGTGGCCTGGTACGGTTCGGGAGGGGGGGGCGCTCTCTCATCCCCTCTCTTTTCCTGCGGCCTGCCAGGTTGCGTGCTCGGATAAGGGTCTGGTATGGATTTTTGGGGGGCCCCACGCCATTTTTTCTTTAAATGTTGGTGTGGGGTTCCCCTAAAACCAGGTCTGGTATGGATTTTGAGGGGGACCCCCACGCCATTTTTTTTTTTGGTTCCCCTTAATATCTTTTTTTTTTTTTTGGCTCGGGGTTCCCCTGTGGGGAAATCCCTTGCAGTTTTTATCAATGAACTTTTATGTGTATTGTCGGACCGACAATTTATTAATAGCTGCGAGTAGTTTTAAATTACTTTTTTCCTTTGAAATGTCATTTTGCTGTCAGACTGTTCTAAGCACGGGAAACATGCGCCCCTTTACAAGCATACTATAGACGCCCCCCAGGTACGAAATGTAAAGAATATTACACTTTTATTGTTTCACTTAAAGCATTATTAAAATCACTGCTCCCGAAAAAACGGCCGTTTTTAAAAATTCTTTATACATTGATACATGTCCCCTGGGGCAGGACCCGGGTCCCCAAACACTTTTTATGACAACAACTTGCATATAAGCCTTTAAAATGAGCACTTTTGATTACTCATGTTCGTGTCCCATAGACTTTAACGGTGTTCGCATGTTCAAACAAATTTTTTGCCTGTTTGCAAGTTCTGCTGCGAACCGAACCGGGGGGTGTTCAGCTCATCCCTATTCTTAAATGGCCCAGCCAGAGCCCTGACTTAAACCCAATTGAGCATCTCTGGAGAGACCTAAAAATGGCTGTCCACCAACGTTTACCATCCAACCTGACAGAATTGGATCTGCAAGGAGGAATGGCAGACGATCCCCAAATCCAGGTGTGAAAAACCTGTTGCATCTTTCCCAAAAAGACTCATGGCTGTATTAGATCAAAAGGGGCTTCTACTAAATACTGAGCAAAGGGTCTGACTACTTAGGACCATGTGATATTTCAGTTTTTCTTTTTTAATAAATCTGCAAAAATGTCAACAATTCTGTGTTTTTCTGTCAATATGGGGTGCTGTGTGTACATTAATGAGGAAAAAAATGAAGTTAAATGATTTTAGCAAGTGGCTGCAAAATAACAAACAGTGAAAAATGTAAGGGGGTCTGAATACTTTCCGTCCCCACTGTACAACCGAATAAACATCCCAATGTTACCAACGTAGCCTATTGTTGAGAAGGGACACCCATACCTAAGATGGGTCCAACCCATAGTTTTCCAAAATTGTAAGCCACCACCGTTTTCAAAGAGCAAGAGACCCCATGCCTGCTGCAATGACAAGTGAATTGAATGATCAGAGCACTGAAGTTCAAAGTAAGAAGAGAAAACACCGACAAAAAAAGCAAAATAAAATAGTTAAATTAATAAGGCATAAAAAAACTCACCGAAACCAAGGTGTCCAGGGATGAAAGACTGGGAAAAACGTGTCTGATAGATATGTGCTGTTTATTTCATTCTTCAGAGATTCGGATGTATCTGCATTTCTGAATTACAATAGTAACTAATTCAAACAAATCCAAAATAATGAAAAAAACTTTTGCCCAAAATCACAAGTTATCCAAATTTGAATCGAATTTGAATTGAATTGAATCAAATTCGAAATGTAAACATACTGCTACCTTTTGCTATTTTCCTTCAAAGACCATGTGTATTAGAATATAGTCGTCTTCTGAAATTCAAATTTAGAAAAGAATAGAAAAAAATAAAACAATAGAACAGAATAGAAAAGAATAGAATATAAAATAATAGAAAAGAACAGAAGAGACTAGAACAGAAAATAAAAGAATAGAACGGGGGTCTCCAAACTGCAGCCCGAGTGCCAGTGTAGCCCTTTGCTAGCCTTTATCCGGCCCTTGGGACTCTATTCCTCCCAATGATATGAGGCACTATTCCTCCAACTGACACCAACAAGGGGGCACTATTTCTTCCACTGATACCAATGATGGGATACTATTCCTCCTACTAATAGGGGCACTCTTTCTCCTACTGACCACAAACTCTGAGGCCATATTTATTCTCACCGATGCTGGGCCCGGGACATTTTCTGCCCCCTGCTGGCCACAATCTGGCCCTCCTAAAGTCTTTAAGGACAATAAACTGGCTCTTTGTTTGAAACGTTTGGAGACCCCTGGAATAGAATTAAAAAAATAGCATAGAACAAAATAAAATAGAAAGAATATAGACGTCTTCCGAAATTCGGATTTCGAAATTCGAATAGAATAGAATAAAATGTAAAGAATATAGCCGTCTTCCGAAGTTTGAATTTCGAATAAAATAGAACCAGCACAATAAATTCACAATGAATTTAGATTGATTCGATATTTTCGAATTCAATTCAAATATTTCTAATCCATTGGAAAAAATTAGAATCCAGTCAAAAACGAATAAACTAAACAAAACAAATTTCTTTACGAATGCAACTAAATGAAATTAGTATTTTAACGAAACAAATTTTTTCATTCTGCACATGTCTACTGCCTGATGCTGCCAATGCTCTGACTGAACCTCCAACAACGCCTTCCTTCCTCTCCTCACACGTAGGACCACCCCTGGGACCTCAACAATCCAATCAGATAAGTGACATTCTCTGTTCATAAATAAACCTAACAAAAACCCCCTAAACAACCTCACCTCTTCTGCACGCCCCAGTCGTACTGGTCCTACTCTTAGTTTTATTTATTTCCAGGCCAAACACTGCCATTCTCAAACAGGGTTTTATAGATCCCTAGAGTTCCTCCGAAGGTTGCTAGGGGTTCCATTTGATTGTGTCTGCATAGTTCAGGAGCCAACACCACTTGGAAAACTAGCTGCATGAATCCAAAAGATCTTTTCTGATATTTGTGAGGGAACATTCTTTCCATTAGCCACCTATGTAACAGACATTTTCCCCACTGACCTTCAACGAGTTGAAGTTAAAAACTTAAGTTAAAAACGTACCTATGCATAGCTAGTATGCAAGTACTTCATTTTCTCCTACAAGACGCAATTATACGCTGGATGGACCATTTTAGCACTCGCTCAATGGAGAGAAGGTAAAACAATGCTGTCAATTAGAGTCTACACATTAGAGACACCTCTGTCATGAAGGCTCCTTGACCCGCCCCGCCCTAAGGAAAGGGTGCCTTGACTGCTGGATGCTTGGCAACCAAGCGGGGCGTCAACCTAATCAGGGAGTCGTAGTGGCTCTATTGGGATTGGCTACAATGGCACGAGGTGACTGGGTGGAGCCGGAACTCTAGAAAAGGCTATGCAGAGGCACGTCCCACTACTTTCGAGAGAATTTGACGTCACAAGAGTTGACCACCCACCCGCCTGCTGTGTGTTTCGTCACAGCTTCCTTGGCAGTTTTATCATGCCAGCAGTTGGTATTACTTTATGGGCTAAGCCCTCAAGTTTAATTACGGGGTCAGTTTAATGCCCGCCTCGCACTGATGGTAGAGACAGGCCTCTTATGCCGCGTACACACGGGCGGACTTTTCGACGGACTAGGTCCGACTGACTTTTCAACGGACTTTCCGACGCACTTTCGAATGAACGGACTTGCCTACACACGATCAACCAAAGCCCAACGGATTCGTACATGATGACGTACGACCGGACTAAAATAAGGAAGTTCATAGCCAGTAGCCAATAGCTGCCCTAGCGTCGGTTTTTGTCCGTCGGACTAGCATACAGACGAGCGAACTTTTCGACTGGACTCGAGTCCGTTGGAAAGATTTGAAACATGTTTTATTTCTAGGACCGTCGGACTTTTGGGGAAAAAAAGTCCGCTGGAACCCACACACGATCGAATTGTCCGACGGAGTCCGGTCCGCCGGACCTAGTCCGTCGAAAAGTCCACTCGTGTTAGACTATACGGTTTGTTTATAGATGCTCACGGTTTAACCATGACCGGCATGGTTATTGGTATTTTGAAGGTTGTTATACTAATATGTTCAATAAAGCTGTGGCCTTGCCCTACTTCCAACTTAAAGTGGTCTATGTGTATTTTTTTTTTGGGGGGGGCAGGGTTTGTTGTGGTTTAAATAAGTGGGGGTTAAGATAAGCCTAAGCTTCTTAGCAGTCTTGGGACATTCATGGGTCACCTCCATCATGTGATATTCATGGGTCACCTACATCATGTGACGGACATACATCACTGCTTGCTGCATACATCAGCCACCAGGTGGTGTGGTTAGGTATAGAGAGGAGGGTTGGCTTAGCTGTTGACTTTATACAAAAACTCAAAATTTGCATGTACCAATCTGTCAGTGCAAAAATAGCAGGTAGAAAAATTTATAAAAGTAAACTTGAAGGGCAGACTATTACAGAATCCAAAGGATGGAGTTAAAGGCAGTTCTCCTAGTGAATCCCAGTGACAGATCACCCAGAACAATACGTGTCAATGTCTCTTTTATGACGGAGATGTTCAGCCAAGAGGTACGAATGTGGATCCTCCTGTACAGGTTTTCAAGGGCATATGATGCTTTTAATTAAATTGCTGCTCTGTTCTCCTTCTCTGAGCAGACAAACAGAATGTTATTTTGGGTATATCAATGTATTTCGGCCTGGGAAAGTGAACAGTCCAGGAGCTGCTTCCAGGTATGTTGTGTTCACAATACACTGTGTTCCATGGAGGAACCATAACATGACTACAGTTTGGGAACTTTTTGATAGGAGAAAGTGTTTGTGCTCATTTGCTGAGCAGTGAATATACGTGTGCTGCTTAACGATGGATCTTATACAGGTCATTTGAAGCATTTCTGACTTATCATTTGACAACAAAAAAAAGCAGATACATTTTATTCTTTATACAAAAGCACAAACGTTCCATATACATGTCTTCAGAGACATCAGAAGTAGGAGTGCCATTAACTTTTTGTGCATGATTTAATTTGTTCCTAAAGCAACCTTTTCTTTGCCAATTTTTACAGACACCACTGCCAAAAAATGAACTATTAACTAACACGACCATTCTCAACCAGGGTTTTCGAGGTGTTCCTTTAGCTGTGGCTGATTAACCTCCCATTTGATGATGCCTGCATAGTTTGCGGGCCAACGCCACTTGGCAAAACTAGCCGCATGAACCGAAAGATCTTTTCTGGTGTCTGTAAGGAGACATTTTTTCCACTAGCCACTTATGTAACGGACATTTTTCCCACTGACCTTCAACGATTTGAAGTCAAAAACTCACCAATGCATAACTAGTGCACAAATACTCCAGTTGCGTGAAACCAATGATCTTTTCTGCTTGCTCGTAGCGGACATTTTTCCCACTAGCTTCCTACTATATGTAAGGGACATTAGCAAGGGCTCCCCTCTGGAGTAAAACGATTGAGAAAGGAAGAACTAAAAACTCACCAATGAATAACTTGTAAACAGATACTCCATTTTCACCTCTGGGACCCAGTTACAGGGCCACCCTTAGAAATCAAGGAGCCCCATACAGTCTACCTGACAGCCCCTCCCTCTGTACCCTCTGTGTATGATCTTGCTCACTACACCACATTCTGTACCCCCTTCCCCTTCCCTCACTACCGTGTACTCTGCACCCCCTGCATCCCCTCTTATATCTCACTCTACACTCCCTGCATTCCCCATTACCCAGCACTTTACACCACCTGCATCTCCCATTACTTTATCTGCACACCGTGTATCTCCTGTTACCCCATATTCTGTATCCCTCATTATTCCACATTCTGCCCCCTCTACATCACCCATTACTCCAGACTCTGCATGCCCGTTACTCCATGCCCATTACTTACTTCTGCATCCACCATTACTCCAAATCTGCATCCCCCATTACTCCACGTTCTGCACCCTTACATCCCAATTACTCCACATTCTGCACCCTATACCTCACCCATTACTCCAGACTCTGCATCCCCCTTACTCCATGTTCTGCATCCACCATTTCTCCAATTCTGCATCCCTCATCACTCCACATTCTGCACCCTGTACATGACCCATTACTCCAGACTCTGCATCCCCCTTACTCCATGTTCTGCATCCATTCTGCATCCCCCATCACTCCACATTCTGCACCCTGTACATCACCCATTACTCCCGACTGCATCCCCTTTACCTCATGTTCTGCATCTACCATTACTCCACTTCTGCATCCACCATTTCTCCAATTCTCCATCCCCCATCACTCCACATTCTGTACCCTTAAATCCCAAATTACTCCACATTCTGCACCCTATACATCACCCAATACTCCAGACTCTGCCTCCCCCTTACTCCATGTTCTACATTCACCATTTCTCCAATTCTGCCTCCCCCATTACTCCACATTCTGCACCCTGTACATCACCCATTACTCCCGACTCTGCATCCCCTTTACCCCATGTTCTGCAGCCACCATTACTCCACATTCTGCACCCCTACGTCCCCTATTACTCCACATTTTGAACACCACGTCCCCATTACTCCACATTCTGAAAACCTGTACATCGCCATTACTCCACATTCTGCATCCACCCTTACTCTAATTCTGCATCCCCCATTACTCCACATTCTGAACCCATATGTCCCCTATTACTCAACATTCTGAACCCTGTACATCGCCCATTATTCCAGACTCTGCATCCACCATTACTCCAATTCTGCATCCCCCACTACACCATATTCTGCACCCCTACATCCCCCAATACTTCACATTATGAACCCTATACATTGCCCATTAGTCCAGACTCTGCATCCCCCTTACTGCACATTCTGCATCCACCATTACTCTAATTCTGCATCCATCATTACTCCACATTCTGCACCCCTACGTCCCCCATTATTCCACATTCTGGACCCCTGTAACCCCATTACTTCAGACTGTGTATCCCCTGCAACTCCATTGCTCCACACTCTGCATCCACCTATTAAACCTCACTCTGCACCACCTTCATCCTCCACCTTCTTACATTCTGTACCCCCTGCATTCTCTAATACCTCTCACCCTTTGCACCCCTCCATCTCCATGACACACAGCATTTTTTGGCGCTCCGCCTGACTTCAGCATTTAGAGTGAAGCTTCACTTGGAGGGAATGTGCCCACTGTCCTACGGGCCCCCTCTGTTTTATCATCATGCTTGGCTCACAGCAGAGCCTCCAAAATTTCAACGTAGTGAGCTCCACCCCGCCATAGCCCCCTACCTGCCAAAAATACAGTATTCTGGGTTTTGTAGTCAGGGATAAGGGCAGAGAAAGGGGGAAAAATCGGGTGTTAGGAATTTGGTGGACTGTGAACCACCTGCAGGTAGCCCCTACCGGGCCCCCCTGCTGACCTGATGGGGGTCCAGAACCGATACTGGAGGACTGCTTGCCCCCCCTATAGATGAGTCTGTCCGGTTATACCCTTGTTGGACTATCTTGGCCCTCACTCAACATAGAGGAGATAAAACCATGTTGTCAATCACAGCCTGCATGACAGTTACGTGTCACCACCATCATGGACAGTCATGTCTGACTGCTAGCTGCCAGGGGAAGTAGTCAAAGTTGGAGAGGAGCGCTGATTTAGCTGCTGATTTTTGACAAAAAAGTCAAAATTTGCATGTCAATAATATTACTGTTTTAGCTGCATAATTTAGGGAAAGAAGGAATGTGTTTCCAAACAGCCAATGGAAGCTACACTATATTACCAAAAGTATTGGGACGCCTCCCTTTACACCCACATGAACTTTAATGGCATCCCAGTCTTAGTCCATAGTGTTCAATATTGAGTTGGCTCCGCCCTTTGCAGCTATAACAGCTTCAACTGTTCTGGGAAGGCTGTCCACAGGATTTAGGAGTGTGTCTATGGGAATGTTTGACCATTCTTCCAGAAGTGCATTTGTGAGGTCAGGCACTGATGTTGGATGAGAAAGCCCATAGGACACCTAAAGGTGTTCTATGGGGTTGAGGTCAGGACTCTGTGCAGGCCAGTCAAGTTCTTCTACCCCACACTCGCTCATCCATGTCTTTATGGACCTTGCTTTGTGCACTGGTGCGCAGTCATGTTGGAACATAGAAGGGGCCATCCCCAAACTGTTCCCACAAAGTTGGGAGCATGAAATTGTCCAAAATGTCTTGGTATGCTGACGCCTTAAGAGTTCCCTTCACTGGAACTAAAGGGGCCAAGCCCAACCCCTGAAAAACAACCCCCACACCATAATCCCCCCTCCACCAAATGATTTGGACCAGTGCACAAAGCAAGGTCCATAAAGACATGGATGAGCGAGTTTGGGATGGAGGAACTTGACTGGCCTGCACAGGGTCCTGACCTCAACCCGAAAGAACACCTTTGGGATGAATTAGAGCAGAGACTTCGAGCCAGGCCTTCTCATCCAACATCAGTGCCTGACCTCACAAATGATCTTCTGGAAGAATGGTAAAACATTCCCATAGACACCCTCCTAAACCTTGTGGACGGCCTTCCCAGAAGAGTTGAAGCTGTTATAGCTGCAAAGGGTGGACCAACTCAATATTGAACCCTACGGACTAAGACTGGGATGCCATTAAAGGAGTTGTAAAGGCAGAAGGTACTTTATCATAACCACTTCAGCCTCAGAAGGATTTATCCCCTTAATGACCAGGCCATTTTTTGCGATACGGCACTGCGTTACTTTAACTGACAATTGCGCGGTCGTGCGACGTTGTACCCAAACAAAGTTGACTTCCTTTCTTCCCACAAATAGAGATTTCTTTTGGTGGTATTTGATCACCTCTGCAGTTTTTATTTTTTGCGCTATAAACAAAAAAAGACCGACAATTTTGAAAGAAAAAACAATATTTTTTACTTTCTGCTATAATAAATATCTAAAAAATATATATATAAATACTAAATTTATTCATCAGTTTAGGCCAATATGTATTTTTCTACATGCTTCTGGGAAAAAAAACAAAAAAACCCAATAAGCGTATATTGATTGGTTTGCCCAAAAGTTATAGTGTCTACAAAATAGGGGATAGATTTATGGAATTTTTATTATTATTATTTTTTTTTTTTTACTACTAATGGCGGTGATTAGTGATGTTTAGCGGGACTGCGACATTGTGGCGGACACTTGACATTTTATATACTTTTTTTGGGAACCAGTGACTTTAAGATAAAAAAACCTTCTGTGTGTAGCAGCCTCCCCACCACCCCCCCCTAAATAAATACTTACTTGAGCTCCATTTCTCTCCAGCGATGTCCGCGAGTATCTTAGCCGTCCGGGACTCTCCTCCTGATTGCCTGAGAAACAGCAGCGGCGCCATTGGCTCTCGCGGCTGTACATCAAAGTCAGTTAGCCAATCAGGGGAGAGAGGGGGTGTGACCGGGTCGGGGCTTCGTGTCTGAATAGATACACGGAGTTGTGACTTGGCTCGGGGGCACCCATAGAATGCTGCTGGCTGTGGGGGGGGGGGCACTCGTCAGGAGGGAGGGGCCAGGAGCAGCAAAGAGGGACCCGGGAAGAGGAGGATCCGGGCTGCTCTGTGCAAAACCAACTGCATAGAGCAGGTAAGTATAACATTTTTTTTTTTTAAAACAAGACTTTACAATCACTTTAATGTTCATGTGAGTGTAAAGGCAGGCGTCCCAATACTTTTGGTAATAGAGTGTAGCTTAAAGTTCTTCCCCAGGCAGCCAGAGCCTCCCCACCTCCATCTAACTAATCACTGGCTTAAAAATTAATTTTTAAAAATACCTAAATGTCTTTTTACCTACCTAAATCCACAGTCACATGATCCGCCGGCCCCAAGTCTTCTTTTTTCCCTTTTGGGGGAGGAGTGGTCCTTCTTCAGGTGTCCACTTTGCTGCCTAAATGAGTGCCGACTTATCTTATTGGCTGTCCAGTGGCGGGGTCCAACAACCATTGGTCCTAACAACTAATGAAAGTGCTCCACGTAGTTTCGACTTTACCCAAAGTAAAAAAAAAAAATCCTGGAAAATCGTGGACAAAGCACATAGATTGTATATTAGTTTACTGAAAAATCTACAAAGAATTGCAGGAAAAAAAATAAATCCCTGTAAATAATTAAAACACGGCTTGGCCAGCAATATCGGATTATATCCCCCAGCCAGCAATATACTCTACATCCCATCCAGCAATGAATTCTACCCCCAAGCCAATAATAAATTGTTATAGTCTACAGCCAACAAATTAAAATCCGCCCAACCAGCAATATAATTATGTCTCCGGCCAAACAAATTATTATAACTACCCCTCCAACTGACCAACGTCAATGCTTAGTCAGCAACGCGATACAACATCAGCCGCCTCCCCCGCCCACCCAGACAGCTCAACACAGCAAACCCATTCCTCCCAACTTTGTAACTTCGGGATGTAGAAGACATGGGGGTCCCTCCATGTGTGGGACAAAAAAAGGGCGTGGTTAAATGGCAGTGGATATAAAATGAAGTCCTTGCTTGATCCCTTCAGGCTGGCCCCTTTTGCAGGTATAGCTATGTCAAATATTAAAAATATGTGTCTATACTTTTATATTGAATATGTCCGGCTAAAGGTAGAACACCCAAGTATTCGGCACCTCATCCCAAGTAGTCAAATATGTGAAATGGGAAAGGAAGAAGGGGATTGTCGCGGTGCTTACAGATAATAATCTAAACCGTATATTTATAGAAAAATATATATAATTTTAATGCGAATAAAGTTAAAACAAAACAGGGCCAGTTCTTTCGGGAATATTCAACATTTAAAGATGAAGGTGGTCATAAGGCAATGTTCAGCTTAAACAGAGGTTTCATATTCGTATATTAGCCCGACATGTTTCGCCTACTAGCTTCATCAGGGGGTGAAGTGAGTATTCAGTTCTTATCCCATTTTTTCTTTCATTCTGTTCTATTATTTAGGCACCTCCTTATGATTCTGGTGCCAAATTCCTCTTTATGGAAAACTTTATAAATACTATATACAGGCAGTCCCCGAGTTACTATATATAGAGTTGGTCTCTGTCTCTGAAGTGACTGTGAAGATTCAGTGTGCCTGGCTGTGCAGGGTGGGGGATCCCTTTTCACCAGAGGCTCCTACATGGGGTGCGCTACACAGCAAACACTAATTTTATGTTCCTTGCTAAAGAACATTATTTTTTATCAAGTTGTTACAGGTAAAGGTCCGCTTTAAAGGAGTCTAAAGTTGGCCATAGCCGGTCTGAGTCTTGAAGCCGTTTAAGCAGGGACCATGCCTGGGCATGCTGATTGTACCCAAGTTGATCGATCACCTGCAGTAAAGGCCCTATTCAAACCTGAGTGTAACAGGAACATGCATTCCTGCTAGACTTTTTTTTTTTTGTGCGGGGAGGGGAGCAGGGGGAGCTGAGCTGCTGTGTCACTGCTGGAAGGGGGGAGCAGGGGGACCTGAGGTGCTGGTTCACTGCTGGGTGGGGGCAGGGGGACCTGGACTGCTTGGTAACTGCTGGAGGGGACAGGAGCAGGGGGAGCAGAGCTGGTATGCTGGGCCACTGAAGGGAGAGGGGATCAGCAGGAGCTGAGCTGCTAAGTGACTGCTGTGAGATGGGAGCGTCAGGAGATTAGCTGTTTAGTCACTGCTGGGAGATACAGTGGCAGCAGGGAGAGCTGAGTTGCTGAATCCCTGCAGGGAGGGGAGAGCAGGGGGAGCTGAGATGCTGGGCTACTGCTGGGAAGGGGGAGCTGAGTTGCTGGGCCACTGTGGGGAGAGTGGAGCAGGGGGAGCTCAGCTACTGTTCGACTGTTGGGAGGGAGGAGCAGGAGGAGCTAAAATGACGGGCTACTGCTGGGAAGTGGGAACTGAGCTGTTGGGTCACTGCTGGGGAGGGGAGAGCTGAGTTGCTGAATCACTGCAGGGAGAGTGGAGTAGGGAGAGCTGAGCTGCTGGGTCACTGCTGGGGAAGGGGGAGCTGAGTTACTGGGCCACTGTAGGGAGAGTGGAGCAGGGAGAGCTGAGCTGCTGGGCCACTGCTGGGGAAGGGGGAGCTGAGCTGCTGGGCCACTGTAGAGAGAGTGGAGCAGGGGGAGCTGAGCTGCTGGGCCACTGCTGGGGAAGGGGGAGCTGAGCTGCTGGGCCACTGAAGGGAGAGTGGAGCAGGGGGAGCTAAACTGCTGGGCCACTGTAGAGGGAGTGGAGCAGCAGGAGCTGAGCTGCTTGGCCACTGCTGGGGAGGGGGGAGCTGAGATGCTGAGCCACTGAAGGGAGAGTGGAGCAGGGGGAGCTGAGCTGCTGGGCCACTGTAGAGGGAGTGGAGCAGGGGGAGCTGAGCTGCTTGGTCACTGCTGGGGAGGGGGGAGCTGAGTTGCTGAGCCACTGTAGGGAGAGTGGAGCAGGGGGAGCTAAACTGCTGGGCCACTGTAGAGGGAGTGGAGCAGCAGGAGCTGAGCTGCTTGGCCACTGCTGGGGAGGGGGGAGCTGAGATGCTGAGCCACTGAAGGGAGAGTGGAGCAGGGGGAGCTGAGCTGCTGGGCCACTGTAGAGGGAGTGGAGCAGGGGGAGCTGAGCTGCTTGGTCACTGCTGGGGAGGGGGGAGCTGAGATGCTGGGGTACTGTAGGGAGATTGGAGCAGGGGAAGCTGAGCTGCTGGTCCACGGTTGGGAGGGAGGAGCAGGGGGAGCTGAGATGATGGGCTAATTCTGTGAGGGGAGAGCAGGGGGAACTGAGCTGCTGGGTCACTGCTGGGGAAGGAGGAGCTGAGTTTCTGGGCCACTGTTGAGATGGGAGGAGTAGGGAGAGCTGAGATTCTGGCTCAGTCATATGATGGGTGGGCAGGGGGATCTGTCCACCCATCTCTATCTAAGATGCTGGGCCACTTCTGTAAGGGGTTTGCAAGAGGACTTGCTGAGATGCTGCTGAGTGACTGCTGAGAGGGGGAGCAGGGGGAGATGAGCAGCTGAGTAACATCTGGGGAAGTGGGAAGTATGGGGAACTGAACTGCTGGGTCAGTGCTGGAAGATGGGAGTAGGGGGAGCTTAACTGCGGCTGCTGAGTGGCTGTTGGGAAATGGGAGCATTAGCTGTTTAGTCATTGCTAAGAGAAAGCAGCAGGGAGAGCTTAGTTGCTGAGTCACTACAGGCAGGGGAGAGCAGGAGGAGCTGAGCTGCTGGGGAGGAAGTGGGAGGTCAGGGGCATTGGGAGCTGAGCTGCTTGGCCACTGCTGGGAAGGAAGTGGGGGAGCAGGGGCAGGGGGAGCTAAGATGCTGGGTCACTGCTGGGAAGGAAGTGGGGGAGCTGGGGCAGGGGGAGCTAAGCTGCTGGGCCACTGCTGGGGAGCAGGAGCAGGGGGAGCTGAGCTGCTGGGCCACTGCTCCATTTTTTATGCGGTAACGTGCATCACAAACGTTTCCATTGAATGAGCAGCCCTACATGCGACAAACGCCCCAAAGTAGCTCAGAAAACCTTTTTGGTCACAAAGCTTTTAGTGGGAACGTTGTAGCGTGACAAAAGCACGGCAAAGCACGCGTCTGCTACCCATGCTTGGGACGCCATTAACAATTAATGGCACCGCAAGCGCAACCCATGGGGTGGAGCAGCGACAAAAATATCTACAGATTCACCAGTGTTGAAGGACGGAAAGGGGTGTTGCTTTATGTATCTTTTCGAGGGCAAAACAGTTCTTCTATCCATTTCAAGTGGACGTTTTTTCATGATTGGGGGGGTGACCTTTAACCTGGCCCCTGGACTACATACAGTCAGAGGCCACTGTTCGAAAAGCTGAACTTTTTTTTTTCTGAGCTCCGTCCAAAAAATTAATTTCACAGCCTCCATATCGTCGTCTCCAAGAGCTCTGCCTTTCCTATGGCAACTCGAGTTAATATTAACACAAGAGATTATATAACCGGCCTCGCAATGTTACAGCAGGTGGCCAATTCCGGGGTGCGAAAGTAAATTTGTGACATTCAAATCACACTCGATGCAAACAACCGAGAGCGGAGAAATTCTGGGAAAAAGATGTACAGCGGGCGGCTTATTATTTCCACGACAACGGATATGCCAGCTCAGCCGGCGATGGGTGCCAAGTATCTGGCTAATGGGCACGTATTAGAAAGCAGAAATAGAGAGGCTATTTCTGTCCGCCGATGATGAAACTGCTGAGCCGGCGCTGGAAAGGACACCTCAGCGGCGGCGACCGGCGTTCCGGAGACACTGCTGTGTCACAGATGAAGCCTACCTGTCACTAGGGCAATTCAATAGGAATTACAAGCGAGATCGCTGAAAAGAACATTGTAACAAAAAGAATGACACAATGTAACAATTTCAGGAGATGCTTCCTTTGAGGTTCCTTTCACACTAGTGCGACTTGTCATGCGACTTTGGACACATAAAGTTGCATGACAAGTCACAGCCCATTGTTTCCAATCTCTGCAATTTAAAGTTGCAGCGACTTTGAAAAGGTTACTGCACTACTTTGATGCAATTTAAGTATCAGAGAGTGTAAAGTCGCATCAAAGTCATAGGGAAACCGCGCGACTTTGGAATCGCACTACTGTGAACGGAGCCTCAGTCTTGCACAGCTGTACAACAGATCTAAAAAAAAGGTATGTAATGAAAATGGAAGGATCCAAAATAGAAACAGATTTAACTTCAGCTTTAAGTCAAAACATTTTTGTTTTGCTGCTGGGAGAGGGGAGCAGGGGGAGCTGAGCTGCTGGGCCCCTGCTGGGAGGGAGGAGCAGGGGGAGCTGAGCTGCTGGGCCCCTGCTGGGAGGGGGGAGCTGAGCTGTTGGGTTACTGCTGTGGGGGGGGGGGGGGTAGGCATGAGATGCTGGGCCACTGCTGGGAGAGGGGAGCAAGAGGAAATATGCTGCTGAGATATTGATGAGACAAGGGAGCAGGAGGAGATGAGCAGCTGAGTAACTGCTGGGGGGCAGGGGAAGCAGGGGGAGTTGATTTGCACGGTTAGAACTGTGGGGCTGCTGTGGGGAGGGGGGGCAGAGATGCTGTATATATATATATATATATATATATATATATATATATATATATATATACATATATATATATATATATATATACATATATATAGCGCTGCCCCCATATGAGCTGCTGGATAAGATGGGTCCTCTGTTCTTTGCCTGGTCGACCTTCTCAGGAAACTTAAAGTAAAACTAAAAGGAGGCAAAACTTTTTTTTTTTTAGTTTTTAATAGAGTGGTGAGAGATTAGAACACCTATTAGGTTTCCAGTGCTGTCTGTGTCTCCTGTAGGGAGATCCCCCCTCTCTATTTGTCCTGTTTACCGTTATCATTGATCAGTGAAAGTAAAAGAAAATCCCAAATTTTGGGTTGTCCCCAGAAAAGTAATAGAGGGGGAATCTTCCAATGGTTCTTATGACCTGAGGATCCCCAAGGAATTCCCTTAATTTTTAGGGATTTCCTCTCACTTCCTGTTTTGTCTATGGAACAGGAAGTAAAGGTAAATTTCCTCAATGTCAAAAACAATTCTGAGAGGGGTTACAACCCTCCCTTACTCTATCCACAATTAAAAAAAAAAAAAAAAAAACAGTTTTCCCATAGTTCTGCTTTAATATATTGTCACCCCTTACTGTTGGTAACTAGGCAAGCATAAAATGGATTAACAATGATAATAAAACAATATAGCATACAAAGTGATTAACAGTAAGGACTACGCATAAGATGACATTTGGCATCCAGATCGGCGTTATCATTAGCAAGGCCACCTCAAGTGAAGTGCAGCAGTGAGCAGTAGTAAAGCTTAATCTACTGAGTGCTGGAAGTATACTGCCAGAGTGCATTTATGGCTGCAATGCTATGGGTATGCAATGGGTATGCACTGTCCAAAAGAAAAGGAGGGCAGTAGCTGAAGGGTGCAGGGGAACAAAGGGGGCTTGTAGAATAACTATTACAGAAGGGGCAGTCCTTTGAGATGTTCTTCTGTCAGCTATCGCTGGGGCCCTTTATAAGCATTTGGTGCACCTAACTGCAGTCCCATTTAATCTGCATGCAGTATAAGAGCAGTATAGGTACAGTATAGTCTCGGCACAAATGCAAGGCAGATGTGGTTCAGGTGCAGTAAAAGTTTTACATAATGTGATATAAGGTTGGTATAGGTCAGGGGCGTAACTAGAAATAGCAGGGCCCCATAGCAAAATATTGTATGGGGCCCCACTGCAAACAGCCCCCCCCCCCCACAGTTGCCCTAGTGTCAATGCAGTGTGACCTGTGCCATATACAGCGTGACCTGTGCCCAATGCAGCGTGACCTGTGCCCAATACAGCGTGACCTGTGCCCCATACAGCGTGACCTGTGCCCCATGCAGCGTAATCTGTGCCCAATACAGCCTGGTCTGCCTGTGCCCCATACAGCCCCACCTATGCAGAGGAAGAGGCAAGCCACCCGGATCAGCAGAGAGCGGGATTGCCCGCTGTAATAGCTTTCATTGGAATTTCCTGTCTTTCCGGGGCTCATCGTCACATAGCCCCACCTCATGGCCCAACACCTTTGATGACGTCACATGTCCCGCATTGGATCGGCGTTCTGTCTATCAAAGGCACCGGGCCAAAAGGTGGAGCTATGTGACCTGAGCCCCGGGAACACTGGAAGTTCTAATGAAAGCTCTTACATCGGGCAATTCAGCTCTCTGCTGATGCGGACAGCTCGCCTCTTCCTTTCCTCTCTCTTTCCCTGGCTGGGAGACTGTGCCGGCAGTGCTCTTATCCTCACTGGGCCCCGCTCGGCTGTGGGCCCCATAGCGCCCGCATGGGTCGCTATGGTGGTAGTTACGCCCCTGGTTTAGGTGCAGTCTAAGTTTGCAATAAGTGTGGTATAGAGTTCTGTATGGGTGAGGTATGGATTGAGTACATTTAGTACTGCTGTCAGTAGCTTAATCCTTGCTGGCAGTATCAGCCATGGGGGACCAGGATGCTGCAGTGACCTATCGCTGTAAAACACTGTCTCTCTTCATCTCTCCCCGAAAGCCTCAAGTGATCAGTGGTGGGAAGCAGAGCGTGAGTGGATACTCCAGTCTCCCTGCAGCAGCAGTACAGGTGCTGTAGTGTGGATAGTACCGCTCTGCCAACGGGTGTCCAGCTCCTAGTCTCAGATCTCCGCTTACATGGTCTCCCACTGGCAAGGGAATATCCAGACAGAGGTGCTCTCTCTCTCTCTCACTCCCACAGTGTCAAGAGCAAGAACTTTCCAGGGCAGTTCAATAATAATAAGTTCTTTACACTTCCTACTGCACAGTGCCTATTAGGATCTGTAGTGTAAGGAGTCGAATCATCCCATTATATGTCTGCCATCTCAAACTACAACTCCCAGGATTCTCAGCGCTCAGCAGATAAGTCTATGGGCTTGATGAGCTTTTTCTCCCGCTCTGCTGGTCGGAGGAGAATGGTGCAGCATCACATCAGTATATCAATAAAGGGAGGGAAGAATAAAAGCAGTGTCTCCTTTCCATATTGCTGTAACTCAACACCTGGCTACATAAGTATGCACAACACTCTTCAATTATGTCCCGGGGGTTTCTTCCTCTGGTGAGATGGGTTAACCTAAGAAGCCTGCAAAGTCAAGTAATACCATGTCAAGCAAGTGCTTAGGCCATAAACTAACAGTGGATGGGGCAGGAAGCATTTAAATGGCAGCCAGGGGACATGGCAGTGTGTTGCTATGGCCATTTGTATAGTGACTTTATTGCAATAATATGGAGTTAGATATATTATTTAAGAGCATATGTTTAAAGAGGCTCTTCCCCTTCATTGGTATGTAAATAAACCAGTTGGATAGGTTTTGGAGCTGAACAGAGGAAGTTGGTAGGCAGGAAGTTGGTGGGAGGGGCTTGGGGAGTTTTTGAAAGAAACATGTGTTCGGAAGGACAAAGAGGAAGATATGGATGCGATATAAGAAAAAGGATACTGGGACTTTGAATTAGGTTATTGATTTGTGGGGGTGAGATAATAAGAAAGTATATTTAATTGGCATATTGAGTCTGACAATACATAACAATGATGCACATAGTAGAAAAGGTTTAATATGTATACACACACATACATGGTATTAACCTCATGAATACATTACATATACATATCAAAGGGACGGCATATAAAATTGACAAGAGATTTAATAGGGTTAAATGAATTATTGCAGATTCATATGTATACATGTCATCTAAATGGCACTATGCAGTGTAAACAATGGTAAAAAGCACATGATCATTAGGTTGTAGATAATGAGTCTAAGTAGGTTCCTATCAGTAGGCATAAGAACGCATCCTATAAGCCCAATGCGTTTTGTGGATAATACGGCTGCTGCTCGGGCGTAGACACCTTTCTTCCTTTCTTGATGCACCTACTGTATGTAATGTTGGGAGGAGCCTAAACAGGTAATTACATGTTTTTTCTTTTCCTGTTTATGCTCATACATGCTCACTTTTGATTTTGTCATCTATATCTGTCCCATGGTCTTCTTTTTCCTTCTTCTTTTTCTCTTTTTCTTCCTGCTTTTTTCTTTTTTCTTCTTTTTTTCTCTCTTCTCTTTCTTTTATTTTCTCTTCCTTTCCTTTTTTTCCTTTCTTCTTTTTCCTTTTTCTTTTTTCCCTTTTTTTTCTCACATTCTTGTCCACCTGTACTTTGGCATTGGGCTCTAGCTACTTCCCACAATATAGAATATTTATAGTACACCCAATATATATATATTTTTAGACATGAAGCCCACTCATAAAACTACCTGGGTTTCTGCCTTTCGTTCTTTTTTTCCTTGGGGATGATGTTTTGTGCACCTGGTCCCTCTCCTGCGGGCTCCTTCCATAGCTACCGGTACAGACAATTTGGACAGCCTCTGATTCCTCGTCCCATTTTCCAGACTTATCATGATGTAAATACTCAGAGGGATGAGTAACTCTCTCCCTTTTCTCTTGCACATTCTCCCCGTTGAGGGGTATATTGTTTGATCATACTGGTCTACTCATGTTTTGTTGTTTTCTTATAGAGTTGCATGCATCTTCCCCTGAAGAGTAGTATTATCCACGAAACGCGTCGGGCTTATAGGATGCATTCTTATGCCTACTGATAGGAACCTACTTAGACTCATTATCTACAACCTAATGATCATGTGCTTTTTACCATTGTTTACACTGCATAGTGCCATTTAGATGACATGTATACATATGAATCTGCAATAATTCATTTTACCCTATTAAATCTCTTGTCAATTTTATATGCCGTCCCTTTGATATGTATATGTAATGTATTCATGAGGTCAATACCATGTATGTGTGTGTATACATATTAAACCTTTTCTACTATGTGCATCATTGTTATGTATTGTCAGACTCAATATGCCAATTAAATATACTTTTTTATTATCTCACCCCCACAAATAAATAGCCTCATTCAAAGTCCTATCTTCCTTTTTCTTATACCTGAACCAGGGATAGATGCACAGACCGTGTGCTTCATTTAAAGTCCCAAACTCCCCCCCATTATTCGACATGGATGCGATGAGCTTGAGAACTTTGAAGAACTTTTGAGTTGGACTGAGCAAGGAACCATGAAAGACATTACATCTTAAACCCTAAGTTGAGTAACTGTTTAGTTTACTTAATGCGTACATATTGTACATGCTTATATTTGTAGGCATATTTTTGTAAGCTATGAGTTGTGTTGTGGGTGCATCCTACAGTTATATGTGCAGCTTTACTGTTTAGTAAAGCATTGATACACTACAGAAGTCCAAGCTTCCTTGGTGTTAACATTGGGGGCTCGTGCCAGGAATTGTGCTAAAATCTCAACTGAAGCAGACCTGTTTTCTGTCGTGTGTTTTGTTGCTTGTGCTGGGGGAAGATGCTGTTTACACTGTTTAGGAAGAGTAAGGCTGCAAAGGTTTCTGGTGTCCAGGAGGACTTGAAGGCGTGCATCCTTCCTACCTGGGCCAGAAATAATCAGTGGATGTCTGTTGTAAAGGAGCTGGCTGGATATGCTTCTCCTTTGCTTGGGATGGAGTCTCTGATCTTTCCTCGGATTTTAGTCTCAAAAGTTTTGGGTTCAGTAAGGGAGAGATGCGGGCAGTTGCTGTGTTTGGTTTGCGCTTCCTGCATGTTCTACATGTTGAATCTGAAAAGAGGGAAAAGGCAGAATTAGAAAGAGATTTACTGAAGGAGCAGCTTGCAGTGGCATCTAAGTGTTTGGAAGAAACTGCAAGCAAGGCAAAAGATTTAGAAATGAGGGTAATCAAAGTTAAACCTGCAGTGGCTTTGAAGTGTGTTCAAACCCCTGTAGGCCAAGCTGAAGATTTGAATGTGTGCAGCCCTCATAAACAAGTCTAATGATGCCCTAACAAAGGACAAAGGCCCAAAGCCTGTAAGCAGAAGTAGGACATGTGCCACTGTTACTTCCCATAAGCTGGAATCTGAGGATTTGATCAGCTCAAATGGCCGAGTTGAGTCAGATACAAGGAAGACAAGGCCTATGATCTCCAGGAGACATATGTGGATTGATTTACTTAAGTTGGGGGTCCCTAGAGAGGAAATAGATGGGATTCCTACACCAGCATTGCATAAGAAGTGGAAGTAAGTGGTTGGGAATGTTAGATTCAGTCACATTAAGTGTTTCTGTTGCCATAAAACGGGGCATTTTGCAAAAATGTGCCATGCTGTGAAGACTGGACAACAGCAGGCCTGTGTGCTTCCCAGGACAGCACGGAGAGACATGCAAGTTTATTTGTTACGTTGGAAGTCAATGCCTTTCCGTGAAAGTGTTTCAAGGCAACAGTGGGCACCCTACAATAGTTTTGCAGTTAGAAATGGGTAGATAGAGAAATGTGAGCAGTGAGCTATGTTTTTGGCACAGCTGGAAGGAACAAATAATCTGCTTTGTCTCTTACGCTTTTCAGATACTGAGCATCGAGAGGTGGAGCAGGCAAAGCAGATGACCATGCTAGATGGGAGAGGCAGACCAGAAGAGAGCCTGAGGAAGATGCGGGTGATTTCCTGATGGTGGCTGAACTAGAGTGGACTTTCATCTGAGCATTTCCTTACGTCCAAGAGGACAAGAGACTTTCATCTGGGACTATCTTTACACATACTGCCAAAAATATTTTTGCCCTTTCCTGGACAAAAGGCTTTAAGAGATGTTGAAGTTTTCTATATTATTCTATAAAGTCAAGAGGTGGCATGTGTTGCTATGGCCATTTGTATAGTGACTTTATTGCAATAATATGGAGTTAGATATATTATTTAAGAGCATGTGTTTACAGAGGCTCTTCTCCTTCATTGATATGTAAATAAACCAGTTGGATAGGTTTTAGAGCTGAGCAGAGGAAGTTGGTAGGCAGGAAGTTGGTGGGAGGGGCTTGGGGAATTTTTGAAAGAAACGTGTTCGGAGGACAGATGTGTTTGGAAGGACAAAGAGGAAGACATAGAGGCGAGGAGCTTGAGAACTTTGAAGAACTTTTGAGTTGGACTGAGCAAGGAATCATGAAGAATATTACAACTTAAACCCTAAGTTGAGTTATGCCCCATACACACGATCAGAAATTCTGCAAGCAAAAGTTGGATGTGAGCTTTTGATCAGAAATTCCGACCGTTTGTATGCTCCATCAGACTTTTGCTGGCAGAATGCCAGCCAGCAAAAGATTGAGAGCAGGTTCTCTATTTTTCGGTCGGAAAAAGTTCCTATCCGAAAATGCGTTTGTCTGTATGCAATTCGGACACGCAAAAAATCACGCATACTCAGAAACAATTCGACGCATGCTCGGAAGCATTGAACTTCATTTTCCCGGCTCGTCGTAGTGTTGTACGTCACCGCGTTCTTGGCGGTTGAAAGTTCAGAGAACTTTTATGTGACCGTGTGTATGCAAGGCAAGCTTGAGCGGAATTCCGTCGGAAAAACCATCCAATTTTTGTAAGCTATGAGTTGTGTTGTATTGTGTATCCTACAGTGGTATGTGCAGTTTTTCCTGTTTAGTAAAGCATTGATACACTACAGAAGTCCAAGCTTCCTTGGTTTTACAGCAATAACTTTAATAGATAGCCGCAAAGCATAACAGGCAGTGTTTCGGCAGAGCCAGATTACAGGCTGAGATCAAGGCAGGCAGCAGACAGGGGAACAGAGGCAAATCACAGCCAATCCAGAACAGCAGTCAGGTTACATAACTTACAGGTTACACATAAACTAACAGTGAATGGTGCAGGCAGCATTGCATTTAATTGGCAGCCAGGGGACAGAGCAGGCAGCATTCCGGCAGAGCCAGATTACAAGCTGAGATCAAGGCAGGCAGCACACAGATAAACAGAAACAAACCACAGTCAAACCAGAACAGCAGTCAGGTTACACAACTTACACTTATGGGTTGCACATAAACCAACAGTGAATGGGGCAGGCAGATTTGTGTTTAAATGGCAGCCAGGAGACAGGGAAGGCGGCATTCAAGCAGAGCCAGATTAGAGGCTGAAATCAGTGCAGACATAAAAAGAGGCAAACCACAATTAAACCAGAACAGCGGTCAGGTTACACAACTTACACTTACAGGTTACACATACACTAACAGTAAATGGGGCAGACAGCACTGCATTTAAACGGCAGCCAGGGGGCAGGGCAGGCGGCATTCAAGCAGAGCCAGATTACAGGCTGAAATCAAGGCAGGCAGCAGACAGATAAACAGGGGCAAACTACAGCCAAACCAGAACAGCGGTCAGGTTACACAACTCACACTTACAGGTTACACATAAACTAACAATGAATGGGGCACTGCATTTAAATGGCAGCGGGGGGCAAGGCAGGCAGCGTTTCGGCAGAGCCAGATTACAAGCTGAGATCAAGGCAGGCAGCAGACAGATGAACAGAGGCAAATCACAGTCAAATCAAAACAGCAGTCAGGTTACACAAGTCAAATATCAGAGACCAAAAGCACTGTCGGGTGGTTACCTGTGAAACTGAACCAAGCACGATTTCTATTTGCTGTCTGGTTTTGTCACAACAGTTCTCCATTTAGGCCAGCAGATGGCACAGTTGTATGTTGAACAACAGCAGATGCAGCTGGAGGAGAAGGACTCTGGTGTAAGGGCAGGCCACATTGTCGGAGGACCAGCGGCTGACCACGGGACATGAGCGAGAACCGCCCACTCATTACAATATTGAGAAGTTTTAATGAGCCATAGAGCAATGTGTGTAGTGCAGTAACCCATAACTCCAATTTGGCCATCGTCGACTTATCGCTGATTGATCGCTATGATTTACCGCCCTTCACCTTATGAAATAAGCTCATGCTATAGAACTGCGTAACACAGCATGTTCTATTCTTGTGTCATGGATGGAATTTTGGGAATTTAGCCAGAATGTCCACAGATCCCGGTTCACATGCTGTTGAAATATTTAGAACAATTTTCAGCACTGTTCCGTTATGAAACAGGTTCTTTTTTCCTCCGCGCAGTCAAAACATTCACCCTGAAACCTGTTTTCGGGACAGAGAATTTATGGGCAGACTCGGAAGGCAAAGGCTTGTGTTAAATGGAGTGTCTGAAGTCTTGGCCCGGCAAACCAAACAAATAACTGAACAGCGGCATTTAATCACCGCGGCTCCAGGAGAGGCTTCAGAGCCTCAGTTTTGTATTTTTCTTAATTACTATCCAAGAAAAACAAAGATATAAAAAAAAAAAAAAATACTGGACTCCACCCTTCATAACATCCGTTAGTCACAGGTCTGTTTTGAAATGCCCAATAAGACCAAGTGGACTTCCATTGCTCCCCAATGCTGCAATCAGGGCCAGAGTTATCATAAGTCACAGTAGGCTTTTCTTTTTATAGTTAATATAGGGCACAGAGGTACTGTAGGGAAGACTCGGGAGGGTTAGGTGCAAGCCCTGCTCCTTCTAGGACAGTGGTCTCCAAACTGCGGCCCGGGGTTTGAATATGTCCCTTTGCTACACTATTCCTCCCACTGATGTACGGCACTATTCCTTCTATACCAGCAATGGGGCATAATTCCTGTCACTGAAACCAGCAATAGGGCACAATTCCTACTACTAACCGCAACAATGGGGCACTTTTCCTACCACTAACTGCAACAATGGGGCACTATTCCTACCACTAACCCCAACAATGGGGCACTATTCCTACAACTGACCCCAGCAATGGGGCACTATTCCTACCACTAAGCTCAACAATGGGGCATTATTCCTACCACTAACCCCAACAATGGGGCATTACTCCTACCACTAACCCCAACAATGGGGCACTACTCCTACCAGTGACCCCAACAATGGGGCACTATTCTTCCCACTGACCCCAACAATGGGACACTAGTCTTCCCATTGACCCCAACAATGGTGCACTATTCTTTCCACTGACCCCAACAATGGCACACTAGTCTTCCCACTGACCCCAACAATGGGACACTATTCCTCCCACTGACACCAATGATGGGACACTATTTCTCCCACTTACATCAACTGTAGGGCCCTATTCTTCCCACTGACACTAAGGATGGGGCACTATTCCTTCCCTCTGATACCAATAATGGGACATAATCTCTGTCACTGATACCAACAATAAGGCACTATTTTACCACTGACCCCAACAATGGGGCACTATTCTTCCCACTGACCCCAACAATGGGTCACTATTCTTCCCACTGACACCAGTGATGGGACACTATTCCTTCCCCTGATACCAACAATGGGACATAATGCCTGTCACTGATACTAGCAATAGGGCACTATTCCTGCCACTGACCCCAACAAAGGGGCACTATTCCTCCTGAAGACACCAATGATGGGGCAACGGTAACAGGACCATCTAAAATATTTTTTTAACTTTGGTAGTGAGACTCAGATTAAGAACAGTATGTACCAAATAGGCAAAAAAATTTGTGCAAACATGCGAACACCTTTAAAGTCACTAATTTTAAAGGCTTATATGCAAGTTATTTCCATAAAAAGTGTTTGGGGACCCGGGTCCTGGCCCAGGGGACATGTATCAATGCAAAAAAAAGTTTTAAAAACTGACGTTTTTTTGGGAGCAGTGATTTTAATAATGCTTAAAGTGAAACAATAAAAATTAAATATTCCTTTAAATATCGTGCCTGGGGGTCTCCTTAGTCTGCCTGTAAAGTAGTGCATCTTTCCCATGTTTATAACAATACCACAGAAAAAATAAATTTCTAAAGAAAAAAATGTAATTCAAAACTGCTCGCGGCTATAATGTATTGTCGGATCCCGGCAATATAGATAAAAATCATTTTAAAAAATGGCGTGGGTCCCTACCCAGTCCATTAATAGGCCCTTTGGGTCTGGTATGAATATTAGTGGAACCCCGTGCCAAAAATACCCAAAAGAAATGGCGTGGATATCCCCCCCAAAATCCATACCAGCCCTTCAGGCCTGGTATGGATATAAAGGGGAACCCCGCACCAAAATGTATAAAAAAATGGTGTGGGGTCCCCCAGGCACTATATGCTCTGAACAGCAATATATACTATACGGCCTGCCTTATATACTCTGAAGAAAAATTGGGCGTTAGCTGTTGGTGGTGCCACTAACACCAACACTAACCCCTCACAGTTACTCTTGTTGGGCGCAGGAACGGGGCCTGCTGCAAAATATTATATCAAAAATTGTAATTACATGCCCCTGTTAAAAAGGGGCAGACAAATTGGGCCTTGGGTGGTGGTGGTGGTGCCACAACACTGTAACCTCCCACAGATACTCTTGTTGGGCGCAGTAACGGGGCCTGCTGTGAAATATTGTATCAAAAATTGTAATTACATGCCCCTGTTAAACAGGGTTAGAAAAATTGGGCCTTTGGTTTTGGTGGTGCCAGAACACTGTAAGTCCTCACAGTTACTCTTGTTGGGCGCAGGAACAGGCCCTGCGTTGAAAGATTATTTGAAAAATTGTGCCTTTGGTTTTGGTGGTGCCAGAACACTGTTGCCAGGAAAGGTTTCACCTGCTGGTGGCGCTGTCAGATGTTTGGGCCGCAGTACTGATGTCCACCAGCGGGTGTCTCCCGGCAGTCTGGAGCCAACAACATCTCCTTCAATCAGACGTTACCTGAGACTGATTTCAGGAGGTGTGTATATACACCCGGCAGATGCTCACACATTTGCCTTGGTATTTTCCTTGAGCCCTGACCTGTATTCCTGAATCCTGTACCTTGTGTCCTGTGTTCCTGAACCCTGCATCCATCCCTGGACCCCTGTCTTGCAGACTTATCCCTTCCTTCTGTTGTCCTCTCCCTGTCCCGTCCTGCTCCCTGTTCTATCTGATTGGTCTCTTGTGTATGACCCTGGCTTGATTACGTTTATGAATATATCTTACTCCTGTATTCACGTTTGGTTTAGGAAACAAACCATTACATGCCCCTGTTAAACAGGGGCTGAAAAATTGGGCCTTGGGTGGTAGTGCCCTAAACTAAAAATATTGTTGGAAGCTAGCATCATCAAGATTGAGGAAGAATAGGATAGTCAGTATAGGCAGTCTTCAAGATATCCCAGATCCATAGCAAATTCAATTAGTTACATCAGCATAAGGTGCTTGATAGCTGCGGATGGAAGACTGAAAAATTGAAAAAAGTTCGCAAACAAAAATGTGTAATCTAATGTTAAACTAATGATTAAATATCACTATATAAAATGGTACAAAGTGTAGAACCAATATTTTCTTAAATCAATAAAAAGTCCATATGAATTGCAACATATAGTGAATAAAAAAATCTTCTGTATATCTTTCAATCACTGTGACTTTCTAAAGTGCAAAATTGCTTCACCTAAAGTGCTTCACCCGAAGTGGTAAATCAAAACGCTCACCAGATAGCATCGGCCACCAAGTGACCACTAGGCATATAGTATAAGGAATCCTCAAATCTCTGATGTGTCCTCCCAGAAATCACACAGCATGAGGCATCTGTGGTTAGACCAATTCCCAGTCCAAACGATCATGACATGTATGTGTGCATATTCCTTTATGATAAGCTCATATCCAAATCATCTGAAAACAATGGCTCCTCCGTACAGAGCCACAGAAGGCGAGCATAGTGTAAGTTTTTTTAATAGTTTAAAATGCAACACTTACATATCCATATGATCAGTGTAAGATACAGCAGGAATTAAAGATGCAGCTTAAAAAGGAGAGCAGAGGCCGGTCTGTCAATGTTGAATTGCTCCGTGGTGCTCAGCGTGCGTCTCAGCTGTAGGGCGGAAGTAGAGAACTCGAGGGTATGCGTGTAGAGCCTCACTTTCAATGCATTTCACTCTAGAGCGCACGTCAGCTGATGCAAGATTGATTCATTTTTATGAATGTGAGCCTATCAATGGAGTCTGTGGACAGGCACACTCTTTTATCCCTTAAAAACCCTCCAGCAGCACTGAATGTGCATTCAGAAAGCACGCTGGTTGTAGGACAGGCCAGTAGCTCAATTGCATATTGAGCTAGTTCTGGCCAGTGGTCCATCCTCAACACCCAGTAACCCAGTGGATGCTCTGTTGGAAAGGTCTCCAAGTCTGCTCTTGCCCCCAGATATTCCTGTACCATATAATGCAGATGCTGGCGATGGTTGCGTGAACAAATCAGACCTTGGCGCTGAGGACTGAAAATTGTTTAAAGCATCGGTCAGCCGGCCACCTTCTCCACCGCTCTTCCTCTGACTGAACAAAGCCTCTGCAACACGTTGTCCAGCACCAGGAAATGGTAACCTCCCAGGGTCTGGAAATGCGTTACACAAACCTTTCTTCAAGTTCTCCTGAAGATGTTTCATCCTCTGCTCCCTCTGCGAAGGCAGGATGAGTTCTGAAACTTTACTCTTGTACTGTGGATCAAGAAGGGTTGCCAGCTAGTAATGATCCCTCTCTTTGATACCACAAATCCTAGGGTCCTTTTGCAGGCTTTGCAGAACCAGGGAGGCCATGCAGTGTAAGTTTGCAGAGGCATTTGATACTGAATCCTCTGGGTCACTAAGGATCACATTATCTGTAACTATTTCCTCCCAGCCACGTACAACTCCTTGGATGTCTGGGGACTGAAAACCATCCCTTGAAGACTGCTGCTGAGTGTTATCCTCTACATCCATGCTGACACATTCCTCCTCCTCCTCTTCTTCCTGTGTGTTTGGCGGGCCCGCAGGAATGCTATCTGGATAAAGGAGGCCTTGAGAGGAAAGGAAGTCCTCCTCTTCCTCCTGCTGTTCTGCCTCAAGTGCCCTGTCCATGATTCCATGAAGTGTGTGCTCCAGCAGGAAGACTAAAGAGACAGTGTCATTGATGCATGCATTGTCCCTGCTCACCATCTTTGTGGCCTCCTCAAATGGTGACAGGACAGTGCATGCATCCTTGATCAGTAGCCACTGGCGTGGCAAAAAGAAGCCAAGCTCCCCTGACCCTGTCCTAGTGCCATACTCACACAGGTACTCATTGATGGCCCTCTGCTGTGTGTGCAGCCGCTGCAGCATTACCAACATTGAGTTCCACCTGGTGGGCATGTCACAAATGAGGCGGTTGGTGGGCAGGTTGCATTCCCTTTGAATGTCAGCCAGCCAAGCACTGGCATTGTTTAACCGGCGGAAATGGCAACAGACTTTTCTGGCCTGCCCCAGGAGATCTTGTAAGCCTGTGTACCTGGTCAAGAACCGCTGCACCACCAAATTCAGGACGTGTGCCAAACATGGAACATGGGTCAAGTGTCCCTGTCAGAGGGCGGAGAGAAGGTTGGTGCCATTGTCACATACAACCATTCCTGGCTGAAGCTGGTGTGGCGTCAACCACATCTGAGCCTGCCCCTGCAGAGCTGACAGAATCTCTGCCCCAGTGTGGCTCCTGTCCCCTAGGCAGACCAACTCAAGCACCGCATGGCATCTTTTAGCCTGACTGCTTGCGTAGTCCCTTGAGCGCATACGGAGCACTGCTGGTTCAGAGGACAAATCTTCAGAAGAGCCCATAGAGCAGTGGTTCTCAACCTTGCTAGTGCCATGACCCCTTGATAAGATTTCTTAAGTTGTGAGGACCCCTAACAGTAAAATTATTTTCGTAGTGTGGGTTGTCAGTACCCAAGGCAAGACAAGTAATTTGCGCCCCTAACCCACAGACATTTAGCGTTCCCTGAGTTCCTTCCACTCGTACAATATTAAAACCCCTTATGGTACATTTTAGAATGTACCACTCTCCCTGTTCTCCTTTCTTTCCATCTCTATCCTAATGTCTTGTTTTTTTTCCCCATCCCTCTCTCTAGCCATCTTTCTTGTTCTTTCTCTTATTCTTTCTCTCCCCTTTTCTTTGTTCCTCCCCCTCCTTTCCTCTCCCTTTCATGTATTCTCTATTTTTATTCCTTCTCTTAGTCCTTGGTGGGGGTGGGGGGGGGGGTATGGGATGAGTGGCAGTGCTGGCGGGGAGTTGGGATGAGTGGCAGTGCTGGTGGGGGGTGAGATGAGTGGCAGTGCTGGTGGTGGGTGGGATAACCTGACAGAACTGGAGAGGATCTGCAAGGAGGAATGGCAGAGGATCCCCAAATCCAGGTGTGAAAAACTTGTTGCATCTTTCCCAAAAAGACTCATGGCTGTATTAGATCAAAAGGAGCTTCTACTAAATACTGAGCAAAGGGTCTGAATACTTAGGACCATGTGATATTTCAGTTTTTATTTTTTAATAAATCTGCAAAAATTTCAACAATTCTGTGTTTTTCTGTCAATATGGGGTGCTGTGTGTACATTAAAGCGGTTGTATACCTTTATTTTTAACTTTTACCTACATGTAAGCCTATAATAAGGCTTACCTGTAGGTAAAAAAAAAGATATTCCCCTCGCAATGAGCCGCTGACTGCAGCGGCGCATGCGCACAGGGGATTCTCTGCTGACAGCCCGGCAAACTCCGGAGCTTGCCGGGCAGAAGTCTCCCGCGCGCGTGCGCGGGAGTGACGACATCGCGACTCCGGCCACTCACAGCGCCGGAGCCGCGATACCCAGAAGACACGCCGAGGGGAGATGTCAGCTCCCTCGGCGTGGACCAGGTGAGATGCCGGCGCCTCGTTCTAAGGTAAGTATCTCATAATGAGCTAGTATGCAGTGCATACTAGCTCATTATGCCTTTTCCCTTGCAGGTGTAGAAAAAAAAAAAAAAAAGACAGCGGGTATACAACCGCTTTAATGAGGAAAAAAAATGAACTTCAATGATTTTAGCAAATGGCTGCAATATAACAAAGAATGAAATATTTAAGGGGGGTCTGAATACTTTCCGTCCCCACTGTATATATCAAATACACTGCCACAAACTGAATGACCTGCCTGCTTAATCTAACTCAGGCTATCTCCCTGTCCATGCCAGCAACACACTATGTAAGCAGCCTTATATAGTGTGGGGCGTGGACTTAGTCCCCCTGAGCCATGATTGGCCAAAGGCACCTTGCCTTTGGCCAATTATGGCTCTCTCAGAAGAGCGTGCTGTGATTGGCCAAAGCATGCAGGTCGGGTGCATGCTTTGGCCAATCATTATACAGCAATGCACTGCGATCCTGCAGTGCATTATGGGGTGTTCCGCGGCGCTCGAATTTCCCGCTCGAATTTTCCCCACATGCTTGGTTTGCTTTAGAACAAACGAACACCCGATGTTCGAGTCGAACTTACGTTCGACTCGAACCACTGGCTCATCCCTAGTGCCAAATCTATGTTTTTTCCTAAGATTCATCTGAAGATTTTTCTTCTGTTCCCGCAGAAGGCGTTGAAGCTCTGCTAACTGTTGCTTAATAGTGATTTCCTCATTTCCTTTGAATCTGGAGGCTATTTAGATTCATTTGCCCCGAATGGTTGCTTTATGGGCAGCCCAATTAATGGTTGGGGAAGTTGCTGTAGGCAAACTGTCTCAGAAATAGTGTCATATTTATGATTTGTTGCAACTTCTAGTGCACATTGTGAGAAGCTCAAATCAGAGGAAGCCATTTCAGTCCAGGTGAGCAGCCGGGACAACTGTGCAAGACTGAAGGGAGGGGCTGGAGTTTTGCTTTAAGCTTCGGGGGTTCATTTCAGGCTTGGGGGGTTAGGCTGAGGGTAATGGCAGCTTTTTGAATTACGATGGCTTTTCAGTTCTTGATTTGTTCAGATGTGATCACTTTTTTGGATTTATCTCAGCTGTCTTTTTTTTTTGTGTTGATTTTCTTTGTACTTGGACTCAAATGTACCACGTCAAAACTATTACATGTAAAAATAAAGTATTGTGCTGTCAGGTGCAAACAGATGATTGCCAAAATGAAAATGAGAGCCAGACAGAGGGTAAGCTCCATCCATGGAATGAATTATAAAGCAGAGTTTTTATGATTGACCGGAGCGTGTCTTAAAAACCGCAAAAAACTCTGCAAGTACAGCGATAACATTTGAGATTAATGCAGCTGCTGAGTGAGATCCTTCTGACTCCTTGTTTGGCAGTCCTTCGTCTTCAGGTGCTAAAGTTAGAAAAAGATAGCAGGAAAGCGCTCAGGTTTAAATTAAAGCTTAACTGGGGCAGATATAAAAGACACAAATTAGCTACAGGTCATGCAAGTACTCGATAGGGACCTGGTATCCCTTTCTGTACAGCAGGGCTGGAGTTTGACAAAGAGAAGCAGTCCAAGGAGCCAATCAGTTCATGTGCTGGAGGAGAGAGCAGAGTAACAAAGAGATGAGCCTATCACTGTGCTGCTTCTTCTTTTACTGTCCAGTTACAGGCTTGGAGAGGCGGGTCAAGGATGACCATGAGTTGAATGATGCTGGCCATCATACTGAGGACATCTAGTGGCTGAAAAAAAAAGTACTGTAGGGGATATCTATGGTTTGAAGCTGATTGTTGCTACAAAAGATGACTATGTTACTTTATTTATTTTATTTTATTTTTTATTTATAATTTGTATTCATTTTTAACTGATTATTTATTGCTGGAAGTCTGTTTTAAATCTCTCCAGCTTCAGTAATGCATTTATTTTCTCCTTCTTCCTCTCTTTCTTCTCATCTCCCTCTCCCTTTCCTCTTTGTCTCCTTCTCTGACCTTTTTGCTTCCCTATACACCTCTCAATTTTCTCAATCCTGACCCTGTCTTATCTCCCTCCCTCTATCTTTCCTGTTATTTTGGTTGGACCAAATATATTTTAGCATTAGTAAAGCCGGGAGAAAATGTTACAGGTTGGGTGTGGAAGTAGCAATGTTTATCTATAGGGAGTCTGTAAGGGATAAGTCCTGGGATATTAGGGGTAAGGGAGTATATAAAGAGGCTCTTTTTCTTTACCCACTACATCAGTGGTGGCTGGTGGTATATTTTTCTGCGGGGGGGGGGGGGCTATTCCATCCGGGTCTCCTGCACCCCCCTGGACAGTGAAAGAAGAAGCAGCACAGTGATGAGCTCTTCTCTTTTTTATTCTGCTCTCTCCCCCAGCACATGAACTGATTGGCTCCTTGGACTGCTTCTCTTTCTCACACTCCAGCCCTGCTGTACAGAAAGGGATACCAGGTCTCAATCGAGTACTTACATGACCTGTAGTCAGTCAGGTCTCCCCCCCCCCCAGTTGGTCGATCAGCAGCCAAGCACTAACCCCATCTATGGCGCGGGCTTCCAACGGGTGGCTGCTTTACACTGCGTCTTCCTTCTTCGCGTTCACGGCGGGGCGGCTTCCCCTGCATGATGTCTCCTTCCTCCTCCTACTAATGCCGCGTAGGCACGATCGGACTTTCTGGCATACTTGGTCCGGCACACTTTCTGACGGACTATGTCCGGCAGGTGCGCTGGACTTTAAAACGGACGGACTTGCCCACACACGACCGGACTTTCCGGCAGGCTAAGTCCGCCCGTCTTTCCGACGGACTTTCGCCGGAGTTACGGCGGACTTTCAGAGTGAACGGACTTGCCCACACATGGACAAGTCCGTTCATTTTGAACGTGACTCAGATGCGACGGGACTAGAAAAGGAAGTCAGTCTTGTTGCTTTTACCAGGCCCTTAGGTCTAGTATGGATTTTAAAGGGAAGCCCCCCTACGCCGAAAAAACGGCGTGGGGTCCCCCCTAAAATCCATACCAGACCCCGATCCGAACACGCAGCCCAGCCGGTCAGGAAAGGGGGTGGGGACGAGCGAGCGCCCCCCCTGAACCGTACCAGGCCACATGCCCTCAACATGGGGGGGTGGGTGCTTTGGGGGAGGGGGCGCCCTGCGGGACCCCCCCACCCCAAAGCACCTTGTCCCCATGTTGATGAGGACAAGGGCCTCTTCCCGACAACCCTGGCCGTTGGTTGTTGGGGTCTGCGGGCGGAGGGCTTATCGGAATCCGGGAGCCCCCTATAATAAGAGGGCCCCCAGATCCCGGCCCCCCACCCTATGTGAATGGGTATGGGGTACATGGTACCCCTACCCATTCACCTAGGGAAAAAGTGTCAATAATAAAACATACTACACAGGTTTTTAAAATAATTTATTAAACAGCTCCGGGGGGGATCTTCCTCCGGCTTCGGGGGTCTTCTTCCGGCTTCGGAGGTCCCTCCGGTTCCTCTTCTCCCGGAGTTCCAGTTCTTCAGCCGGCTCCTCCGCTGTCTTCATCATCCGGTGACCACGCCCCCTAAAACGTCACAGTCCCATCAACATGGGGACAAGGTGCTTTGGGGTGGGGGGGCCCCTCCCCAAAGCACCCACCCCCCATGTTGAGGGCATGCGGCCTGGTACGATTCAGAAGGGGGGGCTGCTCGCTCGTCCCCACCCCCTTTCCTGACTGGCCGGGCTGCGTGCTCGGATCGGGGTCTGGTATGAATTTTAGGGGGGACCCCATGCCGTTTTTTCGGCTTAGGGGCTTCCTTTTATAATCCATACCAGACCTAAGGGCCTGGTATGCCCCGCGCTCGCCGCAATGGGAAAATTTGTTTTTTCTATAGCAGCGAGCGCGAAATGCAATACCCTGCCCTCGCGTCGTATCTGGTCCGTTGGACCAGCATACACACGAGCGGGCTTTCCGTCGGACCAGCACACAGACGAGCGGACTTTCCACCAGAAACTGAGTCCGACGGAAAGATTTAAAACTTGTTTCAAATCTAGGTCTGGCGGGCTTTTGGGAAAAAGTCCGCCGGAAAAGTCCGCCGGAGCCTACACACGGTGACTCTGGTCCGCCGGATCAAGTATGCCGGAAAGTCCGACCGTGTGTATGCGGCATAAGCCAAAAGGATCACTTCTCCTTTCAGTCAATCAGGAAACGGGTTTCAAGACCTGCTTCCTGATCGGTTGGGAGGAGAATCAGTGTGCCAATAGCGAATATTTATTCACTATTGTCACACAATTGGGTGGGCTCACTGCGCCCCCGAGCACAACCTTTTTTGAAGAATATTAGTGCCTTGGGCTCTAATCACATGCTTCAAAAAGAAAACCCCCATTGGAATCTATGCGTCCAGTGCCCTGAATGTAGATAAGGGGGCCGGACGCATAGATATTGGAGCGGCGCCCCTGACCCCCTAATGGAGCGGCCGCCACTGCTCTCCATGTATATCCCTCACTTTGCATTTATCTCTATGTCATCCATTCTCCATCACTCCACATTCTCCTCTCTATCTAACTTTGTTTTCTTTCTCTTTATTCTCCATAATTTTTCCTTTGTTTTCTTTCTGTCTACTTTTGTCTTTCTGTACTCTCTCTGTCTCTCCCATCCTCATCACATCTTTCTTTCTCTCACAATCTCTCTCCCCTGCTTTATCCTTTACTCAGCCTATGGCCTCCTCTCCCTCTTTCGCCTCCTTTTTTTATCACTTTTCTTCAGTCTCTCTGTCACATTCTACCCCTCCTGATTCCTCTCTCATTCTTGCTTTCTTCATCTCTCCCCCTCTGACCTCTCCATCCCCTTCCTTTCCCCCTCTTTCCTTCTTTCTTTCCTCCTTCCTTTCCTCCTTTCTTTACTCCTTTCCTCCCTTCTTTCCTTCTTTCCTCCTTTCTTTACTCCTTTCTTTCCTTCTTTCCTCCCTTTTTTCCTTCTTTCCTCCTTTCTTTTCTTTCTTTCCTTTCTTCCCTCTCTCTCTCTCCCCCACTCCTCTCTCCCCCCCACTCCTCTCTCTCCCCCCCCACTCCTCTCTCTCTCCCCCCACTCTTCTCTCTCTCCCCCACTCCTCTCTGTCTCTCTCCCCCACCTCCCTCTCTCTCTGTCTCTCTCTCCCCCACTCCTCTCTCTCCCCCCCACTCCTCTCTCTCCCCCCACTCCTCTCTGTCTCTCTCCCCCACCTCCCTCTCTCTCTATCTCTCTCTCCCCCACTCCTCTCTCTCCCCCCCACTCCTCTCTCTCTCTCTCCCCCCACTCCTCTCTGTCTCTCTCCCCCACCCCCCTCTCTCTCTGTCTCTCCCCCCCACTCCTCTCTCTCCCCCCACTCCTCTCTGTCTCTCTCCCCCACCCCCCTCTCTCTCTGTCTCTCTCTCCCCCCACTCCTCTCTCCCCCACTCCTCTCTCCCCCCACTCCTCCCCCCACTCCTCTCTCTCTCCCCCCCACTCCTCTCTCTCCCCCACTCTCCCCCCTCTCTCTCCTCCCCGACTCCTCCCTCTCTCCTCCACTCCTCTCTCTTCCCCACTCCTCCCTCTCCCCCACTCCTCTCTCTCTCTCTCCCCCACTCCCCTCTCTCTCTCCCCCTCCACGCCTCTCCCACCCCACTCATCTCTCTCTCTCTCCCCCCACTTCTCTCTCTCTCCCCTCTCTCTCTCACCCCACTCCTCCCTCTCTCCCCCCACTCCTTTCTCTCTCTCCCCCACTCCTCTCTCCCCCACTTGTCTCTCTCTCTCCCCCCTTCCTCCCTCCCCCACTCCTCTCTCTCTCCCCACTGCTCTCTCTCTCTCTCTCCCCCACTCCTCTCTCTCTCCCCACTCCTCTCTCTCTCCCCCCCCACTCCTCTCTCTCTCACCCACTCCTCTCTCTTCTCCCATACTCCTGTCTCTCTCTCTCTCCCCCTACTCCTCTCTCCCCCTCTCTCTCTCTCCCCCACTCGTCTCTCTCTCTCTCTCTCTCTCTCTCTCTCTCCCCCACTCCTCTCTCTCTCCCCCCCACTCCCCCCTCTCTCTCTCTCCCCCATTTCTCTCCCTCCCCCCACTCTCACCCCCTTTCTCCATCACTCTCGCTCTGTCTCTCTGTCTTCCTCCCTTCTCTCTTTCTCTCTCTCTCCATCAAACTGACACTGAAAGCAGCAATCTTTGGAATCCCGAATTCCAGTTTTCAGCTGTCACATCCTTAACAAGCAGGAAATGAACCAGGCATCGGGTATAAGTTTACTTTGGCTCAGGAGGAGGTATGTGGCACATCATTCAGTTTGAACATGGGGTTCACAGTCCAGCTTCCCGAGACCATCTGGAGCGCAGGCGCGGTGCTGCGTGCCTAGGCCGCTCCAGAAATAACATCATTAAGAATTAAACAGTTACCTTACAGATGACCCAGCACCAAAGCAGACTTCGAAAAAACCTTGCTCCCTTTCTATAACGAGTGATATCACATGCAAAGTATTTACTGCAAGGTAATTAACGACTGCTGGGGAGGCTAAAATAGATTGCATTATTAAACTCACAAGTCAGAAGATGGACCGCGTCCAAGAATCAGGCCCTGAGACTTTGCACTGCAACAAGAGACACAGACAACATGGAAAAACATTATTAAATGTCAATCCTTGCATAGCAATTACAAAGAGCAACAGTGTAATATCTCCAAATAACATATAGAATTTTTGTCCGAGAATCGGGGTGGATCTGGAAGGCCATTAAAAAAAAAAAAAAAATGCAAAGTGTGATCCAGATCTTGTAACTGGGTCAGGTCGGCCTGGGAAATGAAGGTTTAATTGTGACTTGTTAGTAACGCGTTGCTTGGTTTTTTCGGGCGTTCATACAAAAAAAATAAAATGATGCATACGTTACTAAAATCAATTTGCAAATAAAGTAAAGAAGAGTTTGGCAGGTAAAGTAAAACTTAAAGTGATACTAATTTAAACACACACTGTGTAATTTACATTCTCCCTGCTAGTTCTGTATGTGGACGACGGCACTGTAATTATTTTAATTTAAAAAAAAAAAAAAATCCCAATTGCCTTTTACCCAATCGATGTCCAGCTGTCACATGACCCGGCTCTCTCCCAGCCCGTCTGCAGGCAAACATAAGCAGGAGGAGCTTCTAGTCCTCTGCTGCCAGTCACATGTTCAAAAAAACAAAACAAAAAAACAGCCTTTGGAATACAGAGTAAAAATAAATAAATAATATGAATAAATTGTTTTAAATTGTCATACAAATATATCCCAACAAACTCCTGGTGCCCAACCTGTGGCCCTTTGGTATATAATGTGTGGCCCTCGGACCTTAGCAGTCTGTAGTGGCAACATTGATTGGGGTAATAGCATTAATCTCTACTATTCGTTTAGTTCCGAATTCGTTTTTCAACACATTTTGACAAATTCGTTAATTTTGAAATTTCCGAATCTCTGAGTTTTTCAATTTCCGAAATTACGAATTTCTGAATTTCCAATTTCCGAATTTTCGATTTCCGAAATTCCGGATTTTCGGATTTTCTAATTCCGGTTTTTCGAATTCCAAATTTCCGAATTGTTGGATTTTCGGAATTCGAAAATTCAGAAATTCAAAAATTCAAAAATCTGAAAAAAAAGAAAGAAGATCGGTAAAATTTGAAATAACTAACTATTAAATTATAGGTATTGGAATTTCCTTTCAAATTTGGCTGTTTGTGAACGTAATGAGTACGAATCAATCCAAAGTTCCGAATTATCTGAAATAACGAATGCCGCCTCTAAACAAATGGGACGGAACAATCTAATAATAATACATAACAATAATAATAATAAAACCTTTTTATTATTATTATTATTATTCATTTGTTCCATTCCATTTGTTTAGATACGGCATTCGTTATTTTTGGATAATTCCAAACTTCGGATAAATTTGTATTTGTTACGTTCACTAACAGCCAAATTTGAAAGGAAGTTCCAATACCTATAATTTAATAGTTAGTTATTATTTCGAATTTTACTGATTTTCTTTCTTGAAACTCGGAAATTTGGAAATCCGAAATCCAAAAGTTTTAAAATTCGGAAATCTGAAATTTGGAAATGTGAAAATTCGGAAATCTGAAAATTTGAAATTCGAATTTCTGAAATTTCCGGAAAAAGCAAAAAAAACGAATGAAATGAAAATGAGAACGAGCAAATTTTTTGTCCGTGCACATGTCTATCATCCACTTTTATCTATTATTTATTTATTTATTTATTTATTTTTTGTAAGGGGTTAAGGACTAAAGGTTAGAGTTTAAATAATTAATTTATTATTATTATTATTTATGTATTTATTTTGTTAGGTTAAGGTTAGGGGTTAGGAGTTAATATTAGGGTTAGGATTAGGGTGGGGGTTAATATTAGGGTTAGTGGTTAATATTAGGGTTAGGATTAAGGTTGGGGTTAATATTAGGGTTGGGGTTATTATTAGGGTTAGGGGTTAATATTAGGGTTAGGATTAAGGTTGGGGTTAGTATTAGGGTTGGGGTTATTATTAGGGTTGGGGTTATTATTAGGGTTGGGGTTAATATTAGGGTTAGGATTACGGTTGGCGTTAATATTAGGGTTGGGGTTAATTTTAGGGTTAGGATTAGGGTCGGGGTTAATATTAGGGTTGGGGTTAATATTAGGGTTAGGATTAGGGTCGGGGTTAATATTAGGGTTGGGGTTAATATTAGGGTTAGGATTAGGGTTGGGGGTTAATATTAGGGTTAGGATTAGGGTTGGGGTTAATATTAGGGTTAGGGGTTAATATTAGGGTTAGGATTAAGGTTGGGGTTAATATTAGGGTTGGGGTTATTATTAGGGTTGGGGTTAATATTATGGGTTAGGATTAGGGTCGGGGTTAATATTAGGGTTGGGGTTAATATTAGGGTTAGGATTAGGGTTGGGGTTAATATTAGGGTTGGGGTTAATATTAGGGTTAGGATTAAGGTTGGGGTTAATATTAGGGTTGGGGTTAATATTAGGGTTAGGATTAGGGTTGGGGTTAATATTAGGGTTAGGATTAGGGTCGGGGTTAATATTAGGGTTGGGGTTAATATTAGGGTTAGGATTAGGGTCGGGGTTAATATTATAGTTGGGGGTTAATATTAGGGTTAGGATTAGGGTTGGGGTTAATATTAGGGTTATGATTAGGGTTGGGGTTAATATTAGGGTTAGGGGTTAATATTAGGGTTAGGATTAAGGTTGGGGTTAATATTAGGGTTGGGGTTATTATTAGGGTTGGGGTTAATATTATGGATTAGGATTAGGGTCAGGGTTAATATTAGGGTTGGGGTTAATATTAGGGTTAGGATTAGGGTTGGGGGTTAATATTAGGGTTAGGATTAAGGTTGGGGTTAATATTAGGGTTAGGATTAGGGTCGGCTTTAATATTAGGGTTGGGGTTAATATTAGGGTTAGGATTAGGGTTGGGGGTTAATATTAGGGTTGGGGGTTAATATTAGGGTTAGGATTAGGGTTGGGATTAATATTAGGGTTAGGGGTTAATATTAGGGTTAGGATTAAGGTTGGGGTTAATATTAGGGTTGGGGTTAATATTAGGGTTAGGGGTTAATATTAGGGTTGGGGGTTAATATTAGTGTTAGGATTAGGGTTGGGGTTAATATTAGGGTTAGGATTAGGGTTGGGGGTTAATATTAGGGTTAGGATTAGGGTTGGGGTTAATATTAGGGTTAAGGGTTGAGTTTAGGGTTTTTTTATTTATTTATTTGTATTATTTATTTTCTTTGTGTATTTTATTATGTATTTATTATTATTTATTTTCATTTAATTATTCCATTTGAGCAGAAAAAACGCTTGAATCAAGAGTTTCTATGCCTTCCTTTAGATAAAAAAAAAGCTTAAAAAAATGTACCAATCTTCCCGATTCGAGCTAGAAAAAAGCTAGAAATACATGTATTTTGAGCTTCAGACGACTTGTAGTGGAGATGTTGACCAACTCTATAGAGAATAAGCGATTTTTTTCTCCTCCAACGTTTTGGAGCTTGAAGCTACAAAACGTTGAGGTGTGAATGAGGCTCGACTGTCCTCTGAAGAGTTGCATATAGTGAACATTATGGTGATGTTGGGGGTCCTATCTGAGACCTCCTTTAGCTCATAAGTTGATAACCACTGCAATAATGTCTAAAGGGATTTAAGAGGAACACATTAAGAGATTCTGCAAGCCTAAAGAGTGAGGAGGTCAGGCTTGAAATATAAGGTCAAGAGCTTGATGAGAAACAAGACAACCCACCCCCCTTCCTCGGCAAACTGGATTACTTTGGTATGATGGACATGAATAATTACTTTGGTGAACTGCGGTCAGGCGGGTCCATCTGCATACATCTCCTTATCTTTGGGTTTATTTTTACCTTGGCTGTCCCATTTCAGAGTCTGTGACACGGTCATCTGACATATATTTTTACCTTACACCCCCCCTCCCCCGGTCATTCTGGGTAAGAGCTATTTAAGTTTAGTAATTCTCCGTTCGCTGGGAGGGCTGTGCCCAAAAATAGCGCTTCGCTGTTATTCTGTCGCCTTCTTTTTGTCCAGAATGGGATCATAACCTGCAGAATAACAAACAAACGGTGGACTGCTTGTAGGGCGATCAACATTTCTCTCTGGGCTGTGCAATGCATATCTCTTATTAAAAAAAACAGGGTCATTGAGCAAGCTGTACACACGGATAAAATACATATATACACCATATTACCAAAAGTATTGGGACGCCTGCCTTTACACGCACATGAACTTTGGCATCCCAGTCTTAGTCCTTAGGGTCCAATATTGAGTTGGCCCACCCTTTGCAGCTATAACAGCTTCAACTCTTCTGGGAAGGCCGTCCACAAGGTTTAGGAGTGTGTCTATGGGAATGTTTGACCATTCTTCCAGAAGCGCTTTTGTGAGGTCAGGCACTGATGTTGGACGAGAAGGCCTGGCTCACAGTCTCCTCTCTAATTTATCCCAAAGGTGTTCTATCGGGTTGAGGTCAGGACTCTGTGCAGGCCAGTCAAGTTCCTCCACCCCAAACTCGCTCATCCATGTCTTTATGGACCTTGCTTTGTGCACTGGTGGGCAGTCATGTTGGAACAGGAAGGGGCCATCCCCAAACTGTTCTCACAAAGTTGGGAGCATGAAATTGTCTTGGTATGCTGACGCCTTAAGAGTTCCCTTCACTGGAACTAAGTGTACTGTCTGCCCTCAAGTTGTAAAGAGCAGCGCAAACTGTTGACGCTATATAAATCCTGTCTAATTATAATAATAATAAAGAAGTAATCCGCGACATAAACACAGAGTCAGACAGACCCCTATCAGTTGAGCAGGCCCAGACTGAATGTTCAGCAATCTATTTAAGCACTCCTGATTGGGACAGGTGTACATTAGACATGTGCAATTCACTTTGTTCTGAATTAGTTTTTTAACGAATTTCGACAAGTTCGTTCATTCGGAAATATATCCGAAATTAACGAAAACCTGTTTAACAAATTTTTCTGAATATTCGCAAATTTGAAAATTCGTAAATTTGTAAATTCAAAAATCTGAAATAATAACTCAACTATTACTAAATATATTGGAATTTCCTTTCAAATTTGGCTGTTAGTGAACGTAACAAATACGAATTCATCCGAAGTTACGAATTATCTGAAATAACGAATGCCGCATCTAAACGAATGGAACGTAACAAATTCATAATAATAAATAACAATAATAATAACTTTTTTTTATTATTATTATTTATTAATAATTCGTTCCATTCCATTTGTTTAGATGCGGCATTCGTTATTTCTGTTCATTCGCAACTTCGGATAAATGCGTATTCGTTACGTTCACTAACAGCCAAAGCTGAAAGGAAATTCTAATACCTCTTATTTAATAGTTAGTTCGTTGGTTATTATTTCAAATTTTCGGATTTTCTTTTGAATTTTCGAATCTTCGAATTTACGAATTTTCAAATTTACGGGTTTTCGAATTTACGGATTGCGATCCTAAAGAATGACCCGAAAGACGAAAAACACAAAAACGAATGAAACGAAAACGAACACATTTTTCGTCAGTGCACATGTCTAGTGTACATAAATGTCTAGTGTACATAACACCGTGAATTGATCTGCAGTGCTGAATAATGATCAGCAGGTGGCGAATGCTCAATGCCTATCATTACAGCTCAACAGCTTCAGTCAACATGGTTACTTCAGGACCACCCTCTGCATCATTCAGTACCACACAATGCCGGAGGGGAGGAGGAGGAGGAGGAAGACTCTGCTTGCCACATTACGGGAGGAAGTATCCCTGAAAAAAGGTATGCATACTCAAAAATAATTTAGATTTGGAATCTTTGTGCCCAATATGGAGCTGGGCTTTAACCACTTGATGCCCTACCACAGTACATTTACTGCAGCGGGTCGGCACGGGCTGGCTCAGTCACAATGTTTCCCCTGTTTAGACCCCTGATATTTCACCAAAGTTCCCTACCTAATGGGGCTCCTAAAAAAAATAAAAAAATAAAAAACTTAAAATACAAAATTAAAAAAAACTAAAAAAATTACTGGCACCGTCCACTGCCCTACTGACACGGTCAGTATAGCTACACATGCACACACACACACACATGTGTGTTTGAGCTTTGGGGTGCACACCCTAATGCAATAGGCTGGGCACGCCTGTGGACACAGCGGATTACCATTACCTGTATCAGGTAACCAGATATCATGTGATCACTAGGATTGGTCATAGCGATCACATGATAACAATGTAAACTACCTATCATAAATGGCTTTCCATTCATAAACAGCTTGCTTGCTGTTGCGATTGGCCCACAGCAATCACATGGTACCTGGCTACCTGTACCATGTGATTAGCAAAGCCAATCACAGATCTCATCCATAAGCCCATAAGCAAGCTGTTCATGAATGGTTAATCCATTCAGAACAGCTAAAACCATTACTTATACAGTGATCATCACTGTAGAAGAAAGAACAGTATAAAAAAAAAAAAAAAAATCCCTGATCCCCTCCTCCCAGAGTAGTACAGGGTCACTACGGTGACACTTATGCTGGCCATACACTATACGAAAAAAATCGTCCGAAATTCGGTCATTTAGACCGTTCGTTCGTTTTTCATGCCAGTTAATGGGCACAAAATCGATAATCGTTGGGACGTTTTTGAGCCGAAAAAACGAAGGACAAGTTTGGAAATTTTCTGCCGAACGAACGATAAATTGAAAGGTTAATGTGTTTCCCGTCCGAACTGTCTGCACTAGGTATATGTATATATGTAAAAAAAAAAAAATATATATATATATATATTTATTTATGTCCACTGAACGATTTATCGGTCATTACATGATGGCACCATCGTTTGCGCTCACGGCCGAAAGTTCGCTTTTTGAAAATAGGTTCGGACAATTTTTCGTATAGTGTATGGCCAGCACAAGCTACTCTAATGTAAAAAAAAAAAATAGTAAAAAAAGAAAATACGTTAAAAAAAAAAAAGAAAGTAAAAAAAAATGTAATAAATTGAAAGGTTAATGTGTTTCCCGTCCGAACTGTCTGCACTGATCGTGACGTCACCCGCGCTCTGCTCGTCTATCCTTCGTGGATCATCCATCCATACCCACGTTTTTATCCTTTGCACTGAGGCACTGTGCTTTGTTTGTAAGTGTTCCCACCGTTTTATAATAAATCTTTTAGCAGTATTCAGAGAGCACTAGATTTCTTTTACATCTCTTCCATGTGATCACTGCAAACGTACAAGTTGCCGATGTTCGATCAGTCCTATATGCATCTCCTCCTGTTAATATCCCTGTGAGGGAACTGCTCTTTTGACCTGACTGATTTACTCAGGGGTCCATCTGTAGAGGTGAGAGGCTTGTGTTACCGAAGGTGGAGGTCCCTTTCACTACAGTCACTCTACTTGCTTTCCATGTCACTTGTGTCACCGGAGGAATTGCTGGATTTTTTCTGCATTTACAATTGACATATGGACGTTTATTGATTGTCTTTGTTAGTATTTATGCATGCGCTGTACTGCTTTTTATCTTCATTTGTGTTTTGGGATTTGGTAAATTTACCCTCAGTACTATAGCTGGTTCTAGTTAGGATTTTATGTTCCGCGCTGGTTGATTTTACTTGTATTGCACTGGGTATATGTATATATGTAAAAAAACAAATAAACAAAAAATATATTTATTTATGTCCACTGAACGATTTATCGGTCATTACATGATGGCACCATCGTTTGCGCTCACAGCCGAAAGTTCGATTTTCAACAATGGGTTCGGCCGATTTTTCGTATAGTGTATGGCCAGCACAAGCTACTCTAATCGCAGGATGTAAAAAAAAAAAATAGTAAAAAAAGAAAATACGTTAAAAAAAAAGAAAGTAAAAAAAAGTAATAAATGTATATATATATATATATATATATATATATATATATATATATATATATATACATATATATATATATATACATTTTAAACTAGGGCTTATTTTCAGCGTAGGTCTTATACTGCAGCCCTCCTGGAAATTAACACTAGGTCTTATTTTTGGGGAAACACTGTATATATATATATACATATATATATACAGTGTTTCCCCAAAAATAAGACCTAGCGTTAATTTCCAGGAGGGCTGCAGTATAAGACCTACCCCGAAAATAAGCCCTAGTTTAAAATGCTTGTAAAATCCTATAATCCACTCTATTACAGTAGTATATAATGTACAATATGTGCGTTTCTGTAATATAATTGCGGGAAGAGCTCCGTCGGGTCACAGAAGTGCAGAGCGGCGCTATAACGAAGGTGTTTGGCACAATTATATTAGAGAAACACACACATTGTACATTATATACTACAGTAATAGAGTGGATTATAGGATTTTACAAGTATTTTAACTCAAGTTTACAATGGGGATTCCTGACAGGCAGGGAGGGAGAGGGGGAGAGAAGACAGCACATTATATGGCAAGACCTACCCCGAAAATAAGCCCTACTGTGTCTTTTGTTTTCAAAATTAATATAAGACCCAGGCTTATTTTCTGGGAAACACGGTATATATGTATATATATATATATATATATATATATATATATATATATATATATATATTTTGTTACATACTCACTAGGATTTACTAAGACGGATGCACTCAGAATCTGGTGCAGCTGTGCATGGTAGCCAATCAGTTTCTAACTTCAGCTTGCTCTATTGAGCTTTGACAATAAAACCTGGAAGCTGTTTGGTTTCCATGCAGAGTTGCACATGATTTTGAACTCTCCAGTTGTAGTAAATAACCTGCCACTGTCACCAGTCAGTATCCTGATCACCTCCACACCAGTCCTATGATGACGCTGCACTACAGTGGTCACAGCAGGTTAAACAAAAAAATTAAAAAAAAAAACACACTTTTTATTTAAAGGGGTTGTAAACCCTCAAGATTTTTCACTTTATTCTATGCATTAAGGTGAAAAACCTTCTGTAGTGCAGAAGCCCCCCCCCCCTTCCTGTCTGTGTCAATGGACGCAGCAACAGGATTCGGAAGCGCGCCCGAACGGGTGCCCTCTTGAAAATGCGGGTCTCTGAGGGGTCACTTGATGCAGGGAGGAGCCAGGAGCACCGCTGGGGGACCCCAGGAGAGAAGGATTGGGGCCACTCTGTGTAAAACCCTTGCACAGAGGAGGTAAGTATACCATGTTTGTTATTATTATTATTTTTTATTTAACAAACCTTTACAACCCCTTTATTTTCTAAATTTTCCAAAAAAAAAAAAATGACAAAAAACTACAACTTCAAAAAACTCGCCATGCCTCTTACTAAATACCTCAGACTAGGGATGAGCTTCGAGTTCGACTCGAACATCAGCTGTTCGCCAGTTCGCCGAACAGCGAAAAATTTGGGGTGTTCGCGGCAAATTCGAAAGCCGCGGAACACCTTTTAAAAGTCCATGGAATAAATCAAAAGTGCTAATTTTAAAGGCTTATATGCATGGTATTGTCATAAAAAGTGTTTGTGGACCTGGGTCCTGCCCCAGGGGACATGGATCAATGCAAAAAAAAGTTTTAAAAATGGCCGTTTTTTCGGGAGCAGTGATTTTAATAATGCTTAAAGTGAAACAATAAAAATGTAATATTCCTTTAAATTTCATACCTGGGGGGTGTCTATAGTATGCCTGTAAAGGGGCGCATGTTTCCCGTGTTTAGAACAATCTGACAGCAAAATGACATTTCAAAGGAAAAAAGTCATTGAAAACTACTACTGCGGCTATTAATGAATTGTCGGTCCGACAATACACATAAAAGTTCATTGATAAAAATGGCATGGAAATTCCCCACAGGGGAACCCCGAACCAAAATTTAAAAAAAAAATGGTGTGGGGGTCCCCCTAAATTCCATACCAGGCCCTTCTGGTCTGGTATGGATATTAAGGGAAACCCCGTGCCAAAATTTAAAAAAAAATTTGAGGGCATGTGGCCTGGTACGGTTCAGGAGGGGGGGTACTCTCTCGCCCCCCCTCTTTTCCTGCGGCCTGCCAGGTTGCGTGCTCGGATAAGGATCTGGTATGGATTTTTGGGGGGACCCCACGCCCTTTTTTTTTTTTTTTTTTTAATTTTGGCGTGGGGTTCCCCTTAATATCCATACCAGACCTGAAGAGCAAACCATTGTCCTGGTGCGGAACGGACTAGTGATGATCAGTAACATGTAAGGTGTAAGACACCTTACATGTTACGGACTAAAATGTCCTTCTTCAGAGGTTCATTTGGTTCAGATGAGTAGAGATTTTCTACAACAGAGAAAATGTACAAATAGTACAGTTCAGTATACAATAATTAGTATCAATATTATAACAATTGCAATAAATACAAAATATACATATATACTCATGCATGTTCAACCATGTGTGTGGACTACTTACATAGTAAAATAATCCATGTGGGGTAAGTCTGAGGAATAAAAATGGTCATTCCAATCATGGACAGCAAATACGATTCACTCCAGGGCACTAAAATGGAGACCTGGCAGCATAAACAAGGCTGCATAGGGTAAGGTCTGTATTAGATAGTAATAAATGTAGTAAGCACACCTTACTGGATACTGGATGTATCGAGATGTGCTGCTTTTCAACCATGGTCTCCTTCAGCATATGAGATAAATGCTGGGATTGCTGGTATATAAAGGACCTATGTCAGGGCATCAGGCCAATCACAATGTTAATGGTGATGTCCGTCAGCTGGCCACAGTGGATGGGCGGAGAAGCACGGCCGAGATTGCCGCCAGACTCCGCCTATAAGTCCCCCAGGACGCATGGCGCAAGCCTGCCCAAAGAGGGCGGAGTCACGTCCTGCGGTCTCCGCGCCACTGACGCGCCAGTGGCTGCCGTCTGCACTCCAGATTGGAGCGCAGAACAGAGGAAAAACCGGAACCAAGAAATCCATAGCCAGAACGGTGTTCCAGGCTGCCCCTCCACAATGTAGGGGAGAAGGCAACAATTGTATAATTGTTAAATAGAGTCCACCTGTGTGTAATTTAAGCTGTATAAATACAGCTGTTCTGTTCAGAGGTTTGTTAGAGAACCTTAGGAACAAACAGCATCATGAAGGCCAAGGACCACACCAGACAGGTCAGGGATAAAGTTGTGGAGAAGTGTAAAGCAGGGTTAGGTTATAAATAAAATATCCCAAGCTTTGAACATCTCATGGAGCTGTGTTCAATCCATCATCGGAAAATGGAAAGAGTATGGACAACTGAAAACCTACCAAGACATGGCCGTCCACCTGAACTGACCGGCCGGGCAAGGAGAGCATTCATCAGAGAAGAGCCAAGAGGTCCATGGTAACTCTGGAGGAGCTGCAGAGATCCACAGCTCAGGTGGGAGAATCTGTCCACAGGACAACTATTAGTCGTGTTCTCCACAAATCTGCCCTTTATGGAAGAGTGACAAGAAGAAAGACATTGTTGAAAGAAAGTCATAAGAAGTCCTGTTTGCAGTTTGCGAGAAGCCATGTGGAGGACACAGCAAACATGTGGAAGAAGGTGCTCTGGTCAGATGAGACCAAAATTGAACTTTTAGGCCTAAATGCAAAACACTATGTGTGGCAGAAAACTAACACTGCACATCATCCTGAACACACCATCCCCACCGTGAAACATGGTGGTGGCAGCATCATGTGGTGGCGATGCTTTTCTTTAGCAGGGACAGGGAATTTGGTCAGAGTTGATGGGAAGATGGATGGAGCGGGGCGGAGGTTCACCTTCCATCAGGACAACGACCCTAAACATACAGTGGAATGGTTTCAAAGCATATTCATGTGTTAGAATGGCCCAATCAAAGTCCAGACCTAAATTTGATTGAGAATCTGTGGCAAGACTTGAAAATTGCTGTTCACAGACGCTCTCCATCCAATCTGACAGAGCTTGAGATATGTTGTAAAGAAGAATGGGCAAAAATGTCCCTCTCTAGATGTGCAAAGCTGGTGGAGACATCCCCAAAAAGACTTGTAGCTGTAATTGTAGTGAAAGGGGGTTCTACAAAGTATTGACTCCGGGGGGCGCCATACAAATGTACCCCACACTTTTCAGTTATTTATTTGTAAAAAATTTTGAAAACCATTTATCATTTTCCTTCCACTTTACAATTATGTGCCACTTTGTGTTGGTCTATCACCTAAAATCCTAATAAAAATACATTTACGTTTTTGGTTGCAACATGACAAAATGTGGAAAATCTCAAGGGGTGTGAATACTTTTTCAAGGCACTGTTCATCGGGATCGATCAATTTTCATATTGGTATATCATAGTTTGAGGACGCTATAACTTTAACACAAACCAATTCATATACACTTATTGGGATTTTTTTTTTCTACTAAAGACAGAATACATTTAGAATTTATTAAAAAATCTGATTTTTTTGGATATATTTTATAACAGAAAGAAGAAAATATGGGGGGGGGAGTTCAAAATTAGGATTTTTTTTTTGTTTATTTAGCAAAAAAAAAACAAAAAAACACTGTGGTCATCAAATACCACCAAAAGAAAACTCTGTGAGAAAAAAATGATATAGATTTCATTTGCGCACAGTGTTGCATGACTGCCCAATTACCAGTTAAAGTAGTGCAGTGCTGAATAGCAAAAAATGGCCTGGTCATGAAGGGGGGAAAACCTTTCACATAAAACACATAAAATACACATAAAAAAAAAAAAATAAATACACATAAAAAAATAAAAATAAATAAAAGGAATAAATAAATACATTTCAATCCCCTACGATTTCCGTTTAATTACCTTCTTAAATTGCACTGTACATTATTTAAAAAAAAAAAACATTTCCTTAGTAGCTTATGCTCAAACTTTTCTCTAGTTTAACTTCTTCTTTAAAAAAAAGTCACAATTGCCTTGGGCACTCCTGTTTCATTTTCACATGGAACGAAAATATCTTTTTTTTTTTAGAGTGTTTTTTTTTTTTCTTTTTTAAATTTGTAATCTGACTTGATAACGTAGATAAAGTGTACTCCCGGCGGACATGAGCATGCACCGTTTGACGCAAATCTATCTAGCAACGAGCTGAACTTAATTGTTACTCAGGAAATCTCAAAAGGCATAAAAAAAAAACAAAAAAAAAAACACGTACTGGGCGGAAACCGGCCAACTGCGAGGAAGCTGAGCGGGTTTTTACGATCCTTTAATAACATGGAACAAATCTCGACATGACGAGAGTCAAACAAGAGGTCCAAGGCGAGGGGTGCTCCAAGATAGAATGAGCAGCGTATAGAAAGGATCACTTTTCATGTAACTTCAGCCTTCTGCTATAGTAGCTGACAATTTATTATAACACTAATTAGATAATTAGTAACAGCTTGCAAGCCCCCCGTTTTATCATTGTATTATCTTGCAGGGATGTTAGTGAGCTGAGTACACAGCTGTATGTTTCATGAGTTCAGAAAAATAAAATGACTTTGCTTTATATATATATATATATCGTTTACAGCAGAACAACCAGATAAAAATAAATATCACATTTAAAAAAATAAAATAACAAAACCAGCTTTTGCTGCAATGTTCACCATAAATCCACGGATTCCCCCACCCCCCTGCAGTACTTTTTTTCTGCCACTAGATGTCCTTATTCTGATGTTCAGCTACCTTCCTCTAAAGCCCGCGTACACACGGGCGGACTTTTCGACCGGACTGGACTTTCAACTGACTTTTGACGGACTTCCGAGGGACTTTCTAACGAACGGACTTGCCTACACACGATCATACCAAAGTCCGACGGATTCGTACGTGATGACGTACAACCGGACTAAAATAAAGAAGTTGAGAGCCAACACTGCCCTAGTGTCGGTTTTTGTCCGTCGGACTTGCATACAGACGAGCGGATTTCTGGGTTCTGGGATTTCGTAGAGATTTGAAGCATGTTCCAAATTTAAAGTCCGTCAGATCTTCGATTGGAAAAGTCAGCTGAAGGTCCGATGAAGCCCACACACGATCGGATTGTCCGTCGGACCAGTCCGGTCTAAAAGTCCGACCGTGTGTACGTTGCATGAGTCCAGTCATCCTGGACCCACCTTCTGCTTCTGACTGGACAGTGAAAGAAGAAGCAGCACAGTGATGAGCTCGTCTCTATGGGGTTGATTTTTAGGCCTGATTCACACTTATGCCGTTTGCAGATTCCAGGTGCATTTTGCGTTTTTCAATACACGTTTTTTTTCCATTGAACTCTCTGGAACCAAAAAACAGAACAAAAAAAGTCCCTGGCCCTTTCCATAAAATGCACAGATGTGAACTACATCCATAGGAAACTATGTTAAATGGACAGCGGGGTGTTTCTGCAAAACTGAAAACGCACAAAAAAAATGCATAGGTGCGAACCAGGCCTTACTATAACTGCATAGTGTAAATTCTGGTGCAGCTGTGCATGGTAGCCAATCAGCTTCTAACTTCAGCTTGTTCAATTAAAGTGACATTAAGGCTCAGTTCACATATTGTCTATATTGTCAAAAGTATTGGGACACCTGCCTTTACCCACACATGAACTTTATTGGCATCCCAATAATGAGCGAGTTTGGGGTGGAGGAACCTGACTGGCCTGCCCAGAGTCCTGACCTGAACCCGATAGAACACCTTTGGGATGAATTAGAGTGGAGACTGCGAGCCAGGCCTTCTCATCCAACATCAGTGCCTGACCTCACAAATGCTCTTCTGGAAGAATGGTCAAACGTTCCCATAGACACACTCCTAAACCTTGTGGACGGCCTTCCCAGAGGAGTTGAAGCTGTTATAGCTGCAAAGGGTGGGCCAACTCAATATTGAACCCTACGGACTAAGACTGGGATGCTATTAAAGTTCATGTGCGTGTAAAGGTAGGTGTCCCAATACTTTTGGTAATATATTGTAGAAGCCACATGATGGATTTCTGTTTTTTTAATGTATTTATATATATATATATATATATATATATATATATATATATATATGTATATATATATATATGTAATATATATATATATGTTTTATATATATAATGTAATTTATCATTACTATTAGGGATGAGCTTCGCGTTCGAGTCGAACCCATGTTCGACTCGAACATTGGCTGTTCGATCGTTCACCGAATTGCAAACGTTATGCGCCGTTCGCACCAAATTCGGGTGGCGCGTCACGGCCCATAATTTACTGCGGCATCGCAGTGTATTGCTGGCTGATGATTGGCCAAGCATGCACTATGACATGCATGCTTGGCCAATCACAGCGCCGTCAGTAGAGAGAGCTGTATTATGGCTCAGGGGGTTTAGAACACGCCCCACACTATATAAGGCCGCCTGCATGGCGGACCTGTGTAGTGTGTTCCGGCGCGCTTAGATAGACAGAGAGACAGTGTCATTTCATTTCAGCTAGATTAGACAGGACAGTCAGTGAGTTAGCTGTACTTACAGTGTATTGTGTATATATATGCATCCCAGGTGTTGTATATATATATATATATATATATATATATATATATATATATATATATATATATATACACTGTATTCAGTTTAGCTAGATCTGTTCCTGTTATCTTCCTACTGACAGGCAGGCTTGTCTTGTTTCAGTATTTACAGCTACCTGAAGAAAATTGCTTGTGTTCTTTTGATCCTATTAGTACCACAGTCAGGCAGCTAGACTATTTAGAGTTAGTGTAGTGCGTCCTCCTCACAGTGTTCAGTTAAAGCTACAAGTTAGTTTAGTGTGACCTCTGCACAGTGTTCAACTAAAGCTACAAGTTAGGGTAGTGCGTCCTCCTCACAGTGTTCAGCTAAAGCTACAAGTTAGTGTAGTGCGTCCTCCTCACAGTGTTCAGCTAAAACTACAAGTTAGTGTAGTGCGACCTCTGCACAGTGTTCAGCTAAAGCTACAAGTTAGTGTAGTGCGTCCTCCTCACAGTGTTCAGCTAAAACTACAAGTTAGTGTAGTGCGTCCTCTGAACAGTGTTCAGCTAAAACTACAAGTTAGTGTAGTGCGTCCTCCTCACAGTGTTCAGTTAAAGCTACAAGTTAGTTTAGTGTGACCTCTGCACAGTGTTCAACTAAAGCTACAAGTTAGGGTAGTGCGTCCTCCTCACAGTGTTCAGCTAAAGCTACAAGTTAGTGTAGTGCGTCCTCCTCACAGTGTTCAGCTAAAGCTACAAGTTAGTGTAGTGCGACCTCTGCACAGTGTTCAGCTAAAGCTACAAGTTAGTGTAGTGCGTCCTCCTCACAGTGTTCAGCTAAAACTACAAGTTAGTGTAGTTCGACCTCTGCACAGTGTTCAGCTAAAGCTACAAGTTAGTGTAGTGCGTCCTCCTCACAGTGTTCAGCTAAAACTACAAGTTAGTGTAGTGCGTCCTCTGAACAGTGTTCAGCTAAAACTACAAGTTAGTGTAGTGCGTCCTCCTCACAGTGTTCAGCTAAAGCTACAAGTTAGTTTAGTGTGACCTCTGCACAGTGTTCAGCTAAAGCTACAAGTTAGGGTAGTGCGTCCTCCTCACAGTGTTCAGTTAAAGCTACAAGTTAGTTTAGTGTGACCTCTGCACAGTGTTCAGCTAAAGCTACAAGTTAGGGTAGTGCGTCCTCCTCACAGTGTTCAGCTAAAGCTACGAGTTGGTGTAGTGCGTCCTCCTCACAGTGTTCAGCTAAAACTACAAGTTAGTGTAGTGCGACCTCTGCACAGTGTTAAGCTAAAGCTACAAGTTAGTGTAGTGCGTCCTCTGAACAGTGTTTAGCTAAAACTACAAGTTAGTGTAGTGCGACCTCTGCACAGTGTTTAGCTAAAGCTACAAGTTAGTGTAGTGCGTCCTCCTCACAGTGCTCAGCTAAAATACAAGTTAGTGTAGTGCAACCTCTGCACAGTGTTCAGCTAAAGCTACAAGTTTGTGTAGTGCGTCCTCCTCACAGTGTTCAGCTAAAATACAAGTTAGTGTAGTGCAACCTCTGCACAGTGTTCAGCTAAAGCTACAAGTTAGTGTAGTGCGTCCTCCTCACAGTGTTCAGCTAAAACTAAAAGTTAGTTTTTTGCGAGCTCTGCAAAGTGTTCACCTAAAGCTACCTGTAGAAGGTTGGTGGTGTTTTCCTGATTCTATCACTAACGCAGGCAGCTAAATAAGCTACAAGTTAGTTTTTTGCGAGCTCTGCACAGTGTTCACCTAAAGCTACCTGTCGAAGGTTGGTGGTGTTTTCCTCATCCTATCACTACTGCAGGCAGCTAAATAAGCTACAAGTTAGTTTTTTGCGAGCTCTGCACAGTGTTCACCTAAAGCTACCTGTCGAAGGTTGGTGGTGTTTTCCCGATCCTATCACTACTGCAGGCAGCTAAATAAGCTACAAGTTAGTTTTTTGCGAGCTCTGCACAGTGTTCAGCTAAAGTTACCTGTAGAAGGTTGGTGGTGTTCTCATACTACAGGCAGGCAGTTGATTTTGCCAGCTGCAGTATCAGTATATATATATATATATATATATATATATATATATATATAGATCTTAGTGCAGCTACAGGCCATTAATATGTCTGGAAGGCCAACAAGGAGAGGCAGACAGTCACAAGCCAATAAAAAAGGGCAAGTAGGCTCTGTGTCTAGAGGCAAAGGTGCTGGTCGTGGAGACGGTGCATCCTCATCAGGCCTATTTTTAGGCAGCTGGCCGTGTTGAGCCGCAACATGCAGAAGACTTGGTTAAGTGGATGACCAAGCCGTCCTCATCCTCCTCATCCTCTCTCACCCATGCTCAGGGTACTTTGTCTGGCAAAGCAGCTGCCAACACAGCCTCTTCCCTCGGCTCAATGGCATCAGTGACTCCTTCCCTAGCCCCACCATGTTCTCCTGAGGAATCCCTCGAACTGTTTGACCACAGTGTTGGGTACATGCTCCAGGAGGATGCCCAGCGTTTAGAAGGCTCTGATGATGATACTGAGCTAGATGAAGGCAGTAAGGTGAGCATGGACAGAGGGGGTGCCCAAGAAGGACAGCAATCTGGCAGTAATGCTCCCCCTGCTGCAGCATACTGCCAGGTTTGCTCCAGTGATGAGGAGGGAGGGGATGATGAGGTCACTGACTCAACGTGGGTGCCTGATAGGAGAGAGGAGGAGGCACATCACCAACGAGGCAGGATGCCCTCCAGGGGCCAGCCTAAGGGCAGCACACTGACTGCATCACACCCCAAAGCTCCGCATGTGCAGGGCGCTGCTGTCTCTGTGGGTTATTCCAAAAGTTCTTTGGTGTGGGCCTTTTTTGAGACGAGTGCATCAGATCACACCACTGCTATTTGCAACATATGTCTCAAGCGTGTCTCGTGTGGCCAAAACATCTCCCGCTTGGGCACCACATGCTTGACCAGACATATGTTGACCTGCCATGCAGTTCGTTGGCAAGCGTATCTAAAAGACCCACACCAAAGAACAAAGAGGACCTCTCCTTGCTCCTCATCAGCTGAGATCTCCAACCACACTATACCTTCAGTCCTCTCTGAGACCTGCACTGAGAGGAATGAAGGTGTAGAATTAGGTGTGTCACAGCCAAGTACTTGTGGGCAATCTGCTTTCGGTACACCGACGTCAGAATGTACCAGGCAAATTTCCCTGCCCCAGCTGCTGCCCAACCGAAAGAAGTTCGCTCCCAGCCATCCACATGCCCAGCGGTTGAATGCTAGCTTGGCAAAATTGCTAGCACTTCAACTGCTGTCTTTTCAGTTGGTAGACTCTGCTCCCTTCCGTGAGTTTGTGGAATGTGCGGTTCCTCAGTGGCAGGTACCCAAACGCCACTTTTTCTCACAGAAGGCGATTCCGGCTCTCTACCGGCATGTGGAAGGCAATGTCTTGGCCTCGCTGGACAGGGCGGTCAGCGGTAAGGTGCATATTACCGCTGACTCATGGTCCAGAAGGCATGGACAGGGGCGTTACCTAAGTTTCACCGCGCATTGGGTGACTCTGCTGGCAGCTGGGAAGGATGCAGGACAAGGTGCAGTAGTGTTGGAGGTTGTTCCGCCACCACGCCTCCAAAATGCCACTACTAATGATTGTGACACACCTCTCTCCTCCACCCCCTCCTCTTCTTCTTCCTCCATGGCCTCTTCCTGTGCTTTGTCATGCGGTGCTTGAGCTGGTGTGCTTGGGGGACAGGAGCCACACTAGGGCAGAGGTTCTGTCAGCTCTGTAGGGGCAGGTTCAGAGGTGGTTGACGCCACGCCAACTTAAGGCAGGAATGGTGGTTTGCGACAATGGCACCAACCTCCTCTCTGCCCTCTGACAGGGACAAATGACCCATGTGCCCTGTTTGGCTCACGTCCTTAACTTGGTGGTGCAGCGGTTCTTGGGCAGGTACTCGGGCTTACAGGATATCCTGAGGCAGGCCAGGAAAGTCTGTGTGCATTTCCGCCGGTCATATAATGCCAGTGCTCGGCTGACGGACCTCCAAAAGGAGTTTAACCTGCCCAAGAACCGCCTAATCTGTGACATGCCCACCAGGTGGAACTCAACGTTGGCCATGCTGCAGCAGCTGCACACGCGGCAGAGGGCCATCAATGAGTACCTGTGCGACTATGGCACCAGGACAGGGTCAGGGGAGCTTGGTTTTTTTTCCCACGCCATGATCAGGGATGCATGCACTATCCTGTCACCATTTGAGGAGGCCACGAGGATGGTGAGCAGTGACAGTGCATGCATCAGTGACACTGTCCCCCTTGTCCACCTGTTGGAGCACATGCTGCGTGGAATAATGGACAGGGCACTTGAGGCAGGACAGAGGCAGGAAGAGGAGGACTTCCTTAGCTCTCAAGGCACCCTTTATCCAGAAAGTGTTCCTGCGTGCCCGCCGATCACACAGGAAGAGGACGAGGACAAGGAGGAGGAGGAGGAGGATTGTGTCAGTATGGAGGTGGAGCCTGGCACTCAGCATCAGCAGCAGTCTTTAAGGGGTCAATAAAGTGTAAAGTGGTTAATTGCGCTGATATTATCCTCTTATTACTATATTCCTGTGAATAATTAAATCAGTGTTTTAACTGCAACAATCTTCCTATAAATAATATAGGTGCCTCAAAGTGATCTAAAATTCCCTAAAAATTATTAATAAATTACCCCACCAATATGAGCGTGAATAAACTCATAAATAAATCAATAAATTGTTGATGTAAAGTGCTCAAAGTAATCACAGTTATATCTCTTGCTTACATGTATTCAGTGCCAAATGTAACAAAAACTAATTCAATATATCAATAAATAATAAAATAAGTTTAAAAACTCATCAACATATAGCGCTCAAAACCATCTAGTATTCTTTGTATAAATGACATCAATCAGTGCCAGTTCCAATGTGATAAAATTATAAATAAATAAATAAATAAATAAATAGATAGTATCAACAGAAAAGTTTTACTTTCACTTCTCTTGTTTGATTATACTCCGCTAATCCGCTCATATCCAGGACATGAAAAGATAAAAAATATATGCATCCATTGCGCAGAGATTATAACAGTTGAATGATAAGTATCAAGCTGCTCAGTTTCACTCACATATCCAATTCCCCACGATCGCGTTTTACATTGATCAGCTGCACAGAGCTCAGCGCTGAGGCTGTTTCTCCATCGCCACTGCTTACACACTGCAAGTGCTGGAAACGTCACAGGCTCCTCCTCCCTACGCGTTACGTCAAAGTCACGTGGCTGTGACGTAAGGAAAACATGCTTCAAATCTTTTTTTTTTTTTTCTTTTTTTTTTTGACCACTTCAGTTACCTTGATTCAGAGACATCTTTCAGATTGATGGTCATATTTGTCTCTTGCCGAGTGACATCATTGTGGCCATTCAGACTTTTCTCTTAATTTATGCATTCAGTATGTAAGATTACAGTTATACAAAAGTGTGACATAAAGAAAATGGGAAAAAAGAAAAAGGAAAAAGAAAAAAAAAAAAAAAAGGATCACACCCGCCATACATGTCCCGGACAGCCGGCCACACAATCTTTTGCCGTTTACATACATGACAGTGTTTTTTCCTTCTCTCTTTTTTCCCTAAACTTTTTCCAAACTACCCAAACTAGTGAACCCCCCCCCCCCCCACCCCCCCTCCCCCCATTAATCTGCGCTCACTATTCCGATGCACACCTTATGTCTAGCTATTATTTTTTTTTCCCTTATTCTCTCTTAACTTCGGGTCTCTAGGCTATGGTGCAACATCTCTGCCTTGGTGAAAAGACAATTGCCCTCAGCACTAAAGTAGCACTGGAAAGGAGCATGGCATTGCTTGGACCCATGGGTTCCATAGTTTCGCGAACGTTTTATAATTGCCTAGCCTTATGTAGAATGTCCTTTCGCTCCATATTGTGGAGTTAACCGTCCCGACCCAAACTTCCGGGGTTGGAGGTGTGCTTGATTGCCATGCTTGTGTAATTAATTTTCTAGCTTGAAACAAGCATCTTGCTATCGCTACGGCTGTGCTTCTATCCCTCAATCCACTACTGACGTAGCCCAGCACACAGATTTTGGGGTCGGGCTCTAAGTCCACTCTAAACGTAGCGTTTATTTTCTTTATAATCTCAGTCCAGTACCTTACTAGTTTTGGGCACCTCCAAACCATGTGAATTAGGTCGCCTGTTCCTCTGCATCTAGGGCACTCGTCATTGGTTCTACAGCCAAACATAAACAGCCTTTTTGGTGTGTAGTAAGATCTGTGTAACAGCATCAAGTGGGAGACTTTTTGTGAGGGAGAGACCGACACCTCTGATCCAAACTCGAGAATCCTCTCCCATTGCTCGTCCGTTATCTCCCCTGCGTCGGCCGCCCATTTACCCCTTCCCCCTGATAGGCCTGCCTTTGTGTTTCCTCTCTTTGTTAGTTGGGAGTATATCTCTGAGATTAAGCCTTTGGTGGTCTCTGATTTAATTATTGTCTGTAGGAGTGGGGTCCTACACCATACTGGGGGTTGCCTACTAAACTGCTTGCTAAGAGCGTGCCTGATCTGCAAGTAACTGTAGAATACCTAGTTTGGTATCCCATACTCGTGTCTTAGGTCCTCAAAGGATTTCAGAGTATCCCCTTCATATAGTTGTATCAACCGGCTTATCCCACAGCTTTCCCACGATCTATTCCTATCTACTGTTGATAGTTCATGCAATCGCTTATTATTCCACAATGGCGCATGTTCTGATATTCCTTTGTACCCCATTGTTTTCTTAGCTGCCTGCCAGACCCTGGTGATCATTTTAAATGTCGGGATTTCTCCTTGTAGCGAGTCTGCCTCCAGTGCTCCCACTAATGAGCTGTGTGGATTCCCCTGTAGAATGATTTTAACGTTATTGTTTCCCCCTCTCTCAGTGGCACATCCTCCCAATTGTTGTAGCTGGGCTGCCAGATAGTACATAAATGGTTGTGGAACCCCCAGTCCCCCCTCCGTGTCGGGGCGCTGCAGTTTTTGTAGGCAGATTCTAGCCTGCCCTTTTTTCCATATTAATTCCCTAAAAAGGGATTGGATCTTTTGAAACCACTTCCCTCCAATCCAAACTGGGGAATTATGTAGTAGGTATAACAACTGCGGCATCCAGACCATTTTTATCAGATTGGCTCGGCCCGCCACAGACAAGGGGAGTCTGCTCCAAATATCACGTTTCCTCTTAAATTTTAGTAAGAGGGGGATCAAGTTGTCCTTGATAAACGTACCGGGGTCCTTGGACAGCACCACGCCAAGGTATTTCATTTTCTCTGTGATCTTCAGGTGAGGCAGACACATTGGAGTGGAGATGGCCACTGAGTCTACCGGTAGAAGCGATGACTTCTCCCAGTTGATAACTAATCCCGAAAACTTTCCAAAATCCTCTACTAGATGCATCACTTTCTCCAACGAGGAGGTCGTATCCCCCAGGAAAAATATGATATCATCTGTAAAAAGTGCTATTCTCTCTTCTCTCCCTTTTCTTTGAAATCCCTGTATTTCCGTAGATGATCTCACTGCTCCCGCTAATGATTCCATGGCCAGCACAAACAACAAAGGAGATAAGGGACATCCCTGTCTTGTCCCTCTTTCGAGGGGAAAGCTTTCCGAGTATTCACCGTTTATCTTGAGCCTTGCCCTTGGCTGGTTATACAAAATTTTTAGCCAGCTAATAAATACAGGACCGAATCCAAACCTCTCTAGCACTCTCCAGAGGTATTCCCACTCTAGGCTATCGAAAGCCTTGGCAGCATCCAGAGACAATATGGCTCTGGATCCCACATTCTCTGTTGGTACCTGTAGGTTCAGATAAGCTCTTCTGATGTTTGTGCTGGTGGACCGACCGGGGGTAAACCCCGATTGGTCCGGGTGCACCAGTTTGTCAATACATTTATTTAGCCTGGATGCCAGCACTCTTGCGATGATCTTGACATCTGTGCACAGCAGTGATATCGGTCTATATGAAGAAACTTCCGATTGATCTTTCCCCTCCTTTGGGATCACTACTATATCAGCCTCTAACATTGATAAGGGCAACCTACCATCCCTGGTCGTCTGCTCTAGCACTTTTAGGAGCTCCGGGAGCAGAATCTCCCCATATTTTCTATAAATCTCCAGTGGTAGCCCGTCCGGGCCCGGAGATTTCTGACCTGACAATTCTGCGACTGCCTTTTGTAGCTCCTCCAGGGCCAGAGGGGAATCCACCTCACTTCTATCCCTCTCCGAGAGTATGGGCAGGTCTACTCCTTCCAAAAACCTATCCATCTCACGCTGGTTCAAGCCCTGGCGGGACCTGTACAGGTCTCTATAAAATATGGAGAAAGTTTCTAAGACCTCGACCGGGTCAGATGTAATGTTTCCAGCTGATGTTTTAATTGAGGAGATGGTTGGTGAGAGTAGATTGGACCTAATTAAAAGGGCAAGCATCCGGCCTACTTTCTCTCCTTCCCCAAAATAATTTTGTCTCTGGAAAAGTCTCTTGTTCTCTACTCTTCTGTTGATTACCTCTTTATACTCTTGTTGTTTGTTGAGCCAAATCTCCTGTTTTTCTGGGGTTGGATCTAACACATACTGCGCTTCTGCTTCCATGGCTTCCCTGCTGGCCCTCGCCTCCCAGTCCCTTGATGTTTTTTTTACCATAGCGACCTGCTGGTGTAGTAGTCCCCTGAGGTATGCTTTTAGGGTGTCCCACACCACTCCTACTGGTGCTGTGCCTGCGTTAAATGTTACAAACTCTTTTAACTTGGAGAGTATTTCTGTTGGGCTACTGATCAGGTCCAGCCATAGTGGGTTTATTGTCCACCTCTTCTGACTGGTTCCGGTGCTTAGATTTAGAGTCAAAGTCAGGGGTGAGTGGTCCGATATTCCCCTCGGTCTGTATTCTATATTTCCTATTAATCGCAAGGCTTCATTATTACCCACTGCCATGTCTATGCGCGAGAGAGTGGAGTATGACCCTGAGTGGCAGGAGTACTGCCGAATGTTTGGATTATGAGATCTCCACAGATCGCGCCATCCAATCTCTACAAGCAGTTGGGCTAATCGCCCCTCTGGAACTCTTTCCGCATGGGACACAGGCGGAAATCGATCCATGCTGCTATCTAAAACTGCGTTAAAATCGCCCACCGCTATTATAGGAATACCCACCATACCATCCACAAACTCCAACAGATCCAGCATGATCTCTGTTTTAAACGGAGGAGGGATATAAACATTTGCTATCACCAGGGGTCTATTTTCCACAACACAACTCAGAAAAACATACCTTCCCAACGTGTCTATCCTAGCTTCCCTGCAGGAAAATGAGATACCTCTCCTCACCAAGATACTCACCCCTCTTGAATAAGAGGTATGAACCGAGTGATACTGTTCTTGGAATTTGTTGCTCCGAACATATAGTTTAGTCTCGTTAGTGAGGTGGGTTTCCTGCAGGCAAACCAGTTCGACACCGTAATTTTCCATCACCAAAAATACAGGTGCCCTCTTAACAGGGTCGCTCATACCCCTAATATTCCACGAACCTATTTTTAAGGTTTTAAATGGCATTTACAAAAACAGAAAAAAGGAAAAGAAAAAAAATAACTAACCCTTCAAAAAAATAAAAGCAATTCATTTGTGCAATTGTGTCTACAGAACTTGCCATAGTCTCTGTGGTTATATTAAAAATAAAAAAAGAGAAAAATAGGGTGAGGGGGCGAGGGCCCCCACATCCAGGGATCGCTCCGCCCCCTCCTCTAGTGTTATTTAATTGTAAATGTAAACAACATGTGCAAATGTGCTTTATTTTTGTAGACCCTCTCCCCCTGAATACGTGTGCCTTTCGTTCACCACAGTATCTAACCCCATAATTTATTGTGAGCCCCCCTCCCCTCCCTCTATTTGACCTACCCCCCTCCCCCCCCAACTTTAACCTGACCCATCCCCGCTTTCCCCACCCCTTTTCGTGTCTCCCCCTCCTGCCTAGCTAGGCCAGCCCTAAGGGTTGTGCATGTGACCTTTTTACTCCCTTCCAACCATTCAAAAAAGAGAAAAAACTCCTCCCTCATATACTGACCAAGTGCATCGTGACACGCTTCCAAGCTCCTCCCCCCCTCTCCCCCTCCCCCAACCCAATTCCAAAACATCAGGTCGATACTTGAAGTGTATAAGCCTAGTAAAACCACATCCTTCATCCGTGCTTCCATCCATCACGCCCCCCCCTGCCCCCCCCCGTGCCATCCGCTATATGATAATAAAAAAAAAAAAAAGAAACCAAAACAAAGTAAAACGTAATGATTTAACCAGCCTTATAGAACCCCTAGCTCTGTAAAGTCGTTTTGTTATCTTCGAGCCATTTTGTTGCCCCTGTCGTTGTGTCAAAGAAATGAGTAGCCCCTAGGGCAGTAATGCGCAGGCGTGCCGGATACAACAGGGCATATTCTACTTTGTAGTCCCGTAGTCTGTGCTTAATGTCCCTAAATTCAGCCCTTCGTTTCTGCAGGTCTGGGGAGTAGTCGGGGAAAAATAAGATTTTTGCCCCGTTGTGTGAAACATCCCCTTTCTCTCTAGCCCTGCGCATCAATGTGACCTTGTCCCTGTAGTTGAGGAGTTTCATAATTATTGGTCTGGGGTATCCTCCTGGTGGCGGGGGCCTAGTTGGCACTCTGTGGGCTCTTTCAATGGAAAAAAGGTGCGAAAAGGTTTCCGTCCCGAATGTTCCCCTAAGCCACTTCTCCATAAACTCTTCGGGATGGGGACCCTCACACCGCTCCGGTAAACCTACCACCCGTACGTTGTTCCTACGAGACCTGTTTTCCATTTCCTCCATCTTAGCTTTATGCAGGTCAACCTGCGTTTTCATTGCTTTAAGCTCTTGCTTCAGTGGGGCCAGATCATCCTCAACCTGGCTCATCCTCTCCTCTAGTATAGTTGTTCTAGCAGCAGTCCTTTGTAATTCTTGGCTTACTGTAGTTAGCTCCTCCTTTAACCCCTTCAGCTGGTCGCACAGTTCACTTAGGGAGGCTTTACAGGAATTAACAGCGCATAGGACATCTTTCAATGTAGGCTCCGCTGTTAAAGATATATTTTGCTCGGCGGCAATGCTAGTTGCCATTCCTGAGGGTTCGCCCGCAGAGCCTTTATTGCTCGCGTTTTTTGTTGTGTGTGTTACCGTCTGCCCTTTTCCTAAGCTCTTCCTGTCCCCAGAGCCCCCCACATGAGATTTCTCCTGCTGGTGGGAGGTGTTTTTAGATGGTGATAAGGTCGAGGGATGCGCAAACTTTTCCAACTTGGCCACTGCTGCTGCTGCTGCCTGGTTCCCCTTTTCTTTTGATGTACGAGTGATTTGAGAACTAGTGTTCTCGTGCTGCTCCAAACCCTTTTTAGGACAATACCATGCAAATTAGCCTTTAAAATGAGCACTTTTGATTTAGAACGTTCGAGTCCCATAGACGTCAATGGGGTTCTAACGTTCGTGCAAATTTTCGGTTCGTTCGCAGGTTCTGGTGCGAACCGAACCCGAGGGGTGTTCGGCTCATCCCTAATTACTATGTATCTTGCTTTATTTTATTTCTATCATGTTTTTGTTTATAGAAAGAAGGTAAAATATAATGAAGACTTTTACCTATTCAGAAACCATCTCAAGTGATTACTGAGTCACATAACCTTATTTGCTCTATGAATTCAACCTTTTGGTATAATAGCAACACAAAATGTTTTCCCATACCAAAAAAACCCCCCAAAAAATCCTTAAAAAACGGCATCATGTGACTTTCTTTTTCTTTCCAATTCAATATCCTTTCGCTTTGCCTTTGAAATGGAAGAGACAAATGGATTTCTGTTTTTTTGGAAGGGATCATCGAACAGATGTACATGGGCGTCACTGCCAGCCCTGTCAAATATCTCCGACAGAGGAAAACTGAAAAGGTCTCACCGCTGGCAAGAATCGAGTCAAAGAAGCCAAATTGCCATGATTTAAGTTTGCTCTGCACAGACTGAAAGTGGGCCTATAGCCGAAATATTTTTTTTTTCATCTTTGTGAATACCCTGCAGGCAATATGTACAACTCTATGAACGACTGTTACTATGTCAGCAATAATGGATTTTCAGTGACTACCCTCACACCAGGTCACATAAAGAGTAGGTCACATGGTTTCCTCCAACAAGTTTGGGAAAGAGCTAGCCAATCAGCTACTTTGCCACAAAAGCAATCCTACACATGTGCAATATTTTGGCACCAAGACCAACCACAACAATGATCCCAGGTTTACCTGAGAAGGTAGGTTTTCTAGCACTTTGAATCTTGCTTCCATATAAGGAAATGTAATTCTAAGCTGCAAGACAGAAGCTGTGAGCTAAATCATTGTTTGTCCATGAATATCTGGGGCTGTCCACCAAACAGCAGAGGATAAAGTGCAATGAATCCATCTAGACTTGGTGACTGCAAAATTAGCAAGGACTGAAGTCATCCCATATTGGAGGCACCATGATGTCTGTGTTAGAGTACTTCCAGGCCCACCAGGACTTCCAGAACCCCTACTTTCACAATGCTTGCCAGGACCTCCAGAATCCCTGTAGGGAAATCCAACATTGCTTGCAGAATGCCTGCCGGGACTTCCAGTATTCCTGCCCGTATTTCCAATGGCAATTTGCAGAATGTCAACATTTCCAGTTCCATTTCCAGAATCCCTGTCAGGACTTCCAGTATCATTTCAATTATTTCCAAAGGCACTTGCAGTATCATTGCCAATATTTTCAATGGTGCTTTCGGGATCCTTGTGAGGACTTCCAGTGGAATTTATTTAATATGGGTACTTATATAGTGCCATCAATTTACGCAGCACTTTACATATGCACTGTACATTCACATCAGTCCCTACCCTCAAGGAGCTTACAATCTAAGGTCCCTAACTCACATTTATACATACTATGGACAATTTAGACAGGATACAATTAACCTAGCAGCATGTGTCTTTGGAGTGTGGGAGGAAACCGGAGTACCCGGAGGGAAACCCACACAAGCACAGGGAGAACATGCAAACTCCAGGCAGGTAGTGTCGTGGTTGGTATTCGAACCAGCAACCCTTCTTACTGCTAGGCGAAAGTGCTATCCACTGCACCACTGTGCCGCACCATGGAATGATGTTGGGCATGTCCCCTGACCCAGAGAAGCATTTAAGCATCTTGAAAGGGGTTAGTGCTGTGTCTTTGCCAGGACCTGGATCACCTGCTGGTGGCACTGTGGTTCCCAGAGTGGAGGTTGTAGTCCTGGTGTCCATCAACAGGAGTCACCACCTGGGTCATCCCATAGAGAAATAACAGTACTACGCATCAATTAAATGGTCAAGGCACAGTGCCATCTATACATCAACAGGGTAGAGAGGGGAAGGGCTTATCTACATCCTTTAGTCAAGCTGTACAGCCATGGCCAAAAGTTTTGAGAATGACACAAATATTAATTTTCACAAAGTCTGCTGCTTCAGTGTTTTTATGTTTTTAGATCTTTTTGTCAGATGTTACTATGGGATACTGACGTATAAATAAAAGCATTTCCTAAGTGTCAAAGGCTTTTATTGACAATTTACATGAAGTTTATGCAAAGAGTCAATATTTGCAGTGTTGACCCTTCTTTTTCAAGACCTCTGCACTTCTCCCTGGCGTGCTGTCAATCAACTTCTGGGCCAAATCCTGACTGATGGCGGCCCATTCATAAATAATCAATTCTTGGAGTTTGTCAAAATTTGTGTGGGTTTGACCACAAGTTCTCAATGGGATTGAGGTCTGGGGAGTTTCCTGGCCATGGACCCAAATTTTGATGTTTTGTTCCCCAAGCCACTTAGTTATCACTTTTGCCTTATGGCAAGGTGCTCCATCATGCTGAAAAAGCACTGCTCCTCACCAAACTGTTCTTGGATGGTTGGGAGAAGTTGCTCTCAGAGGATGTTTTTGTACCATTCTTTATTCATGGCTGTGTTCTTAGGCAAAATTGTGAGTGATCCCACTCCCTCGCAACCAGTGGCGGCCCGTCCATAAGGGGCACCGCCCCCCTAATCCATGTGTCCTACCCCTAATCTGCATGCAGGGGCCCGGACGCATGGATTCCTGTCATGAATCGCCAGTAATACCTTCATGCTCTGTCTGTCTGCTTCCTCTGGTCTGTGTATCAGCCTTGGGCCTGCATGTTCCCACCTGCATGGTTAAGTAATTTTCCCTCAGTGTGGCTCCACCCTAGCCTCTACAGAATACACTATTTAACACTGTGCTGTCCAAGCCTTCCTTGCCCAAGCAATAATGTGTGTTTGGTTGGGTCCCGACCTTTGGCTTATCTCCTGACTGTCCCTTGTTGTCCTCGGCTGCTGCTTTCTCTCTGTCCTCCTGTAGCCTACCGTAAGCTGGGAGACCCTGGGGGCCGGACCTGGAGGCAGTTGCAACGCAGTCTATGCTCAACACTTGAGGCTCTGGTAAACACCTGCTGGCTCTTCGACTCCGCTCCCTGGGGAATCTTATGCTCTAGCTCCCAGTGGGATCCATGTTGGTGCTCCAGTGGACCTGCTTTTCCGAACCACCCAGAGTTCCATCCGCAGCAGTAAGCCATAGGGTCCACTACCTTAATGGTGCACTCCTGACCCCAATAGTGTGCATCTGTCACCTGGCCTCAGGTGACCTGGCAATTCAATGTTTTTTTTTTAGAAGCACGTGATTAGAGCCAGAGGCTGCCCACTACCTAGATGGGGTGAGTGAGGGGCTGGTGGGCTGACGATCGAGCGGCGGGGCGGTGGCGGGCGTTTTTGCCAACCCCCCCACAAAAAATGGAGCACCAGCTCCCACTGGATGAATGGTCTCAGGATGCTTTACTGCTGGCATGACACAGGACTGAAGGTTTCCTCTCCGGGCAAGGTTTTCTCCAGATGCCCCAATCGGGAAGGGGATTCATTAGAGAAAATTACTTTACCCCAGTACTCAGCAGTCCAATCCCTGTGCCTTTTGAAGAATTTCAGTCTGCCCCTGATGTGTTTCCAGGAAAGTGGCTTCTTTGCTGCCCTTTTTGACACCAGGCCATCCTCCAAAAGTCTTCTCCTAACTGTGTATTCAGGTGTCCTCACACCTGCCTGCTGCCATTCCTGAGCAAGCTCTGCACTGGTGGTGCCCCCGTCCAGCAGCTGGGTGACGGTCCTGGCGCTTGCTGGACTTTCTTGGGCGCCTTAAAGCCTTCTTCACAAATGCAGTGAAAATGTTTTTTATGGAATAAAGTTCATTTTCATGGCAAAGAGGGACTTTGCAATTAATTGCAATTTGTGTGACCACTCTTCATAACATTCTGGAGTATATGCCAATTGCCATCATAAAAACTGAAGCAGCAGACTTTGTGAAAATTAATATTTATGTCAATCTCAAAACTTTTGGCCACGGCTGTATATCAAAATGTTCTTTTCTTATTACTCAAAGTTCCAGAAGTCAATCACATGATATTTCCCTATAGGGTGACTTGTGCCTACTCAACTAGGACACTGGATGACCAATGAGGGTCCTTTAACACTTTCTGTTACATTTCTGTGTATACCTTGTACAATACAAGAACCTTTTGCCTTTCCCCTCCCCATGGGGGAAATATGCTATACACCTGTTAGATTCCGGTGAACCTATGTTTTTATTAAGAGAATTGTGGGTTTCATTGTGCTGATCATTCACATGTACGCCTGAGGAAGATCAATTGAAACGCGTCAAGTTTACACATGGATTATATAGGATCTAGACAACTGTGTGAACCACTATATTAGGCACTGTGTTGTTTGTTTGTTTTATTTTTGGTTTGGATTTTGCACAGTTAATAATAAAATGTATGGTTTTTGTATATGTGGTATTATTCTTGCTTCTATATGTCCTACTGAAAGTCCTTGGCTACCAGTATTTATGTTTATATACACTGAATTCAGGGATGAGGGCATATAGCACACAGATTATTGGATAAGCCATTTGTTCACAATCCAAACACAGGGGTCACAATCTGTGAGCTTTTTGCACAACTGGAGTGTAGTCACAATGCCATACAGAAGATGGTGGAAGACTTAAGGCATCGGTAAGTGTGTGCAAAGTAGGTACCTTGGCAGTTGACACCAGGTTTGAAGGAGAGAAGGTTGGAAATCTGCTCTGACCTGCTTGAGGCGTTTGAAGCCAATGAAAACATATTTTTTGCCAGTCTGGTGAGAAGTGATAAAACATGGGTTTGTCATTATGATCCAGACACAAAGAATCGGTCCATGGAACGGCGTCACACCTCTTCCCCAAGGTCTAAGAGGTTCAAAGCCAGCACAGAAAGTCATGGTGGCTGTTTTGGGGGATAAGTCATATTCCTTGATTTTCAGGAACATGGCAGTACCTGGATCAGCAAGCCGTACATTAAGACACTTAGGACTCGTTAACACTTCCTTCAAAATCTGGCATTGAAAATGCTTTTTTAAAGAACCCTAATTGGCAATTAAAGCTCCTGTCACTAAATAAAATGGTCATCTTACTGTCCTGTTCACACGTTGCGTTTGCTTTGCTTCAAAAATTATCCCCCATTTCGCTTTCTTGGTGCTTCAAAGCGTCTCCAAAGCCTCCAAAGAAGTCGATGACAACGCTCGCTTACAGCACCTGAAAATTTTGAGAGCATAGGTATGCGCACAGGGTGTGCCAAGTGTGCCTGGGCACACCCTAATCACCCAGTGCAGCACAGTATCCCCCAACTGCCCTGGCTCAACCCCCCCCACCCCTCGCTGCTGCTGTGGGCACTCACAGGGAGATGTTTTAGGATGAAGTGGAGGAAGGGGCTTGTAAATATGTAATTAATGGCCCCTTCCCTTTCTGCATGAATACAGTGAGTGATCGATACCATGTGTTTGAACTTTGGAGTGCACACCCTAATGCAATAGGCTGCACACACTTATGTTTGAGAGGCTTTTATTCAGAGTTAACTTTGCTTTGTTTTGGAAGTATTGCAGGTGTGAGATATCCCAGCATGCACTTGGACACCAACAAGCAAACCGGAAAGACATCATCAGCAGTCATTTCCGGTTCATGTGTATATATTCTGGGAGTATCTGTGCAGACGTCACATCTGGTGTGTAGCGCGGGGCAGCAGGAAGGTGAGCGGTGTCCGGAGGGGAGCAATTAGCAGACAGCACATGTGGTGCGCAACAAGGGAACACTATAGCACACTGCTGTAGGCGGCGAGCACTGCTGAGCAATGGGCACGCACTGGTGAGGCTGCACTGATGAGCACTGATGAGGCTGCACTGATGGGCACTGGTGCGGCTGCACTGATGGGCACTGATAAAGTTTTTGGTAATATTTATTTTTGTAATTTAATTCTGCAGATCTCATATTTAAGAGGTCCTGTCATGCTTTTTTTTTTACTTTTTTTTTTTTACATTTTTTACATTCCTTGTAATAGGAATAAAAGTGACACATTTTTTTTTTTTATAAGAACAGTGTAAAAAAAAAAAAAAAAGAAAGTAAAACAAATAAGAAATTTTTAAATTTTTTTAACGTGCCCTGTCCCGACAAGCTTGCGTGCAGAAGCGAATGCATACGTGAGTAGCGCCCGCATGTGAAAACGCTGTTCAAACCACACATGTGAGGTATCACCGCAATTGATAGAGCGAGAGCAATATTTCTGGCCCTAGATCTCCTCTCTAACTCAAAACATGCAACCTGTAGAATTTCTTAAATGTCGCATATGGAGATTTTTAAGGATAAAAGTTTGTCACCATTCCATGAGCGGGCACAATTTTGAAGCGTGACATGCTGGGTATCAGCTTAAGTGCGCTTGTAAGGTTAGAATATTGACATAATTTAATACATACATAGTATACTAATTATCACAATCACAATAATTTTCAGATGCCTTGGTCCCCACTTTCTCCCCTCCGGCTCCTTGTGTGGGGGGCACATACCAGAACATATTTGGGGGGCACACCATACAATGTGTTTAAATTCAAGATGGTGCTGCTATAAGACCTACAAACAGTACAAAATATTTTACAGAGCACACATACAAGAATGACATTTCCTGCAGGGCTAGTTAAAAACACCTGAATATATTCAAAAAATACGGGGGGTTTGGTCACACTATATGGTCATATAGTGCTAAGCCCACTTACTGCGACAAAGTACCCCGAATTAGTGGGTCCTACACTAGTAATAGAATGGAAGATCCTTTGTCTCAACCATGGGAGCTCATACCAATCTGTGACCACTTGTAAGCCTCACGGGCCGGGGGTTGCCCTCCCTTTGGGTTGCAAGCAAGGACGGCTCCCAAGCAGAATCCAGGACCATCAGTGGGGGAATCTTCTGCTTTCATTAATGTTTTTATAAAAAGAAGTCTCCAGATAAACGAGCCCATTTGGTGGAAAGGGTGAATATAATGAGATTACCTGAGTCTATGATATGCATAAGCAATAATAAATAATACTGAAATTTTGGTTTCTTCTTATGTGCTTATAGAAATGTAAGCACCCCCTGAAGAAGACCATAACCCTAAAGGTCGAAATGCATTGGGGCTTTTCCCAACATCGGACAGTATAACCATAACCAATATTGTGGGTAACATCTTTGGATGTGCACCTCCTATAATCTTTACATGATACTGTCAACTGTTTGATCTTCCATCCAATCCAAATTGTCTCGTACTGTGTACACCGGAGCTCATGTTTTAACTTTTGTACTGTATAACTCATGTCCAGAGTCCATTGTTAATAAAATTTATTTTTATGCAAAAACTTTTTTCTGATTTACATTTGCTGCTAAAAAACCCCACGGGGAATCCTCTACCTTTTTGCAAATGTGTGTTAAATTCCAAGCAAGTGTAAATGAGCCCTTAGAAGCTTAGAGAAGCCATTAGGAGGAAGAGAACGAGCAAGAATCTGAAAACAATCCACATTCACATGACAATGCGTGACCGTGCACATCTCTGGCAACAAATCACGCAGTCTGCAAATTCAGCTGGTCAGTGGTCCTTCATCTACCATAACGCCCAGCTTTAGCACTCTAATTTTCACTTGTTCAATCCAATGAAGTACAGTTTTCGGGGTCAACGATTTGACGGCACAGATGAGGTGAAAGTGGTTGTGAAGAAGTGGGTACAAAAGTGCACATCTGATTTTTTTTTTGTTTTTTAAAAGGGAATTTGAGGCCTGGGTTCAACAATGGTGCAAGTTGAGTACTAGATCCAGGGACGGCCCGTCCATTAAGGGAGCATTAGCGCCGCCCCCTCTATCCACACCATCCCCTATATGGTTAATGGATAGATTCATGCATAGCATGAATCCCCTATTCATGCGAATGGCCCCTTTCAGGACGCTGGGCGCATGAATTACAGCAGCGGGGGTGTTTTTTTGAAGCACCTTATTATAGCCAGAGGCTCTAATAGGCTTCAAAATAGGATGGACTTGGAGCGCAGAGCATTGCGCTCGAAGCCCACCTAGGTGTGTTAGAAAAGCAAATTAATATTTACTTTTCTAACACTGAATTGTCTCTCCACCAATCAGGAAGCATGGGTCTGATACCCGTTTCCAGATTGACTGATAGGTTAGGCAATTCTATTGGATGTGTAGCTCCCTCTACTTATGTAGGTGTTAGAGGTGAGATTTTTGGTGAGTGCAGGTAAATTTAAGCAGGAATAGATGGAAGCTAGGCCTGTTTGTTTTGATCTGTGTGGGCTGGGAGTGGCTTAGAGTAGGCTGATGACTCACAAATAGCATCACTTCTCGGTTAACTCCCTCTGGCTTCTAGAGGATTCTAGAAGAGAGGAGGGGATAAGAGGTGGAGCTGCCTGGGGTGTTCTAAGGAGCCCTGACCAATTCCCAACCTGGACTGGCAGGGGGCAGGCCTCCATAAATACCTAGGGTCAGCCCAGCTGGGTTTTTTCAAGTGGAAGAACTGAAGGATGGAGTACTAGGCTGTTGGGGCCTTTGAGTCAGAGAGAACAGCAGGAGCTAGTACTGCCAGGCAAGTCTTCAGGAGGGAACCACCGATGTGTGAGCAGCCAGGAGGGCTGATGAGGGACATGCGCTATCGGGAGGACTGGAGAGGCATGCCAGAGAGGACTGAGAGGAAACAGTCAGAGCTGGGTGTGGAAAGAGTGAGGATTGCAATGTCACGGGCAGTGGAGTCGGGCAGCCGCAGCTAGGAGGGCTGGCAGGGCCAGAAGAAGGATTGCTGGAAGCAGTAGTCCACCATAGGTCAGTTAGCACTAAATACTTTCTATTCTATTTTTGCTACAAATGGCAATTCCTAAAGCCTACAAATGGCAATTCCTATGGCCTGACTGAGTCAGTGTTGGGCCTAACTATGTGCTAGCTGTGCCTGGAGTTAAGTGTTGTGCAGGAGAGAGAGTGATAGTCTGCAAGCAAGCGTTGTGCAGGAGGAGTTTGAAGGAATGTTGTGTATAAGGAGTTTTGTCTAAAATTGACTGTTCTATAATTTTACTGGGCATCCCATAAATTCACATCCCTATGCAAGTTCAAATCCCTCAATAAAAATACAAAAACAAACATATGGACTGTTCATTGACTCAAGGTGATTGGGAAGAGAATGCCGGGCTGGGCAGGGTGACAGGTGGGCCACAACTTTCAGCAGCCCTTATGGGGGTACCGCTACAGACACCAAGGAGGAGGAGGATGCATGGCGGAAGGTGCTGTGATCCACACCACAGGAGGAGGAAGGAAGCCACCGGACACGCTGCCCGCCCACTTCCTAGATGGGGCAAGTGCGGGGCCATGACCCGGCTGCACTCCCGGGGGGGGGGGTTGCCCCGCAAAAAAAAAAACACCAGCCGCCACCGACTAGGTCCATAACAAGTACAAGCCAGCCACTCCTCATCAGCTTCTTCACTGGAAAACTTTTATTTAAGCATCATGGCAGTAACATATTTCAAAATGCTAACGTGTTTCGGCCTAACCCTTTGGCCAAAGCCTTCATCATAGCATCAGTTCTTTCCTGTCAAGTTGCGTACAACCTGTATATAGCAGAAGAGTTACTCTACCAACATGTGAAATTTGAACAACCTATGTAAGTCAGTAAAAAAAAATGTTCTGCCCACTTTTGCATTACTTTCGGCACAGCCCTCGTATATATAACCACTTCTGTTAAATAAAGCGTCTTTGAAAATTTTGTACAGCTCTTTAATATTTCTGCTTTCGAGCTATTTAATGCTTTGAGCTTCCAAGCTTCCAGAAGACTACATTTTTCAAAGGATCCTTCTCTTCAGTAACCAGCTCAGCAAAGTATAAGATTACCCGGTACAGTCACATTTATCTCTCAAACCGTGGTTGTCTTGGCTGAGGCGGCCGGGCGGATGGCAGGTAAGTCTTGTAATTAGCTGAGTGGTTACACAAGGATACGACAGTCAAAGGAAATAAAAAGAGACTATTTTATTAACCATCGGGGCCGAAACGGCAAACAAACTCATTCATTTTTATTACAGGGACTCAGTGAAGAGTAGACCTCTTATGCCGCGTACACACGGTCGGATTTTCCGACGGGAAATGTTTGATGGGAGCTTGTTGTCGGAAATTCCGATCGTGTGTAGGCTCGGAATTTCCGACAAACAAAATTTGAGATCTGGATCTCAAATTTTCCGATAACAAAATCCGTTGTCGGAAATTACGATCGTGTGTACACAATTCCGACGCACAAAATTCCACGCATGCTCGGAATCAAGCAGAAGAGGCGCACTGACTATTGAACTTCATTTTCCTCGACTCGTCGTACGTGTTGTACGTCACCGCGTTCTTGACGTTCGGAGTGTCCATGCACACATGGACGTTTTTGGACGTTTATCTGCAGTGGAGTTTATGGGCTGTTTTCTGAACGCCATAAAATCGGGTTCAGGAGTCGTTTTTCTGACCACCAAAAAACTCCAAACGCTCATAAACACTGATAAACGCAGATAAACCCTCAAAAACGCGGCTCACCAGTGTCTTTTAACGTTTTTGATCCATTGAAAAAAGTTAATAAATAAATAAAATGCTAGAAAACGATAACGCGGAAAAACGCTAAAAGATGCTAATAAAAGCTTTTGCAAAAAACGTTAAAAAACGTTGAAAGACTCGCTGCAAAGCTACTGGCGTTTTTATAATGTTATTTTAATGTCCAGTGTGCATGGAGCCAAATGCCCCGTACACATGAGTGGATTTTCCGTCGGGAAAAACTTGGATGGTTTTTCCGACGCAATTCCGCTCAAGCTTGCCTTGCATACACACGGTCACACAAAAGTTCTCTGAACTTTCGACCGTCAAGAACGCGGTGACGTTCAACACTAGGACGAGCCAAGAAAATGAAGTTTAATGCTTCCGAGCATGCGTCGAATTCTTTGCGAGCATGCGTAGGAATTTTGCTCGTCGGAATTTGTACAGACGATCGCATTTTCCGGATAGGAACTTTTCCCGACCGAAAAATAGAGAACGTGCTCTCAATCTTTTGCCAAGCCAAGCCAACAAGCCAATAATCAGAATAGGTATCAACAAGCTACAAACACATTGCAAACAATAAAGAAGTAATCCGCGGCATAAACACAGACAGAGTCAGACAGACCCCTATTAGTTGAGCAGGCCCAAATTGAATGTTCAGCAATCTATTTAATCACTCCTGATTGGGGTAGGTGTACATTAGACATGTGCAATTCGTTTCGTTCCCAATTCATTCTTTAACAAATTTAGACAAATTCGTTAATTCGGAAATATCCCAATTAACGAAAAGCCGTTTAACCAATTTTTTTTTCCAAATTCAAAAATTTGAAAATTCGTAAATTTGTAAATTCGAAAATCTGAAATAATAACTAACTAATAATAAGTTAACTATTACTAACTATTAAATTGTATGTATTGGAATTTCCTTTCAAATTTGGCTGTTAGTGAATGTAACGAATATGAATTTATCCGAAGTTACAAATTATCCGAAATAACGAATGCCGCATCTAAACATATGGAACGGGACAAATTAATAATAAAAAATAATAATAAAAAGTTTTCATTATTATTATTATTATTGTTATTTCTTATTATCAATGCGTTACTTTCCATCCATTTAGATGCGGCATTCGTTATTTCGGATAGTTCGAAACTTCGGATAAATTCGTATTCCTTACGTTCACTAACAGCCAAATTTGAAAGGGAATTCCAATACCTATAATTTAATGGTTAGTTATTATAAAAAAGAAAACTGCGCTATTAACTAAAAAAACCAAGCTGCAACTCAGGGTGTTATACAACACCAAACAGAAATATAAAAAGGTGAAGCTGCGCTAAATAAACTGACCTGTGAGACGCTGACCAATAAAAATTGAACAAGTGCACTCACAGCTAAAGAAAAGCTAATATATTAAAAAAATGTGATAGTAAGTGAACTGACAGAATTTAAATCCAATATGAAAATGAATACACTTAAATTAACATGAAAATAAAATAAAATATACCAATAAGACAGATAGAAAAACTAAATAAAAAAAAACAGCATCTGATAATAATGTGACTGAACAGTAAAAGTAAACACCTATGATCACGTCAATGACAATTAATCGCAAAAAGTGACAGTGGTGAATAGGGATGAGCTTCGAGTTCGAGTCGAACTCATGTTCTACTCGAACATTGGCTGTTCGCAAGTTCGCCGAACAGCGAACAATTTGGGGTGTTCGCGGCAAATTCGAATGCCGCGGAACACCCTTTAAAAGTCTATGGGAGAAATCAAAAGTGCTAATTTTAAAGGCTTATATGCAAGTTATTGTCATAAAAAGTGTTTGGGGACCCGGGTCCTGCCCCAGGGGACATGGATCAATGCAAAAAAAAGTTTTAAAAACGGACGTTTTTTCAGGAGCAGTGATTTTATTAATGCTTAAAGTCAAACAATAAAAGTGTAATATCCCTTTAAATTTCGTACCTGGGGGGTGTCTATAGTATGCCTGTAAAGGGGCGCATGTTTCCTGTGTTTAGAACAGTCTGACAGCAAAATGACATTTGGAAGGAAAAAACTCATTTAAAACTAGCCGCGGCTATTGCATTGCCGACAATACACATAGAAGTTCATTGATAAAAACGGCATGGGAATTCCCCACAGGGGAACCCCGAACCAAAATAAAAAAAAAAAAATGATGTGGGGGTCCCCCTAAATTCCATACAAGGCCCTTCAGGTCTGGTATGGATATTAAGGGGAACCCCAGCCAAAATTGAAAAAAAAAATTGACGTGGGGTTCCCCCTAAATTCCATACCAGACCCTTCAGGTCTGGTATGGATTTTAAGGGGAACCCCGCGCCAAAAAAAAAAAAAAAAAACGGCGTGGGGTCCCCCTAAAAATCCATACCAGACCCTTATCCGAGCACGCAACCTGGCAGGCCGCAGGAAAAGAGGGGGGGACGAGAGTGCGGCCCCCCCCCCCTCCTGAACCGTACCAGGCCACATGCCCTCAACATTGGGAGGGTGCTTTGGGGTAGCCCCCCAAAACACCTTGTCCCCATGTTGATGAGGACAAGGGCCTCATCCTCACAACCCTGGCCGGTGGTTGTGAGGGTCTGCGGGCGGGGGGCTTATCGGAATCTGGAAGCCCCCTTTAACAAGGGGACCCCCAGATCCCGGCCCCCCCCCTGTGTGAAATGGTAAGGGGGTACTTACCCCTACCATTTCACTAAAAAACTGTCAAAAATGTTAAAAATGACAAGAGACAGTTTTTGACAATTCCTTTATTTAAATGCTTCTTCTTTCTTCTTTCTTCCTTCATCTTCTTCTGGTTCTTCTGGCTCTTCTGGTTCTTCCTCCGGCGTTCTCGTCCAGCATCTTCTCCGCGGCGTCTTCTATCTTCTTCTCCTCGGGCCGCTCCGCACTCATGGCATGAGGGGGAGGCTCCCGCTCTTCTCTTCAACTTCTTCTCTTCTTCATCTTCTTCTTCATCTTCTTCTTCTTCTTCCTTCTTCTCTTCTTCTCTTCTTCCTGTCTTCTGCAGGCCGCTCCGCAGCCATGCTGTGGCATGGAGGGAGGCTCCCGCTGTGTGACGGCGTCTCTTCGTCTGACGGTTCTTAAATAACGGGGGGCGGGGCCACCCGGTGGCCCCGCCCCCCTCTGACGCACGGTGACATGACGGGACTTCCCTGTGGCATTCCCCGTGACGTCACAGGGAAGTCCCTCAAGTCACCGTGCGTCAGAGGGGGGCGGGGTCACCGGATGGCCCCGCCCCCCGTTATTTAAGAACCGTCAGACGAAGAGACGCCGTCACACAGCGGGAGCCTCCCACCATGCCAGCATGGCTGCGGAGCGGCCCGCAGAAGACAGGAAGAAGAGAAGAAGAGAAGAAGGAAGAAGAAGAAGAAGATGAAGAAGAAGATGAAGAAGAGAAGAAGATGAAGAGAAGAGCGGGAGCCTCCCCCTCATGCCATGGGTGCGGAGCGGCCCGAGGAGAAGAAGATAGAAGACGCCGCGGAGAAGATGCTGGACGAGAACGCCGGAGGAAGAACCAGAAGAGCCAGAAGAACCAGAAGAAGATGAAGGAAGAAAGAAGAAAGAAGAAGCATTTAAATAAAGGAATTGTCAAAAACTGTCTCTTGTCATTTTTAACATTTTTGACAGTTTTTTAGTGAAATGGTAGGGGTAAGTACCCCCTTACCATTTCACACAGGGGGGGGGCCGGGATCTGGGGGTCCCCTTGTTAAAGGGGGCTTCCAGATTCCGATAAGCCCCCCGCCCGCAGACCCTCACAACCAACGGCCAGGGTTGTGAGGATGAGGCCCTTGTCCTCATCAACATGGGGACAAGGTGTTTTGGGGGGCTACCCCAAAGCACCCTCCCAATGTTGAGGGCATGTGGCCTGGTACGGTTCAGGAGGGGGGGGGGCCGCACTCTCGTCCCCCCCTCTTTTCCTGCGGCCTGCCAGGTTGCGTGCTCGGATAAGGGTCTGGTATGGATTTTTAGGGGGACCCCACGCCGTTTTTTTTTTTTTTTTTTGGCGCGGGGTTCCCCTTAAAATCCATACCAGACCTGAAGGGTCTGGTATGGAATTTAGGGGGAACCCCACGTCAATTTTTTTTTTTAATTTTGGCTGGGGTTCCCCTTAATATCCATACCAGACCTGAAGGGCCTTGTATGGAATTTAGGGGGACTCCCACATCATTTTTTTTTTTTAATTTTGGTTCGGGGTTCCCCTGTGGGGAATTCCCATGCCGTTTTTATCAATGAACTTCTATGTGTATTGTCGGCAATGCAATAGCCGCGGTAGTTTTAAATGTGTTTTTTCCTTCAAAATGTCACTTTGCTGTCAGACTGTTCTAAACACGGGAAACATGCGCCCCTTTACAGGCATACTATAGACACCCCCCAGGTACGAAATTTAAAGGGATATTACACTTTTATTGTTTGACTTTAAGCATTATTAAAATCACTGCTCCTGAAAAAACGGCCGTTTTTAAAACTTTTTTTTGCATTGATTCATGTCCCCTGGGGGAGGACCCGGGTCCCCAAACACTTTTTATGACAATAACTTGCATATTAGCCTTTAAAATTAGCACTTTTGATTATTCATGTTCGTGTCCCATAGACTTTAACGGCGTTCGCGTGTTCGAACGAATTTTTTTCCTGTTCGCATGTTCTGGTGCGAACCGAACAGGGGGGTGTTCGGCTCATCCCTAGTGGTGAATAATAAACTCCACCCAGAGAATAATAAATGACAAAAAATGAGTTCATATGTAATAATGGTGACTATTAAAGACAAATCCAAAAAATAGTCCATGCACAATGTATTAATGGCTCATCCACGGTGATAAGTAATCCAGACACCCCAGAAACTGTGAAGAGATAGGAAAGTGCCTCCACCTGAGCACATGCTGCCGCTTACCGGATAAAAATAGTCCCTTTTTACAGGTGACCACGGAGCGCAGATGGCTTATAACGCAGCCTGGAGTCTCTGTACCATACACCAACCACCTCAGCCTCGGCGATGGTAATCCTCATCCGAAAATGGCACAGTTAATAGATCCCCATAAAACAACAAAAGGCTTGCATAGAGTAAAACCTTTAACATTTATTGTAGTTTAAAAAGACGAATGGACACTTACAGTTAGATTGGATAAAAACAGCATTAAGAAAATTGAGCCAACCGGCTCTCAATAGCAGCCCGTAGCTTCAGGGACTTGCGCAACACATGTCGTTCCTGCCTACGCGTTTCGTCACTCAAAGGATCTCGCCTCGGGGCACAGACGTCTGATAGCCGGGGGGAGAGCATTGCTGCTGGACAGCTATATACACAGCTATATATATATATATATATATATATATATATATATATATATATATATATATATATATATATATCTCTATATATCTATAGATATATAGAGATATATCTATCTATCTATCTATTCATCTATCTATCTATCTATCTATCTATCTATCTATCTATCTATCTATCTATCTATCTATAGATAGATAGATATCTATATATCTATGTATATATATAATGGCTGTGTCCAGCAGCACTCCCCCCAGTTATCAGACCGTCTCAGGGTGGGCAGTTTAGCCACTATACCTGTATATAATATAGCTGATAACCGGTGGGGGGGGGGGGGGAGTGCTACTGAACACAGCTATATATATATGCATTTATATAATATAGCTGTGTCCAGCAGCAAAAACACCTCTCTTATCAGACCAGTGGGATGTCTGCAGCCAGGGCTGCTGATGGGGGATACCATCAGGCCTCTTGTAGGGGGCCTGGTCCCATCACTTTAACAGGGGGGCTGGCAGCTTCAAACTTCATAATGTAGTATACATGGGCATAAATACTGTGAACAAAGAATGTTCCCCCGTGGCCCACTGGTGGTGGGGTGGGGGGGCATTCAGCTAATCCAGAGGGGCAGACTGCAGGATAAAGGGACTTTTTTTTTCTTTTCAGCACAGGCGGACTCACACAACAACCAGTGCTGCACTTGCATAAAGTCCTGGCTCACAGTTCCCGCTGCTGGTGGAGTAATATACTCGGCTTTCTAGCTGCCTGCCTCCTTCAGCAAGTAAAAGAAGCCCGGAGCAAAAATAATAAAATAAAAATAGCAGAGGGCTGACATGACAGGGGAAACAGGGTACATTAGAAATAAGAGGGCTCACTCAATTGGGAGAGCCTTGGGGGAGGAAGGGACAGAGTTAATAAAAGAAGCTGGCCCCTCCCCAGCATCACCACAGCGTGCAGGAGCAAGCTTCAGGAGACATGGCCAAAGTGGAGCAGCTTCTGGCTCAGCTGCGGGCTGAGGCTGCGGCCAGGGGAGCTGGATGGCTTCAGGTACAGCTGGCGCCGCTGCTGGGCAAGCAGGCTGCGAGTGCCGGTACCGGGGGGGGCGGGAGTCCTCATGAGCTCAGAGGTCCAAGCCTCCCGAGCACTTTTCCCCAGACTCCTCGCCCAGAGCTCAGCACCACACAGGGAGCCCCGTTTGGGACCACTCAAGAAGCGTTCCGCTGTGCTCGCGGGTGGGGGTCCCGGGAGGAATCCCCCCCCACAGACGCAGCTCGGCGGGTGAGTGCTCCAGGAGCACCAGAGCAGCCTCACGGCCCGCCTGGGAGCAGGAGAAGGAGCGCGCCGGCTCCGCCCCTGGCGGTGAGTCAGCGGGGGCGAGGCCTCGTCGGGGGAACCATTCAGGCGCAGCCGCCGGGCCCTCCTGTGCCATGGTCGGGGGCTATCTACTCTCCAGGAGGCAGCCACAGAGTATTGCACTGTGGATGGAGGCAGGACGGAAGACCGCTGCCTGGTGGCATCTTATAGCAAAGGAGCCCATTGTTCACTAGGGTTACAGGCCCATCACCTCCTCCAGGATGTTCTAGTGAAGACCAAGGTGCCACCTATACTCTGCACCTTAGGTGAGCCCACGTCACCCACCCACGTGGTGCGTTTTCCTTGTTTTGATCAGGTTATTGCACGTCTAAGATCATCCTACGAACGAGCAGAAATTAGTTTTCCTTCCTTGAAACTAAATGACGGGGGGAAAAAAAAACTCTTTCAAAACTATTTTCTCTCTCTCTCGATCTACGTCTTGTTCCCACCAAATATTTATTGTTTTCCCGCTGCTTGGCTCTGAATTCTACAATGACTGAGCCCGCCTGCGACTGCCAATATATTGTATGTCGCGAAGCCGGTTAGTTTTCTCAGAAAAGCGGAGGGATTCATCAAAAACACATGTCCTCGGGGAGAGGTGTAAGGAGCTGACAGTGATGGAGTGTTAGAAGCCGGTCCAACAGGCTTTGGTTCTTTATGGCCTTGCCAACCCTATCGCTGCACCTCCCAACAAAAGGCCCACTGTACTATTCTTCGCTCCGCTGGAACGCTCAGGCGTCTAGAACCCCCGGATTATATGCCCGGCAGCAGCTGCATTTAAACACCTCTCACTCAACGAATGTGTTTTTTATTCTGCATTCTTTCTGTCACATATGAAACAGCTGCAACTTGCACCACCAGTCTGGCAATTATTTCACAGGTTTTTTTTTTTTTTTTTTTTTTTTCGGCCTTGCCATAAAAAAAGAAGCTCAGTCAGGGGTTATAAGTATGAGCAAGCTAATGAGAAGCAGACCATGACAGAGAGCCTTCTGCATTGTGCTTGCCGAGAGCCTCTTGACATTGCACTTGTCTTGGTGAGAAAGCCATGTGTTTCTTTTGTCTTGGGGTAAATCCTCTCCTGGAGAGCGCCGGTGCTTTGCCAGGCGCGGGCTGTTTACATGACTTGCACACCTGGCCACCCCACGGGGGCAAGGAATGGGATTTAAAAAGGGGCCAATGCTGCAAAAAAAGAAAAAAAAATATTATAAATAACATGTAGGAAATGTGGTCAAATCATAAGAAAAAAAAAGAAGAAAATTGAACAAACTAAAGAAATAATTGCACCAGTGCAGAGTGTTGTACCGTGTTAGACATCCACAAAAGTATAAGTTTGGATTTAGGATGTTACTGTTTATTGAGTAACAAAACAGATTGAAGTGCAAGCTTTTGAGGCAAGCTGGCCACTTCTTCAGACGATATTATTATTATTATTATTATTATTAATAATAATAATAATAATAATAATAATATGCAGCAATTACACTCACCAGCACTTTATTAGGTACACCTGTTCAATTGCTTGGTAATACAAACTGCTAATCGGCCAATCACATGGCAGCAACTCAATGCATTAAGGCATAGACTTGTGCAGAACGAAAAATGTTACATAAATTTGTTTAATTTGTTTTGTTTACTCTAATTCAAATCAATTCAAATTCTCTGAATTCGTTCAAATTCGGAAAATTCTAATCGATTCAAATTCTAATTCCAATTGAATTCGAATCGAATTCCTTTATAATAAGAATGTATTCTATTCGCAATTCGAATTTTGGAAAACAGTTATATTCTTTCTATTCTTTTATATTGTTTATTCTATTTTATTCTATTTTATTCTTTTCTATTCTATTGGAAATTTATTCTAAATTTATTCTATTGGAAATTTGAATTTCGGAAGATGGTTATATTCTATTCTATCCTATTGGTTTTTTTTTTATATTTTTTATTTTTTTAATATTTTTTCTATTTTTTAATCTATTCTATTCCTTTATTTTCTATTCTATTTTGTTCTGTTTTACTCGATTCTTCTCTTTTCTATTCTTTTATTTTCCATTCTATTCCTTTATTTTTTATTCCATCTTTCTATTCTATCGTCCTCTTCGCTCCTCCCAAAACCGCCTGCTCTCTAGCTGCCTTGTCACCTCATCCCATGCTCGGATTACTGTTTATTGAGTAACTAAGCAGATTGAAGTGCAAGCTTTTTAGGAAATCTGGCCACTTCTTCAGACAATATTATTATTATTATTATTATTATTATTATTAATAATAATGATAATAATAATATTAATAATAATAATAATAATAATAATAATAATAATAATAATAATAATAATATGCAGCAATTACACTCACCAGCACTTTATTAGGTACACCTGTTCAATTGCTTGGTAATACAAATTACTAATCAGCCAATCACATGGCAGCAACTCAATGCATTTAGGCATAGACTTGTGCAGAACGAAAAATTTATTCTGATTTGTTTCGTTTTGATACGGTATTTACAAAAATTTGTTTAATCTGTTTTGTTTATTCTAATTCGAATCAATTCAAATTTGGAAAATTCTAATCGATTCAAATTTTAATTCCATTTGAATTCTAATCGAATTCCATTCGAAATCGAATTTATTCTATTGGCAATTCGTATTTCGGAAAACAGTTATATTGTTAAATTCTATAAATAGGAAAGGTTCCCCGTGGGGTTTTGAGTTGCAGCAATAAAGTACAATATTTTGAAAAAATATATAATTTTATTTAGAAAAAAATCGTTGCATCAAGGCAACATTTGTTGCGGTTAAGACATGAGCTCTATGGGTAAAGCTAATACATGTACATAAAATTAACAGCCATTGAGTACAAAGAGGAAAAAAACATAGCATGATATAAGTATGTAAATCATACTGAAGGACCCCAAAGCGTTTCAACCTTTTTCAGTAGAGGTCTTCTGAGAGAGCGAGTAAAATAACTCTAGATAGAGAAAGTATATATATGGTAATGGAAACATTTAGATACCAGAAATATCAACAAGCAAGGTATATATCTGTATATTGAATTTTGACATATTTATAAATAAATAAATATATTTGAGTTATTTATTTGGATACATTATGGTGTCTCTTTCACAGACTTTGGATAGAAGTAACATGTGTGGAAAAATTGGTCTTTGGGTGTCGGTGGCGCCTTCACACAGTAACCCTATTTGGGTACTCTTGATCAAATCAAGAATTGGCCTTGCTGTCAAAAATTACAATGATATGCACCTATCAAAGAGGTGTGGAAAAATTGGTCTTACTTTGGGTGTTAATTGCATAAATAAAACACACCAAAAAAATTCTTCCAGACGAAATCAACACCCACAACACTAGGCAGCTTAGAAGTCCTGCAAAGATTCCACATTCCAAAAACACTTAATCAGCGATGCCGGCATCAGGAGCTTCATAGCTGCTGGTAATCCAGGACTGATTCATTTTTAAAAATGTGAGACGGTTCACTGAGTCTGTGGACAGACACGTTCTATCACCAGTAACAAAACCTCCAGCAGCACTGCATGCCCATTCCGAAAGCACGCTGGATTCAGGGCATCCCAGCAGGCTCATTTGCATACTGGGAAAGTTCTGGCCAGTTGTTTATTCTCATGACCCAGTAACCCAGTGGATCGTCAACTTGGAAAGCTCTCCATGTCTGTTTTTGCCCCTGGATAATCTCCCACCATATGATGTAGACGCTGCATGTGGCATGTGGAAGCTGACAGTCCTGGGCGCCGAGGACTAAAAAAATTGCAAAATGCATCACTTAAGAGGCCACCTCCTCTACTGTTCCTTTCTTGACCAACAGAAGTCTCAAAACTATGTTTTCCACGACACTGTAACCTACCAGAGTTAGGAAAAGCATTAGATAAACTCCTCCTCTTTAAGGTGTCCTCAAGAGATTTCACCTTCTGCACTCTCTGTGGGGACTGGATGAGTTCTGAGACTTTCCCCCTTGTAACGGTGGTCAAGGAGGGTTGCCAACCAATAGCGATCCTTCTCCTTTATGCCACATATTCTTGGGCCCTTTCACAGGCTTTGAAGCATGAGGGAGCCCATGCACCGCAAATTTGCGGAGACATGAGAAGCAGACTCCTCGGGGTCACTGAGGATTATAGTATCTGAAACTGCCTCCTCCCAGCCACGTACTACTCCCAAGGGTTCTGGGGATGGAAAACCATCTTACTGTTTGACGTATGTCTTCCTCTGCTTCAATGCCTCCAACACTGCCAGAATGATCCTCCTCCTCCTCCCTCTCTTCTTGTGTGTTCTGTGTTGTAGGAAGAATGGTGTCTGCATAAAGTGGGCCTTGAGAGGAAAGGAAGACCTCCTCTTCCTCCCGCTGCTCTGCCTCGAATGCCCTGTCCATAATGCCATGCAGAGTCTGCTCCAGCAGGAACACAACAGGGATAGTGTCACTGATGCATGCATTGTCATGGCTCACCATCCTTGTGGCCTCCTCAAATCGTGACAGTACAGTGCATTCATCCTTTATAAGCAGCCATTGGCGTGGGGAAAAAAAGCCAAGCCAGCCTGAGCCTGTCATTGTGCTATACTCACATGTACTCGTTGACGGCCCTCTGCTGCATGTGCAGCCATTGCAACACTGCCAAAGTCGAGTTCCACCTGGTGGGCATATCACAAATCGGCAGTTTACTGGTAGGTGGAATTCCCGCTGAATTTCAGCCAACTGAGCACTGGCTCATACTGTGTATGACCGCCTGAAATGGCTACAGACTTTTCTGGCCTGCTTTAGCAGATCTTCCAATCCTAGATACCTATTTAGGAAATTCTGCACCACCAAATTGAGGACATGTGCCAGGCATGGCACATGTGTCAACTTTCCCTGTTTAAGGGCGGACAGGAGGTTTGTGCCATTATCACACACCACCATTTCTGGCTCCAGCTGGTGTGGCGTGAACCACCTCTGGGCCTGCCCCTGCAGAGCTGCAAGAATCTCTGCTCCGGTGTGGTTCCTGTCCCCTAGACACGTCAGCTGAAGCACTGCATGGCACCTTTTAGCCTGACTCATTGAATAGCCCTTTGAACGCTTAGGGGGTACTTGTAGTTCATAGGAAAATTCAGCAGAGGGCATGGAGGAGGTGAAGGGGTAGAACTGACAAATCTCGCATCATCACCACTAGCTGTATGGAGATGTGGTGGCACAACAAGCTGCAGCACTGAGCCCTGCCCTGCATTTTTCCAAGTTGCAAGCAGATTTACCCAGTGTGCTGTGAACGAAATATATTGTCCCTGACCATGCTTGTTGGACCACATGTCAGCAGTAGCGTGGACTTTGCGGCTGACTTCCTTGCCCAACGACACCACAACATTGCCTTCCATGTGATGGTACAGAGCTGGAATGGCCTTATGTGAAAATAAAATAGCGACTGGGAACCTGCCATTGTGGTACAGCACATTCTGCAAATTCACGGAAGGGGGCACAATCCACCAGACACAAAGGCATAAGTTGTAGAGCCAGCAGCTTTGACAAACTTTCATTTAGACGCTGGGCATGTGGGTGGCAGTGATTTTTTTTGCTGTAGCAGATGAGGCAGAGAAATTTGCCAGCTATAGTCTACAGCTGGTGGTGTACTACTGGCAGATGTGCTGTAAGGACCTGGGACACCCTGCACTATACCATCATCAGTGGACGCTGCTGAGAGGTCATGAGGTATAGCTGGGGCAGACTGAGGTGAGTAAGGAGGAGGAACAGAATTGCGCCCCTTTTGTGTGGCTTCCAGGTGCTCTTGCCAATAGGCTGAGTGGTGGGAGATTAAATGTTTTGTCAAGCATGTGGTACCCAAATGGCTGGTGTTTTTGCCACGCTTCATGTGCTTGAGACAAAGTTTGTAAATTGCAACAGTGTGATCAGGCCGGGAGATAACAGCTCCACAATGTGATGGAATAGGGTGGCTGCTTTCTACTCTTCCATGATGTCTGCCTTGTTGTGCCTCCCCCTTTCTTTCCTCCTCTGCTCTATCCAGCACCCAAGTCACGTCAGTGACCTTATCTCCCCTCTCTGTAGGCACATGTTCCTGTCTTCCTCAACCTCAGAACCAACATCTGAATCAAGTAATGGCTGTGCATCGTCAAGGAACAAGTGGCTGATGCTGTGTCAAATAACCCAGCTGACTCCTCATGCCTGATGCTGGGGCAGGTTTAGCCACTCTGGCAGCTGCAGTAGACTGTGCACCAGTCTCTGCTTGGGTGACGGAGGATGAGGATGATTTAGTAAGCCAGTCCACCACCTCCTCTCCATGCTGTAGCTGGATAGCAACTTCACTAAAGCAACATCACTAAACAGAACAAATGCTGCCCTGCCTGAGGACTAACCACGTCCACCATTGCCTGTGGACACGTACGCTGCTGGCTCCCTCACAGTTCCATTGGAAGGTTAGTCTCTCCTTGTTGTCCTCCCAGACATGATGGAGGGGTGCTTATTAACAAAATGTAATAAATATGTAGAAATGTGTATGTTGATGCACTTTAATCAATGGAAAGGGATGTTTGGTGCCCTTTAACTTGAGTACTCACTACACAGACACGCTCCACTGATACACTATAATATACTGCAGTAAAACTGCACTAATGCACAGAAATATACTGCGTTAAATGGCACGTAACGCACTGAAATATACTGCGTTAAACGTGCACTAATGCACTGAAATATACAGCGTTAAACGACACATAATGCCCTGAAATATACAGCTTTAAACTTGCAGTAACGCACTGAAATATACTGCGTTAAATGGGCACTAACGCTCAGAAATATGTTGCCTTAAACTTGCAGTAACGCACTGAAATATACTGCGTTAAACTTGCAGCAGCGCACTGAAATATACTGAGTTAAAAGTGCACTTAAGCACATAAATATACTGCGTTAAAGGGTGCATAATGCACTGAAATATACTGCGTTAAATGCCACGTAATGCATTCAGTAAACCTGCCCTGACAAAATAAACTACACTCACACTAACTATCACTAGATTCACACTAAACTGATATTCTACACTGACAATAGAATCATAATAGCACACTATAGCACACTTATTTCCTTATTTCCACTGAGCAGATCGGTTCCGGTCGGTACAGTTTGGAAGGCCTAGAATGGTCCGGCCTATTCAGGTGAGCGTTTCCACTGCAAGTCAGACCGACAGGGGCCATACGTGGGTTTAGAAAAAATGCCTAGCATGGCGTCACACGTCCACCAATCAGTGGAATGTATCGTAGCTCCGCCCTAACCGAACCGTACCATTTTCTATGGCCCCACATCTGAAGCAGGAACCTGAATGGTGCGGCTCGGTTCGGTTGTATGGGCCGCTTTCATAATGGAAACACTCAAAATAGCGTACCGTTCCGAACCAAACCAAACCGATCCGCTCAGTAGAAACGAGGCATAACTGTCTAGTAGCACTGAACAGAGCCTTGTTCTATTTCTCTCCACGCCGATATCACATTTTGTTTCGTATATTCGTTAGACCATGTGGATTTGAAAACACAGAATGATAGGTAAACATGGGAGTGGGGTTACCCAGTGATGTCACCGAAAGACCCTGCCCCCATGTTTACCTGTCATTCCACAGGTTTTTCTCCATGGGGCATGTCATGTTCAGCAGGCGGGTTGGCATTCATCGTGATTGATGTTGGATCTACTTCGGAGGACATGTATATGTGGTTTTCTTCTTTTTACTTTTGACACTTTATTTGGAGAATGAGTAGGTGTACTTTGTATGGTCTTCCTTTATTAAAAATAGTGGAATAAAAATGATTAAGGCCCAAGCTCGTTTTGGCCATTAGGCCTGATTAAGACTCTTAGGTCTGGTATGGATTTTGTAGCTGAACCCCATGACAATTTATTTTTTTAAATGGCGTGGTTCCCCCCCCCCCATACTCCATGCAGGAGCTTAACCCTAGCATGCTGCATGGTAGGCCGGAAAAGCAGAAAAGCCCCCCCCCCCCCCTCTTGTTGATATAAGGCCACCTGATCTCAACAAGAGGGGGGCCTTGTCCCAAGGCACCTCGTCCTATTGTTGATGAGAACAAGGGCCTCTTCCCCACAACCCTGGCCCGGTGGTTGTGCCCATCAGTGCTGCCAATCAGTGCTCCCTATTAGTGCCCATCAGTGCTGCCAATCAGTACCCATCAGTGCTGCCAAACAGTGCTTTCCTATCAGAGCCCATCAGTGCTGCCCATCAGTGCTGCCTATCAGAGCCTATCAGTGCTGCCAATCAGTGCCCATCAGTGCTGCCAATCAGTACCCATCAGTGCTGCCAAACAGTGCTTTCCTATCAGAGGCCATCAGTGCTGCCTATCAGAGCCTATCAGTGCTGCCAATCAGTGCCCATCAGTGGCCCCTATCATTGCCCATCAGTGCTGCCTATCAATGCCGCACATCAGTGCCCACAAGTGCGTCCTCATCTTCTGCCCTGCTGACCCAATGTGGCACTTAGAGGAATCATGTGTCAGGGTCTGATGAGGAAGCCACCGCTGTTCACTGTGTAACGGCTGCAGCTTCCTCATCGGACCCTGAAACAAGAACTGTATACAGTGGCTGGGATGGCACAAAACCAAAATGCACCACTGGCCTGAGCACCCAGTACTTGGCAATGTGGATTGAAGAGGAGCTTGCAGTGCTGTATTCCCTGTTCCACTGTCACTGCCAGGAAGCCGTCTAGACCAGTCTTGTGCAGCCAACTCTCTGGAGTGCATGCAGACAGAATGGGGTCGATTTACTAAAGGCAATAAGACTGTGTACTTTGCAAATTGCAGTAACTCCAGAGCTTAGTAAATGAAGTAAGGCTTTACTTTGCAAAGGATACCCAATCACGTGCAAGGAAAATATTAGAAAAAAGTTTTTTTCCTTGCATGTGATTGGATGATCTCAGTAGAGCTCCTGCTCATTTACTCAGCTCTGGAGCGACTGCTCTTACAGCGTACAATTGCACTTTGCAAAGTGCACAGCCTATTTGCCTTTAGTAAATCAACCCCAAAGTGACTGAAAGAGGCTGGAGGACATCAGCAGCACTAAGATAGAAGAAGGATGAAAAAAAAAGGAAACAGCAATACATTATGGCAGTGGCGTAGCGTGGGTTGTCAGCAACCGGGGCAAGGCAAGTAATTTGCGCCCCCTAACCTGAGGACTTTTAGCACTCCCTGAGTCCCTTCAAATACAATAGTACTGAGCTACCTGATTCCTATACTGACCACTACACTACATTGTCCACTACACTGACCACTATACTATACTGTCCACTATACTACACTGACCACCATACTGACCACTATACTATACTGTCCACTATACTACACTGACCACTATACTACACTGTCCACTATATTACACTGACCACTACACTGACCACTACACTGTCCACTATACTACACTACACTGTCCACTATACTACACTACACTGTCCACTACACTGACCTCCATACTAAACTACACTACACTAACCACTATACTGACCACTACACTACACTGACCTCCATACTATACTACACTACACTGTCCTGCCTACAGTCTCTCTCTCGCCCCCTCCCTCCCCCTCCCCCTCCCAGTAACAAGACTCTCACTCACCTTCTTATTCTGGCTGCATCGATCCGGAGGAGGAGAAGACAGCGGCGGCTCACATTGTTTCTTCTCTCCCCTGCGCTCTGCCTGCTGCCATGTTCAGTGTCCAGCGCCCTGTGATTGGGCATATGGGGGGGTCATGTGCGGAGGCGGGACTTCAGGAGCGATCGAGGACAGGCCAGCCCTACGCCTCACATGACCCCCATACGCCCAATCACAGGGCGCCGGACACTTAACATGGCGGCCGGAGCCCGGGGACACAGGAATTAGAAATTAGGGGGAGGCAGCCAGTGACACATACTGGCGCCCCCCTAAATGTCGCGCCCGGGGCCACGGCACCCCCCTGCACCCCCCACGCTACACCACTGCATTATGGAACAAAAATTGACAATTGTTTATGAAGCAGTTTTGCAGAGTTTAACTACTTAAGGACCAGCCGCCGTCGTTATACATCGCTACGTTAACGTTAAATACCGTTGTTATGGCAGCAGCTAGCTGCCATATACCCATTATTTTTAAAAACGGCGGAGTGTCCTCTTTCAGATAAAAGTGGTCTCAGCGACAGATTCGCCGCAAGATCATTTTTATTGGTGGCGGGAGAGGGCCCCCCTCCCGTCGCGCTCCGGTCGTCTCCGCCGCTTACCGGAACCGATCCGTTCCTCTCCCCTCACTGCCCGGATGCAGAGTGAGGGAAAGATGGCCCCCTGCTCGGCTCTATAGCATTGGAGGGCGGAAGCGACGTCAAACAAAGTTCCTTCTTAAAGCGGAGTTCCACCCAAAAATGGAACTTCCGCTGTCCGGATTCCTCCCTCTCCCTCCGGTGTCACATTTGGCACCTTTCAGGGGGGAGGGGGGAGCAGATACCTGTCTAATACATGTATTTGCTCCCACTTCTGGCAAAAGGTTGCTGCAGTTACCGCAGCGATTTACGCCATTTCCGACCCCTCCTCCCCGCCCCCGCTGTCGCCTGGGAGACACACCGGTCCCAGAAGACAGCAGGGACCACTCAGAACGAGCAGCGCGACTCGCGCATGCGCAGTAGGGAACCAGGCTGTGAAGCCGCAAGGCTTCACTTCCTAAATTCCCTTACTAGCAATGCCGGTGCCTCCACCGGATGGGCTTCGGGGTGAGGATATCGGGGGCACTCTGGAGAGGTAAGGGTCCTAATTTTAAAAGTCAGCAGCTGCAGTATTGTAGCTGCCGACTTTTAATTTTTTTTTTTTTTTTTAGGCGGAGATCTGCTTTAAAGGGGACATTTTTTTTTTTTTAAATGACAATTAATTAATTAATTAATTTTTTTTTTTTTTTTTTTTTGCATTATTGTGTAAATATGAGATCTGAAGTCTTTTTGACCCCAGATGTCATTATTTGAGAGGTCCTGTCATGCTTTTCTATTACAAGGGATGTTTACATTCCTTGTAATAGGAATAAAAGTGACCCAAACATTTTTTTGTAAAAGGACAGTGTCAAAAAAATAAAAAGTTAAATAAATAAGAAAAAAAAAAAAGAAAATGAAAGCGCACTGTCCCGCCGAGCTCGCACACAGAAGGGTCCGCATATGAAAATGGCATTCAAACCACACATGTGAGGCCCTGGACCTCCTCTGTAACTCAAAACTGGTAACCTGTAGACATTTTTAAACGTCGCCTATGGAGATTTTTAAGGGTAAAAGTTTGTCGCCATTCCACGAGCGGGCGCAATTTTAAAGCGTGACATGTTGGGTATAAATTTACTTGGTGTAACATTACTGTATCTTTCACAATATATAAAAAAAAAATTGGGCTAACGCTACTGTTGTCTTATTTTTTAAAGCGGAGTTCTCAACTGTTTAAACATTTTTTTGGATGCATTTTTTTTTTTTTAGGTTTATTTAGCACACTGGCGTTTGTGAGATTATTCAGCGCTCGACTGCCGATTTGATATAGGAATATATCTTCTATTCCTGTTTGCTAGAAGTTTCCATAGTGCTTGTGGGCATGTGAAGCCCACAAGCACTATCTTCCGGGCTCCGGTGCAGCTGAGCGACCAGCATGCACCGCCCGTTCTCGCGCATGCGCCGCTTTAAGTGTAAAAAAAAAAAGTGTATTTTTTCCAAAAAAAAGTGCGCTTGTAAGACTGCTGCGCAAATACGGTGTGACATAATGGGGTTGATTTACTAAAGGGGAAAAGACTGTGCACTTTGCAAAGTGCAGTTGCACACGGCAAGAGCAGTTGCTCCAGAGCTTAGTAAATGAGCAGAAGCTCTGCTGACTTCCATCATCCAATCATGTGCATGCAAAAAGGCTTTTTTTTTTTTCCTTGCACAGAATTGGGTACTCTTTGCAAAGTCAAGCCTTACCTCATTTACTAAGCTCTGGAGCAATTGCACCTGCAGAGGGCAACTGTCAAGGCAACAGTCTATTTGCCTTTAGTAAATCAACCCCAAAGTATTGCGACAACCGCCATTTTATTCTCTAGGGTGTCTGAAAAAAAAAAAATACAGCCATACCACACTTTTAAGTACACAATGGGGTTTATTTACTAAAGCTGGAAAGTGCAAAATCGGGCTCACTTCTGCATAGAAACCAATGAGCTTCTAACCCCAGATTGTTCAATTAAGCTTTGGTAATAAAACCTGGAAGCTCATTGGTTTTATATATAATGTTCGGGGGTTCTAAGTAATTTTCTAGCAAAAAAAAAATGTATTTTAGGTTGTAAACACTGAAAAATAGGCCCGATCCTTCAGTGGTAAGAAACCTAAAGTGTTACTAAACCCACAATAGTAAAATCAGTCTGTATATGCAGTAAAGCATGCTTGTTATACTCACTGTGGAACCTAAGGGGTTAATCTTTTGCATTGTGCAAAAAGACAGTTTGATCCTATATTTTCTGATCCTCCCATTCTTCCACTGTCCCCAATCCATCTCCTGATAAGACAGATCCTTTGGAGTCACTCTGCACATGCTCAGTTTGCTGTGTATTGCTAGAGAGTTTTGTTTTTTTCTTGGGACGGTGCATGTGATTAGCACAGGGCCAATCAGCACTGTCCAGACAGAGGGTCAGAGGTCATGCAGTCTTATAGGACAGTCAGAGTAGAATGAAAACTCCTCCTACAAGCTTTAACCAGACACTGATAGAAGTCACAAGACTGCTATGTACTGCTGATGAGAAAAGGTATTTAGCATTTTAAATTTACTAAAATAATCGCATTTTCATGTTCTGTGTTCTGAGGGAAACCAGGTATAGTGAGTGCAAGCTCCTGGGTTAAATAACACTTTAATATCATCCAGTATGATTTTACAGCCACTTTAAATAGAAAAAAAAAAAAAAAATCCATCTACAGCTAGCGGTTGGGTCGCATTTCCAGATGTGTTTGCTGGTTAGGTTACATAATCCTCATTTGTTCTTCTTCTCACAGGTAGAGTTGCTAATCGCTCACGTGTCAGCGACAGCTGTTTTTAAAAATAGAAAATTCCTGGAAAGATTATTAGAAAGCATCGTGGTGTCGGACAAACTTTGCTGCTAATGGGAACAAATGTTTTTTTATCTGCCGCTCAGCATGTAAGAACATAGAAATCCCCCCTCCGTCACCCAACACTCCTGGCAAGATTCCTCCAAGCTGCTTCATCTGTTTTCCTACAGGCCTTCGTATGGCAGCTGGAAAACCTGGACATTCGTGCCTAATTCGATGCGATTAGAGCGTTAAAAAGACACTCCGGGCAAAAGAGAGAAGCAATGGGGTAGAGTTACCAAAGCTGGAGAGCGCAAAATCTGGAGAGCGCAAAATCTGGTGCCTCTCTACAAAGAAACCAATCAGCTTCCAGGTTTTATTGACAAAGCTTAATTGAAGAAGCAGAAGTTAGAAGCTGATTGGCTACCATGCAGAGCTGCACCAGATTTTGAGTGCTCCCTTTTTCTCACGGTTTTAATCATTGCCCACCGATAGTCTCATTTTTAAATTTCCCCTAGCTGGTTCCTTCAGTATCCCCATATAACTTACATTTTTTTTTTTTTTTCGGGGGCTCCTAATTTTTCTAGTAATCTTTAATGCCTGATAAAGAAAGCATAATGATTTTGGGGCAAATGTTATTTTGGCTTTATCTGCAAGTGATAACTATATATACACACACCTCCCAACTTTTTGAGATGGGAATGAGGGACACCTATCAGCAAAAGTATGCAGGCATAGGCCTCAGCATACCAAGACATTTTGAACAATTTCATGCTCCCAACTTTGTGGATGAATTAGAGCGGAGACTGCGAGCCAGGCCTTCTCTTCCAACATCAGTGCCTGATCTCACAAATTCGCTTCTGGAAGAATGGTCAAACATTCCCATAGACACACTCCTAAACCTTGTGGACAACCTTCTCAGAAGAGTTGAAGCTGTTATAGCTGCAAAGGGTGGGCCAACTCAATATTGAACCCTACGGACTAAGACTGGGATGCCATTAAAGTTCATGTGCGTGTAAAGGCAGGTGTCCCAATACTTTTGACAATACTATATATATATACATATATATATATATATATATATACACACACACATATACTCACACAAAGTTGTACTCATAAGTTTACATACCCTGGCAGAATTTATGATTTCTTGCACATTTTTCAGAGAATATGAATGATAACACAAAAACATTTTTTATTCACGGTTAGTGTTTGGCTGAAGCCATTTATTATCAATCAACTGTGTTTAGTCTTTTTAAATCATAATGACAACAGAAATTACCCAAATGACCCTGATCAAAAGTTTACATACCCTGGTAATTTTGGCCTGATAACATGCACACAAGTTGACACAAAGGGGTTTGAATGGCTATTAAAGGTAACCATCTTCACCTGTGATCTGTTTGCTTGTAATTAGTGTGTGTGTATAAAAGGTCAATGAGTTTCTGGACTCCTGACAGACCCTTACATCTTTCATCCAGTGCTGCACTGGCGTTTCTGGATTCTGAGTCATGGGGAAAGCAAAAGAATTGTCAAAGGATCTGCTGGAAAAGGTAGTTGAATTGTATAAAACAGGAAAGGGATATAAAAAGATATCCAAGGAATTGAGAATGCCAATCAGCAGTGTTCAAACTCTAATCAAGAAGTAGAAAATGAGGGGTTCTGTTGAAACCAAACCAGGGTCAGGTAGACCAACTAAAATTTCAGCCACAACTGCCAGGAAAATTGTTCGGGATGCAAAGAAAAACCCACAAATAACTTCAGGTGAAATACAGGACTCTCTGAAAACATGTGGTGTGGCTGTTTCAAGATGCACAATAAGGAGGCACTTGAAGAAAGATGGGCTGCATGGTCGAGTCGCCAGAAGAAAGCCATTACTACGCAAATGTCACAAAGTATCCCACTTACAATACGCCAAACAGTACAGAGACAAGCCTCAAACCTTCTGGCACAAAGTCATTTGGAGAGATGAGACCAAAATTGAGCTTTTTGGCCACAACCATAAACACTACATTTGGAGAGGAGTCAACGAGGCCTATGATGAAAGGTCCACCATTCCTACTATGAAACATGGAGGTGGATCGCTGATGTTTTGGGGATGTGTGAGCTACAAAGGCACAGGAAATTTGGTCAAAATTGTTGGCAAGATGAATGCAGTATGTTATCAAAAAATACTGGAGGAACATTTGCATTCATCAGCCAGGAAGCTGCGCATGGGACGTACTTGGACATTCCAACATGACAATTATCCAAAACACAAGGCCAAGTTAACCTGTCATTGGCTACAGCAGAATAAAGTGAAGGTTCTGGAGTGGCCATCTCAGTCTCCTGACCTCAATATCATTGGGCCACTCTGGGGAGATCTCAAAACGTGCCGTTCATGCAAGACAGCCCAAGAATTTACAGGAACTGGAGGCTTTTTGCCGAGAGGAATGGGCAGCTTTACCATCTGAGAAGATAAAGAGCCTCATCCACAAATACCACAAAAGACTTCAAGCTGTCATTGATGTTAAAGGGGGCAATACATGGTATTAAGAACTGGGGTATGTAAACTTTTGATCAGGGTAATTTGGGTAGTTTCTGTTGTCATTATGATTTAAAAAAAATAAACACAGTTGATTGATAATAAATGGCTTCAGCCAAACACTAACCATGAGAGAAAGAAAAGTTTTTGTGTTATCATTCATATTCTCTGAAAAATGGGCAAGAAATCATAAATTCTGCCAGGGTGTGTGAACTGTACAACTGTATATAAATACAGTAGGTGACCGCGATATTGTGTCAATCTCACCGCATTTCTCCATCGCAGGAGCCAGCGCCGAGATGGCTCACTCATCGGGAAAGGAAAACTTTGTTTTCCTTCCGTGATGAGTGACAGGCAGTGCTGACAGCTGTCTGGTATGAATCCTGAGGCGGGAACACCGCGCCAAATTTTAAAAGAAAAAAACGGCGTGGGTTCCCCCCCCAGGGGCATACCAGGCCCTTAGGTCTGGTATGGATTGTAAGGGGAACCCCCTACGCCGAAAAATTGGCGTGGGGGTCCCCCCAATCCATAGCAGACCCTTATTCGAGCACGCAGCCTGGCCGGCCAGGAAAGGGGGTGGGGATGAGCGAGCCCCCCACCCCCCCAAGCCGTACCAGGCCGCATGCCCTCAACATGGGGGGGTGGGTGCCTTGGGGTGGGGGGTGCCCTGCGGGGGCCCCCCCACCCCAAAGCACCTTGTCCCCATGTTGATGAGGACAAGGGCCTCTTCCCAACAACCCTGGCCGTTGGTTGCCGGGGTCTGCGGGCGGGGGGCTTATCGGAATCCGGGAGCCCCCTTTAATAAGGGGGCCCCCAGATCCCGGCCCCCCACCCTGTGTGAATGAGTTTGGGGCACATGGTACCCCTACTGATTCACCTAGGGAAATGTGTCAATATAAAAAAAACAGTACACAGGTTTTAAGAGTAATTTATCAGTTAGCTCCGGGATCTTCTTCCAACTTCGGGGGGGTCTCCTTCCGACTTCTCCCGGTGTTCAGCCTCTTCTCCCGGTGTTCGGCCTCTTCTCCCGGGCCCCGCCGCTATCTTCTTCCAGCTCTATTGCCAGCGAGGGGCCTGGTCTGCTGCCGCTGTCTTGTCGCCGCTGTCTTGTCGCCGCTGTCTCGCCGCTTCTTCTCTTCTTCTCTTCTTCCCCGATGTTGACACGACGCTCTCTCCGGCTCGAATGCTGTGTGCGAGCTGCGGAGCCATTTATATAGGCGGTGACCCCGCCCCCTTAGAACGTCATGGTCCCAGCATGCGCAGGGACTCTGGGGCCACGCCCCCTTATGACGCCAGAGTCCCTGCGCATGCTGGGACCATGACGTCGTAAGGGGGCGGGGTCACCGCCTATATAAATGGCTCCGCAGCTCGCACACAGCATTCGAGCCGGAGAGAGCGTCGTGTCAACCTCGGGGAAGAAGAGAAGAAGAGAAGAAGCGACGAGACAGCGGCGACAAGACAGCAGCAGCAGACCGGGCCCCTCGCTGGCAATAGAGCTGGAAGAAGATAGCGGCGGGCCCGGGAGAAGAGGTCGAACACCGGGAGAAGAGGCCAAACACCGGGAGAAGTCGGAAGGAGACCCCCCCGAAGTTGGAAGAAGATCCCGAAGCTGACTAATAAATTACTCTTAAAACCTGTGTACTGTGTTTTTTTTATATTGACACTTTTCCCTAGGTGAATGAGTAGGGGTACCATGTACCCCAAACTCATTCACACAGGATGGGGGGCCGGGATCTGGGGGTCCCCTTATTAAAGGGGGCTCCCGGATTCCGATAAGCCCCCCGCCCGCAGACCCCGACAACCAACGGCCAGGGTTGTCGGGAAGAGGCCCTTGTCCTCATCAACATGGGGACAAGGTGCTTTGGGGTGGGGGGGGCCCCCGCAGGGCGCCCCCTCCCCAAGGCACCCACCCCCCTATGTTGAGGGCATGCGGCCTGGTACGGCTCAGGAGGGGGGGGGCGCTCGCTCGTCCCCACCCCCTTTCCTGGCCGGCCAGGCTGCGTGCTCGGATAAGGGACTGGTATGGATTGGGGGGGACCCCCACACCAATTTTTCGGCTTAGGGGGTTCCCCTCACAATCCATGCCAGACCTAAGGGCCTGGTATGCCCCTGGGGGGGGAACCCACGCCGGTTTTTTCTTTTAAAATTTGGCGCGGTGTTCCCGCCTCAGGATTCATACCAGAGAGCTGTCAGCACTGCCTGTCACTCATCACGGAAGGAAAACAAAGTTTTCCTTTCCCGATGAGTGAGCCAGCGCGACATGCACAGTACCCTGTCGCCGAGAACCAGCGCGATGGTATCGCGCTGGAAACACAATCTCGCAGTCAGGTACTGTATGGGGAGATTTTCTTTCCCTTCCCATCTTGGTGAGATCAGGGCACCAATAAAAACATAGTTTTTCTAAGATACCCCTTAACAAACAAATCTCTTTTTAGGCAGGTTATGGAAATAAGGCTAAGACATCTACCCAGCGCAAAGGTGCTTTGACGTCTATGACATGCAGTTTGCAAGGTACAGTACCTCACCGCGAGACTGTGTTTCCAATGCGATCCCATCGCGCTGTTTCTCGGCGACAGGGTTCTGTGCATCTCGCGCTGGCTCGCTCATCAGGAAAGGAAAACTGTTTTTTCCTTTCGCAATGAGCGACAGGCAGTGTTGACAGCTGTCTGGTATGAATCATGAGGGGGAACGCAGCGCCAAATTTTAAATAAAAATCCGGCATGGGTTACCCCCCAGGGGCATACCAGGCCCTTTCGGTCTGGTATGGATTCTAAGGGGAACCCCCTACGCCGAAAAGACGGCGTGTGGGTCCCCCCCCAAAATTCAATACCAGACCCTTATCCGAGCACACAGCCCGGCCGGTCAGGAAAGGAAGTGGGGACGAGCGAGCGCCCCTCCCCCCCTCCTGAGCCGTACCAGGCCGCATGCCCTCAACATGGGGGGGTGGGTGCTTTGGGGTAGGGGGGCACCCTGCGGCCCCCCCCCCAAAGCACCTTGTCCCCATGTAGATGAGGACAAGGGCCTCTTCCCGACAACCCTGGCCGTTGGTTGTCCGGGTCTGCGGGCGGGGGCCTTATCGGAATCCGAGAGCCCCTTTAACAAGGGGGCCCCTAGATTCCGGCCCCCCACCCTATGTGAATGAGTATGGGGTACATCGTACCCCTACCTGTTCACCTGGGGGAACAAGTGTCAATAAAAAAACACACTTCACAGGTTTTGAAAGTAATTTATTAGGCAGTCTTCTTCCGACTTCGGGGGTCTTCTTCCGACTTCAGGGGTCCCCCAAAGCGGCCACATCCCCCATGTCGAGGGCATGTGGCCTGGTACGGCTCAGGAGGGGGGCGCTTGCTCGTCCCCACCCCTTTTCCTGACCGGCTGGGCTGCGTGCTCGGATAAGGGTTTGGAATGGATTTTGGGGGGGACCCCCACGTCGTCTTTTCGGCGTAGGGGGTTCCCCTTAGAATCCATACCAGACCGGAGGGCCTGGTATGCCCCTGGGGGGGAACCCATGCCGGATTTTTATTTAAAATTTGGCGCAGCATTCCCCCTCATAATTCATACCAGGCAGCTGTCAGCACTGCCTGTCGCTCATCGCGAAAGGAAAAAACAGTCTTCCTTTCCCGATGAGCGAAACAGTGCGAGATGCACAGCGCTCGGCGCTGGCTCCCGCGATGGGGCCCGCAGGTGTCAAATCTCGCCGATAAAAGCGGCAAGATTGACACAATATCACGGTCACCTACTGTACATGGAGCACAGGTCACAGCGGTGGTGCATATCTTGCGCAATTCACACTAGCGAGCTTCTAAACTTAAATCTACATTTTTTTTTTCCTTTTCCGCTTGGAGGTGTTGATTCGTGTTTCTCAGGATCCAGGCCCAGAAGGGACATCACCTTATATCACCAGATGTCTCTGGAGAAGTATTTGCTTTTTTCATGTTTTTGGAGTGTCGGCTGCATTCCTGCACTATCTGTCAAACCTAAATGATCGATTTCCCCCATGACCCCAAACATGCTTCAGCTCTTGTACCCTCTGCTGGTACATGGCATGTGTTCCTCTATCCATTCATCACCTTGTGCTGTGACAATAACGGCCAATAATTCATTCCTGAATCCCACCCCACCACCACCTAATATCCCTGGCGGACAATTTTTAAAAGGAATTTACAAGTATTTGCTCCCTCTTCTAAGGAATGCGCCAAATATAGAAGCAAAAACTAAAATTCCTCTCACCCAACAACCTTAGACATGTATAGTGGAGCTTATAATCAACAAACTTTTTTTTTTCTTTCTCACCTTGCATAACATTAAAGAGAAACTCATCTGTGTTATCAGTTTATTTTAACCTAGGGCCCCATTAACATCTGAGCGTAGCAAGAACTCCCGTGTTTTTTGGGTGTTAACGCATGTGGCGCCTAGGGCGGTCCATTCACTTAAAAGGGCTGCCCTAGGGGCAACAAATGCTCCAAAGTAGCTCTATAACCTTTTCGATAGCGGAGCGTTGGGCATTTTTTTAGTGCACGTTTTGGCACATTTGTAGAGCGCTTTTTTTTTTTTTTTGCTTTATGCACGATAAACACCCAAAGTTTTTCATGCCTTATGCTTGACAAGCGCCCCAAAGCCTTTTTTTGCCCTACAGGCGACAAACGGCCCCAAAAGTATTTTATGCCCTCTGTGCAACAAACACCTCACCGTTCTTTTTCCCTACATGAGGCAAACACTTCAAAGTAGCTCCAGAACCTGGAGTTTAATGCACATTTTTTGTCCTATGTGCGATAAACACTCAAAAGTTTTTTTTGCCCTACATGCAGCAAAGACCCCAACGTTCTTGTTGACCTATATGCAACAAACATCCCCAAAGGTTTTTCTTTTTGCCCTACACGCGTCAAACGCTCCAAAGTCTTTTTTTAAAATTATTACTATTATTATTATACAGTATTTATATAGCGCTAACAGTTTACGTAGCGCTTTACAACTTGAGGGTAGACAGTACAAATACAATACACTTTGATACAGTAGGAATCAGAGGGCCCGGCTCCTTACAATCTTACAATCTAAGAGGGAAGGTCAAGAGATACAAGAGGTAATAACTGTGGGTGATGTGCTGATTGAGAAGATAAATATACAGTTGTTAGGTGGGGGGCAGATAGGCTTCTCTGAAGAGATGAGTTTTCAGGGATCGTCTGAAAGTGGATAAAGTAGGAGAAAATCGGACGGATTGGGGTAGAGCATTCCAGAGGATGGGGGAGGCTCTGGAGAAGTCTTGAAGGCGAGCATGGGACGTGGTGACAAGGGAGTTTGAGAGCAGGAGGTCTTGGGAGGAGCGAAGAGAACGATTAGGTTTGTATTTTGTGACTAGGTTAGAGATGTAGCTGGGGGCCAAGTTGTGGATGGCTTTGTAAGTTATAGTTAGTATCTTGAATTTAATTCGGTGACTGAGTGGCAGCCAATGGAGGGATTGGCAGAGGGATGTAGCAGACGCTGGGCGGTTTGTGAGGTGGATGAGCCTGGCAGCAGTGTTCATAATGGACTGAAGTGGGGATAGCCTATTTAGAGGTAAACCAATGAGGAGGGAGTTGCAGTAGTCGAGGCGGGAGATGACCAGGGAGTGGATTAGAAGCTTTGTGGTGACATTGGTTAGGAAGGGGCGTATCTTGGAGATTGAGGCGGCAAGCTTTGGATAGTGATAGAATGTGGGGTCGAAAGGTTAGTTCAGAGTCCAGGATTACACCTAGGACCTTGGCGTGGGAAGATGGGTTGATAGTTGAGCCGTTGATATTGACAGGGAAATCAGGTGCACCTGAGGGAGGAAATATCATGAGCTCGGTTTTGGATAGGTTGAGTTTGAGGAATTAATGTGACATCCAGGCTGATATGTCTGCTAGTAAGTTGGTAATGCGTGAGGAGACAGATGGAGAGAGCTGGGGGTGCAGAGATAGATTTGGGTGTCATCAGCGTAGAGATGATATTTAAAGCCGTGGGAGGCAATCAACTGACCCAAGGAGGTGGTGTAGATTGAGAAAAGGAGAGGTCCAAGAACAGAACCTTGAGTGACTCCAACGGAGAAAGGAAGAGGAGAGGAGGAAGTAGAGTAGTAAGTGACACTGAAGGAGCGGTGGGATAGGTAGGATGAGAACCAGCGAAGAGTACAGTCACGGAGACCAAAGGAGTGGAGTTTTTTGAGGAGGAGGGGGTGGTCCACTGTGTCAAAGGCAACAGAGAGATCCAGGAGAAGTAGTACAGAATAGTGTCCATTGGCTTTAGCCATTAGTAGGTCATTTGAGAGTTTAAGGAGAGCAGTTTCCATGGAGTGTTGAGGGCGAAAACCGGACTGAAGGGGATCAAGAAGTTTATTCATGGTCAGATGGTCGCTTAGTCGGTTGTAGACCAGTCTTTCAAGAAGTTTGGAGGAGGAGGAGAGTAAGGAGATGGGACGTAAGTTGTTGAGATTGGTGGGGTCCAGTGAGGGCTTTTTTAGTATGGGGGTGACTAGCGCATGTTTTAGAGAGTTTGGGAAGATGCCACAAGAGAGGGAGAGGTTGAAAATGTGAGTTAGAGAGTGTAGAATCGAGTCAGAGGGTGAGCGTAGCATTTGCAAGGGAACAGGATCCAGGGGGAAGGTGGTTAGATGAGTGCTAGATAAAAGTTTTTGCCCTACGATGACAAATGCCCCAAAGTAGCTCCAGATCACCCCAAAGTTCTTGTTACCGTATATGCAACAAATGCCCCAAAGGTTTTTTTTTTGGCCTACGCGAGACAAACACTTCAAAGTAGCTCCAGAACCTGGGGTTTGTCGTGCTTTTTCACCTTATGTTCGATAAACACCCCAAAGGTTTTGGGGTCCAAAGTCTTTTTTGCCCTACGCGTGACAAATGCCCTAAAGTAGCTCCAGAACCTGAAGTTTGTCAAGCTTTTTGGCCCTACGTGCAATAAACAGAGCAGAGTTTTCTTTTGCCCTACTCGCAACAAACACCCCTGTCAGGGAAATCCTGTGAGATGTCTGGCACGCAGGAATGCACGCAGCATTTCCCATAGAATGGTGACCAGGTACGTGCATGTGTGTAGGAATGTGCTCACACACGCATGTTGGCGCCAGATGGTCTATTTAAGGATGCCTCTGCCCTTGCTCAAGTACTGACTGGTCTTTCAGCTGCTCCTGCGTTTATCCTGCGTGTTTCCCTTGTTGTTGACCCGGCTTGCTCCTAACCTCATCTTGGATCCTGCTTCTGACTTGACGCCAGTTCCTGACCCAGCTCTTTTCCTGACTTCGGCTTTGCTTCAGATTTGGTACCTTGCTGCCCGCCTGTTGATGACCCTGGCTATTCCTGTGGCTATGCCTCTGTCTCCATTTCTGGCTTCCCGTCCTGCTTGAGTGCCTGCCTGGCTGTTTGCTATCCACTTGCCGGCAGCAAAACGTATATATATATATGTTGCGGCTTGCAAGTGGTTTTCCAGGATTATGGCTGAAGCTGTCAGCCATAACCCTAGTATTTTTTTTTTTCAGCCATTGATTGTCTTTCTCATGAAATCAGTCCGAGCAGGAAATTAGCAGCTGGGTCGCTTTCAGGAGCAGTGCAAGTACCTGAATGTGACCTGGTATCAGCCTTACGTAGAACAGCAGGACTAGGATGTGAGAGGAAGAAGCAGCACAAGGAACCAATCAGCTCATGTGCTGACAAGAAGCTGATAGGTGGAGAAAGCAGAGTGACCGAGAGAGACAAGTTCGCCATTGTGCTGCTTTCCCTTTTACTGTCCAGTCACAGGCTGAGGGTGGTTTCAGTTAGACATGGGCTTGACAAGTGCTGACCATTTGACTGAGGACATCTAGTGGCAGAAAAAAATACTGCAGGGAAAATCTCTAAACAGAAAGTGAATATTGCGAAAAGCTGGTTTTGTTATTTAATTTTTTAGTAAGCTATACATTTTTATCTTGTTTTTTTCACTGGAGCTTTAATTGCAACGATGGGCTTTAATCAGCAAGCAGTATCTACCCATTTAAGATCCGTGGTAAAATACCCCTTAGCGTTTCTCAAAATTTTTTTTGCAATTCAATAAAAAACATAATTAAAAGACCACATGAGCTGTTTTACAAGGTGATGTGGTATTTTAGTAGCGAAAGCTAACGTTATTTTAATCAAATAACTGGTTGCTAAGGAGAAGGTGGTCGCCTTGTCCTTAACAACCATAACTCATATTCTGTCAGCGGGATTCCAGTAGACAGTAGAATGTAAACAAGTGAAGTGCCAGCATTCAAACAATTAAAAAAAAAACACAGTATAGGCATCCCCCCAATCTATACCATGCCCTTTGGGTCTGGTATGGATTTTGAGGGGAACCCCATGACAAAATGTAAAAAAAAAAACATCATTTTGTCCCCCCGAAACCCATACCAGAACCTTATCTGAGCATGCAGTCCAGCAGGCCAGTAAAAGGGTGGGAGTGCCCTCCCTACTGAACAATACCAGGCCGCATGCTCTCAACATAGGTGGGTGCTTTGATGGACCCCCCCCACAAAGCACTTTGTCCCATGTTGATGAGGGGTTTGGGGGTGACTTATTGGACTCTGAAGGGGGCCCCCAGATCATGCCCCTCCCCATGTGAATGAGTATGTGGTGCCTAGTACCCCTACTTATTTACCAAAAAAGACAGTCCTTTATTCAAACACTGCCCCCAAAAAAATACACCCTGAAGTAGCTCCAACTTTAATCAAGATGAACACCGGCTGTCCCGAACCCGACCCGCACCGGTGCTTTGTATCCGCCAAATTACATGTCCCCCACCTACCCGCCACTAAATTAACTTAGGAGCGGGGCCACCTGATGATTTCACCAGGTGACCCCCCCCCTTTATAACATCATCGCCCTGGGCTAGATTTTTTCCATTGCTCCCTCTAGTGGTTATCTTTATATCAGTGAAGATTACCCATCCTTACCCATGACGTCTGAAATAAGCTAATATTAGGCTTATCTAAAATCAAAAAACTTTTTGGTTTAGCTTTGGCTAGAGTAGTGGAGGGTTGGCACCTCTGTCAGGTTTTTAATGCTGCCTGTTTCTCCGTTGGGGGAGATTCATCCTCTGTTGCTTCTGGTGGCCATTGTCGCTGGGACAGAAAGGGATAGGAAATTCAAAGTTTTACAGTTGTCACCAGAAAAATGGGACACAGATAACTTTAAAAAAAAAATCTGTAGGGGGTTCTAATCATTACCTACTGAACATGGTTTGGCTTCAGATATAATTAATTCTGATCATAAAACACAAAACACCCAAAAGTAAAGTAAAATAATAATTAAATATATATATATATATATATATATATATATATATATATATATATATATATATATATATATATATATATGTATAACTGCGCTACCTTCTACCACAAACATTTACCAGCCTCCGTGTAAATATCACAAGGCTATATTGCTCAAATAAATCGCACAACTCTAAAATAATAAATTAATAATAAAATAATAAACACATAATAATATAATATAAACAAATAATAAAAAATGAATAAAGTGCTAAAATCATTTCCTATATAAATGTGCTCATACAAATACTTGTGCCAAAAAAACTTACAAAGTATAAGGTGACTAGCACTTTATTCATTTTTTTTTATTATTATTTTTTTTTTACATTTTTATAGCACTGTGGTGCTGTGCAGTTGTGCAGTTTATTAAGTTGAGTGCACATTATTACTTTTTTCCAGCATAATAAATTCATTTTTATTCATTACCTTCGCATTAAAAGTCATCTGCAGCATCAAGAACTTTCAAACTACCAAAAACAACAAGCAAACCAATTCTCAGAAGCCAAAAATAAATGTACTCATTGGAGAATTAAGCAGTATTAAAACTAAAAGCAAACATTTTTTATAGTAAAGTTTACCGCTTTAAAAGCAGCCAAGATTGAGAAGAGTTCTTATACTGAGCGGGTCATGGACCAATTGTGTGTGAGTCCTTTTGGGGGGGGGTCAATAATACCTGTTCAAACTGTGTGCCCATCACAGCATTCAGAACCCCAAGTTGATAGGGAGTCTGTATGGTAAACATCATTAACCACTGGACCTCTAGAAGATTTACCCCCCTTCATGACCAGGCCATTTTTGTGATTCGTCACTGTGTTACTTTAACTGACAATTGCGCGGTCGTGCGACGCTGTACCCAAATAATATCTTTGTTCTTTTTTTCCCCACAAATAGAGCTTTTTTTAGCTGGTATTTGATTACCTCTGTGGTTTTTATTTTTTGCGCTATAAAAAAAAAAAAAAAGACAATTAAAAAAAAAAAAAAAATATATATATATATATATATATATATATATATATATATATACAGAGAGAGAGAGAGAGATAGATAGATAGATAGATAGATAGATAGATAGATAGATAGATAGATAGATAGATAGATAGATAGATAGATAGATAGATAGATAGATAGATAGATCTATCTATATATAGATATATATAGATATATAATATATATCTATATATATCTATATATAGATATATATATATATCTCTATCTATCTATATATATCTATATATATAGATAGATATATATATATCTATATATATAGATATATCTATATATATATATAGATAGATAGATACATATATCTATATATATCTATCTATCTATATATATATAGATATATATATATATGTTACTTTCTGCTATAAAACACATGCAATAAAAAAAATGTAAAAATTCAAAATTTTTCATAAATTTAGGACAATATGTTTTCTGCCACATATTTTTTGGTAAAAAAAATTCCAATAAGCGTATATTGATTGGTTTGCGCAAAAGTTATAGTGTCTACAACCTATGGGATATTTTTATTTATTTTTTGTTCTTTTTTTTTTTTTTACTAGTAATGGCGGCAATCATCCAGAACTAGTGGCTGCACATCCAGAACTCCCGATTGCCTTTTATTATTCACAAGGATAACAACAAATACACCAACATATGGTCACGTAGACGCATTTCACACATACATCTTGTGCCTAATCATTGGGTAATGATTAAGCACAAGATGTATGTGTGAAACGCGTCTACGTGACCATATGTTGGTTGGTGTATTTGGTGTTATCCTTGTGACTAATATAAAGGCAATCGGGAGTTCCGGATGTGCAGCCATTTCTTTCTTCTTTCCAAGTTTCCCATGGAGGCGGTGCCGGGGCTGGCACTCTATGAGACTTTCCAACCAGTCTCTTATCATACACCTGGAGCAGCGGTTCTTTTTTTTCTTGTAGATCAGCAACTTATAGCGGGACTGCGACATTGCGGCGGACAAATCAAATACTAACTGACACTTTTGACACTTTGTGGGGACCAGTGATGATAATACAGTGATCAGTGCTAAAAATATGCACTGTCACTGTACTAATGACACTGGCTGGGAAGGGGATTAACATCAGGGTCGATCAAAGGATTAACTGTGTGCCTAGGTTGTGCTTACTCACTGTGGGAATAAACAAGAAAGAGAGGCGCCTCTAAGTGTAGACGTTTAAATGAATGAATGAATGAAAGATTTGTATAGCGCTAGAAATGCGAAGTGAATCACCTCAAGGAGCTTGATCCATTCTGTGTTGTCCTGTTTCTTAGAAGAGATGGGTCTTGAGTTTTTGAGTAAAGACTTTAATAGTAACAAACAAATGGCAACTCACATGGGTGAAGATAAAAAGAGCACGTCTAGGTAAAAGCATCCCAGGAGCAAGATGGATGACCAGGTCCCAGTCCACCACTGGTCTTTTAGGTGGAATATGTCAGGCACAACTGTGTGTGTAGGTATCAGGAAGCACCTGAATGACCACAACATACAGGGATATATAATGTAATACTGACATATAATCACACACATGGGTTGGACTTGATGGACTTGTGTCTTTTTTCAACCTCACCTACTATGTAACTATGTATCCCATGAAGGTGGGGGCTGTGATCCGTCAGATGCCCTCACTCGTGGTGCTGCAGAGCATCAAGTCCTCGCTGTATACCGTTCATACGGCCGTGGCCGTGCAAGATGTCCCAAAGCGAGGCGTGGGGCAATGACGTCACAAAAGTGCGACGCGTTTCTGAGCGTGTGCACAGCATGTGTTATGGCAGCTGCGCTCCTTTGTCAACCCTCCCACTGTGGGGGAGGTGCTTTGACTAGGGGAAGGCAAAGAAGCAGGAACACAGGATCAATACCTTCCCTTCTGACAGAAGGGCAATCTGCCTTGTTTACGATTGTCGTACTGCCTCTGTACTGCGTAATCGGTGGGTTGCTGGTGGATATTGAGTCCACGGTACCCGCCGCTGGGCTCATGCTGTGTGGGATCACAGCCCGAGCGGGTCGCTGGTGGCCCACGAGCCCCAGACCCAAAAGTCTCAGATCACATACTAGGTTCTAGGCCACCCTGCTGCAGTATATGTACAATGGGTGGTCGGCCAGTGGGCTGGAGTGCTGGGCTGTGGAGGGGCGGGAGGCTCATAGCAGTTCGCAAGGTGCCTGTCCATACACCTGGGTGGATCCCGACCACATGGTCACAATCTTTCCCCAGCCTGGACCGGCTCTGTGATGTCAGCTGACAGTGGGCTTCAGCCCGCTGTCGGCTGAAAACGGATCACAGGAGTGCAGAACAAACTGTAGTCCAGTGATCCACAGGAGAAGTACAGCCATACAAGCGTTGGCTGTACTTCTCCTTTAAAGAGTTTGCTATATCCCTATCAGTGTAATAGCTACTGTATACACAGGGTTTCTCAACCAGGGTTCCATGGAATCCTAGGGTTCCTCCAGAGCACATATGTCAAACCCGGGGCTTGCGGGACGAATCTGGCCCTCCAGGCCATTGCATATGGCACGTGCACCTCTCCTAAAACCAATGGTAATTGAATGCAGAGGCAAATTTTTATTATGATAAAGAGTAGATAAATTTATGATACAACTGGTCCTTTGATGGCAACCATAATGCTAATGCGGCCTGCAATGAAAGTTTGCATGAGAGTTTAACACCCCTGCTCCAGAAGTTGCTAGGGGTTCCTTAAAATTTTTGCCTGTCAGATAAGTTCCTACTGACACCATTGATCTTTTTAGCTACACTATATTGTCAAAAGTATTGTGACGCCTGTCTTTACATGAACACAAACTTTAATGGCATCCCAGTCTTAGTCCGTAGGGTTCAATATTGAGTTGGCCCACCCTTTGCAGCTATAACAGGGTGAGCCCCATAGAACACCTTTGGGATGAATTAGAGCGGAGACTGCGAGCCAGGCCTTCTCGTCCAACATCAGTGCCTGACCTCACAAATGTGCTTCTGGAAGAATGGTCAAACATTCCCATAGACACACTCCTAAACCTTGTGAAAAGCCTTCCCAGAAGAGTTGAAGCTGTTATAGCTGCAAAGGGTGGGCCAACTCAATATTGAACCCTACGGACTAAGACTGGGATGCCAATAAAGTTCATGTGCGTGTAAAGGCAGGTGTCCCAATACTTTTGACAATATAGTGTATCTGTGAGGGGGTAATTCTTCCCAATGACCACAAGCTCAAGGAGGAGCATTCTTCCCACCGACCATCATACTAATGTATCATAAGTTGTAGATATAGTCAATTTTAGCAGGGGTTTCCTGAGACCAGAGAGTTATTGCAATGGTTCCTCTGTGTTGAAAAGGTTGAGAAAGGCTGGTCTAAGGCAAGAATTGATGTTTAGGCATTTTATCATCGTATTCTAGAATCTAGTCTATTGCCTATCATCTTGAACCAACCATGCTCCCCTACGCTTTTTGATCCACCTAAAAAATTCCGTAGATAGAAGGCATATGTCCAGCTTGCCTAAACTTCTCCACATACACCCTACCATGGCCAGCCTTCATTATGAGAAGCTCCTGGAAATTCCGAGCTGTTTCCAATTCACTTTAGAATGTTTTATGGTGAAAAGGTCGGCATGAATCTACAGATGACAACGTCAGAAGCCCCAGAAGGAGGAAAATTAGTCTGTCATTGATGAATTGATGAGACAGAAGAAAGAGCAAAGCTCAGTAATTTCCTGAGTAACCCGCACTATTCACCTTATCTATAGTACATCCTGCTGAGCAGAGGTGAGCACAAAGGGGAAAAATTGGTTTTGTTTCGTTTTGGATTTGTTCGTTAAGTTAATCATTTAGTTTCATCATATTCATTATGTCAGAATGATTCATTTTCGGGATTCGTTTCCTATAATCAGATTTATTTTGTATATTTGTTATTTTCAAATCAATTCGAAATTCTAATTTCAAAATTAAAATTTCGTAAGACAGCTAAATTATTTTCTATTTTATTTTATTCTACTCTTTTATTTTCTGTTCTATTATTTTATATTCTATTTTCTTCAGTTTTGTTCTATTCCTCTATTCTATTCTTGTATATTCTATTCTATCCTATCCTTAAAGCGTTTGTTACCCCAACACTTCATATTCCTGATATGTCTCGGGACCATGTACTTGTATGAGAAAGTCTCCTGTTCTCTTTGTATTACTTCCTTTATGTGGAATCCCTGGTGATTCTGCCAGTCCCTCTGCTATCCTATTAAAGGAGAAGTACAGCCACCGGGGTGCAGATCGTTTTGCACTCTTGTGACCCGACTTTGTCACTTGTCGTGATCTTGCTGGCTCTGTGATGTCAGCAGACAGCGGGCTTCAGCCCACATGCCTGGACGCTGAGAGCCTGAGCCGGCTTCTCCTGTCCCCTCCACGGCCCAGCGCTCCAGTAAACGCGTGGGGGGGGAGGCAGAGCAGAGAACCAGAACTTACAGTCACCGGCTCTTTGCTCGGGGAGCTGTGAGAACCCAGCGACCGGCGGTGTTTGATTGCTCGGTTCCCAGTGTCAGACCGATGCTGCTTCCAGCTACGTAAGTATGATTTTTAAAAAAAATGGTCTGCCATACTTCTCTTTTGAAAAACTGACCACACTAAGCAGGAGAACCTTACTGTATTTTTTGCAATATGTTTCCATTTTCTAATTCAAATTATTTTCAAATTCTAATTAGGATAATTCATTTTGTTATAATTTATTCCAGATTTGTTGAAATTTGTTACTATTGTGATTTGGGGATTCAAATGCATCCGAATCTCCAAATAACCAAAATTTTATCCAAATTTTGATTTGTAACAAAACAAGTCGCAAATGTCTACTGTTGAGTTTCTTGTCACATATAATTTCCACCTTTTATCCCCTATGTGGGGTCTTCATGCAATCTACTGCTGAGGATTAGTTGAATTTTTAAACACTTCCGATTTTACCTTTGTTTAGATCAGTGAGATGTAAAGCAAACCAATAGTTAAAATATGTACAATAATATGAACACTCAGCAGAAAAAAAGTTCCACTGTAAGAATGAAAAAGTGATCTCTTCTGTGGAAAATTAGAAAAAGGGTTCCCACCGTCTGATGACCACATGACCACTAGTTCCACAACACAAATAATGGGGATGAGATGGATCTGTCTTTCAAACTTCTCTCAGAGACCATATGACTGCCAGGTGATATGACCCCCCCCCCCTTCATTTATAAAATGTCAGTTTTGCTGCAGCAGGTTCTATACAGAGTACAGATGCAGCACTTTACAGGCAGACTAAGGGGACCCCCAGGCACTAAATTTAAAGGGAATTTTAATTTTATTTTTTTCACTTTAAGCATCATTAATATCACTGCTCCTGTAAAAATTATCTCTTTAAAACAAATGTTTGCATTGATACATGTCACCCAGGGCAGTACCTGGGCCCCCATACCCTTTTTATAGCCAATAGCTTGCATATAAGTCTTCAAATAGGGTTTGGGGTTCAGGCCCGAACTTTTGCGATGTTCAAGAGCCGAACCGGGAGGTGTTCGGCACAACTCCATTCTTTAGAAAAAGGTTTCTTTTTCTCAATGACAAGTATCCTTACCTAATATATTATAGTTCGATCATTGAAACTGAAGTGGACTTTTCAGGGACTATATAAGTGGTGATGTCAGGGCCTGTACCTGAATCTGGGACCTCGGCTGTGTCTAAGAGTAACTCTTCTTGCTAAGCCACGTAATGCTGTGTACACAAGTGCGGACTGTCCGTCAGAAAAGATCCGATGGAACGGTTCCGTCGGACATTCCGATCGTGTGTGGGCTTCATCGATCCTTCATCAGACCTTTTCTGTCGAAAATTCAGACGGACCTAGAAATAGAACATGTTTCAAATCTTTCCGACAAACTTGAGTCAGATCGAAAAATCCATTCGTCTGTATGCTAGCCCGACGGACAAAAAAGGACGTAAGGGCAGCTATTGGCTACTGGGTATGAACTTCCTTATTCTAGTCCGGTCGTACGTCATCACGTTTGAAACGATCGGACTTGTGTGATCGTGTGTAGGCAAGTCCATTTAGTTGGAACTCCGTCGCAACTCTGTTGAAACTCCGTTGAAAAGTCCTTCGGGGTTCAGGTGGACGAGAAGTCCGCCCATGTGTACGCGGCATAAGATGCTGGACAGCTCCCTGCCTGCTTGATTACACAATCTTGTCTTGTTTCTTGTGAACATTGAAGTCTTTGCTCCTCCCATGAACTTCCTGATTTAAGCCATGCCTCTGCACTTCCTGTTTGCAAGATTATTATGCTCTCTCCAGGCAATATATTGCTCTTGTAACTCCTGCTGCTGTCCATATCTTCACTCACTACTGACCTTTGGCTTGCTCCTGACTACGCTTCTGCTTGATCCCAACCTGTAACCACTTGTTACTGACCTGTGGCTTTTTTCCTGACTACGCTTCTGCTTGATCCCAACCTGTAACCACTTGTTACTGACCTTTGACTTGTTTCCTGACTACGCTTCTGCTTGATCCCTACCTGTTTTATCTGCTACTGGACCCCAGCTTGCTCACTACCTGGTGGGGCAATCCTAAGAACCTGCAGCAAAACCCATCTCCACCATCAGGAGCTCTGGTAAATGCCAGGTAGTACTTAGACTCCGCACCTTGGGTGAGCCTGCAATATTCGCCATGGTGACCTGCATGTTCACTTATCCAGCGATAAACGAGGACCTCATTACTGCTATAGCTATGGGTCTCTGAGCTGGACCCCTGATCGTGGCAGGTGAATTTTGTCTCTTGCCATAATTCTTACACATATACAGTACCTGACCACAGCCAGCCTTACAGTACACTGTAGGCATAACATTGTTCTTCATTTTGGATAGAGTAAGGGAGGGTTATAACACCTGTCAGTTTATTTTTTGCCATCTGTGTCCCATTGGGGAGATTTACCTTCACTTCCTGTGCCATAGCCAAACAAGAAGTGATAAGAAATCCCTGAAAATTAAGGGAATTTCTTGGGGACCTCCTTGTGACCAGAACTAGTGTCCCCAGGCCCATTGGAATATTTTTACTCTATTACTTTTCCTGGGGACAACCCAAAATTTGGGATTTTTTTTACTTTCACTTTCAATGATAATGGTAAACAGGACAAAAAGAGAGGGGGGGGGGGGGAATCTCCCTAACAGCGACTCAGACAGCAATAAAAACCTAATAGGTGTTCTAATGCCTCTCTACCCTGTCCAAAACTAAAAAAATAAATGTTTTGCCTTTAGTTATACTTTAATTATGAGAAGCTTCTGTAAATGCTGTCCTGTTTCCAATTCACTTTAACATGTTTTACTATGCCCAATAATCACTATGCATGGTACACTTTCTTTAGCCCACAGAAATCTCTCCCTAACATTAAAGTGGTAGTAAAACGCCATGTTTTCTTTTTTACCTGCAAGGTAAAGTTATAATGTGCTAGTATGCATCGCATACTGTTTTTAATGTCCCCAAGCCAAAGACTCCCGGTCCTCCCTTGGCGCCAAGCCCAACTTTCCTTCACAAAAGCTCTATCTAAGGAAAGAAGGTGCCTCACATCTTACTGAAACTCTAAAAACCAGTCTGTTGCCTATCATCAGGAACCAACAATGTCCACTATCAAATTAATCGACCTCTTTTTCTCCCTGTTTGCTGTGCCATCTCAGATAGGTTTGGCTTGTTCCCTTGCGTGAACTCAACCACATAAACCTGACTACAGCCAGCCTTCATTATGAGAAGCTCCTGTAAATACTGAGCTGTTTCCAATTCACTTTAGAATGTTATATGGTAAAAAGGTCGGCATGAATCTAGAGATGACAATGTAAGAAGCCCCAAGGAGGAAAATGAGTCTGTCATTGATGGAACAGAAGAAAAAGCAAAGCTGAGTAATTTCCTGAGTGACCCGCACTATTAACCTTATCTATAGTACATCCTGAGTCTCTTGTCATGTATAATTTCCACCTTCAATCTTGTATGTAGGGTCTTCATTCAATATTATGCTTAGATTAGCTGAAATTGTGAACACTTCTGACTTGACCTTTGTTTTAGATCAGTGAGATTTAAAGCAGACTCATAGTTAAAAATCAAGTAATGTCATGTGAACACTCATCATCACTCAAATGGATGACTGTAAGTATGAAAAAGCCATCTCTTCTATGAAAAATTGGAATAAGAGTTCCCACTGTCTGATGAATATTGATGATGTGGAAGATAATTGTTCAGGATTCAGGAAGGGTCATTAATTGGCTTCTTTTTTTTTTTTGCCCCCCACATGCCTTTCCCAAAGACCATATGACCGATGATTCAGCCGATGTGACATGGCTGATTACCAGAGATTTCTGATTCTCTTATACAGTGCATCCGGAAAGTATTCACAGAGCTTCACTTTTTCTACATTTTGTTATGTTACAGCCTTATTCCAAAATGGATTAAATTCATTAATTTCCTCAAAATTCTACAAGCAATACCCCGTAATGACAACGTGAAAGAAGTTTCTTGAAATCTTTGCAAATTTATTAAAAGAAAAAAGAAAAAAAAATTCCCATATACATAAGTATTCACAGTCTTTGCTCAATACTTTGTTGAAGCACCTTTGACACCAATTATAGCCTCAAGTCCCTTTGAGTATGATGCTACAAGCTTGGCACACCTATTTTTGGGTAGTTTCTCCCATTTTTCCTTGCAGGGCCTCTCAAGCTCCATCAGGTTGGATGGGGAGTGTCGGTGTACAGCCATTTTCAGATCTTTCCAGAGATGTTGAATCGGGTTTGAGTCTGGGCTCTGGCTGGGCCACTCAAGGACATTCACAGAGTTGTCTCATAGCCACTCCTTTGTTATCTTGTCTTTGTGCTTAGGGTCGTTGTTCTGTTGAAAGATGAACCTTCACCCAAGTCTGAGGTCCAGAGCGCTCTGGAGCAGGTTTTTTTTATCAGGGATATCGCTGTACATTGCTGCATTCATCTTTCCCTCAATCCTGAGTAGTCTCCCAGTTCCTGCCTAAAAAACATCCCCACGGCATGATGCTGCCACCACCATGATTTAATGTAGGGATGGTATTGCCCAGGTGATGAGCAGTGCCTGGTTTCCTCCAGACATGACGCTTGCCATTCAGGCCAGAGTTAAATCTTTGTTTCATCAGACCAGAGAATTTTGTTTCTCATGGTCTGAGAGTCCTTCAGGTGTCTTTTGGCAAACTCCAGGTGAGCTGTCATGTGCCTTTTACTGAGGAATGGCTTCCGTCTGGCCACTCTACCATACAGGCCTGATTGGTGGAATGTAGCACAGATGGTTGTTGTTCTGGAAGGTTCTCCTCTCTCCACAAAGAAATGCTGGAGCTCTGTCAGACTGACCATCGGGTTCATGGTCACCTCCCTGACTAAGGCCCTTCTTCCCCGATCACTTAGTTTGGCCGGGTGGCCCATTCCAGAAGGGTCCTGGTGGTTCCAAACTTCTTCCATTCACGGATGATGGAAACCACTGTGCTCATTGGGACCTTCAATGCTGCAGACATTTTTTTTGTACCCTTCCCCAGATCTGGGCTTCCATACAATCCTGTCTCGGAGGTCTACAGACAATTCCTTGGACTTCATGGCTTGGTTTGTGCTCTGACATGCACTGTTAACTGGGGGGACCTTTTAATAGATGAGTGTGTGCCTTTCCAAATCATGTTCAATTAACTGAATTTACCAAAGGTGGACTTCAATCAAGTTGTAGAAACATCTCAAGGATGATCATTGGAAACAGGAGGCACCTGAGCTCAATTTTGAGTATTATGGCAAAGGCTGTGACACGTATGTACATGGGATTTTTTTGTTTTTAATTTTTAATAAATTAGCAAAGATTTCAAACAAACTTCATTCACATTGGCATTATGGGGTATTATTTGCAGAATTTTAAGGAAAATAATGAATTTAATCAGTTTTGGAATAAGGCTGTAACATAACAAAATGTGGAAATAGTGAACTGCTGTGAATACTTTCCGGATGCACTGTATTCTTTGAAAAAGGTGACTTTCGCACAGTTGTAGTTTTATTCTTACTTGAAGTAGAACTAAAGAAACTTAAAAAAAAAAAAAATTGGATAGAGTAATGGAGGGTTATAACCCCTTTAAGCTTTAAGTCAAAACAGGAAGTGAGAGGAAATCCCTACAAATTAACTAGATAAATGTGTATTCTCCCATAGGGACATTAAGGGCATTACTATCACAACATATATACTGTACTGTACAGTATGTCAAAAAGGTTTTCCAATTTGTATTAATAGTTCAAAATAAAAAAGGCAAAAACATAAGTGCGGCTTACAACACAAAAACTACTCATAACAAAACTGTCCTAAATGACAGGAGATGTGTATCTCTGAAACGCGTCGGAATGAATGAAAACACATCATACTTATGCTTTTTAACTTTTGATTTTGTACTAATAATACAAATTGGAAAACCTTTTTAACATGTGTTGGGATAGTAGAGCCTTTAATGCAAGTAGAGAGAGTGATACATTGTATCTCTCTCTCTCTCCTTGCAGAGAGAAAAAACTCTTTGTGTGTAAAAAAAAAAAATAAAAAATTTAAAAAAATAATGTAGCGATACCCCTGTAGGGGCTGCTGAAATCTTGGATCGTCTGCCACCTTGCCCAGCCCAGCATGCACCTCTGAGGCACTCAGAGACATAGAACAGGCTAGACACTTCGTTGTTTTTTTTGTTTTATTGAGCGGATTGAACTTGGATGGGGTAAGGTAAGTATGGGATGCCCAGTAGAGTTGGTAGCACTTGCTTGGGACAACTATATACAGTCCAGTACATACACTCCATTTCTCCTCCTGCACATTGATTCCTTTCTGGTTTTCACTCCTTTCTCCTCCTGAACATCGCTTCCTCTCTAATCTTCAGGCACAGCTAGCACAAAGTGGCTAGGCCTGACACTGGCTCAGCCATGCCTTTGCAATTGCCCTTTGCAGGCAGGGACCGTGGGCCCCTATAGTGTAGCAAAATAGAAAGTCTCTGGTGCTAGATGTCCTACATGCGGCCACTGAGCCCAGTAACCCATCTTCAGACCCTGCCAGCCCTCCTGGCTGCAGCTGCCTCTTTCCACTGCCCCTGACACCACAGTCCACACTTCAGGTTCTGCACCCATCTCAGACTGCAAGCTCCCAGTCCTCCCAGGCGTGCCTCCCCAGTCCTCTCCTGACTGTGCCTCACTCATCTGTGACCAGTTGTCCTCCCTGGAGTCTCTTAGCAGTGCTCTCTCCCCCTGTCCTCTCTTTGCTCTCTCTTGTGGCTCCGGTCCAGGACCTCCTAATGCATTCCTGAAGGTGGTCCCGACTGCACCCGAGCCCAGGCCCAATTGTTTCTGGGTTGTACTACGGGTACAAACACATAGCTCCCAACTGTCCCTGATTTTGAGGGACTGCCCCTGATTTGGAGCAATGTCCCTCTGTCCTCCTCATTCCTCCTCATTTGTCCCTCATTTGGGTCTGATCTATATAGTTGTATATAAAATGCACTTTTTATCTATCAAAAAGTGTTTTCCAGCGCTAAACCTTTCTGATTTCTAAATTGCTTCATTTGTAAATTCCAGAAGCCAATATAAAGAAATAGTAGTGGTAAAAAAAAGCATTTGTGGGTTTAACAAATCTTGTTTTTTTTTTGTACAATTCTCCTTTAAGGGGGCGTGGCAAGGGGTGTGTCCTATGCCTGCATACTTTTGCTGATAGGTGTCCCTCATTCCCATCTCAAAAAGTTGGGAGGTATGCAAACAACAAATAACATACACATATGTGGTATCGCTGCGATCTGCAGGAGAAGGAAAATTTATTTTGGGTTGTTTTTTGGTGGAAGGTTATGGCAGTAGCAAGAAATATACAGCTAAATTAACTGCTTTCCGACCGTATACTGTAGATATACGGCTCTCCTGTACTAGGTACGTGATCCTGCACTCCTGGGGTTTGGGCGCCGCCGGCGACCCACTCCCACTGTGATTAGATGCAGCAGGAGCTGACTGCCGGTTAGGGCGAACTCAATGTCCGCCAGCACCCGCCGATGCGTCGGTACACAGGCAGAACGGTTGTAAACAAGGCAGATTGCCATTCTGTCACTACAGAAGACATGGATCCTGTGCTAAGCAGAGACACCGATCCATGCCTTACCCTAGTAAAAGCACCTCCCCCACAGTAGTAAAGCATTGGCCAGGCACACATTTAACCCTTTGATCGCCCCTGATGTTAACCCCTTCCCAGCCAGTGTCATTAGTATAGGGACAGTGCATATTGTTTAGCACTGATCACTGTATTAGTGTCACTGGTCCCCAAAAAGTGTCAGTTAGTGTCAGAATGTCCACCGCAATATCGCAGTCCCGCTATAAGTCGCTGATTGCCGCCATTACCAGTAAAACATAAAAAAATAAAAAATAAATACTAAAAAATATTCCATAGTTTGTAAACTCTATAATTTATTGGTATTTTTTTCTTTACTAAAAACATGTAGCGGAACACATATTGGCCTAAATGAAGAAATTTTTTTTTTATTTTTTTTTTTATTTTTTTCTTTTTTTACTGGATATGTTTTATAGCAGAAAACAAAAAATATAGTAATTTTTTTAATATTGTCTGTCTTTTTTTGTTTATAGTGCAAAAAATAAAAACGGCAGACGTGATCAAATACCACCAAAAGAAAGCTCTATTTGTGGCAAAAAAGAAAGGGCATAAATGTTTATTGTGTACAGCGCAATTGTCATTTAACCACTTCAGCCCCGGAAAAATTTACCTCCTTAATGACCAGGCCATTTTTTGCGATACGGCACTGCGTCGCTTTAACTGACAATTGCTCGGTCATGCGACGATGTACACAAACAAAATGTGTGTCCTTTTTTTCCTAACAAATAGAACTTTCTTTTGGTGGTATTTGATCACCTCTGCGGTTTTGATTTTTTAGTGCTATAAACAAATAAAGACCGACAATTAAAAAAAAAAAAAACATATTTTTTACATTTTGCTATAATAAATATCCAAAAAAAAAATCTTTATTAATATGTATTCTTCTACATATTTTTGGTAAAAAAAAAAATCGCAATAAGCGTATATTGATTTTTTTGCGCAAAAGTTATAGCATCTACAAAATAGGGGATAGATTTATGGCATTTTTATTATTAATTTTTTTTTTTTATAATTGTATTTTTTATTGGTTTTCAAAAATTAAGTACAAAGTTCTAACAAACGAACATTATCAATGCATGTGCATTATACAGCAATCATAATATTATTAATTTTTTAAGTTAAAGTAGTGCTCTATCGCAAAAAATGGCCTGGTCATGAAGAGGGGTAAAAAAAAAAAAAAATCGCAATAAGCGTATACTGATTTTTTTGCGCAAAAGTTATAGCGTCTACAAAATAGGGGATAGATTTATGGCATTTTTATTATTAATTTTTTAAGTTAAAGTAGTGCTATATCGCAAAAAATGGCCTGGTCATGAAGAGGGGTAAACCTTCCGGCTCTGAAGTGGTTGAAAAGAAAATATAAAAAAAAAAAGAAGAAAAAAAAAAAAAAAGAAAATATTGTTTTTTTACTATTTTGGGACAGTTTTCCTTTAATAATAATACATTTTTTTTTTTTTTAGGAGATATCCATTACCATTATGAAAGCCTAATTTGTCTTAAAAATAACATGGTATAATCCACCTGGATGCACACAGTAGTTTTGATGATATGTACTGTTTTACGAACACATGTCAAAGTTGCAAAACTGTGCTTACGCATTAAGATTTGTTTTATCCTTGAGGCGTTAAAGGATTCATTTTACCTTTATCTTTGATTTCAATTGGCAAAATGTCACCAATATTGCCTCATTTTTCCAAAATTGGCATCCCTAATGCACATATCGCCTGGCGGGGTAAACAATTCTTATATATATGTTTTAGCGATGCATTTATCTGTTTGGCTGGAGCAGCACTTTAAGCTGCCGTTGGTGTTGCCAGAAAGACAAAGGCAGCCTGGAGACGGCGTGAAGTCATATCTTTTTTTCCCCCCGCGGTCTAGAATGGGAGGTAGGAGCGGAGAGGGACACATTTTCGCTGTAGCCGTGATATCGAATCTTGTGAGTACAGGACTGGCTTGTGTGCGGAGGAAGATAGTGATCAAACACCTGCAGGGTAATGATTACTTCGGACTTTTTGCAATACCACAACTATTTAATACTGTATGAAAACCACGGGTGATTTAAGGACTTTTCCATCAGCGCTGTCTCATCTGTTGAAATGAGCTGTTAACCCATACAAGTGGCATTCATCGCGAAGGAAAAATTACTGCAACGGGTGCCAATGTTTATGGGTCATTGCACTTATAATTCAACCTAAATATTGTTAAAGTGAAACCACACTCTAGGTAGATAAAGGACCGCCAATTAATACAGATCTGTATTCACATAATGTATACACTATACGGCCAAAAGTATGTTGGCAACTGATCATCACACCTACGCTGTATGACCAGAAGTATGTGGCCACCCCGTTGAATGAGTTCAGGTATTTCCAGAGAAGGCTACTGTTATTACTACAGAATACAGAGATATGTTAGGCATTTGTGGACTTCCAACCATGCAGTAACGGTTTGGGGAAGGATGTCTTCTGTTTTCAGAGAAACGGTGCCCCTGTGCACAAAGCCCGCTTTATAAATACATGGTTTAATGGGTTTGGCGTGGAGGAACTTGAGTGACCTGCACAGAGCCCTGACCTCAGCCCTACTGAACATCTTTGGGATGAATTGGAATGGGCCAGATCTTCTAACATCTCCATATAGACATAGATAATATTATTTACAAAATAGTGAAGTGCTTCTCGTATAAATTAAATGTGTGGTCCTAAATGCAGTAAATCATAACCAATAAAACCTTTATGCACCTCTCAGTGAGAAAGTCTTTAAGAAAGTCTAGTATGGACGCAACGCGTCCGGTCGGCAGAGTGCTAGGAGAATACCTGTAATGAGTGGAGACCAATGGCTGACAACGCCAGACAAGATCAGTTCTCAGGTCTGCGAGAGATAGGAAAGTCTTAATAGCTAGACCTATGATCAGTGTTGGGGTCACAAGCCAAGGTCGATGCAGGAGGGGAGAGTTTCGTAGTCAAGGGGCACAAGCCAAGGTCGATGCAGGAGAAGAGTTTCGTAGTCAGGGTCACAAGCCAAAGTAGTTTCCAAACAGCAACAGACGTAGCTCAGGTAGTAAGCAGGATCAGACCACAATAATCTGGCGATGAGAAGTACAGAGGCAAGGCTTATATAGGAAGTTCATGAGAGGAGCAAAGAGCTCAAGGTTCAACAGCAATCAAGACACAACGCAGGATTGTCCAATAGATCAGGTAGGGAGCTGTCCAGCATCCCTGATAGCCAGGCACAGAAGAGGTCCCAGGTTCGAGCCCAGGTCCTGACACAGGGCTTCATGATGTCATCAGGTAGGGCGGAACCACAGTCTAGGATGATTGACTAGTGCCTTAATATTGTACAAGAGCTCTCTTAAATAGATATCCTGTGAGTATACCCAAATTGTTTTATTTGAATAAATTTTATGATTTTACCCTATGGAGTTTTCCTCTATTCTTGTCCTCTAAGTGTTCTGATAAAGAAAACCTGTGGATGAGGAAGTGGTTGATCAAAAAGTCCTAGCAGGAGGATCTGAAGTGGATGTGTGGATTTACCTTAAGCGCTGTATGACCTCTTTCCTATGCATTGAGATCCAGCCTATAAGGTGAGGGTACATCTATTTGTGCACAGCAGTGAAGTCAGTTCACATGGTGCAAGGATTCAAAGCCATGGTGGAGTTGTTTTGATACATCGTGGCATTTTTGTTTTTTTTCTTTTTAATTTTTGAGCCTACATTATTGAACTTTATCAAGTTATTCACCATTGGATTCGAAGAGACTTTTTGAAGCATATCATTTTTTTGCACATGTTGTTATGGCATATACACATGTGTTACACTTAGTTAGGTATAGTTGGTAAGGTTGAATAAAGATATCAGCCCATCCAGTTCAACCTGTGGTGTGTGTGTGTGTCTGAGAGAGTTTATGCCAGTATGAAATCCCATATCCCTGTATGTTGTAATCATTAAGATGCCCATATAAAAGTTTTTTGAAACTAGCGACACTCGCTGATGATACTACTGCTTCTGGAAGGGAGTTCCAAATCCTTACCGCTCTGACAGTAAAGAACCCTCTACGTAGTTTAAGGTTAAACCGGTTCACCTCCAGTTTCAATGAATGGCCACGTGTCTTTTTAAACTCCCTTCCACTGAAAAGTTGTTTCCCTAGGCTAGGGTCACCAGTAAGGTATTTGTATATCACTATCATATCTGCTTTCAAGCATCTCTGTGACAGACCCAGCCAGAACAGAGGCTTTTGGAGGGGACTGCAGGGTGGCCTCTAGCTCACTGACTATGGGCCCTAGATTTTAAGGAAGCGCTACTCTTTGGGGGGTGCCTGGGGGACCCTTGGAGTGGTCTTGCTTCGGATTCAAGTCCATGTCACCCCAAAACACACATACTGTGTGAACTGGATTACCCAGATACATATTTGGGGCCTCTATGCCAAAACCAACAATGACTGCTTTAGACTGTGAGACTGTGAATCTTTTTAAGGTGTTATGTGCTAAGTGTTTTTGTCCCATTGTGTGCCTCCTAGTTGTGCATTCCCATTGTTAATTGAGTCACACATTGTTTCTGTCTGTCTGCTTATCTCTTGGATATGTGTTGTTTATGCTTATGATAATGTGTAATGTACTATGTATATCCAGGGTTGTGGGCTGGGTGCCTAACGGTCTGGGCACCTAGGTTTGTTTAAGTGACTAGTTGTTAATTAGTTTATGTTAATTAGATCACTAACAGCTATTAGTTGCTAGAGGTGGATTATCATTAACTTTATGTTGGCTGTTCCTTAGCTATGTTAATTATATTCCTGTTTACAGTTTGTATTATATATGATATTGATCAAGCTATTTGATCTTGAATGCTATATATTCTGTGGAAATTTACAATAAAGTCAGTTTGATTTTCAGTTTGCATTTAAGCTAGTCTGGTCTAGTACTTGGGCGCGATATTCAGCTATAATACCTGGTTCCTGGTGCCAAACTGAAGGAAGCCATATCTTGACGAAGGCACCTAAGCTGGGTGCTGGACGGTTCCATCGCAATCTCTTCTCCAGAGAGAATACGTTTAATGCTTGCAGTTTTTCCCCATAACTGAGGCCTTCCAGTCCCTTTATTAGTTATGTTGCCCATCCCTGGAAATGGTGACCAGAACTGGACAGCATACTCAAGATGCGGCTGAACCAGAGTCTTGTAAAGTGGCAGAATTATAGTTTTATCTCTGGAGTAAATCCCCCTTTTAATGCATGCTAATATTTTGTTGGCATAGCCTGCCATCTACTAGGGCCCCTGGATCTTTTTCTATCCTGGTTTCCCCTCCAGAGGTTTTCCCCCTAGTGAGTAACTTGCATTCATATTTTTAGCAGCCAACTGCATTACTTTACATTTCTCAACATTAAACCTCATTTGCTGTGTAGTTCCCCACCCCATTATTGTATTGAGGTCCTCCTGTAAGGTTTCCACATCCTGTTTTGAAGTAATTGCCCTGCATAGCTTTGTATTGTCAGCAAACACCGAGATCGAACTAGTTATATCACCTCTATATCATTTATAAATAAATTGAACATAATTGCTCTCAGGACAGATCCTCAGGGGACCCCACTTACCATCCCAGCCCATTCTGAGTGCTTACTAACCACTTCTGGTTCGAAGTAATTTTCTAGCAAAAAATACTGATTTTAACTTGTAAACAACAAATGTCAGAAATAGGCTTATGCCACGTACACACGACCGGACTTTACGGCATACTTTGCCCGACTGACTTTTCTACGGACTTTACAATGGACTTTCTGAATGAACGGACTTGCCTACACACAATCAACCAAAGTCCGACGGATTTGTACGTGATGACGTACGACCGGACTAAAACAAGGAAGTTCATAGCCAGTAGCCAATAGCTGCCCTAGCACCGGTTTTTGTCCGTCAGAGTAGCATACAGACGAGCGGACTTTAAGACCGGACTCGAGTCCGTCGGATAGATTTGAAACATGTTTTAAATCTAAGTCCGTCAAAATTTTGAGAAAACAAAGTCCGCTGGAGCCCACACACGATCGAATTGTCCGACGAAATCCGGTACGCCGGACCAAGTATGCCGTAAAGTCCGATCGTGTGTACGCGGCATTAGTCCTTAAGTGGTTACGTTATGCACATGTTTGATTTATGATTTAGGTACGAGATATGTCACATAGAGGTGCATAAAGGTTTTGATGGTTTATTGTATTTAGGGGCACACTTTTGATTTAAATATTGTGTCTTGACAGCACTGATTAGTGGTAGCACCTCTCCCGTATTTCACTTTCTTTGTTTAGTAAAAGTGGTTCTCACAAAAAGGGAAAAAAAATACTTTTTTGGTGGTGATAAGTTTAGGTTTAGGTGGTAGTAGTGCGTGGTTTTGTATAGATACATAAATACATAGTTTGGTGTGACAGAACTTGAGTGCTCTGAGCAGAGCCTTGATCTCAACCCTACTGACCACGTCTGGAATGAGCTAGGTTTTCTCAACCAACACCCCATAAAGACATGCAGGTTGATTTACAAATAGACTATGCACTTTGCCAAGTGCATTTTCCCTCTGAAAGTGCAGTTGCTCCAGAGCTCCAGAACAGTAGCAAATAGGGTATAGAGAAGGTAGACAAATATATAAGCAGTAGCAAATGCAGTAAGCAATTGATAATGAGCCAATGATCTGGAACAGGGGTGTCAAATTCAATTTCATCGTGGGCTGCATCAACAGCATGGTTGCCTTCAAAGGGCCAGGGCACGCTGCATACAGAGTGCAGGGTTCAGGAGTGCGTTACATACGGAGTGCAGAGTTCAGGATTACTCTATGTACAGAGTGCAGAGTTATGGGGTGCGGTATGTACAGAGGGTAGGGTTTAGGAGTTGCGCTACATACAGAGTGCAGAGTTCAAGGGTGCGTTGTGTACAGATCACAGGGTTTAGGGGTGCGCTGTGCACAGTGTGCAACCCCAACCCCCCTCCAAAGCTTCCTTGCATCTCTCTCTCCTACCTGGCCTGGTTTCAGCAGCTTCCTGTGTAGGCGACTCTGCCTTGCCTTGCAGGAAAATTGTTCTCTCTCTCAGGTTCTGAAGATCTGTCCCCACCATGCCCCAACATGAGCGCTTGCAGGGATCTGTTAGTTCCAGGAGCCACTAAGAGCAAAGCTGTTACTTGTAAACAAAGAAGGCTTCTGTGTTTGCAAGTGACAGCGGGGAGCGTGAGAGGAGGCTGAGAGCTGGAGGTAGTGGAATGGAGTTTTGTCACATTCCAACTGCAAAACTTGGTGTGGGGGCCACAAGACAAGGCCTGGGGGGCCTTGTGTTTGACATATGTGATCTAGAAAATGACCCCTAAACCTTATACTGGATGGTCCGGTCTAAGGTCAATGTTACAATAACAGTTTGAAGGTCTGTACCAAACCCCTTCAAGATAGGTTCCTTCTAACCCAGGTACAGGCACCTGCACTGTGTCCCAAGCAAACACTACTGTCCTACTTTAATAAGGTTTTGCCAGTGGTCTCTAACCAACCTCTGGTCAATGTTACAATAACAGTTTGAGGGTCTGTACCAGACCCCTTCCCTGCAGGCCACCATGTTGGGGAACAGATCTGGTGTTGGAGATATGTTCAAGATAGGTTCCTTCTAACCCAGGTTTAGGCACCTGCACTGTGTTCCAAGTAAACAATACTGTCCCACTTTAATAAGGTTTTGTCAGTGATCTCTCACCAACTTCTGGTCAATGTTTCAATAACAGTTTAAAGGTTTGTACCAAACCCCTTCCCTGAAGGCCAGCATGATGGGGTACAGATCTGGTGTTGGAGATGTTCCTTCTAACCCAGGTATAGGCACCTGCGCTGGGTCCCAAGCAAACAATACTGTCCCACGTTAATAAGGTTTTGCCAGTGGTCTCTCACCAACTTCTGGGGTGATATCTGGTCTCCTTTGCCAGCTCAGTGAAGTCAGCAGCAGTGACGTTCTCCCCAACTTTCAGGTGGCAACATTAGTCAATGAAAATGGCATTCTCATGTACCAGGAGATGTCCACTATTCTGCCTCTATGTGTCCCTGGTGAGATGGCAAAATGTTCTGCTAACAGCCTTCAGCATGGTCTGTTTCCCACAATGTCCTCACCACATCTCCCTCAAGCCCAGGAACAGGCCTTCCTTTTCCTCTCCACAGGGATTCCATGCTGGGAAGTCTAGCTCCATTGCCAATCTGATGCACAAGCTCAGTCTGTCTGGGGACTACATCCTCCACAAGTCTCAGTTTCTCCCAGCAGGCTCTTGTTGTCCCAGTGTGCACAGCAGGCCACATTCCCTTCCTCTTTTTTCTTCTTTGGCCAATCACTTTCCTTCCAGCATACATCTCGGCTCACCCAAATTGGCCATCCCCCATGGTTGAAGACACATAACCGGCATTGTTTATGGTTTTCCCAAAAATGGCAGCTCAGTATTGGAGGCAATTGATTTAACACTCCTGTCACAGGTAAGAAGATTCCAAACAGGGTAAATGTTTGTAACCACTGCAAACCTGGCTACACACAGAAGGTGTAAAGCCCAAAAAAGGGGACAGTTGGCAGCAAATGAAGGAAGAAAATTATTTTGCTGTGGCTTGGGTCTACCAGAAACGAAGGACTTCATCTAAAGCAGACCATGCAACTGCTATGGGGCCCAGAAGCTACACAGTGATCTATGCAGGTAGCAACATCATGTAGCAAATATATTGGGATAAATTAAGTGTATATAAAATTTGGAAAACTTTATTTGATTGCTATGAAAACCATTACAATTCTGTATTACTATAAAAATTGCCCTTGAGATAAGATTAGGGAGATAAAAGGGCCCCTTAATGGTTTTGCGATGGGGCCCCATGACACATTTGCCCTGCCAGCAATCCTCCAAATAAAGTGACAGAGCTGCATTTTTTTTAGCAGTATATGAAGTCTGCTTGTTTCACAAAACATCCAAGTCAGCGCTTTTCAGACCTGTGAAAATAGCGAGCGAGATGGGACAGGCCAGGACAGATCAGAGCGCCGCAGGCACAACGCTCTCCTGCCACTCACGCTCCAATTACAAGACTGATATGTTGGGTTTGTCTGCTGTCTTATCTCCTCTGACAGTTGTTTTAATGTGATCTCTACACTGTGATAAAAAAAAAAAAAAAACATTGTTGGCTGGCTCTGAGGATCATTAAAGGTAGACTCTAATCCAAATTAAAAATTAAGTTATTAAAGCTGAACTCCGGGCACAAAAGCTTTCATTTAAATGTATTCCTCGATAGCCATAAAGTATATAAATCTATGTTTTGAGCACTAAATGCCTTTGAAAATCCAGATATTACATTGTAAATATAGCAGTGACATCATCACTCTACTCTACATAGCCTGTGCAGAGAGCAGAGCTGTGGGAGGGGCCCTGAAGGTCCACTCACTACAGGCTGCTGCAGAAATCTACAGGAGGGGGCGGAGACAAGACCAGTCCCCCTGAACAAGGAGAGAAAGCAGAGCTGTGGGAGGGGCCCAGCAGGCTCCACCCACTACAGACTGCAGAAATCTACAGGAGGGGGCGGAGACAAGACCAGTCACCCTGCACAAGGAGAGAGAGAGCAGCAGTGAGCGGTCTTTATTACATGAAGTCTCACTCTGGATTACTGCACAGATCTGGAAAAAATGCACAAAGCTCATTGAGATTCCAGAAGAAGACACATGATGAATGGATTTAGAAAATATGTGCTTTCCCCGGAGTTTAGCTTTAAAATCACCAAATTCCCTCAGTATGCTGTGTCACCTTTCCCTTTCAATCTAGAGCAGTGGACTCCAAAGTGTGGCCCGCGGGCTGAATGCAGCCCTTTGCTTGCCTTTATCTGGCCCTTGGGGCACTATTCCTCCCAATGACACCAATGATGGGATATTTTTCCTCCTACTGACACCAATGATGGGGCACTATTCCTCCCACTGACACCAATGATGGGGCACAATTCCATCCACTGACACCAATGATGGGACACTATTCCTCCCACTGACACCAATGATGGGACACTATTCCTCCCAATGATACCAATGATGTGACACTATTCCTCCCACTTACACCAATGATGGAACACTATTCCTCCCACTGATGCCAATGATGGTGCACTATTCCTCCCACTGACACCAGCAATGAGACACGAATCCTCCCCACTGACACCAATTATGGGGCACTATTCCCCTCACTGACACCAATGATGGGGCACTATTCTTCCCACTGAGACCAATGATGGGGCACTATTCTCCCCACTGACACCAATGATGGGACACTATTCTTCCCACTGACACCAATTATGGGCTACTATTCCCTCCACTGACACCAATGAAGGGACACTATTCCTCCAACTGGCACCAGCAATAGGACACTATTCCTCCCGCTGACACCAGCAAAGGGACATTATTGCTCCCCACTGACACCAATGATGGGGCACTATTCCCCCCCACTAACACCAATGATGGGGCACTATTCCCCCACTGACACCAATGATGGGACACTATTTCTCCCACTGACACCAACGATGGGACCAACGATGAGACACTTCCTGCCACTGACACCAATGATGGAACACTATTCCTGCCACTGACACCAACGATGGGACACTATTCCTGCCACTGACACCAACGATGGGACACTATTCCTCCCACTGATACCAATGTTAAATCACAAAAGTCACAAGGAAATCACAAATTAGTCGCAAGATGTCAGAATACATGTGGTAGACGAATAACTAGATGCCAGGGCGGTTCCTATATTATAAGAAAGTGAGTAAACTACTGAGGACAAAAAAGAGAATGGGTTGTTGTGTTGGCGTTAACTCTTTATAGCTTTGGACTGGCCCTGTGGGTGGAAGTAGGCGAGGCTACTAGTACATGTTGGTGCCAGGAAAACAGTTTACCACACCACAATCAGCACACTCGGGGAATCTCACACCCAAATCTGCATGGTCCAGGAATCTCACATCACAACCTATAAACTCAGGGAACCCATCTACACAATTGGGCAATCCCACATCACGATATGCACACTTGGAATCCAATGCTACGATCTGCAAGCTGTGCAAAACAGAATCTGATTGCATCCTGCACGTGCATGGACCAGAGGTCCCTGGTTTCAGAGCAGGAAGTCTCTTCTCCATCAAGGATGAAGAAGCAGCAAAGACTTTAGACTCCTTACGTGACCCCTATACACTGAGTGATTTGCATTTGCAGTCTGTCAGCCATGAGAAGAATCCCGCGGTGCAGTGCTCCTGGCGGTGGGTCAAGGCACACTTAGGTTCACCTTGCAAAATGCCTGGTGGGCCTGCTCCTCATGATTAGCCGAAGCCGACCAACAAGTACTACATAATGGGCTCTCCCAAGGAGACCGCCACCCCCCAAAGCATGGTAGGAAAGAAATCCTCCACACCAGGGAAATACCCCTACCCTCTCCACAGGGCCAGGAAAAAGGGTGGGCAAGAGGAGTACTTGCCTTGGGCACAGTGTGCTAGTGAGAGGGAGCTGGGGGTGGTCACCAGTGGACTGCTACAGTGTCGGCGATTGCTAGCACTGGACACTTGTCCACATCTGCTGCCGGATGTCCCTGAGTCTCCAGTGCAACAAACGTTGAGGATTTGTGCTGGGAAGGGAGTAATGGAGGAGAGGTTTATGCTGAGAGAGAAGATTTGTGCACTGCCCTCACCCTACCCAGTAGGTGCTTTATTTGGTTTCTTTCCCACTAGGAAGGTCCCCAGGACCCCATCATACCAGCAGTGATACTTTACAGCCACTTATCTCAGCCAGAAGGCCAGAATGATGGAGGAGAACTCCTTCCACACACTGATGGGAACAGATACTACACTGGATCTTAGCCAAGGATCGAGAAGCGGAAATTACGTAGGCTTGCCATAGTTGACCCCCTTCTGAAATTGCTGGTTGCCTGGGTGTTAGGAAAGTTCTCTGGAGCCTCCAACCTGGAACAAGCACTCGACACACAGTGTCAGGGGAAAGTCCAAACTTCCAATCCACATCCTCAAACTGGGTCACCGCTGAAGCCAGACAGAGATCGCTTGAAGAAGAAGCTCAACTGATGGCAGCCCAGTAATTTGTCCCGTGACAAGCTCCCTCTAACATCGCCTTGATCTGGGCGAGCGGTGCATTCTAGGTCACCCCTCCAGCAAACAATCTAATTACTTTTCAGGCAAGTGATCTAACCACACGGTGTCACGCCCACATGAATCTGGCATTATGGAATGGTTGGAGATTTAGCCGAATTAATTAAACGTGTGGGCTGATGAAACAATGCCGAGCTATTAATAGCAGACGTCTTTTTGCCTGTAAATGCTCTCAGACTTGTCGCCTCAGGCCTCCTGCCATGCTGGTAACGCTCAGAAAAACAAAACACTAGCCGATGGTTGTATGTGGGTAGAAAATGGGACCCCGGCCAAAATGCGTCAGCAGATTGTCTCTGCCAGCTAAGAAAGTGGACCTGTCATCTGCCTGTCATAAGGAAGCCATGGTGTGATGCTGAGACAGCTTGCAACTTTTTTCAGTTCACGGGAAAATTGCAACCTTCATGTTTAACTTCGTATTGAAAGCACACCCATTGTTTAGCCGTCAACACGCTGCCGCCAGGGAGGTGAGAGAGGCCATATTTGTTTTTTTTGCAGTTATGAATCCTTTTGTGTACTTTAACCACTTGAGCTCCAGAAGGTTTTAGCCCCTCTATGACTAGGGCATTTTTTGCTGTTCAGCACTGCGCTTCTTTAACAGCAACACTGTACCCAAATTACATTTATATTTTTTTTTAATTTTTTATCATTTCTTTATTTTTGCATATTATATATTACATTCCACATGTAGCACTTAACATATGCTTCATGCCATCTCTTACATCTTGTCACATTTTTTTTTCACACAAATAGAGCTTTCTTTTGGTGGTATTTGATCACCATTGGGTTTTTTATTTTTTATTATAGAAACAAAAAAATACCAAAAAAAAACAAAAAAACAATATTTTTTACTTTCTGCTATAAAACATATCTTTCTTCATAAATTTACACTAAAATGTATTCTGCTACATGTCTTTAGAAACAAAAGATCCCAATAAGTGTATATTAACCACTTGCCGACCGCCTAATGTCCATGTACTGCAGCAGATCGGCTCTATTGCACGCAATCACGTACCTGTATGTAATTTCATGCAATAGCCACTAGAGGGTGTGCACGCACTGTTGGAGGCACGATTACGCACTGATTGGACAGAGGGGGAGCCAATCAGCTGGTCTCGTTCCTGAGAGAGGTTAGAATGGCGGTCTGCCTATGAAAACAAAGGAAGATCGCCGTTCTGACAGGGGAGAAGATAGAGATCTTGTGTTCCTGCTAAGCAGGAACACAGATCTCTGTCTTCCCCCAGTCAGAGCAAACCCCACACAGTTAGCAAGTACCCCCTAGGGACACATTTAACCCTTTGATCACCCCTTATGTTAACCCCTTACCTGCCAGTGTCATTAGTACAATAACAGTGCATATTTTTAGCACTGATCACTGTAATAATGTCACTGGTCCCCAAAAAAGTGTCAGTTAGGTGTCTGGTTTGTCCGCCGCAATGTCGCAGTCCCGCTAAAAATTGTTGCTCGCCGACATTACACGTAAAAAAAAAATAAAAAAAATATATATATATATGCCATAAAAGTATCCCATAGTTTGTAGACGTGATAACTTTTGCACAAACTAATCAATATTCGCTTATTGGGATTTTTTTTACCAAAAAAGAATACATATTGGCCATATTGTGCAAAAAATAAAAACCGCAGAGGTGATCAAATACCACCAAAAGAAAGCTCTATTTGTGGGAAAAAAAGGACATTTTTTTTTGTGTACAGCGTCACACGGCCGCGCAATTGTCAGTTAAAGTAACGCAGTGCTGTATCGCAAAAAATGTCCTGGTCATGAAGGAGGTAAAACCTTCTGGGGCTTAATTGGTTTGTGTAAAAGTTATAGAGCCTACAAACTATAGGATATATATTTAAAAATTGATCAATCCTGATGTACTGACAGCCTTATCTCATTTCTTGAGGCCTCAAAATGCCAGGACCAGCGGCGGCTGCTCATATGGGACGCAGGGGCGCCACCCCCCTAATCCATGTACCCAGCCCCTAATCTACATGCAGGATTTCGGACGCATGGATTTCAATGGGGTTTTTTTTTTTTTTTAAGCATATGATTAGAGCCTGAGGCTCTAATTGGTTTAAAAAAGGGTGAGCTTGGGGCGCAGAGCACTGTGCCCCAAGCCCACCCACTTGTGTGAATGTCTTTCTGCTCCTCCTCCCAGCCAATCAAGAAGCAGTCCCAATTGGCCAAGAGTCCTAAGACCCGATTGGCCGGGAGTCCTAAGACCTGATTGGCCAAGAGGAGAAGCGACTGCTGGGAGGAGATGCAGGGGGAGAAGCCGTGACCTAGATGGGGTAAGTGCAGGGCTGGCGGGCGGCCTGGTGGGAGGACAGACGAGTGAGCGGGCGATTCATCAAGTGACAGGGGGGTGTGGGGGAGTGAGGGGCCAGGTTTCCTTGCTGCCCCCCTAGAAAATTGGGTACCGCACCACATGTTTTCAAAGAGTCCTGTATTTCACCTGAAGTTATGCGGGTTTTTCTTTGCATTCCAAACAATTTTCCTGGCAGTTGTGGCTTAAATCTTAGTTGGTCTACCTGACCGTGGTTTGGTTTCAGCAGAACCCCTCATTTTCCACTTCTTGATTAGAGTTTGAACACTGCGGATTGGTATTCTCAATTCCTTGGATATCTTTTTATATCCCTTTCCTGTTTTATACAGTTCAACTACCTTTTCCGGCAGATCCTTTGACAATTCTTTTGCTTTCCCCATGACTCAGAATCCAGAAACGTCAGTGCAGCACTGGATGAAAGATGCCAGGGTCTGTCAGGAGTCCAGAAACTCATTGACCTTTTATACACACACACTAATTACAAGCAAACAGATCACAGATGAGGATGGTTACCTTCAATAGCCATTCAAACCCCTTTGTGTCAACTTGTGTGCATGCAGGGGCGTAACTACCACCATAGCGACCCATGCGGGCGATATGGGGCCCGCAGCCAAGTGGGGCCCAGTGAGGATGAGAGCACCGCCAGCACAGTCTCCAAGCCAGGGGAAGAGAGAGGAGAGGAAGAGGCAAGCTGTGACCTGTGCCCAGTGCAGCATGACCTTTCCCAATACAGCGTTGCCTGTGCCCCATACAGCCTCACCTGTGCAGAGGAAGAGGCAAGCCACCCGGATCAGCAGAGAGCTGAATTGCCCGATGTAATAGCTTTCATTAGAACTTCCAGTGTTCCCGGGGCTCACGTCACATAGCTCCACCTCTTGGCCCGGCGCCTTTGATAGACAGAACGCCAATCCAATGCGGGACGTGTGACATCATCAAAGGCGTCAGGCCAAGAGGTGGGGCTATGTGACGATGAGCCCCGGGAAGACGGGAAATTCAAAAGAAAGCTATTACAGTGGGCAATCCCGCTCTCTGCTGATCCGGGTGGCTTGCCTCTTCCTCTGCACAGGTCATGCTGTATGGGGCACATTGGGCACAGGTCACGGTGCATTGGGCACAGGTCATGCTGTATGTGGCACAGGTCACGCTGCATTGACACTAGGGCAGCTGTGGGGGGGGGGGGGGGCTGTTTGCAGGGGGGCCCCATACAACATTTTGCTATGGGGCCCTGCTATTTCTAGTTACGCCCCTGTGTGCATGTTATCAGGCCAAAATCACAAGGGTATGTAAACTTTTGATCAAGGTCATTTCGGTCGTTTCTCTTGCCGTTATGATTTAAAAAGCGTGAACACAGTTGATTGATAATTAATGGCTTCAGCCAAACACTAACCATCAGTGAAACAACTGTTTTTGTGATCATTCATATTCTCTAAAAAATAGCCAAGAAATCATAAATTCTGCCAGGGTATGTAAACTTATGAGCACAACTGTATCTATGGAATATCATCTGAATTCAAATACAATGATAATATAACAAAAATTATTATAGTCTTAACAAAAATTTAACTATTTGTAGTTAAACATAGAGACACAAAACTTTGATGGCACACTAAATAAATAAATAGGCAGGAAGGGGGGACGGGAAGGGGGGTGGAAGCATGGCTGGCTAAATTGGATGATATCATAAGAAGAGCTTGAAACTTAGGGTTTCGTTAAGACCATGGTACTCTGTAGCCCTGAGATTATAGATCCAACGGGTTTCCAGTTGTAGAAGCGTGCAATCGACACTGCCATCCCTGGAATTGATGGGTATATGTTCAAGAGCAGAGAATTTTATCATATTGAGGTCAAAATTGTGATAAAGACCAACATGTAGACTTACTGCAGTTTCCACTAATTTCTTCTCGATTGGAGACGCATGGTCTCCAATATGTTTGAAGAATGGGCGTTTTGTCTTGCCTATATAGAAACATCCACAGAGGCAAGACATTAAATATACCACTCCTATTATTTGACAATTGACCTTTATGTTTAATCAAATGTGTCTGGCCATTGGGAAGTACAATTTCGTGACCATTCAGAATAAAGGGACAAACATCACAACTGCCACAGGAAAAGGTGCCTGTGGACAATTGTTTGGTGTGGCTGGTGTTATCATAATGACTATGTACTAAGCGATTCGTTAAAGGGGGTGCTCATTTGAAAGTAATCTCGGGGTTTTGTTTAATTAATTTATTGATAGTGGGGTCAGCTGATAATAAAGGTCAAAATTTTGTTAAAATACCTCTGATCTGTCTATGTTGTTGGGAGTATGGTGTAATTAATCCTACTGATTACTGAAACATCCTTGGACTTGGTGGGATAAATTAAGGAAATTCTCTCTTGTTTACTAGTTTTGTTGTTGTTTTTGAGGCAGGCGTGACTATACCCCCTCTCACGTAGTCTAGAGCAGTGGTCATCAACCCTGTCCTCAGGGCCCACTAACATCTCCCCAAGGTAATACATAAAACCTGGCCTGTTAGTGGGCCCTGAGGACAGGGTTGATGACCACTGCTCTAGACTACGTGAGTCTAGAGTACAGTTCCATAAACAAATCTAGTTCCTCTCTGGTACCTGACCAGAAGAGTAGAATCTCATTGATATAACGATGACAAGAAATCACATATTTCAAAAGATTGGAAATGTCATCATGGCTAAATAGTCCCCCCCCCAGGTACAGGTTGGCATACAATGAATGAATGAATGAATGAATGATTTGTATAGCGCTGCACATGCAAACTGAATCGCCTCGAGGCGCTTGATCTCTCCTGTGTTCAGCTCCTTAGAAGAGGTATGTCTTGATTTTCTTCCTAAAGGCCTGATGGTTTTCTTCCATGCGGATGTGGGTAGGTAGAGCGTTCCATAGCCGAGGTCCTTGGACTGCGAATCTTCTTTCTCCTTTTGTTTTGTAGCGGGTTTTTGGAATAAGGAGGAGGTTTTGGTTTGAAGATCGAAGACTGCGATTGGGTGTGGGCACACGATGGGGCACACCTGGTCCTCATCGCAACTCCCTGCACCTGGAGGGTCCGCACATGAAAACATTATATGTCAAAATAAATTTCAGTAGGGTAAGTTTAATCTGATTGTATTTATGGGCTTGTTGCCCTCTTTCATTCATATGACTAGCTGTCACTTGAATCTCTTTGTCATGGGGAATGGTGTTGTATAGACTTTCGATGTCTATAGCTATCAGTTGGGCATTTTTCAGGAGAGAAAGACCCTCAATAGTTTTCAACAGATCAATAGTATCTTTTACATATGAGGATAGTGCCACTACATGTGGTCTGTTAAAGAGCTACATCCAGAAATAATGGGTCTACCAGGTGGTTGGGTCATAGATTTATGTAGGAAGCGCATAAAATGTTGGTATCTTGGGTTCCTTTGTACATCAAAAATTCCATGTGTTTTTGTCTATAAATACCAGTTTCATAGGCTTTGTGAATTATATTGTAATATTCAGTACAGTAATGATCCATTACCGTTTTTGTGATCGGTCTATACCAAATTCTATTTTTCAGAACTTGTAGACACTTGTTTTCATATTGTGAGACATCCACCATCACAAGATTACCGCCTTTGTCTGCAGGCTTAATAACAATTTGAGAATTAGTTTGTAAGGCAACTAGAGCTTTTTTGTTGGAACTAGAGAGTTTTTTTGTTTCTGATTTATGCCAAGTACTTCTTTAAATTTCTTTAGTAGTTTGCTAGACAAAAGCCCATAAGTTGGGGTTGGTATTAAGCAGTGGAAAGTTACGAGATTTTAATTTAAACGAACATGGAGGGGGGTAGGTTGGATTGACATCTACCCTGTTTCCCCGAAAATAAGACCTAGCGTGATTGTCGGTGATGGCTGCAATATAAGTCCTACCCCCCAAATAAGCCCTAGTTAAAGTCCTTGTAGGTCTTATTTTCAGGGTAGGACTTATTTTCGGGGAAACAGGTTAGGGATTATTCGGTGGGTAGGGCTTATATTGCAGCCATCACCGACAATCACGCTAGGTCTTATTTTCAGGGAAACAGGGTATGAGGGGGATAGGGAAAGGGAATGGGAAGGAGACATGGGAAGGGATTCCTCCGGCTCAGTCCAATCCTCCTCCCAAAGTTCCATAAGATCTTTGATTGCTCGAAGTTCTTGTAAATTACATTCTACATGCATAGTAGGTTTAGGAATATCGGACATTGGGTTTATCATAGAGCGCTTTAAACATTAGTCTCTGTGCAAATAAGTGAACATCTTTGATAATCGTGAATCTATCCGCAGATGGGTCCGGACAAAAAGTGAGACCAAGTTGAAGAACCTGCCACTCTTCTGCAGAGAGCACATGTGAAGGAGAAGTTCACGATTTCAAGTTTCATGATTTAATTGATCCCAGCGGGATTGAGTGATCCGGAGAGGGATTGGCATTCCCCTCTATGGTCTTTGGTAAAAAAATAGGTGACATTTTCGGGTCACCAAGTGGTGACAAATTGGTGATAGTCTGTTCACTCACCTTTGGGGAAGTCAGGACAGCTAGATTAGGCATAGAGAGAGGCCCGAAGCAGAAGTCAACCCAAGTGCCGAAGTGCCAAGTGCAGATTTAGAGGTAAAATGCTGCTTGTGCTGGGGGAAAATGCTGCGTACACTGTTTAGGAAGAGTAAGGCTGCAAAGGTTTCTGCTGTCCAGGAGGACATGAATGCGTGCACCCTTCCTTCCTACCTGGGCTAGAAATAGTCAGTGGATGTCTGTTGTAAAGAAGCTGGCTAAATATGCTTCTCCTTTGAACAGAGCTTGGGGAATGGAGTCTCTGATCCTTCCTCAGATTTTAGTCTCAGAAGTTTTGGGTTCAGTAAGGAAAAGATGTGGGCAGGGCAGTTGCTGTGTTTGGTTTGCACTTCCTGCATGCTCTACATATTGAATCTGAAAAGAGGGAAAAGGCAGCATTAGAAAGAGATTTACTGAAGGAGCAGCTTGCAGTGGCATCCAAGTGTTTGGAAGAAACTGCAAGCAAGGCAAAAGATTTAGAAAGGAGGGTAATCAAAGTTAAACCTGCGGTGGCTTCGGAGTGTGTTCAAACCCCTGTAGGCCGAGCTAAAGATTTGAATGTGTGCAGCCCTCATAAACAAGTCTAATGATGCCCTAACAAAGGGCAAAGGCCCGTAGCCTCTAAGCAGGCATCGGGTTTTTGCAGGCCTAGCTTTTGTAGACCTAGAATTTGCTGTGGCACGCCACCTTGGTGCTCCCCTCTGGGTGCCCAACGTTGAACCTCCCCTTCCCTCAGAGGAAAAAAAATAATTACCTACAGCCCTGGCAGCTCCTCAGCATGTGAATTTTGTGATACAGAAGCCGTGCCACCTCGCAGGCTCTAAAACCCACTCAGAGGCTTTTGTTGCATCTCATGGCATTTTTTAGGCTCCCGGTATCGGGACAGATTTGTCCAGCACCGAAGGCAAGGATGCTGTAGAATGGGTGTACTGTTCATTCTTGGCCCCCTTGCTCCGCTGCACCTGGGGCAACCTTCCCCTGATGCCCACACCTTGTCCCGGCTCTGGCAGATCCTCGTATTACATCGTTTTGGTAGATTGTACAAATATTGTATGGTCAGATCGTACTGTTTATGGTGGCCCTAAGTCTATAAACTGATGGCAATGTCTTCCACACGTCTTCTCTACCCTCCGTTGCCTTGAGCTGTGATTTTCCTGGAAATGCTGGTTACAGTAGATGAGATCCAATTACTTTCTGATCTATTGAATTCTATCACCACCACAGACAGAACACAGGGGGGGTGCCAGGTGAGAGAGGAAGGCCAGACCTGGGAGGGAGGCCAGACCTGGGAGGGAGGCCAGACCTGGGAGAGCAGGGAACAGCACAGGGCCCATCCCAACCCTTCCTAACAATTCACACGCTCCCCATCCATCTCATATCCGGCCCTCAGTCATCATCATCTGCTGAGAGTGAGCCGCCACCAACACAGTCAATTGTCACGTCAAACTGTGAACTTTCTCTAGAGGGACATCTCCTGCACCTTCTCTTCCTCCGACACCTTCACTAATTATTTTATTGGGAGTGTATAGTCATTTGCAAAAATGCTTCCGGGGGGGGAGCGGGGTCAGGGACACTGCTGATTGTGTTGAGGGGTCTGGCAGGATTTTCAGTTAAACATGAACTTGTGCTTCAATACATAGTTACATATTAGGTGAGGTTGAAAAAAGACACAAGTCCATCAAGTCCAACCTATGTGTGTGATTATATGTCAGTATTACATTGTATATCCCTGTATGTTGCAGTCGTTCAACATGCCCATCCCCCCCCCACATTGTGAGCTCCTCACAAGGTGCATTAGAAGCTTCAGCAGGCCAGATAGAACCCACCTCACTTTCTGGCTGTAGGACGTCCAACATCGTCTAGCCCAGCATTTCTCTCATTTTTTTCAGTTGCAACCCACTAAAAGTGTGCAAAATCCTGAGGAGCCCTACTCTTCAATGAAAAAAAAAACTATCAATGGGAAACTCAACCGCCTTGATGAAATTAACTTCACGTCAGATCCTCCCCTTCATGTCAGAGTCCCTCCCCCTTCATGTCAGAGTCTCCCCAGCCTTTCTGAGTTCCCTATCGCATCAGAGCCCCCCATTCGTCTCAGAGTGCCCCCATCATGAAAGAGTCCTCCTTCACATCAGAGTCTCCCCAGCATTTCTGAGTCCCCTATCACATCAAAATCCCTTTCGTGTCAGAGTGCCCCCTTCAAATCGGAAACCATTCGCTACATCAGACTTCCTCCTTCACATCAGAACCCCCTCTTCATATCAGAGGTCCCCCCTCCCCCCAACATGTCACATGTCTCCTTTAAATCAGCCCCCCCCCCCCCCCCCCACCTGCCTTCAAATTAGAGTCCATCCTCCATGTCAGAGTCCCCACTTCATGTCAGAGTTCCCCCTATACATGAGAGCACACCATTATATCAGGGCTCCCCGATCACAGAGCTCCCATCACACAGTCTGCCCTCCAATCACCGCCACCCCCCCCCCCCCCAACCACACAATCCCATCCATCACATCAGAGTCCCCCCTCCACATTAGATTCCATCCTTCATGCAAGAGTCCACCTTTTATGTCATCCTCTGCATCTGAGTTCCCCTTTCACATCAGAGTCCTCTCTTCATGTCAGAGGCCCCCCCCCCCCCCATCATGTCAGAGGTCCTCCCTTTAAATCAGAGTCTATCCTCCACATCTGAGCTCTCCCTTAACACAAGAGTCCCCTCTACACGGCAGAGATCCCCCATCATATCAGAGGTCCTCCCTTCAAGTCAGAGTCTATCCTCCATATCTGAGTTCTCCCTTCACATCAGAGCCCCCTCTTCATGGCAGAGATATACCCCCATCATATCAGATTCCCCCCTTCACATCAGAGTCCTTTCTCCATGTCAGAGTCCCACTTCACATCAAAGTTCTCCTTATCCACACGGGAGCCCACCTCATCACATCAAGCTCCCCAATCACGCCATCCCATTCATCACATCAGAGCCCCCTCTTCATGGCAGAGATATCCCCCCATCATATCACATCCCCCCCTTCACATCAGAGTCTCCTCTTTTTGTCAGAGGCACCCCTTCACATCAGAGTCCATCCTCCATGTCAGAGTCCCCACTTCACATCAGAGTTCTCCCTATACATGAGAGCCCACCTCATCAAATTAAGTTCCCCAATCACACCATCCCATTCATCACATCAGAGCCCTCCTAGCATATCTGAGCCCCTCTTTGTGTCTGAGTCCCTCATCAAATCAGAGTCCCCCCCTTCATGTCAGAGTCCCCCCTTCATGTCAGGGTCCCCCCAATCATGACAGTGGTCCCCTTTCACATCAGAGTCACCCCTTCACACCAGAGTCTATCCTACACCTCAGAGTACCCCTTCACCTCAGAGTCCCATCTTCATGTCAGAGGTCCCCCTCTTCATGTCAAAGGTCCTCCTTCACATCGGATTTCCTCTTCCCATCCTGCACGTCAGAGTCCCCACTTCACCTCAGAGATCTCCCTATACATGAGAACACACCATCACATCAAATATTCCCAATCACAGGGTCCCTATCACAGTCTGCCTCTCAATCACAGCCCCCCCAACCACACAATCTCATCCATCACATCAGAGTTGTGCCAGGATCACATCAGAGTCCGCCTTCATGTCTAAATCCCCTATCACAACAGAGCCCCCCTGTTGACTTCAATGTCCCTACTTCACACGCCCAGGGCAAGTGCCCCGTTTGCCCTGCGCTAAAGACGGCCCTGCATCAGAGGCCCCCCTTTACATGAGAGGACCCCATCATATCAGAGCCCCCCAATCACAGATCCTCCAATCAGACAATCTAATGTATCACATCAGAGCCCCCCAATCACAGATCGATCCTCCAATCAGACAATCGAATTTATCACATCAGAGCCCCACCTCTTAACTCAAGTAGAACAGAAGAGAGCAGGAGGTGGAAAAGGTGTGGGGGAAGCAAACTTCCATCCTTTCCCTTATGCTTTGGGTGGCCCTGCATTCTGCCTGCCCTGGATCAGCGTCATCCATTACTATGGGGCAGCAACAAATTACGCCACGCGTCCTGGCCCTAGAGTGTCATTGGCTGTTGTTGTGCACGTGGCGGCACACTGGGGAGGTTGCCGTGGTTGAAAATAAAATGTATGCCGTTATCTGCAGATTGAAAAGGAAAGTGACATGGCATATCTGTGATGGTGTTTACCTCAAGCCTTGCATAATAATGAAGAATTTAAAGCTGAACTTCGGGATAAGTAAATATTGTCTAAATCTCATTCATCATGTGTATTCTTCTTGAATCTCGGTGAGCTTTGTGTATCTGTGCAGTAATCCAGTGTGAGACTTCCTGTAATAAAGACCGCTCACTGCTGCTCTCTCTCCTTGTGCAGGGGGACAGGTCTTGTCTCCGCCCCCTCCTATAGTTTTCTGCAGGCAGCCTGTAGGGGGCCTGTTGTGCCCCTCCCTCTGCTGTGCTCTCTGCACAGGCTATATACAACACAGTGATGATGATTACAAGGTAATATCTGGATTTGCAAATAGATTTGGGGGCACAGAATGTGGATTTTTTATCCTTTGTGGCAATTGAGGAATATATTTAAATGAAAAATATGTGTGCCTGGTGTTCGCCTTTAAGTTTAGGTTTGGTCTAGGGTCCTCCAGCAACGTTAGCTTGGTTGAAGAAAGAGGAAGAGAGAAAGATGGATATCTTGGTATTTGTACAGAAACATCACAAGGTTTTTCCTTGGCTATTAATAACCTTTTAATGCTCTCCGGCTGCCTTCCCCAGGCTGAGATGCTCTCTGTGTGAAATTCACATGCCCAGATTACCGATCGCCTATAGCAACGGACCAAAATATTTTATTTTTATGATGGCGTGCCGTGCGGTCCTGGGCACGCATCTCCAATCACGTTTTAACTATGAAATGTAAAACTGTCAGCGCTGAATAATAGTTTGTCATTCCCGAGGGGACGATAAAAAATGCTGCATACTGGTTACATTGGCACGAAAAAGGTGCTTATATATATATATATATAGCATGCTAAATGCTATATAATTTCTGATTTATGTATATTATAGCATAATGATTTTTAAAGCATAAAAAACACACATTTAAAACTGAAGTTTAAGCAGCTAATATTTTGCCATCTCTAGCTCCTCCTCCCAACCTCCTTTTCCTCCCACTAATGACATTTTTAAATAAAATATTTTGTTTTCATTGTATACTTTATTTTAGACCTAGCAACATCATTAATAGGTCTCTGTACTTCTCTACGTAATGTAGACAGATCATGCCTGGTGGGAGGGTCCAGTACAGGAGCCTTCACATGTGAGGTGCTTCACCTCTACTGACTGAGGAGCCTGCACATCTGAGGTGCTTCATTCGTAGAGCCTCAGGAGCCTTCAAATTTGAGATGCTTCACCTGTAGAGCTTCAGGAGCCTTTGAATATAAGGTGATTCACCTGTAGAGACGAAGGATCCTTTGAATATAGGGTGCTTCACCTGTAGAGATGAAGGAGCCTTTTAATTTGAGGGGCTTTACCAGTAGAGTTTCAGGAGCCTTTGATTCAATTGAAGACAACTCAGGGTCCTTCAAATTTCTGAAGCTTCACTTGTAGAGACTTAGGAGCCTTTGAATTTGAGATGCTTCACCTGTAGCACCTAGGGAGCCTTTGAATTTAAGGGGCTTTGCCTGTAGAGACAAAGGAGCTTTTTAATTTGAGGGGCTTCACGAATAGAATTTCAGGAGCCTTTGCTTCAATTGTAGACAACTCAGGATGATTCAAATTTGTGGAGATTCACCTATAGAGACTTAGGAGCCCCCGAAATTGGGATGCTTCACCTGTAAAGCCTTGGGAGCCTTTGAATTTAAGGTGCTTTACCTGTAGAAACGAAGGAGCCTTTTAATTTGAGGGGCTTTACCAGTAGAGTTTCAGAAGCCTTTTGCTTCAATTGTAGACAACTCAGGACCCTTCAGATTTGTGGAGCTTCACTTGTAGAGACTTAGGAGCCTTCAAATTTGAGATGCTTCACCTGTAGCACCTAGCGAGCCTTTGAATTTAAGGGGCTTCACCTGTAGAGAGGAAGGAGCCTTTTAATTTGAGGGGCTTCACCAATAGAATTTCGGGAGCCTTTGCTTCAATTGTAGACAACTCAGGATCCTTCAAATTTGTGGAGATTCACCTATAGAGACTTAGGAGCCTCCAAATTGGGGATGCTTCACCTGTAGAGCCTTGGGAGCCTTTGAATTTAAGGTGCTTCACCTGTAGAAACGAAGGAGCCTTTTAATTTGAGGGGCTTCACCAGTAGAATTTCAGGAGCTTTTGCTTCAATTGTAGACAACTCAGGATCCTTCAAATTTAAAGAACTTCACCATTAGATTTTAAAAACTTCAAATTTAAAGAAGATGCTTCACTTGTAAAGACTCAGGTCAGGAAATGTGAGGCGCTTCCCCTGTAGATTTAGAGGTCTTGGTGGAGGTAGAGTGGTACTAGCATAATGAGCACTGTAAGTTCAGCAAGTCCTATACCGTTTATGGCAAATGAAGGAACTTCTTGGTACTCTTTTTTGATCTGCTGGAGTAATTACAGGTTCATATTATTTAGGGCCCCATTCACACCTGAGTGATTTAAAGTACAATTCGAATATTCACCGGAAGCACTTCAATTCTCAACACTAAGATTTACATTATATTCAATGGTGTTGATTCATATTTCAATATAGTGTCTCTTGAAGCCTGAAGTTCGTTGCTTGAAAAAGTTAAGGAACTTCTTTTGAGTCGTGCATTTTGGCCCAAATAGATTTTAATGGGAATGCCTGAAAAACCCATGAAAATGTACATGACATGTATTTTGCACGTTTTCTTGTCTAGTAACTAGCTTTCTATGTTCTAAAACAAAAAAAGCTCAAGGCTTAACCACATAAAAAAATACCTGTACAAATGCTTATAAAAAAATGATCAAAGATAATCAACTCAAGTGTGAATCTTGTCAAAGTGTACCGCATGCCTAAAGGCACCGCCTCTTCTTCTAAAGGGAGCCTTTGAATTTGAGGTGCTTCACCTGTAGAATTAGAGGTCTTAGTGGACGTATGGTGAGCCTGGCATATTGAGTACTGCAAGTTCAACCACTCTTCAGCTGTAAAAGGCAAATGAAGAAACCTCTTGGAAATAATTTTTTATATCTGCTACAGTCATTACATGCTCATAATATTTAGGACCCCATTCACATCTGAGCAATTTAGCATGATTTGAAGCTTTGCCAGAAGACCTTTAACATTAGGATTTCCATTTTATTCAATAAAGCTCATTCGCACCTGACTAGGGTTCCTTGAAACTTGAAGCTCAATGCCCAGAAAAGTACAGGAGATTCTTACTTCACTGGGAGCGCTTGAAAAATTAAAAAAGAAAAAAAAATGCTCAATCCTAACATGTATGCAAAAATGCTTGGACAAATGCTAAAATAGAAGCCTGAAAAATACCAAAGATGCTCAGATCAAGTGTGAATGGGGCCTTAAAGTGTACCTGTACTGCAGTTGAGCATTACACCCCATTCCCACAGGTACCATCACTCTTCCAAAGAGCCCTCATATTTGCCTAAGCCTAAGGAGCCCTAGGAATCTTTGAATTGTAGGTGATTCACTTGTAGAGCATCAGGAGCTTTCAACTTTGAAGTGCTTCACTTGTAGTGTTTCAGGAACCTTCCAATTTGAGATGCTTCACCTGTAGAGACTCAGGAGCCTTTGGATTTAAGGTGCTTCACCTGCAGAACCTCAGGAGCCTTTGAAATTGAGGTGTTTCACCTGTAGAGCCTTTAGGAATTTCTGAATTTGAAATGCTTTAGCTGTAGAGACTCAGGAGCCTTCAAATTTGATGTTCTTCATCTGTAGAGCTTAAAGTTCCTTCAACTTTGAGGTGCTTCACTTCTAGAGTCTTAGGGACCATCACATTTTAGGTGCTTCCCCTGTAGAGTCTCAGGAGCTTTCAAATTTGAAGTGCTTCGCCTGTAGAGCCTCAAGAGTCTTCAAGTTTGAGATGCTTCACCTGTAGAGACTCAGGAATGTTTGAATTTAAGATGTTTCAGCCGTAAAGACTCAGGAGCCTTCGAATTTGAGGTTCTTTACCTGTAGAGCTTCAGATGCCTTCAACTTTGAGGTGCTTCACTTCTAGGGATGTAGGGACATTCACATTTTACTTGCTTATCCTGTAGAGCCTCAGGAGCCTTCAAATTTGAAGTACTCTGCCTGTAGAACCTTAGGAGTCTTTGAATTTGAGATGCTTTAGCTCTAGAAACTCAGGATCCTTCAAATTTGAGCTGCTTCATCTGTTGAGCTTCAGGTGCCCTAGAAATGAGGTGTTTTAGTTTCAGAGCCTCAAAAGCCTTAACATTTGAGGTATTTTACCTGAGAAAACTCAGGAGCCTTTGAATTTGAAGTGTTTTACCAGCAGAGCCTCAGCAGACTTCAAATTTGAGGTGCTTCATCTGTAGAGACTCAGGAGCCTTAAAATTGAGATATGTCGCCTGCGGAGACTCAGGACCCTTTGAATTTAAGGTTCTTTACATGTAGAGTCTCGATAGCCTTTACATTTGAGGTACTTCAACTGTAAATTTGGCCCACAATCCTGGCCTATTGAGTATCATAGTTTCAACCACTCCTAAGCTGTGAAAGGTAAGTGGATTTATGTGAAGAAACCTCTTAGTATATAATTTTATGATCTGCTGGATTTATTACAGGTTCATTTTAATTAAGAAATTCACTAAACTCAATCAAGCGTGTTGAGCCAATTATTACAGAGTGTTCAAACAAAATTAGAGTATAATTACACTGATAGAGTTTGGGAGAGGCTGAAGTTGATGGATATCTATTTTATTGAAGTTAAATAGTCATGGATGAGCTTATGCAGAAATGTGAAGCTTTAGCTTTAGAGTCAGAGGTAATAGGTCACCTGAAGTCTGACAACTGCTGCCCCGTCTATTGCCTGACCTTACCCACTACCTTCCCACCACCCCGGGTGTGCAGCATGAGAGGTCAGCCAGTTCAAAGGCCTGTCACCCCTGACTCTATAGCCAAAGAGTAAGACTGAGAAACTCAAAATAAACTCCCATAAGTAAGCCTTCATGAACGTTTAGATTTCTGCAAAACCAAGTTATGACTAATTCTCTTTAACCATTTTTATACTGCTGTACGTTTTTGAAGTGATGGAGGTTTATTTCTGCAGTGACGTTTATAACCAGCAGTCCAGAAATCACCCTCGGGCAGCCAGTGCACCTGTGAATGACTATGAACCGAGCTGTCTTCAGACGGCTCAATTCACAGACACAGTGTAGAGAGACCATATGAGCGGCTCTGTACCTTGTGAGCTCTGCAATGACCAATCACAGTGCTTGAAATATATACTGTAAACGGTGTTGTGTTTACATTGAATAGCCTGTCAAAGGGAGGCAGGGGGTACTAATGAATGAATGAAACATTCATTCCTTAGTTCCAGATCGAAGAACATCAAGCTTGTGGAATCATTTTTAACCCTTCAAACCACCCATCTCCCCTCCCCATAGTAAACTTCAGCCCTATCCTGTCTCCGCAATGGCCTTTACATTAACCCCTTCATCTCCACCCTCACACTATATGTGACCTGTACATTAACTCCTTCACCTCCTCCTCTCTCCTTGCATGACCTGTACAATGAGGTATAGTGCACCATTACCAAGTTCCATATTTGAACCCCCTTAATACCAGCATGATCCTTTTTTTCCAGAAAAATGGGGCAAAAAAATAGATCACCTTGGAGTGTCTGATTTCCAAAAAAAAGGGCAATTTGAGGGTGTTTGTGTGGTCCTGGCATTTGTATTATTTATCAGGTAGCTGTGCTGAGCAGAGGTGGGCAGTTTCTGGGAAGAAGACAGTAGAATAAAAATGAGTATGTGCTGAGAAAATAACCTGGCATAGTTGCCAATACTATACATGGCTGTGCTCGTTTGCACAGAAATGCATGCATGCACACGAACATGCACGTTATCGTAGGCGCACACACTGGCACACGTTCATGCATACCTGCTGTCGGGACTGGCACCATACACCCTATATAAGGACAGTAGCTGCACTTAGAGCTTGCTGGCTGATTTTCAGCTACTAGTACTCCTTGCTATCCTGTATTCCTTGGACCTCCTGTTACCGACTCGGCTTGTCTCTGGAACTTCCTGCTGCCTGATTCTTGATTTGACCCCAGCTTGCGCTAAGGACTCTGTCTCTTCTGCCCAACCATGCATGACTCTGGCCTGTCACCTGACTACTCTTCTGCCTGCTCCCTCAGATTCCTGTGTATGTCCTTGGCTTTTGTTCCTGACTATGCTTCTTCAGTCTGGTCCTGCTAGTCTGACCACGCCACCACCTCGGGTGCCATCTTGCTTGTGGCTGCTGCATTGGCCCAGCTGCCTGCTCCCTGATCCTCGGATTTTTGTGTATGCCTTTGGCCTTTGTTCCTGACCACACTCCTGCCTAATCTATGGCTTGCTTTTCCGTGTATGACCTCGGCTTCCATCCTGACTATACTTCTTTAGTCCAGTCCTGCCAGTCTGACCACGCCACCATCTTGGGTGCCATCCTGCTTGTGGCCGCTGCATTGGCCCCGCTGCCTCTCCAAGGGCAACAGAGTTCCTGCCATCAGTCCTGACAGACCAGCTGACAATTATCCAGTGGACCACCAGCAGAGCTACCTAAAGGCACCCATGCTTATTTGGGCCTTGCACTCCCTGTTGTCACCTTTGGGGGCGCTAGGCGCTCAGCTGCAAGGGAAGCCCCCTCGACAATTCGGCCTTCAATCGGGTATGTCAAAATTCATTTTATAACAGAAAGTAAGTGAAAGTTTTATTACCAAAAAATGTTGCTCTTTTTTTCCAAATATAGTAAAAAAAATAAATAACAACATGGTTATTAAATACCTCCAAAAAAACTTTTAAAAAATGATATAAAATTAATTTGAGTAAAGCAGGGGTGACCAAACTTTTGAAGAGCGAGGGCAACTTAAGCGACTCGGTAACCGGTCGTGGACCACAATGAGCGGAGCGGGCGGATGCATATGCAGAGTGGACACAGGCACAGCCCGCTCTTCTCTATGGGCCCTCCGATCCGATCTGCCCAGACGGAAGGATCCCCATTTTTTCTAGGGGGTCAGATTGGAGGTAAGCGGGTGTAAACAGGACACAAGTCCAATTATTATCAGCCACGCCCGCAGATAATAACAGAGGTCTATGGCTCAGTGCAGGTAACCCATAGATGCACTGCACCTGCATTTTGAAAGCAGCCCAGAGTAACCAGTGCAGAGAACGGATATGCCCATTGCTATTTGATTTTAATTAAAAACTGATTTCAACCTTAACTTCAGGAATCCTACAGGTATGGCCGGCTGTTGCTGTCAAGAACGTCACCGCGTTCTTGACGGTCGGAATTTGGTGTGACCATGTGTATGCAAGACAGCTTGAGCGGAATTCCGTCGGAAAAACCTTCAGAGGCGTGAAGTCATGTGTACAGGGCATTAGTGTTCCAGCTCCTCATTCCAGCATCCGGGTTTTGGCTATTGCATTCTCTCCGTCTTTGTCCACCTGCAAGGTAATTGATGTGGTCAGCCACCTGTTATAAGCAAGCCAAACGTTTGGTCTCATGCTTGTGTTAGAGAGTGATAGGTGTGTTGTTCCTGATCAAGCTCCCTGTCTGTCTGCCCTGCTTTGCTAGTTTGGATTTCCCTGTGTATGACTTTGGACCGCATTATTGGACTATTCCTTGACTGCTAGTTCTATGTGAGCATCCACAAGTTCATTGTGAGCTTCATAGAAATCACTCATTTTATTCTCCACATAGTTAACCCTGTCCCCCAGAGCTGTCAGATCTCTATTTGTGGAGCGTGTAATTTTAGTAATATCCTGCTGGATTGCTCCTCTCAGGGTCAGGATCATCTCCTTCATCATAGTATCAGTCAGAGGCAGACCAGAGGCAGGCAGGGCGTCCAGCTTTTGTGAATACATATCAGTTTGCTCCATGTCCTGTACCTCTGTGTCTAGCTGATTTGTGTCATCAGCGGGAGAGCTGAGTCTCCTTTTTTGTTTAAGGGGACTCTTTGAGGCAGATGGGGGTGATAGAGGAGTTGTGCCTGACACAGGTAACTCACCAGTGTCAGTACAGGCTGTTTCATTGTGAGGACGGCTGTGCTGAGGAGAGATGTCTCCCGCGCCGGCGCCATCTTGGGAGACTCTGCCCGGGACTGTGGTGTAGAAGTCTGTCAGTTTCCTGGGTCCCTCTCTCTCCTTGCGTTTGGCCATCATTAGGATCGGTATCACCTTGTGTTCCGCCGCCTGTGGGGCCGGTTTTCGGATGTCACACACCGCTGTTAGTTGCTTAAAGTCTCCTGATGTGACGGAGCTCTCCTCACACTACACCATCAGCTCCGGCCGCCGGCTCCGCCCCCCCGCTCTGGACTGTTCCTTGAACTCAGCCTGCCTTTTACCTGGACTTTCATAGAACCGGGTTATCTGTCTGCTAACCGCAAGTATCTATTTGCTTTGCTTAGTTCGCATCTGCCCTGGTGTGGTGGCACTATAGCATCGTGTATAAGTCCTGGGGCCAACCGAGCATCGGTAGGCCTGCTTGCCTTATGGGAAAGGGGGCTAGACGTGACACCTGCCATCTGGGCTTGCTGACCCACCATCCCAGAGCAGGAAGCTGCGTGCCACATCAGAGGGCTTAGCGGTCGGGCACCCCTGGGGTAGAGTCTTGCATAACAGAGTAGTTGTTAGTCAACCTATCACAGCACTGAAAAATGGCCAGGTAACAAAGAGATATTATAGGTTATAGGTACTGAAGTGGTTAAGGGAGACAGATATCTATCCAGTTCAAACTCTGGTGTGACTCAAAGAAGGAAAAGGGGGTGATTCCTGTAGCCGCACATCCCTGTGGTTCTATGGTCAGCATGAGATTGGCAACCTCAGCCTGGACTCCAACCAGGACACGTGCAGGGCCTAGTCGGAGTCCAGGATGAGGTTGCCACTCTCATACTGACCATAGAACCACAGGGATGTGGTGCTGCAGAGATCACCCCCTTTTCTTTCTTTGAGTCATAGCATAGGATCCACACACACCCCGCAACGATAGACCCTAAGCGGCACACCAAGGTGTAATAGGTCAAACTCCAGTGTGGTTGGTTCACACAAATGCAAAAAATGCGACCCCCCTCCACACCCCTTCCCTAGCTAACTGTTTGCCTCATAGGGGGAAAAAAAATATTTCTTGGGTCCGCAAATGATTTAGTCTGGCTCAAGACATTCCTATACTATCCTGTTGTAATTATAACCATGGATACCATTATTAGTGGGGAAAGTATCCAGTCCATATTTAGGATGGAACGTTGGAAGCCATGGGCTTATATTGGCCCATAACACAGAGTTACACTTATTGTTATTAAGCTTTATTTTCACAACGCCAACATTCCGCGGTGCTTTACAGTCTGGAGAAATCACAAAATAAACAGGCAATGATAAACCAAGAGCCCATTCACACGGCCATGTCCATAGAGATGTATTGTGGTAGTGCACGTTGCCATGCGTCTTCACTGCGGTTTTGAATGATCCCATTAAACTGCCTTGGATGGGACTGTGAAGGCCAACACATGACTTGCAGAACTTTGCCGTCTTTTTTCCCAACATGCCGCTCAGCTGTGGGAGTGAGACTTAAAGAAGAAAGGTTATTTCTTTACTTGACTGTGTATTTTTCCTGTATTGAAAAATTATGCAAAATACAGTGCCTTGAAAATGTATTCACACCCCTGAAATGGTTCTACATTTTGTCATGTTACAACCAAAAACGTAAATGTATTTTATTGGGATTTTATGTGATAGACCAACACAAAGTGGCACATAATTGTGAAGTGGAAGGAAAATGATAAATGGTTTTCAAAATGTTTTACAAATAAATATATGAAAAGTGTGGCATGCATTTGTATTCAGCCCCCTTTACACCGATATAAAATCTACCTGAACCAATTGCCTTCAGAAGCCAGCTAATTAGTAAATAGAGTCCACCTGTGTGTAATTTAATCTCGGTATAAATACAGCTGTTCTGTGAAGCCTCAGAGGTTTGTTAGAGAACATTAATGAACAAACTGCATCATGAAGGCCAAGGAACACACCAGACAGGTCAGGGATAAAGTTGTGGAGAAGTATAAAGCAGGGTTAGGTTATAAAAAAATATCCCAAGCTTTGAACATCTCACGGAGCTCTGTTCAATCCATCACCTGAAAATGTAAATAGTATGGCACAACTGCAAACCTACCAAGACATGGCCGTCCACCTAAACTGACAGGCCGTCAAGGAGAGCATTCATCAGAGAAGCAGCCAAGAGGCCCATGGTAACTGGAGGAGCTGCAGAGATCCACAGCTCAGGTGGGAGAATCTGTCCACAGGACAACTATTGTTGTCCGAGCACTGCCAGGCTGACCCCCCCACCCCTTCAACCTCTGCAGCAATGCTGGCAGCACTCATACATCTATTTCCCAAAGACAACCTCTAGGTATGACGCTGAGCAAGTGCACTCAACTTCTTTGGTCGACCATGGCAAGGCCTGTTCTGAGGGGAACCTGTCCTGTTAAACCGATGTATGGTCTTGGCCATAGCTCAGTTTCAGGGTCTTGGCACTCTTCTTATAGCCTAGGCCATCTTTTTGTAGAGCAACAATTCTTTTTTTTTCAGATCCTTAAAGAGTTTTTTGCCATGAGGTGCCATGTTGAACTGGTTCCAGTAATCAGTATGAGAGCGTGAGAGCGATAACACCAAATTTAACACACTTGCTTCCCATTCACACCTGAGACCTCTTAACACTAACGAGTCACATGACATCGGGGAGGGAAAATGGCTAATTGTGCCCAATTTGGACATTTTCACTTAGGGGTGTACTCACTTTTGTTGCCAGCGGTTTAGACATTAATGGCTGTGTGTTGAGTTATTTTGAGGGGACAACAAATTTACACTGTTATACAAGCTGTACACTCACTACTTTACATTGTAGCAAAGTGTCATCTCTTCAGTGTTGTCACATGAAAAGATATAATAAAATATTTTTAAAAAATGTGAGGGGTGTACTCCGTTTTGTGATATACTGTATATACATTTCCTTATTAGCCCTTTATTCTGTTTATGGATGAAGATTTTGGCATGTTCTATCTTTCTTACTACAAACATCATTATATATTATTATACACAATTCATTTATACCCACAGAAGTGGAGCCTATTTTCATTTGGACATTTCTCTTGGAGATTTCTTGAGTGCTCCCTGTTTTCTCCATTGTGTCCTGACACCTCAGTTCCCATATTTAAGGGATGCTATTTCCATCCTCTGCATCCATTCTTCCTTCCCCTGGGTACACTACTAGACCATTGGTATATCTATTTTTTTTATTATAGACTCTTGAAGCATCCACCCCTGAAGAGTGTGTACTATCCCATGAAACGTGTCAGGCTTACATAGATGCTATAAGCCTACACAGATGGCTCTGCATGTTTTTACTAAATTTCACTCCAGATTATATACTACACTATGTTGTCCCAAGTGATCTTTTGATGTGGAGGATAGTTGCTCTTATTGTATCATGCAACGTGCTATGATATTTTTGACATGCATTCATGATTACCAGCATGGTTTTGCTAGACTACGCTTTTCCATGCTTTTATGTATGCTATTATTGTTACATTTTCTGTCATTTATGGCTGTAAAAGAATAAAACTTATCTTTTCTACATCGACTGCTTGCTAGCCTTGACTCCATGCCTCCTTCAAAGTATCCAAACTCTTCTCTCTTCTCTCCAATGTTCACCATGCCAATGGCCGGAATTATTTTTTAAGAACAGGTGACTACCTTCTTGTGTCCATGAACCAAAGATGTCGTTTTTTTTTTTCTGGTTTATGCAAATCAAGATGGGAAGACCGGTAAGATAGAAAGCCCGGTTCAGATCAGGTTGAATGAACTCTTTATAACATCTACCATTGTCCCAGTTCAGAGTACAACTGTTTAACATAAGCGAAGCTTCAGCAAAAGGTTAGCAGCAAAGTGCAGTGGGTTTTATGAGCCCCATCTGGCAGCCAAGCAGCGAAGCACTTGCTGTCTGTAGATGAAGGCGTAGGACTCACATTGGAGACATCTGCAAGAAAGCTCACAGCTGCAAATAAATTATAGCAGTATAATGTCAATTTCCACAGTGCCTGGCATAGTCTTACAGCAACTCTCAGTCCCAGCCATGTAAGCTGAGCATTAATACACATTAAGGGGGATCATGTTAACAGAATAATTACTGAACTGTTTTTATTTTCAGATGCTGCCCTGGTTGGGGGGTTGTTGCCAACAGAAGGCCTTTTATTCCATGTGACCTGCCTTAAAATTCTACTTTTCTGCCTGGGCCAGGTGGAAGCAGTCGTGATAAAAATCTTGAACAGAAATGGCCAGTCAATCTCTTAACCCCTCCATCGCTCCAGGAGATGCCAAAGAATTAAAGTCTTTGTGCTCATCAACAGGGGCATTTATATGAGAAATGGATAGGATCCGTCCCGTATCATGAAGGCCAGCTGGGGGAAAGCCAGCTTAGATTGTAATGAGAGATGGGCCGTTACAAAGAGCGATCTGCTTGAGGAAGGGTAGGGGTCACATGTCAAGTATGGTACAGTACAGGTGTGCAATATGCAAAGTCCTTGTGGAAAGTCTGCCTGAATCGGAAAGTATGATGCTTTTCTCATGGCTTGAATCCAAGTGGATGAAGTCCCAATTTGATAGAAACCCATCTTAAAAGGTATAGTTCTAGGGGACAAAGGCAGAAGCCAATTCAACCACCTGCCACTCCATTGCTTGTCTACATCTCATCCCATGCTCTGGCTGATTGCAATAATTCAGAAACAAAAACATGGTGATCCACACTAGGAGACGTGTCTTCATCAGTGGCATGACTTGGATAGCATTGTATGTTCAAAGAAATGGTGCTATAGCCAGGCATTTCTCCAAGAAGATCTCTGCTTATCCTCTAATGCAGCAGCCCCAACCTTTTTTTGCTTGGGCAATCCTTGGCAGCTTATTGTGTGGGTAGAGTAGGGATAGAACACCCGTCTGGCAGGGACAGTGATTAGCAGCAGGGAGAGGTTCCTGATGAGTAGGGAAAGATAGGGACACGCCATCCTACCTGGAGACCTCCCCATTTGGGGTCAGACCAGCCAGGCTGCATTCCGCCCTTCAAGACGGACGGTGTCGGCACACCTGAGACCTGCTGTGCTTCACACTGCTGTTGCTTTCCATGAGTGTTGGGTGCCTTCCCGCCAAGTTTAACTTTAAGGCACCCATGTCTTTCTATGCTTTGTCTGGCAGATGGGAGTGAAAAGAAAATGTCCTGTAAGCTCATATCTTCCCAGACCCTTTTTGACAGTGTTGGGTGGCTAAGAGGCCAAATACCAAGAACCACTGTAGAGAAGAGAATAAGCCATATGCTTCCCATGCTTCACTTTAATATCAGCTGAACACTTTTTAAATGCTGCAGTGTATTTGAGTGTTGTTGCAGACCATATGCACCCCTTTATAGGTACTAGATAGGTGCATAACATAGTCAAACATTTGTGGCCACCTGACCATCTCACCTATATGAGCTTTTTGGACATCTCATTCAAAGTCCATTAGTATGGACTTTGACCCAACTTTGTGGCTATAACAGCTTTCCACTTTTCTGGGAAGACTTCCCACAAGACTCTGCAGGGTGTCTTTGGGAATTTGTACCCGTTAAGCCAATTATGAGGTCTGGTAATGATGTTGGACCAATAAGTCACTTGAGTTTCTCCACCAAACTCATCAAACCACATCTTTATGGAGCTGGATTTGTACACAGGGGCACCACCATGCTGGAACAGAAAAGGGTCTTCACCAAACTGTTACCACAAGGTACTGATGTATGACCAATAAGACCTGGCTAGCAGTAGACATTCCAAATCTTCCCAAATGTGCTCGGTAGGGTTGAGGTCAGGGCTCTGTGAAGGCCACTTGAGTTTCTCCACACCAAACTCATTAAACTATGTCTTTATGGAGCTAGGTTTGTTCACTGGGACACATCCATGCTGGAAAAGAAAAGGGCTTTCCACAAACTGTTACCACAAGATACTGGTGTTGGACAAATAGGACCTGGTTAGCAATACACATTCCAAATCATCTCAAAGGTGCTCAGTAGCGTTTAGGTCAGGGCTTTGTTAAGACCCCTTGAGTTTTTTCCACACTAAACTCATAAAACCATGTATTTATGGAGCTGGCTTTGTACACAGGGGCATAGATACTGTATGCTGAAACAGAAAAGGCATTCCCCAAACTGTTACCACAAGGTACTGTCAGAAACCATGAAATCAGACCGAGACAGAAGTACGGTTAAATCACACTTGTTTAATAATAAAAGTAAATAGAACAAACGTAGTCAAAACATAGCCAGAGTTCAGGAACCGGAATGGACATTTAGACAAGCCAAATGTCAGGGAGCTGGAGATGAGCGTAATAAAACAGCAAGCAGGATCTGGAGCCAGAAGGGGATGTCAGCCAAGCAAGTCTTTTAACAGGAATGCAGGAGAACGTCTCTGTGATATTGACTAAGGGGAAGGCAGAGATCATCTGGGCTGGACGGCTTAAGTAGGCAGGACTGACGAGCAGGATATCATCAACAGCTGAGTAACTGTGGAGAGATAGGAGCTGGAAATTAGCCGACAGCTGAGCGGCCAGCTCAGAGAAGGAAGGGCTGAGCCCAGCCCTGACAGGTACTGATGTTGGACCAATAAAACCTGGCTACGAATGGGCATTCCAAATCTTCCTAAAGGTGTTCAGTAGTGTTAAGGCCAGGGCTCTGTGAAGGCCACTTGGGTTTCTCCATGTCAAACTCATCAAACCATGTCTTTATGGAGTTGGCTTTGTACACAGGAGCACAGCCAGGGTGGAACAGAAAAGGGCCTTCCCCAAACTGTTACCACAAGGTACTGATGTTGGACCAATAAACCTGGCTAGCAATAGGCATTCCAAATCATCCCAAATGTTTCAGGTTGTGTTGAAGTCAGGGCTCTGTGAAGGACACTCAAGTTCCTCCACACCAAACTCATGTCTTAAAGGAACTGGCTTTGTACACAGGGGCATAGTCATACTTGAACAGAAAAGGGTCTTCACCAAACTGTTACTGCAAGGTTGAAAGTGCGGAATTGTCTAAAATGTATTTGTATGCTGTAGCTACAAAAGATTGAACCTAATAAATTGGATGGATGGTATGATGCTCAGGTGTACATATACTTTTTGCCATATAACATATTAAAAAATAAAGCCACAAAATATATTTATCTCATTTCATTATCTAAGGTGACAAAATCTCTTTAATGATTTAATACAGAAGAAGCTGAATATTACTGAGAGGATTCTAATGTCCAACTGTGAGGAAGTCTCCAAGACTGTACACCGCTGAGCTAACATCTGTGTCCTCCACAGACATCCCGAATCTCTGACTACGAAGTCAATGCTTACAAGTGTAATTACAAAGACATTGACATGTACATGGGGGATATAATTACAGCTGAGTAATGATGAAAACCTATATTGGGATTGTTAAAAAGTAACAACTCACAAAGGCTTTCCTTGAGCATGATGTCATATTTGGCTAAAACTTATATTGTTCTGAAATCTTCACGTGTCTTTTTAAAGGTCACTGATTCCATGTGATCTAATTGGATTAAACGAGCCAAATTTGTAAAACACTGTGTCCAACAATGAAGTAGTCTACTTTTTTTTTTTTTTTTTATCCCAAGTAACACAAGAAATATGGGATCGTAAAAACAGATAAATAAGTAGAACAAAAACTCTTGGATAGTCACATATTTTTTTTAAGACGTGAATCTGGCAATGCACATGTCTATTGCTGAAGAAGACCAAAAAAACATTTTTGTATTCCTTTCTTGCTCAAGAATATCAACAAGATCCATTTTTTCAATGTGCAAATTATTACATATGCTGGAAAAATTATTTTTTTTTTTTTATATGGTGCTGATTTTCTTCTATTGTTGTAGAATTAGATTTGATCTTCGTAGGGTAAAGAAAAACTTGAATAGGGGGATGGAAATTTTCAAGCTGGTGGGTAGCAAATGGTAGGCAATCTGTGGTACGGTGTGTGTCACCTAAAATGTTTGAGTTTATGTCTTGCTTTCATATCCTAAGGGAATCACAAAGGCATCATTCACATGAGGCGGATCCGCTCAGAGGAGTCCGCCAGCTCAGCAGCAGATCTCTCCGTTGATCTCCGCCGAGCCGGCGGATGACAGGTCCGTCTCTGTTCACTGAGAGGGGAGGGGCCTGTCAGAGCGCCGCTGATTCCTATGGGGGGATCGGACGAAAACGGACAGCAGGTCCGTTTTCATCAGATCTCATCCGATCCGCCCACATGGATGGCGAACGTATTGCCATACGTCTGATTTTGCAAAACAACTCACATGCTCTTCTTTTGTTTATACAGAAGAGGCGCTATTCCTCCCAATACATAGTTACATAGTTACATAGTAGGTGAGGTTGAAAAGAGATACAAGTCCATCAAGTCCAACCTATGTGTGTGATTATATGTCGGTATTACATTGTATATCCCTGTATGTTGTGGTCGTTCAGGTGCTTATCTAATAGTTTTTTGAAACTATCGATGCTCCCCGCTGAGACCACCGCCTGTGGAAGAGAATTCCACATCCTAACCGCTCTTTAACAACCCTATACGCAGTTTAAGTTTAAACCTGTTTTCTTCTCATTTCAGTGAATGGCCACGCGTCTTATCAAATTCCCTTTTGCGGAAAAGTTTTATCCCTATTGAGGGGTCACCATTACAGTATTTGTACATTTAAATCATATCCCCTCTCAAGTGTTTCTTTTCCAGAGAGAATAAGTTCAGTGCTCATAACCTTTCCTCATAACTGATATCCTCCAGACCCTTTATTCGTTTATGCCCTTCTCTGGACTCGCTCCAGTTCCAGTACATCCTTACTGAGGACTGGTGCCCAGAACTGGACAGCATACTCCAGGTGCGCCCAGACCAGAGTCTTGTAGAGCGGGAGAATTATCATTCTATCTCTGGAGTTATTCCCCTTTTTAATGCATGTCAATATTCAGTTTGCTTTGCTTGCAGCAGCTTGACATTGCATGCCATTGCTGAGCCTATCATCTACTGGGACCCCCAGGTCCTTTTCCATCCTAGATTCCCCCAGAGGTTCTCCCCTCTAGATTGCATTCATATTTTTGCTACCCAAATGCATTGTTTTACATTTTTTTGAACCTCATTTGCCATCTACTTGCCCACCCCATTCATTTGTTAAGATCTTCTTGCAAAGTTTCCACATCCTGTGGAGAAGTTATTGCCCTGCTTAGCTTAGTATCGTCTGCAAATACAGAGTTTCAGCTGTTTATCCCATCCTCCAGATCGTTTATGAAAAAATTAAATAGGATTAGTCCAAGGACAGAACCCTGGGGGACCCCACTACCCACCCCTGACCATTTTGATTACTCCCCATTTATCACCACCCTATGAACTTGCCCCTATAGCCAGTTTTCAATCCATGTACTCACCCTATGGTTCATGTCAACAGACCTTACTTTGTACAGTAAACGTTTATGGGGAACTGTTTCAAATGCTTTTGCAAAATCCAGATACACCACGTCTACGGGCCTTCCTTTATCTAGATGGCAACTCACCTCCTCATAGAAAGTTAACAGATTGGTTTGGCAAGAACGATTATTCATGAATCCATGCTGATTACTGCTAATGATACCGTTCTCATTACTAAAATTTTGTATATAGTCCCTTATCATCCCCTCTAAGAGCTTGCATACAATTAATGTTAGGCTAACTGGTCTGTAATTCCCAGAGATGTAACTTGGCCCTTTTTTAAATATTGGTGCTAATTTGGCTTTTCTCCAATCAGCCGTTACCATTCCAGTCAGTAGACTGTTCATAAAAATTAGGAACAATGGTCTGGCAATTACTTGACTGAGTTCCTTAAGGACCCTCGGGTGCAAGCCATCTGGTCCTAGTGACTTATTAATGTTAGGTTTTTCAAATCTATTTCTGATTCTGTCCTCTGTTAGCCATGAGGGTGCTTCCTGTGGAATGCCATGAGGATAAATATTACAGTTTTGGTTACAGAAACCCCCTGATTCCCTCATGAAGACTCCGGAGAAGAAAAAATTCAATACCTTCGCCACCTCTCCATCCTTAGTAACCACATTCCCTTCATCATTCTTTATGGGACCAATATGATCTGACCTCCCTTTCTTACTATTTATGTACTTAAAGAATATCTTGGGAACTTTTTTTGCGTCTTTCATGTTTTATCTTAGCAGCCCTGATTGCACCCTTACATTGTTTGTTGCATTATTTGTAAAGTTGGAATGCTGATGATGATCCCTCCGCCTTGTATTTTTTGAAGACCTTCTCCTTTGTTTTTATATGCATTTTTACATTGGAGTTAAGCCACCCAGGGCTTTTATTAGCTCTTTTAAATTTATTTCCCATTGGAATGCACTGGTTAATGCCCTTATTTAATATGCTTTTAAAGCATACCCATTTTGCCACCGTGTTCTTTGTTCCTAAGACTTTATCCCAATTATTATCTTCTAGCAAGGATTGTAGTTTAGGGAAGTTGGCTCTTCATTCAGTGTCTTTGTATTCCCCTTATGTTTCCTATTTGTGTGATTTATACTAAAACGAATTGACCTGTGATCGCTCTTTCCTAAATTGCCCTGTATTTCCACATCCATAATCAGGTCTGGTTGTATTTACACCAACGATGGGGCAATATCACTCCCATTGACACCAATGATTGAGCACTATTCCTCCCACTGATACCAACAATGGGGCACTATTCTTCCCACTGACACCAACAAAGAGACCCCATTCCTTTCACTGATACCAACAGTGAGGCACTATTGACAATGAAGGGCATTATACCTCTAGCTAATGCCAGTGATCAGGCACTATTCCTCATCCTACTGACCACAGGCATGCAGCACTATTATTCCAACTGGTACTAACAATAAGGCACCATTCCTTCCACTGACACCATTGATGGGACACTATTCCTACCACTGACACCAATAATGGGGCACCATTCCTCCCACAGACACCAATGATGGGGCACTATCCCTCCCACTGATACCAATGGTAGGGCACTATTGATCTTTTATTAAAAGAATCAAGCAACCAATTTTATACAAAAGTAAAAAACAAAACCATAGTACAAAACTTCAACAGAAATCCAAGGAATACACATCCATGTTCAGAATATATACAATATATACATAATCCGTTACCAAAACTATTTACATAAAGCAGCAGAGAGGGCCTAAGAGGCACAACCCATCACCTATGTACGCAGCCATTTATCAAAAATTAATCCAAAAAATAATCTAGGGTGATAAGAGACAGACAGCCACACCCGGGAAAGAGACTCCTGGCAGTCAGGGAGGCTTGAAACCCCTCCACGCCTTCAACCAAGCCCCCTGACTCCGCTTGTCTCTCTCAAGTACCCGAATCTTCTCCACCTCATGCAGAATGTCATACACCACCACCTGAACAGGAAGGATTTTACGCCGAATGCTGACCTGACACCGTGCGTTCCAAGTGAAATAACGGACTACTAGGCTAACTAGAAAAAGTGTATCTAAACAAAAAACCCCACCAGTATTGAATGCTCCATACACCCACTCAGCATAACCCAGCCTGGAGAGGAAAGGAACACCGAGGGCCCGCCCCACCTGTTTGTACACCTCTATGTTAAAAGGGCAATGAAGCAGAAAATGGTCCATAGTCTCCTCCTCACCTGCACACTCCTCCCGAGGACAGCTACGATCCACCCCACTGCGGAATTTCAAATTGCCCCTAACATAGAGCCTCCCATGGAAGCACATCCAGGCCAGATCCCTGAATTTAGGAGGTACTCTGTCCAAATTAATAAGTCTTAACCCTGCCCTCAAAACTGGGCCTGGGCAATCCCTTAAGGCCAGTGGGTCATGAAAGACTTCGCTCAAGACTCGACTCATAAGGACTTTCCTCGGAACCGATCTGAGATCTTCAGCCGACAATCGCCACTGCCGTAATAACTTCAGGCACGGAGCGACATAGGCTGGTAGCTGACCACGATGACCCCTGAGATTCTTCACTTGGCCACCTTCTTCCCAAAGTCGCAGAAAAGGCCTAAACCAAGATCTAAAAATGCCTGCCCATCCAGGAGGTTCCACTGCAAGCATATTACCAATATTAAACTTGAGAAAAAGCAGTGAAAAGAAAAGAACTGGGTTGACCATACCTAAGCCACCCTCCCTCCTGGATAGATAGGTGACATTCCTCTTGATGGGGTTCAGTCTGTTCCCCCACAACATCTGGAAGAACACACTACTGACCCTAGCATAGAGAGACACTGGCAAGATGCAGACAAAGCTGACATACAAAAAGATCGGAATCAGGTAAGTCTTAATCAGATCAACCCTTTCCCTCATAGATAACTTCCATTTCTTCCAGCTGACCACCTTAGTATTGGCAATTTCCAGTCTGCCTTCCCAGTTTTTGAGGCCATAATCGCCGGGTCCAAATTCAATGCCTAGAATCTTAATTCTTTCCTGGGGCACTGGAAAGGTGTCCGGGAGATCAAAACCCTCACCTTCCTTTCCCATCCAGAAGACTTCACTCTTTTCCTGATTGATCTTGGAGCCTGATGCTTCAGAATACTGTGATGTCAGAGAGACCACCTCCTCTGCTTCATCCGCCCCAGTGACAATCACTGACACATCATCCGCATAGGCAACAACCCTCAAAGGCGGCTCACCCGGAAGCCCCACTGGCACCCCACACAACATGCCGCTCTCTAGCCTCCTGATGAAGGGGTCGATTGCAAACACATAGAGCAGGGGACTCAGGGGACAACCCTGGCGCACCCCGGAGCCAACCTCAAAGGACTGCCCAACCCAACCATTAACAAGAGGAAAGCTCTCTGCCCCCTCATACAAGACTTTTAACCAATCGACAAAACCACCCGGCAGACCGTACTTACTAAGGAGCAACCACAGGTACTCATGGTTAACACGATCAAAAGCCTTTGCCTGATCCAATGTCAGCAAATACTTTCCCCAGCCTGCAGCCCTGCACCGCTCCAAGGCCTCCCGGACAGCTAAAACTGCTGTGAAGGTGCACCTACCCTGGACCGAACAGTGCTGATGGCGAGAAAGCAAAGACTCTGCTACTGACGATAGGCGCCAGAAAATGATATGGTAGGGCACTATTTCTCCCACTGACACCATTGATGGGGCGCTATCCCTTCCAGACACCAACAATAGGGCACTTTTTCTCCCACTGACACCAGTGATGAGATCACTATCCCTCTCACTGACACTAACAATGGGGCGCTATTCGCCATTGAGACCAATGATGGGGCACTATTCCTCCCACAAATACCAAAAATTGGGAACTATTCCTACTCTACTAAGGCATGCAGCACTATTATTCTAACTGGTACTAACAATGAGGCACCATTCCTTCCACTGACACCATTGATGGGACACTATTCCTACCACTGACACCAATAATGGGGCACCATTCCTCCCACAGACACCAATGATGGGGCACTATTCTTCCCACAGACACCATTGATGGGGCACCATTCTTTCCACTTAAACCAATGATCAGGCACTATTACTCATCCTTCTGACCACAGGCATGAGGCACTAGTATTCCCAACGGTAATAACAATGAAGCACCATTCCTTCTACTGACACCATTTATAGGGCACTATTCCTCCCACTGACACCAACAATAGGGCACCCCACTGATACTAACAAAGGGGCACTATTCCCCCCACTAATATCAGTGATGGGGCACTATTCCACATCCTACTAACCACAGGCATGAGGCACTATTATTCACACTGGTACTTACAATGGGGTAACATTCCTTCCATTGACACCATTAATGTGGCACTATTCCTCCCACTGACACCAGTAATAGGGCACCCACTGATACCAACCAAAGGGCACTATACTTCCCACTAATACCAGTAATTGGGCAATATTCTGCATGCTGACATGCAACACTATTATTCTCACTGGTACTAACAATGAGGCACCATTCCTTCCAGTGACACCATTGACGTGGCACTATTCCTCCCACTGACACTACCAATAGGGCATCCACTGACACCAACAAAGGGGGACTCTACCTCCCACTAATACCAGTGATTGGGCGCTATTCCTCATCCTACTTACCACAGGCGTTATATAATTTTTTTAGTCCCACTGACCAGTAAGTCTGAGACATTTTCTACACCCACTGGCCACAGTCTGGCCCCCCTAAAGTCTGAAGGACAGTAAACTGTCTCTTTGTTTGGAAAGTTTGGAGACCCCTGCTCTGTCTCTCTATATATTTTAGCTTTTAAATGCAGTACTTGTCTGGTTTAAAAATGATTGCTTTTAGAAAGCTGCACTCATGGGCAAGAAACTTAATACAAAAACCATTAAAACCTATTTTAGTAAAATTTAGTCTCCATCTGCCCTTTTCTTAGAGCAATAAGTGGAAAGAGCAAACGTTGGCTCCAAGCCTGTTTTTCAGGTACAGCGTTGAAGTTTTTTTATCAGCCTCAAAAGTACAAATAGCACAATGAAAGTATGGAGCCAGACACCAAGCCGTAGATGTGTCAAACAAGGCCAAATCACGCCTCAAGTCTATTCCAATTCACTGCAAGATGGACCACTCGAAAAAAAATTTGCAGAAAAATATATTCTGGAGAACGAACGCAAATTCCTCGCCTGTGCCATAGGTCAATGTTCCTTCCAAGATGTTTGCGGAAGGCTTTCTATGTGTGCTTAGTATGCTTTTTTTTTTTTTGTACTGGCCAGCAGTGTAAGGACAGACCCGCATGAAAAGAAATGAAGTCTCACTAAAGTTCCTGAATGGCTTTCAAGAAAAGATACCCTCTAGGGAAACGGGAGAGGCTCATGTTTTAACTACACACCCATGTAATCTCTAGCAATCCTTTGGAGAATGCCAGCGAAGGGATCCATTACATAGGGCACGGAATGCGCAGAGTGAGTGAGTAATGGTTGAGAGAGGAGGGTGCTAAGATCCTTATCTGCTTAGACATCGTAGACCTACCCTAAATGGTTTTCACAGAAGGCCATCGGAATATGACATACAGGAAAGTTTCAGAAATCGCTCTTTTTTTTTCCCCCCGTTTGAAGCAAAGGCTTTAAGAAATGTTTTAGCTTAGTGGAAGTTGGACAGAAAACCTTGAAAATGCATGTGTATATAGAATTTGTTGACAGATCTTTTGCAGAATTAGGGCCTGGAAAAGTTACTTTTTGACCCTCTTGGTTGAACTTTGAAGACCAAGGTCTAAGACTGTACTCATTTAGAGTGAGTACAAGATCTAATATGGTAGCTACTTATGGCATCTTAATATAGTGGAAAGAGGCAAGTTTGCTGTATACGACCTGTACATGACTAAAAAACTGTCCACCTAAAGTGTATGTATAGCCAAGGATAGATAACTCTTATTTTTTATTTTTGATAGAGTAGAGCAGGGGTCTCTTATAAAAGGGCCATTTTACTGTCCTTCAGACTTTAGGAGGGCCAGACTGTGGACAGTGGGAGTAGATAATGCCTCAGGCTTAGTGGTCAGTGGGAGTAAAAAATCACATAGCATCCGTGTAGTTGGGTAGAGGAGGAATAGTTCCCAATCACTGGTATTTGTGGGAGGAATAGTGTCCCATCATTGGTGTCAATGGCGAATAGCGCCCCATTGTTGGTGTCAGTGAGAGGGATAGTGCTCTCATCACTGGTGTCAGTGGAAGAAAAAGCGCCCCATTGTTGGTGTCAGTAGGAGGGATAGCGCCCCATCATTGGTGTCAGTGGGAGAAATAGTGCCCTATCATTGGTATCAGGGTATCAGTGGGAGGGATAGTGCCCCATCATTGGTGTCAGTGGGAGGAATAGTGTCCCATCTCCAGTGGGGCTCCTGGGTGAGCCGCCTTTGAGGGTTGTTGCCTATGCGGATGATGTGTCAGTGATTGTCACTGGGACGGATGAAGCAGAGGAGGTGGTGTCTCTGGCATCAGGTTACTCTGAAGCATCAGGCTCCAAGATCAATCAGGAAAAGAGTGAAGTTTTCTGGATGGAAAAGGAAGGTGAGGGGTTTGATCACCTGGACACCTTTCCAGTGCCCCAGGAAAAAATTAAGATACTAGGCATTGAATTTAAACCCGGCAATTATGGCCTCAAAAACTGGGAAGGCAGACTGGAAATTGCCAATACTAAGGTGGTCAGCAGGAAGAGATGGAAGTTATCTCTGAGGGAAAGGGTTGATCTGATTAAGACTTACCTGATTCCGATCTTCTTGTATGTCAGTTTTGTCTGCATCTTGCCAGTGTCTCTCTTTGCTAGGGTCAGTAGTGTGTTCTTCCAGATGCTGCGGGGGAACAGACTGAACCCCGTCAAGAGAAATGTCACCTATCTATCCAGGAGGGAGGGTGGCTTAGGTATGGTCAACCCAGTTCTTTTCTTTTCGCTGCTTTTCTGAAGTTTAGCATTGGTAACATGCTTGCAGTGGAACCTCCTGGATGGGTAGGCATATTTAGATCTTGGTTTAGGCCTTTTCTACGACTTTGGGAAGAAGGTGGCCAAGTGAAGAATCTCAGGGGTCATCGTGGTTAGCTACCAGCCTATGTTGCTCCGTGCCTGAAGTTACTACGGCAGTGGCGATTGTTGGCTGAAGATCTCAGATCGGTTCCGAGGAAAGTCCTTATGAGTCGAGTTTTGAGTGAAGCCTTTCATGACTCACTGGCCTTAAGGGATTGCCCAGGACCAGTTTTGAGGGCAGGGTTAAGACTGATTAATTTGGACAGAGTCCCCCTTAAATTTAGGGATCTGGCCTGGTTGTGCTTCCATGGGAGGCTCTATGTTTGGGGCACTTTGAAATTCCACAGGAGATGGATCGTAGCTGTCCTCGGGTGGAGTGTGCAGAAGAGGAGACTATGGACCATTTTCTGCTTCATTGCCCTTTTAACATAGAGGTGTACAAACAGGTGGGGCGGGCCCTCAGTGTTCCTTTCCTCTCCAGGCTGGGTTATGCTGAGTGGGTGTATGGAGCATTCAATACTGGTGGGGTTTTTTGTTTGGATACACTTTTTCTAGTTAGCCTAGTAGTCCATTATTTCACCTGCAAAGCACGGTGTCAGGTCTGCATTCAGCATAAAATCCTTCCTGTTCAGGTGGTGGTGTATGACATTTTGCATGAGGTGGAGAAGATTCGGGTTCTTGAGAGAGACAAGCAGAGTCAGGGGGCTTAGTTGAAGACGTGGAGGGGTTTCAAGCCTCCCTGACTGCCAGGAGTCTCTTTCCCGGGTGTGGCTGTCTGTCTCTTATCATCCTAGATTATTATTTTTTTGATTAATTTTTTAAAAACGGCTGCGTACATAGGTGATGGGTTGTGCTTCTTAGGCCCCCTCTGCTGCTTTATGTAAATAGTTTTCTAAAAATGTTTTGGTAGTGGATTATGTATATATTGTATATATTCTGAACATGGATGTGTATTCCTTGGATTTCTGTTGAAGTTTTGTACTATGGTTTTGTTTTTTACTTTTGTAAAAAATTGATTGCTTGATTCTCGATAAAAGATCAATAGTGTCCCATCTTTGGTGTCAGAGGAGGAATTTATGCTCCATCATTGGTGTCAGTGGGAAGAATAATACTTGGTGGTCAGTGGCAGTAAAAAATTACAAAGAACCCATGTGATTAGGTGCAGGAGGAATAGTTCCCAATTATCGGTATTGGTGGGAGGAATAGTGCCCCCCATCATTGGTGTCAGAGGGAGAACTAAAACCCCATTGTTGGTGTCAGTGGGAGGGATAGTGCCCCATCTTTGGTGTCAGTGGGAGGGATAATGCCCCATCATTGGTGTCAGTGGGAGGAAAAATGCCCCATCATTGATGTCAGTGGGAGGAATATTGCCTCATTGTTGGTGTCGGTGGGAGGAATAGTGCCCCATCTTTGGTATCAGAGGAAGAATGTATGCTCCATCTTTCAGTGGGAAGAAAAATACCCCATTGTTGATTTCAGGGGGAGGAAGAGGTCCCAAGGGCCGGATAAAGGCAAGCAAAGGGCCGCATCCGGCCCACAGGCCCCAGTTTGGAAACCACTGGAGTAGAGCAAGGTTAATCCCTTTTAACACAGCCCCAGCATCACATTAACAGAGTCTTTATGTCTACTGGCAGAAAGTACTGCCCAATCATGTGACCACTGTGATTGGTTGTCACAGTGGTCACATGATCAGAAGTCAGTCCTGCAGGTTCCCAATTATTTTTAGAGACTGACAGCTTGGTTACTGTGCTAAATGCTGGGAGCTCCCAACACACCGTGATACTTGAGTCTGTCAGGACCATCATGCCAGCTGTCAGACTCATACAATGATACACATGCACATATCCATGCACATTTTTCTGTGCATAGAAACCCAACCAGATTTTGCATCATGTGAACACATGTGCATGTATGTTCACCAGGACATTTGCACAAAGCAGCTTTTTAAACTTGAGTTCTGCATAGACAAATGCTGAGTGGTCTTTTAGCCGTTGTTGATGCCCATGATTCCTAATTCCAAGCGTGTGTCTTACCTTAAATGTTGACCAAGCTTCGACCTAACCTGCCCCTGGATTTCCCTGTCTGCTTATGATTGCCGTTCACTTCTGTTACCGACCTCGGCTTTGACTTCTCACCAAAAATTCTGCTTATTTACTTTGTAGTTCACCACTTGCATGTTGCCAACCTCTGTCTGTTTCTGATTTTGATTCTGTTGATGATTTGGTGCTTTGCTGTTCACCTGCCTCCGACCTCAGCTTCAGGGGCGTAGATAAGGAGGGGGATATGGGGATCCAAATCCCACACTGGCAGGGTTGCTAACGTCACTAAAAAAAGAGACGCATTCCCTGTTTGTAAAAGTCCATTTCTATGCAGAACTCAAGTTTTGAGGTTCCACTTTACTGGTACAATCACTGACAACTTTATGTGCTGTGATGCTCAATGTAGCTCAGTGCAGAGGCAGCCTGCTCCGCCTTCCACTAGATCCTGTTGGCTGCCGCCCACCTATGCAGAGGAATGGAGCCTGATCTACACTATATTGACAAAAGTATTGGGATGCTTGCCTTTACGCGCACATGAACTTTAATGGCATCCTAGTCTTAGTCCGCACGGTTTAATATTGGGTTGACCCACCCTTTGCAGCTATAACAGCTTCAACTCTTCTGGCAAGGCTGTCCATAAGGTTTAGGAGTGTGTCTATGGGAATGTTTGACCATTCTTAGAGAAGCGCATTTGTGAGTTCAGGCACTGATCTTGGATGAGAAGGCCTGACTCGCAGTCTCCGCTCTAATTCGTCCCAAAGGTGTTCTATCGGTTGAGGTCAGGACTCTACTCCAAACTTGCTCATCCATGGCTTTATGGACCTTGCTTTGTGCATTGGTCCCAATCATTTGGTGGAGGGGGGGTTATGGTGTGGGGTTGTTTTTCAGGGGTTGGGCTTGGCCCCTTAGTTCCAGTGAAGGGAACTCCTAAGGCGTCAGCATACCAAGACATTTTGGACAATTTCATGCTCCTAACTTTGTGGGAACAGTTTGGGGATGGCCCCTTCCTGTTCCAACATGACTGCGCACCAGTGCACAAAGCAAGGTCCATAAAGACATGGATGAGCGAGTTTGGGGTGAAGGAACTTGACTGGCCTGCACAGAGTCTTGACCTCAACCTTTGGGATGAATTAGAGTGGAGACTGTAAGCCAGGCCTTTTGGTCCACATCAGTGCCTGAACTCACAAATGTGCTTCTGGAAGAATGGTCAAACATTCCCATAGACACACTCCTAAAGCTTGTGGACAGTCTTCGCAGAAGAGTTGAAGCTGTTATAGCTACAAAGGGTGGGCCAACTAAATATTGAACCCTACGGACTAAGACTGGGATGCCATTAAATTTCATGTGCGTGTAAAGGCAGGCATCCCAATACTTTTGACAATATAGTGTGTAAAGATGAGGACTGCTGACTGTCCAGAGAGCGTCTTTGTTTGAAAAGGATTAACCCATTCACAAAATGAAGCAGCTCCCTGGTGCCCCCTGTAATCACTAATGTTAGCACACAGCAGAAACATGAGAACTGATAGGTGGATAGTGCAGATAAAAAGAGAGATGAGCTCTTCAGTCCACTGCTTCGCTTTCACTGTTCAATCACGGGCTTGGGAAGGAACAAGACTTGTAATTGTTACTTACCTGCAGCATTGAAGAATCAGGCCTCTTTCTATGCTGTGTAAATCTCAGGACTGGATGGGGAAAAAAAAGAAAAATCCTTTAGCAGGTAAAACAGCTGTATGCCCGGAGTTCAGCTTTAAGCGTCTCTCTTTTTCTCCACCAGCATCAGAAGCAGAACTTTTATTTTACATTTTAACAACCAAAATAGAGGAACAGAAAGAATCGGCCAATGCAAACTCCCCATGTGAATTGAATTCTTGATCCTCGCGCTGGGTCTGACGCGCGGAGTGATGATTCACCGGTGATATCGGGCCAAAAATGACTTCTAGATGTCATTCCCAATCCTTCAATTCTGTTTTCAAGAAGCGGAAAGGACTTATGTGTATTCAAGTACAGATGGCGTGTTAGAAGCTTAAACTTCTGATGTGTTCTCCAGGAGAGCGCTAGGAGCGAGGCCGCGATCCCGGGCCAAGTCTCCCCAACCTGAAGTCAGCTTCTCTCCTCTATAACTTATTTAGCAGAAGAGGAAAATGATTTTTTTTCCTAATCAATTTTTACTTGGGCTTAACTTATGTTTTTTCAGAACTTTTTTTTTTGTTTCTGCTTTCAGAGTACAGCTTGTTTCCTGGTTATGAAGAGACAGGAGGTTCTGTATCATGTTTTTGGTGATCTGGCAGGAGGGGTTCTGGGGAAGCTTGGAACTGAGAGACATTGGGGGGGTTTCATTTTCCCCAAATTTCTGCAAAAATCAGGAGATTTTTTTTTTTAAATGTATTTATTCATTTATTTTTTGGTGGAGAATGCGTGCATCAAATCAGGAGATTTTTTTTATTTTTTTTTTATTTTTTGGTGGAGAATGCGGGCATCAAATCAGGAGATTTTTTTTTATTTATTTATTTTTTTTGGTGGAGAATGCGGGCATCAAATCAGGAGATTTTTATTTATTTATTTATTTTTTTTTGGTGGAGAATGTGGGCATCAAATCAGGAGATTTTTTAATTTATTTATTTTTGGTGGAGAATGCGGGCATCAAATCAGGAGATTTTTTAATTTATTTATTTTTGGTGGAGAATGCGGGCATCAAATCAAGAGATTTTAGTAACATTTCACCATTTTGGTAAAATGTATTGGAATGAATGGGGAAGGCAAAATTAAAGCTGAAATTTTAGTATTTCAATTTTTACACGGTTACATTGGTCCAGCTTGGAACAAACTTACCAAACTTGTGGGATCCTCCACAGGTAGAAGCACCACTACTACAGTGATCTCCGCTAGTCATCGGTTTCCATACCAAGCAGCTGCCCTGCTGCTTAGTGATCAGGGGTGATTGCATGGCTTTAGATAAGGGGGGATATGGGGGTCCAAACCCCACTTCCAGAGCATCCAGGCTGGTGGCCACTTTAGGGTGCTGGAGTTGGATAGCTTGGGCACTCAAGTGTCTTCTTGCTGTCAGTACATCCGTACGCTATACATTGGTTTACATGAGTTTATACCCATGCACAGCCATTGGTGTCTGTAGGCAGCTGTATGCAGCACCTGGGGTTCCTAGAGACTGAAATATGACTAGACATGTGCAATTTGTTTAGTTCCAAATTCATTCTTTAACGAATTTGGACAAATTCGTTAATTTGGAAAAAATGCAAATTAATTAAAACCCGTTTAACACTATTTTCAAAATATTTGTAAATCCAAAGTTTCGAAAATTCTTAAATTCGAACTTCGAAAATCCGTAAATTCGAAAATTCAGAAATTCAGAAAATCGGAAATTCGAAATCCAATAATCTGAAAATTAAAAAATCCAGAAATTCGAAAATCAAAAAATCCAAAAATAAGAACGAAAATCCAAAAAAAGGAATGAAGATCAGAAAATTAGAAAACCCGAAAATTCAAAAATCTGAAATAACAACTAACTAATAATATCTTAACTATTACCTTTCAAATTTGGCTGTTAGAGAACGTAATGAATACGAATTTATCCGAAGTTACAAACTTACCAAAATAACGACTGCCTTATCCAAACTAATGGAATGGAATGAATTAATAATAATAAATAACCATAATAATAATATAATAATAATATAATATAATTATTAGTTCATTATTTGAATAATTTGTGACTATATTCGTTACGTTCACTAACAGCCACATTTGAAAGGAAATTCCAATACCTATAATTTAATAGTTAGTTATTGTTAGTTAGTTAGTTAGTTAGTATTTCAAATTTCCAGATTTCGGACTTTCGAATTCATGTTTGCGAATTTCTGAATTTTTAGATTTCCGCATTTTGGATTTTCGAATTTATAAATTTAGGAATTTATTAATTTACGAATTTTCAAAATTTTTTAATCTACGGATTTCGTATTTTTAAATTACCGGATTTCCAATTTTCGAACTTTCGAATTTACAAATTTACGAACATAACGACCTGAAAAAAAAAATGAATGAAACGAAAACGAACACTTTTTTTCGGCAGTGCAAATGTCTAGTTCCTGCTTTGTAGGAACACAGGATCACAACCTTCCCTTCTCACAGATCGCCGTTCTGCCTGTGTCCCGAAAAGATCGGCGGACCCCGGCGGATATCACGTCCATCAGACCTGCTCATTGTCTCACCGCTGTGTCCAATAACAGTGGAAGCGGGTCACCGGCGGCGTGCGTGTGCGCGCGCGCTCCAGACCCGGAAGTGCAGAATCATGTACAGGTGTAACAGTACACAGTCGACAAGTGGTTAAAGTTCTTCTAAAGGCCCAATATTCTTTACCTTTATGTGTTCTATGCAGAAAGGTAAAAAAAAACAACCTTTTCTATACAGCAGCCCCCCCCCCATACTTACCTGAGCGCCATCCCGATCCAGCGATGTGCACCACAGCCTCGGCTCTCCGGGTAATCTTACCCCTCACTGGCCTTTGGCTCCTGCTAACCACAGCAAGTGAGCCAATAAGAAGAGAGAGGGGGCGGGGTGAGCCGTGGCTCTGTGTGTGAATGGTCACGCAAATGGGCAAACCTGCTTGAGTGCCCCAATTTCAAGCTGCGTGCTGGCAGGAGGGGGGGGCCTGGAGCACGGGTGGAGGACCTGAGGAGTGGAGGATTGGGGCTGCTCTGTGCAAAACCATTACACAGAGCAGGTGAGTATAATATGATTGTCATTAAAAAAAATAAAAACAACAAAAAAAACAAGCCTTTAATACAGTGGAACCTTGGTTAACGAGTAACATGGTTAACGAGCGTTTTGAAAGACGAGCAACTTTTTTTTTTTAAATTCTGACTCGGTTTGCGAGTGTTGTCCCGCAAAACGAGCAGAATTAGAGCTAATGGGGTGTGCAGTACCGCATTTGGCCAGAGGTGCTGGGGCGCCAGTGACACTCGGAATGGTTCGGAGCCGTTCGGAAATACTTGGAACCACTCGGAAATACTCAGAAAGACTCGGAACGACTTGGAAATAGTCAGAAACACATGGAAATACTCGGAAATACTCAGTTTCTGAGCGTTTCCGAGGCTTTCCAAGTTCAGCTGAGCTGTCCCCAAGGATTTCCGAGGCTCTCCGGCGCCCCCCCCACCTCTGGCCACCTGCGGTATTGCATGCAATAGAAGTCAATGCAGAACGAATTATCTTTCTTTACATTGACTTCTATGGGGAGACTCGTTTTGATATGCGAGTACTTTGGATTACAAGCATTCTCCTGGAACGAATTATGCACGTAATCCAAGGTTCCACTGTATTACTTTTAATAAATGTACTGTGATTGGACGAACACGGTGTACTGCCAAAAAAAAAAAAAAAGGTTCCAAGGCATGTTAGTGCATTGCTATGCTATGAGCTCTGCTGTACTGCAATGCAAGTCTGCTGGAAGGTCCATTGGGGCACAATTCAGAAGGAATGGCCCAGCGCCAAGCCAACGTATTCAACTTTGTTGCGGTGAAGCATGCAGTATGTGCATTATCGCAACCCCATAGTGTGAATGAGTCCTAAATGAAAAAATATAATTTACTCACATCTTTCAAATAAAGAAAAAAAAATGATAATTTTGGCTTTCCAGGAAATTTTGGCTAAGCAGCCGCAGGAAAAAGTTTGCTGCTAGCAGAATTGGAAGTTTGGCCATCATTTCTCTCCTCATCCCTACTTGGAACCTCGCGGAGTGTCTATGTATGGCCTCCCTCTGCTGCGCTCTCTTTATCTGCTCAAGTCGCAGAGCCTTAAACCTCAATCCACACCAGCACAGTTGGCCATAGCGGATGACGGACCCGTTCACGGGCCTCTGTGTTAATCTTAATAGCGGTGGATTAGGAGATGATCTCCGCTAATGGACCCTGCATGCCTCCGTGCTGTCAGGAAATAGAACACATCATTTAATTAATGGAAACCCTAAGTGAAATGTTGATACATTTATCGCTATCGAATATCCGGGAACAGGTGATCAAGTTAAAGCGCTAAGTCAGGAGGACGCTATAAAAAGTTTAAGAAAAAAAAAAAAAAAGAAATCAAGGTTGTCTACTTTTTTTGATGAGCTTAATTTCTCTTTTTTTCTTTTTCGGTTTGAGTAAAAAGTGGATCTAGCACTATATATATATATATATATATATATATATATATATATATAATTAGGTCCGCTTTAGGTCAAAGCAAAAATAAAAATAGAAATTAAGCTCATCAAAAAAAGTAGACAACTTTGATTTATAAAGTATAAGATTTATGAAAAAAGTATTCATACCCCTTGTACGAATACAAGGGGGATGACAAAACGTGGGAAATTGCAAGGGGTATGAATACTTTTTCAAGGCACTGTATATACAGCACCTCACAAAAGTAAGTACACCCCTCCCATTTTTGTAAATATTTTATTCTATCTTTTCATTCGACAACACTGAAGAAATGACACTTTGCTACAATGTAAAGTAGTGAGGTTACATATATAACCTGGTTACATATATATATATATCCAAACAAGAATTGCTGCACTTAATATTTATTAAGAGTCCAAAAAAGACATTAATTACATATTATGTTCCAAATAGCAACTGTTTCAGGCAAAGTACAAAACGCCCTTCAGGCTAGAACATAAAGTTCTAGCCTGAAGAAGGGAGATTGTACTTTGCCTGAAACGGTTGCTATTTGGAACATAATATGTAATTAATGTCTTTTTTGGACTCTTAATAAATATTAAGTGCAGCAATTCTTGTTTGGATATATATATATATATATGTAACCAGGTTATATATGTAACCTGTTGATCTCAGATATTTACAGCTGTCCCATGTCTTCTGCACACCTTCGTTATCTCAAATAACCTTTTTCCTCCTGAACTACAGAATGATAAACCTTTATATTTTGGAGATCTGAGATTGGTTGAATCGTTCAGCAAAAGACACAGAGCAGGGCTGACACCAATTAAAAAAAAAAAAAAATGCTGTATGTTGTCAGCCTGCTTAAAAGAAATTATGGGCTACGTGTATTTCTGGCAGATCGAAAGGTATTTTTGAGTATTTGCTGGGACTTTGAACCATTTCCAGCGGCCGCATCGCATGTAAGTGGACCTTATTCAGCGCTGCCACATATATGCGTCGCTGTTTTGTGCTCTATCACTGTCACTGCCACACCTGGGCACAGAGTGACAGATGGGAGCTGGTAGGACACAATCACAAGACCCCCCCCCCCCCCCCCCATAGAGAGGAGGCATAGAGAAGCACAGAGAACCAGTGATGACCTCCGCTGAGATTGTTGAGACTTTCTGTATTAAATGGATATAACACAGGGGGCATTTACATATAGTTGTGCTCATAAGTTTACATACCCTGGCAGAATTTATGATTTCTTGCCCATTTTTCAGAGAATATGAATGATAACACAAAAAACTTTTCTTTCACTCATGGTTAGTGTTTGGTTAAAGCCATTTATTATCAATCAACTGTGTTTACTCTTTTTATATCATAATGACAACAGAAACTCCCCAAATGACCCTGATCAAAAGTTTACATACCCCAGTTCTTAATACCGTGTATTGTCCTCTTTTACATCAATGACAGCTTGAAGTCTTTTGTGGTATTTGTGGATGAGGCTCTTTATCTCCTCAGATGGTAAAGCTGTCCATTCCTCTTTGCATGAATGGCACGTTTGAGATCTCCCCAGAGTGGCTCAATGATATTGAGGTCAGGAGACTGAGATGGCAACTCCAGAACCTTCACTTTATTCTGCTGTAGCCAATGACAGGTGGACTTGGACTTGTGTTTTGGATCATTGTCTTGTTAGAATGTCCAAGTATGTCCCATGCACAGCTTCCTGGCTGATGAATGCAAATGTTCCTCCAGTATTTTTTGACAACATACTGCATTCATCCTACCAAAATTTTGACCACATTTCCTGTGCCTTTGTAGCTCACACATCCCCAAAACATCAGCAATCCACCTCCGTGTTTTACAGTAGGAATGGTGTACCTTTCATCATTGGCCTTGTTGACTGCTCTCCAAATGTAGAGTTTATGGTTGTGGCCAAAAAGCTCAATTTTGGTCTCATCACTCCAAATGACTTTGTGCCAGAAGGTTTGAGGCTTGTCTCTGTGCTGTTTGGCGTATTGTAAGCGGGATACTTTGTGGCATTTGCTTAGTAATGGCTTTCTTCTGGCGACTCGACCATGCAGCCCATCTTTCTTCAAGTGCCTCCAGGACCGTCTTTAAGGCAGGGCAAAAGGGGCAGCTGCCCTGGGCCCGGTCATTGTTCTGGTTGCCCAAAGCAGCTGTCTCTTACTTGCCAACTATCCTGGTTTAAATTCCCTTGTCCCTTGAAGTTTTAGTCCTGTGCTGTGTCCCGATATCTCAGTGTGAAGTGCTGTTACTAATGCTGCCCTGCTCTGCCCTATTGTTGTGTATAAATGGTGCTGCTGTGTATCTGCTAAAGGGCAGCACGTTCCTGTGGTGTCAGGAAAGTGATTTTGAATGCGTTCCCGACACACACAAATGTGAACGCAGGCTAAATGTCTCAGTTACATTGGTGGTCAGTGTAAATCTTCTCGTTGCGGCTTGGTGTAGTATCCTTTCATTCACACTAGTGGCCAGTGTGAATGTCCCACTTACATTGGTGGTCAGTGTAAATCTTTTCGTTGCGGCTTGGTGTAGAATCCTTTCATTCACACTAGTGGCCAATGTGAATGTCCCCCTTACATCGGTCAGTGTAAATCCCTCCTTACATTGGTGGTCAGTGTAAATCCCTCATTACATTGGTGGTCAGTGTAAATCCCTCATTACATTGGTGGTTACTGTGAATCAATCAGCATTGCCATTGATCACACCCTCCTCTCCTCCCAGCACTGCCACTGATCCCAGGAGTTCTAGGACTCCTAGGAGTTTTCTGTCTATTGATGGGTTCGCTCACCTCCCCAGTCCATGGTGTGCAGGCAGTGAGGAGATGATGTGCTGTAACCTCTAGCAACCAATCAGTGAGCAGTATTATTGTACAGCAATCTCTAGCAACCAATCAACAAGCAGAAATTATGTGCTGTAACCTCTAGCAAATAATCAGTGACCCATAATGTGTGCTGTAACCTCTAGCAGCCAGTCAGTAAGCGGTAATGATATGCTGTAACCTCTAACAACCAATCGCAATCGCTGCCTGATCTGATACATTAAACTGATTTTGAGTCTTGAATTTTGAATTTTTAGCTGCTATTTATTGTATGTCTCAGTGCAGGTGGAAAGCGAAATTGCATGGTGGAGTGGCACGAGAACATTTTTGCCCAGGGTCCAATCAATATTAAAGACGGCCTGAGTGCCTCCTTATTTTGCATCTTGAAACATCTTGTTTTCAGAGAGTCCTGTATTTCATCTGAAGTTATTTATGGGTTTTTCTTTGCATCCTGAACAATTTTCCTGGCAGTTGTGGCTAAAATTTTAGTTGGTCTACCTGACCGTGGTTTGGTTTCAACAGATCCCCTCATTTACTACTTCTTGATTAGAGTTTGAACACTGCTGATTGGCATTCTCAATTCCTTGGATATCTTTTTATATCCCTTTCCTGTTTTATACAGTTCAACCACCTTTTGCCGCAGATCCTTTAACAATTTTTCAAAATGGAAAATTCCCTCGCAGGTTTTTTTTTAATAGCCAAGAAAAGTATTGGACAAGGAATGTATTCAAATTTTCTAACTAAAATACTTTTATATTTTATCAAAAAGCGATTTACAAATTCATGAAAGTTGTAAAAAAAAGCGTGAGGAGGAAAAAAAAGCCGATCACCGGCTTCTGTTGAAGGGACATCGGTCCCGAAGAGAAAGAGGCGAAGCCACCTCATATGTGCCCACCAGTAGCGCCTGCCAGCGCCACGAATCAGTGCCCACAGTGCCCACCAGTACATAAGTGGCAGCAATCAGTGCCACCTATCAATGCCCACCAGTGGGGCCAATCAGTGCCTCATCAGTGCCACCTAGCAGTGCTACCTATCAGTGTCACCTACCAATGCCGATCAGTGCCCATCACTGCCACCCATCAGTGCCCATCACTGCCACCCATAAGTGCCCATCAGTGCCAGCTATCAGTGCCACCTATTAGTGCCCTTCAGTGCCACCTATCATTGCCCTTCGGTGCCGCTCATCAGTGCCACCCATCAGTGCTTACCAATGCCACCTATCAGTGCCCACCAGTGCCACCTCATCAGTGCCCACCAGTGCCGCCTATTAGTGTCCATCAGTGCAGCCTATCAGTGCCCATCAGTGTAGCCTCATCAGTACATCAATGAAGGAGAAAAAATACCTGTCTGCAAAATGTATTAACCAAATATAAAAGGGTTTTGTATTTTTTTTATTTCTGTTTTTTAAATTTTTTTAATAAAAAATAAAAAACTCAGAGGTGATTGAATACCACCAAAAGAAAGCTCTATTTGTGGGTAAAAAAATGATAAAAATTTCATTTGGGTACAGTGTAGTATGACTGCGCAATTGTCATTCAAACTGTGACAGCGCTGAAAGCTGAAAATTGGTCTGGGCAAGGGGGTTTAGGTGCCCAGTAGGCAAGTGGTTAATAGCCATTCAAACCTCTTTGTGTCAACTTGTGTGCATGTTATCAGGCCAAAATCACCAGGGTATGTAAACTTTTGATCAGGGTGATTTAGGTAGTTTCTGTTGCTATTATGATTTAAAAAGAGTAAACACAGTTGATTGATAATAAGTGGCTTCAGCCAAACACAAACCATGAGTGAAAGAAAAGTTTTTGTGTTATTCATATTCTCTGAAAAATGGCCAAGAAATCCTAAATTCTGCCAGGGTATGTAAACTTATGAGCACAACTGTATGTATATTTTTTTCATTGCCATGCACTTTAGCAGAGGAGGAGAGCTCAGGATCTCTTTTACTTGTGAGGAAGCACAAGTTCTGACAAGTCAAGCAGTGACAAGAAGGCGCTCTGTGACTCAGTGTCAGCACTTAATTATTCGCCCATGTAAAGCTTTTATCCTCCAGGTGTGCCATAAACCGATCGACACCTGCGCTCTGCCTTATAAAGCCACAGATGTGACCGGCACAGACAGCAGCACACAATGTGCCGGAACACTTTACGGCTTAGTGCGGTTTCCACATTATACGAGCCTCCATTAACGTGCCGCCCCGGTGTCGGAGGATGCTGGGATGCTTGCAGAGATCTCCATAAACTCCGTTGACACTTTCATGTCTTGCTTTGGTTACAAATTGTATTTATTGGCGTTTTATAAAGTGCAGAGGTGCACGAGCAACACCTGCAACTGTATACATTGAGCTGTACACTGGAATAACAAAACCGACATCCCTGGACTTAAAGGGTGACTCCACTTTCGTGGGGAAAAAAAAAAAAAAAATCTGGCATATACAATTGTTACACAAGTCATATTGCAACTGAATGTCATCAAAATGACCTTTTGTTTTCAATCTGTGATTTTATGAATAATGCGCTATGGCAACCTGGAGGCGTTCTGTAAAAAGATGGAATACAGAGCGCCCCACCCTCCCCAGAAATGTCATTTCCTGCTTGTGTGATTGGCTCACTGATTTTCCCAGAAGTCTGCACTAAGATACAAGAAAGATTTTGAGCATCCCCTGCAGCAAAAGTTTCAGTTTCGGTGAAATACTCCCAATAGGAAATCACGTCTAAAGGGATGCAGACCCTGCCATCCTCTTTTTACATTTTATTAGATTTTACATGTAGAAAAAGTAACAATACATTATACACAAATATTTGTATCCTAATACAGTGGAACATTGGATTTCGAGCATAATCTGTTCCAGGAGAATGCTTGTAATCCAAAGCACTCGCTTACTGAGTGACGTCATCACGCCTGTCAACTCGGCTGTGGTGTGTGAGCAGCGGTTCTCTTACATAGTTTGTTGAACTGATTGAACTGAAGCTGATCCCAATCTCCAGGGAACTAAATGAATATGAGTTCAAAGTATAATATACATTTTATACTTCCATTAAATAATCATAAGATAAAAATAAAAAGTCCTTAAAGTGGATGTAAACCCTCACATATACGCAGTGAGGTGAACAGCCTCAGATGATACACAGAGATGAAACAAATCTCCCTACATAACTTTTAAATCTTTATCTACTGTCTTCAGCTTTATATACTGTTTAGAAAGTGCACATCATGTTAGAATTTTCTCTTCCTGTTCCAGCAGGGGGAGGGGAGTCTTGCCATACACTGTAAGACAGCTGATTGGAGGAAAGGCACACACCTCCTCTCCTCATAGGCAGAGACTGGCAGAGCTGTGCTGTGAATTGACCAGCTCTTTTCTAATCTATTTATAGCACCCGCCCTGACACAATTTTCAGGCTGGTTTTATCACATGTGTCAGAGAACTTGTCAGAAGTTATCATGCTGATGACAGAAGAACGGAGAAGGAGACAGCCACGGGACATAGTGCTTTAAAGAGAGATAAGAAAACGCTGCAAATATATATGCCCGGCTCAAATTTTATGAATCGGGTTTACGTCCACTTTAATTTCTCAAAGTACTTGTATTGTGCACTGTAATTATTAGTGACCTTCAACTTGTGGACACGTGAACTCCTCATCCAACACCACTGTGTGCATTGAATCTGCTCACTTTGGACCGCCGTGATGACGTCACTTAGTAAGCTCCACCACTTAAGGTGGAGCTTATTGAGTGACGTCATCACGCCCGCCCGCTTGGCTTTGGTGTGTGAGCAGCATTTCTCTTACATAGTTATTAAACTGAAGCTGATCCCAATCTCCAGGGAAGTAAAGGAATATTAGTTCAAAATAATATATACTTTATATCTCCATTAAATAATGATAAGATAAATATAAAAAAGTCCCCCATCTCCCAAAGTATTGTGCACTGTAATCATTAGCGGTCTTCAAAAAGTCCTTAATCTCCCAAAGCATCTTCAACTTGTGGACACGTGGCCTCCACATCCCACACCACCCTGTGCATTGTTTGTGAATCTGCTCACCTTGGACGGGCAATTTGTCATCACTCAGTAAGCTCGGCCACTCAGGGTCAAGCTTACTGAGTGACGTCATCACGCGTGTCCACTTGGCTGTGGTGTGCGAACTGTGTTTCTCTTACATGGTTATTGGACTGAAGCTGATCCCAATCTCCAGGGAAGTAAACTAATATGAGTTCAAAGTATGATATACACTTTATGTCTCCATTAAATGATGATAAATAAATACAGTAGTACCTTGGATTACGAGCATAATTTGTTCCAGAAGGATGCTTGTAATCCAAAGCACTTGTATATCAAAGCGAGTTTCCCCATAGGAAATAATGGAAACTCAGATAATCTGTTCCACAGCCACTGCTTGTCAATGCAGTACCACATGTGGCCAGAGGTGCGGGGGTGCCAGAGACACTCGGAAACGCTCGGAGACCACTTGGAGACGCTTGGAGACACTCGGAGACGGCGTAGACACTCGGGAACGGAGTGTTTTCCGAGTGTCTGCGCGTGTCTCCGAGCGGCTCCAAATGTTTCTGAGCGTCCTCGGCGCCCCCGCACCTCTGGCCAAATATGGTACTGCATGCCCCAGAGGCTTGAATTCTGCTCATCTTGCGAGGCAACCATTCAGGATTAAAAAAAAAAAAATAGCTTGTGTTGCAAAATGTTCGGAAACCGCTTTACTCGCCATCCAAGGTTAGACTGTAGTGAAAAAAATTTGCAATAAAATAAAAATAATAATAATAATAATAAAAAGTCTCTAATCTCCCAAAGTATTGCGCACTGTAATCATGAGTGATCTTCAATTTGTGGACACGTAAACTCCTCATCCAAAACCATCACAAGCATTGTTTGTGAATCCGCTCACCATGGACAGGGCGTGATGACGTCATTTGGTAAGCTCCGCCACTCGTTTCTTACTGAGTGACGTCATCGCGCTTGTCTGCTTGGCTGGTGGTGTGCGAACGGTGTTTTCTCTTAAATATTTATTAGACTGAAGCTGATCCCAATCTCAAGGGAAGTAAACGAATATGAGTTCAAAGTATAATATACACTTTATATCTCCATTAAATAATGATAAATAAATAGTGAAAAAAATGTGCAAATATAATAAAAAGTTCTTAATTTCCCAAAGTATTGTACACTGTAATCATGAGTGATCTTCAATTTGTGGACCCGTAAACTCCTCATCCGAAACCATCACAACAAGTATTGTTTGTGAATCCGCTCACTATGGACGGACGTGATGACGTCACTCGGCAAAAGCTCCGCCAGTTAGGGCGGAGCTTACTGAGTGACGTCATCACGCTTGTCTGCTCAGCTGTGGTGTGCGAATGGTGTTTCCCTTACATATTTATTAGACTGAAGCTGATCCCAATCTCCAGGGAAGTAAACTAATATGAGTTCAAAGTATAATATACACTTTATATCTCCATTAAATAATGATAAATAAATTGTGAAAAAAATGTGCAAATATAATATAAAAGTTCTTAATTTCCCAAAGTATTGCGCACTGTAAGCATTAGTGATCTTCAATTAGTGAACATGAAAACTCCTCATCCAAAACCATCACAAGCATTGTTTGTGAATCTGCCCACTATGGACGGGGCGTAATGACGTCATTTGGTAAGCTCCGCCACTCAGGGCGTTTCTTACTATTATAATTTTTTTGTAATTTTATTTTATTTTTTTGCAATTTGCTTGCAATTTTTCTTTGCAACAAAATTTTTTTTTTGCACTACTTTATTGCACATAATTTTTGCCACAAACACATTTCACATATCAGCGCTTTAGTATATTATATACTATAATCTTACTAAGTGACGTCATCACGCTTGTCTGCTCAGGCTGGTGGTGTGCGAACGGTGTTTTCTCTTACATATTTATTGGATCGAAGCTGATCCCATTCTCCAGGGAAGTAAATCAGTTTTTGTTCACAGTACAGTAATAGTGATCTGCCACTGGGATCACTTTTACAAGGCAGCCAATCGCCAGCTGTAAAAGCAAAACAAAAAAAAAAACGGTACCAACATCGGCAGCTGTAGCCGTGGATCCTGTAATAAGCACTTGCTGACAGGCCGTATATATAAAACGCAGTCAGGAAGTCGTTCAGAATTGTAACATTTTACCTAGAAAGTTGTGCATACCGCCCTTCACCATGTGGGGGCGCTCTATAGAACCTCATTTCTTTTTTTTACACAGGGAAATCTCTGTTTGGCCCTTTGGAAAGCGCTGTGTTATCTTCATCAGGAAAAGTCAAGTCTTTTATTTTATTTTTAGAAATGATCGATTCTTCCATCCGCACACATCCACTAAACTCCGAATGACTTCCGCCGAACAATGACTGGCAACGTTTCAGCATGCGGCAAGGGAAAACTCCCATCTGTTCAAGTCTCCGCTTACATAAAGGAACTTCTCTTCAATGGACTTATAGATATGTTGAATCTTGTTAGGTGCATACAGTGTCAGTAACCCTTTCTACGTGTTTATTGCCTCTCGCGGAGATCACGGCGCTCCACCCCCCCCGGCAATGCCTTCCTCTGCTTTTCTCTCCGGAAGGACGGCGCCATCTTTGTTCAGGCACCATCCAGGATCACCATCTACTTTCAGGACGGAGATGCCGGCTCAGAGAGCGCTCACAATCGCCTGACACTGATCAGCCTCTGCTGCAGGCTCTCACTCTGTGACTACCTACAAAGTAACAACATGTAGGGGTTGATTTTCTAAAGGCGAATAGACTTTGCAAAGTGCAATTGCCCTCTGCAAGAGCTTAGTAAATAAGGTGAGGCTTCACTTTGCAAAGAGTACCCAATCGCATGCAAGGAAAATATTTTTTAAAAAAATGCATTTTTGCATGCACATGATTGGCTGGTGGAAGTCAGCAGAGCTTTTTGCTCATTTACTAAGCTCTGGAGCAACTGCACTTTGCAAAGTCCGCGGTCTTTTTGCCTTTAGTAATTCAACCCCACTGTCTGATCACTGGGAGAGGAGACTGAGGAAATGCTTCCCCCTCTGCCTGCAGCAGGCTGATGACTTAATTGTAGCCTAGGCTAAGTCATTGGACTGGAGATTTTTAATAATCCTGAGCCGTGGCAGGAATTTGGCCACGCAGACCTGTGCAGTCACTGAGAAAGGTCAAAGCTGAGCCCAGACAGGCAGATATAAAAGACACAAATGAATGCATGTCTTTTATCATTAACATATTTCATTGTAAATTGTAATGCAAGCAGGGTTAGTACCTGATATATCAGTCACTTGAAGTCCCCTGTACAGGAAGAAGCAGTACAGGGAGCCAATTATGTGCTTACAAGTAGCATGCTGATGCCACTAGATGTCCTCAGAGAGCAAAGCGGCAAATAGATTAGCTCAACATTGCGCTGCTTCTTGATTCACTGTCCAGTCACTTGCTGGGGGGGGGGGGCAGGCTAAAGTAGACGATGCTGGCCAGCAGACTGAGGACATCTAGTGGCAGAAAAAGTACTACAAGGCAACTCTCTGGGATGAAGGTGAATATTGCAGCAAAAACAGACTTTGCCACTTTATCTTTTAATGAACTTTTCATTTGTATCTGTTTATTCTTTTGCCTGAAGTTCTCCTTTAACCAGCTGAAGACCGGGCATTTTCTGGCACTTTGTGTTTACATGTGAAAATTAGGGTTTGAAACCCCCAAGCGTTATATATTTTTTATAAAGCAGAGGCCCTAGAGAATAAATTGGTGGATTTTGCAATTTTATTATGTCACATTTTATTATGTCACATTTTATTATGTCACTTGGTATTTGCACAGCGCTTTTTCAAACACAGTTTTTGGGAAAAATATTTAAAAAATACACTTTTTAAAATTTTATTGCAAAAAACACAATACATAACCTAATTTATTTTTTTTTGTAAAATATAAAAGATGATGTCATATAAATAGATACCAAACATGTCACGCTTTAACCACTAGCCGACCAGCCACCGCAGTTATACTGCGGCAGGTTGGCATGGCTGTGCAAAGCGCCGTAGCTGTACATCGCTTGTTTATGATGTCACAGCAGACGCGCGCGTGCCGCCGGAGGCTCGCGCCGGCCGTACGTCCCTGGAGCCGATGCGCGAAGACCTCCAGCATAAGTATGAATACCGATCGGTCTCCTCCCCCAGTCAGTCCCACCCCCCCTACAGTTAGAACACACCTAGGGAACAGAGTTAACCCCTTGATCGCCCCCTAGTGTTATCCCCTTCCCTGCCAGTGACATTTTTACAGTAATCAGTGGCTCTGATCGCTGTATAAATCTGTATAAATGTCAATGGTCCTAAAATACTGTTTTTTTAAATTATTTATATATATATATATATATATATATATATTATATATATATATATAATTTATTTATTTTTTACACTATTGCTTTAATTTTGTTTATTTTTTATCACTTTTATTGCTGTCACAAGGAATGTAAATATCTCTTGTGACATTCATAGGCACGTGACAGGTACTCTTTATGGAGGGATTTGGGGCCTATAAGACTCCAAATCCCTCCTTTGCACTTAAAAGCATTCAAAACGCGAAGATCAGCGTTTTTCAATACTTTCGATCTTATAAAACTGGGGCCTTTAAGACTCCAGTAATCTGGAACTGATGTCATGACATCACTTCCGGGTTACTACATTCAAGACCATAGTTGCCAACATTGTCAAAAAATGTATATACACTTTTTTGTCTGTAGGCGGAGTCTTATTATAATTAGGGGGTGGGGCATTCATTTGTAAGCGTAATGTAGTGGGGGGGTGGAAAAATGTGCTCCATTTCTATTGGCAGCCACTTTCATTGCTGCCCGGGCTCCGCCTCTTGTTTCTTACTCACGAGAGCTGGTCTTCTGTAAAACGGTGGCAGAGGCAATTCACCAGTGCTGGCCCCGGACCTCTAGCAGCGGCTCTGGCGAAAAATCAGGAAACTACCAATTTCCCGTGAAACACAGTAAGACCGGGACAAGTGTCTAAATATCGGGAATGTGCCAGGTAATTCGGGACTGTTGGCAACTATGTGAGACCCGATCAAAGACGATCCCGGTAAGACAGGAGAGCCTGGGCAAACGGCGGAACTGGGGGGAACCCACTTCCACTGCTTGTAATAGCAATCAAGCAGTTGCTTTGCCACATCAGTTGTCATGTACAAGAGAGCCAACCGTCGGCTCTAAAAAACGGTACTGGGGTGATGCCTGCAGCTGCAGGCATCACTCCGGTACAACCACTTGAAGTCAAATGACTTACAGGTACATGATTTGGCAAGTGGTTAACCCTCCCCCCCCCCTTTAAACCACTTAAGGACCAAGCCTATTTTTCACACTTGTTGTTTCCAAGTTAAAATCATTTCTTTTGCAAGAAAATTACTTAGAACCCCCAAACATTATATATATTTTTTTCAGACACCCTAGAGAATAAAATGGCAGTCGTTGCAATACTTTATGTCACACCGTATTTGGTAGTGGTCTTACAAATGCAATTTTTTGGAAAAAATACACTTTTTTTAATTTGAAAAATATGAAAACAGTAAAGTTAGCTCAATTTGTTTCTATATTGTGAAAGATAATGTTACACCGAGTAAATTGATACCCAACATGTCATGCTTCAAAATTGTACCCGCTCGTGGAATGGCGACAAACTTTGGCACTTAAAAATCTCCATAGGCGACATTTAAAAATTTCAGGTTACCAGTTTTGAGTTACAGAGGAGGTCTTTTGCTAGAATTATTGCTCTCACTCTAACGATTGCGGCGATACCTCACATGTGGGGTTTGAACACTGTTTTCATAAGTGGGCATGACTTACGTATGCGTTGGCTTCTGCGTATGAGCACGGAGGGATGGGTCGCTTAAAAATTTTATTTTTTTTTCTTATTTATTTTACTTATTTTTTATTTTTAGACTGTCCATTTAAAAAAAATGGATCACTTTTATTCCTATTAGAAGGAATGTACACATCTCTTGTAATAGAAAAAGAGCATGACAGAATCTCTTTAATGTGAGATCTGGGTCTCAAAAAGACCTCAGATCTCACATTTACACTTAAAAGCAATACATTTTTTTTTTTTTCAATAAAAAAAAAAATGTGGGCCCTTTAAGGCCGGAGGCATAGCTCCCAACTGTCCCTGATTTCAAGGGACTGTCCCTGATTTGGAGCAATGTCCCTCTGTCCCTTATTCCTCCTCATTTGTCCCTCATTTTGGTCTGATCTATATAGATGTATATAAAATGCACTTTTTATCTTTTAAAAAGTGTTTTCCAACGCTAACCCTTTCATCTGATTTCTAAATTGCTGTATTTGTAAATTCCAAAAGCCAATATAAAGGAATAGTAGTGGCAAAAAAAGCACTTGTGAGATTAACCAATCTTGTTTTTTTGTACAATTCTCCTTTAAGGGGCGTGACCAGGGGTGTATCCTATGCCTGCATACTTTTGCTGATAGGTGTCCCTCATTCCCATCTCAAAAAGTTGGGAGGCATGCCGGAGTGTGTAAGTGACGCTTGATGACCGATGTATCCGGTAAGCGGTGGAGATGACCAGGACATGGCAGGAGGGGGGGGGGGGGGCACTTCTCCCGCCGCCGATAAAAGTCATCTTGTGGCGAATCCGCCACGAAGACCACTTTTACCTTAAAGCGGACCGCCCGCCGTTGAAGAAAATACTGGGGTTAAGGCAGCTATCTGCTGCCATAACAACGGTATTTAACGTAAGAGTAGCGACCTAAATACACGGTGGGCGGTCTGTAAGAAGTTAATGCTGGGAGGCAGAATGGACTTCTCGTTCATGTGATCACTGTGATTGGCTGGACCTCATGTAACATGAATTCTGTGGCTCTCCACTCTTCCTCCAGACTCTGGGACCTTGATTTCCAAATGAAATGCTACATTTTCCACAGTCAGTAATGATTTGGGGAGCAATGTCATCTGCTGGTGTTGGTCCACTGTGTTTTATCAAGTCCAAAGACTACCAGGAAATTCTAGAGCACTTCATGCTTCTGCTGACCAGCATTATGGAGATACTAATTTCATTTTCCAGCAGGACTTAGCACCTGCCCACAATGTCAAAATGAGCAATACCTGGTTTATTGATCATGGTATTACTGTGTGGCCAGTAAACTCGCCTGACGTAAACCCCATAGAGAATCTGTGGGGTATTGTCAAGAGGAAGATGAGGGACACCAAACCCAACCATGCAAATGACTTGAAGGCCGCTATCAAAGCAACCTGGGCTTCCATAACACCTCAGCCGTGCCACAGGCTGATCACCTCTGTGCTATGCCACATTAATGCAGTAATTTGTGCAAAAGGAGCCCCCACCAAGTATTAAGTGCATACTATACTGTACATGGACATAATGTTCAGTAAGCCAACATTTCTGTATTCGAAATTCTTTTTTTATTGGTTTTATGTAATATTCTAATTTTCTGAGATACTGAATTTAGGGCTTTTACTAGCTGTAAGCCATAATCATCCAAATTAAAAGAAAGAAATGCTTGAAATGTGTCACTTTGTGTGTAACACATCTATATAAAATATATGAGTTTCACTTTTTGAATTGATTAACTGAAATAAATTAACTTTTTGATGATGTTCTAATTTTATGAGATGCACCTGTATAAGAATGATTAATTTTAGTTATATGAATTGTTTTTAGAAGCTTGGCTTCCCCTATTCACATGCTAATGAACTTGTTGGACTAGTTCATGAGTTCAGGGCAGGAAGTGATGTGAAGCTTGGCTTCCCCTATTCACAAGCTAATTAACTCGTTGGACTGGTTCATGAGTTCAAGACAGGAAGTGATGTGAAGCTTGGCTTCCCCTATTCACATACTGGTTAACTCGTTGGACTGGTTCATGAGTTCAGGAGAGAAAGTGATGCTACAGGAAGTAGGGGGAGGAGAAAGAGGACTTAGACAAGGCCATGTGCTGAACAAAGGAAGCACTGGTAGTTTTTGCAGGACTGGAAAGATTTTGGTTAAAAGGAAGAAGCCCCCATGAAATAAGAAATTTTAAAGCAGGGATGTTAATCTCAAATTTATTGTGGGCTGTATTAGCATTATGGTTGTCCTCAAAGGGCTGCTTGTATCTGTAAAACTAGATGTCCAGAGCACCCCCCCCCCCATCAGAAGTCAAGTCCACAACCCTTCCTTACATCACAGTGCACCCCTCTTACCTTGTGCTGCTGCCAGGAGGAAGCCGGGGTGGATCTGAGAAGCAGAAAGTGTAGGGTCTGGAGGAGGACCAGGGGAGGTGGAGTCTGCTGAATGCCGAGACCAGGGGAGGTTGAGACAAAGGAGTGCTGTGGCTGCACAGAGAAAAGCAGGATCTGTAAGACGAGTTCTGTCCTCTTCTCTGCTTCCTACTGTTGAGACAAAAGGTAGGGGCAGAGACAAGGGGGTTGCTGAAGCTGCAGGAGAGGTGCAAGGGTCATGTTAAATGGCCTGTAGGACTGGACATGGCCCACGGTTCTTGTGTTTGACACATGAGTATTCCTATTGCATACAATACTCATTTCCTAGGGATAGATAGCTTGTGCATGTGTATATATTATGCATATATTTTGTAATATTTTGTATGTCTTAAATTGCTTGTCCCACAAGTGGGTGCAGCACTTTTTTTTTAATAAGGCAAGTATACACTACAGAGGTTTTTATGCTTCCTTGCTTTTACCGCAAAGAACCTTCAAAATCACAAAGCAAACTTTTTATAAGGATGCAGAAGTTGGATCTGTAGACATAAAATTGTCTTTGTTACACCCTCCAACCCTCGATCTAGACATCTGTTCTCCCCGGACTTGCCTAATTTTGGAAACCGCAGCATCTGAAAACACCTGCATGAGCGGATGCCAAGAAGGAAGCATTGCGTTCTACAAGCTGGGGCTGTTTGGGGTCGGTGTTTGGGGTGTTGCTACTTGGCGGATATTCTTTCTGTATAACGTCTAAATCTGCTGAGAGCCGGCGAGGGTCATATTTTATCTCCATCATCCTTCCTCGCATTACGCGTCTGCTTTTATTATTATTTGCGCTCTCTCTGCTGTTCTTTTCCTCCCTTTCTGCAATTGTTTGGTTGCTGGAAGCCAGATGCTGAGATGGGATCTCCAAAAACCTCAGAAAAACCAAATGTCAGTTTGCCGCTCCTGTTTCTACAGTAACCAGCGAGCAAATCTCCGAGACAGGATGTAGAAAGTGCAATGACCTGTTGGTGTGGACTTCATCGGTCCAGCCCTCTGTACACGGGGGGAAAGTTCCAAAACTTCTAAAGCTGCACTCCGGCACAAAAACGTTCATTTCAGCTAGGTTCACACACTGTGCATGTCGGAAACATGTGCAAAATAGCGCAGAAACCTTTAGCAGACATTATTTCTAAGGACACCCACACCCAACTGCAAAGGCACGTGTTCCTGTGCAGCGAGCTTTAGAAAAAAGGGACTTCGTTTGCATGTTTCTTGTGCATAGGGGAGTCCATTGAAATGAACGGCTGTACTACATGCAATGTGGGGAAACATGCAGAACAGAGGCGTAACCAAAACCTATAGGGCCTCCCGGTGCAAGAAAACATAAATGCCCCCCCCCCACACGGTGGCAGAATGCAAGGGCCCTCTCACAAATGCGACCTTTGTGACCCCCGGTGGTTTCGCCACTGGTGTCAGGCGTTTTTTTATTTTTGTTATTTTATTGTTTTATTATTTTTTCCCATGTTATTTAATTTAATGTAATTTAACCCTTTCACGCCTAAGCCTACAGTTAGGTCCATATATATTTGGACACTGGCACAATTTTAGATTTTTCAGGTATTTACCAAAACATATTCAAGCTATAGTTACAGGGGCGTAACTAGAAATCACAGGGCCCCATAGCAAAATGTTGTATGGGCCCCCACCCCCCCCCCCACCCCACAAAAAAAAAAAAAATAATGAACTAATGCCATTGGACAACAGATTACCACACCCATGTAGCACAGTACCCAGGCAGCTTACATTAATTTCGAACAAGAAAGTATGCAGTATATTGTATGCAGTAGAGCTGGGCGATTTTCTCCACAAAAAAAATGTGCGATTTAAAAAAAAATCGTACAGACACCCCCCAGTGCAAGACCCCCCCAGCAGTACAGACACCCCCCCAGTGCAGGACCCCCCAGCAGTACAGACACCCCCCAGTGCAGGACCCCCCCAGCAGTACAGACACCCCCCCTCAGTGCTGGACCCCCCAGCAGTACAGACACCCCCCCCAGTGCAGGACCCCCACAGCAGTACAGACACCCACCACTCAGTGCAGGACCCCCAATCAGTACAGAACCCCCCCCAGTGCAGGAACCCCCCAGCAGTACAGACACCCCCACTCAGTGCAGGACCCCCCCAGCAGTACAGACATCCCCCAGTGCAGACCACCCCCCTCAGTACAGACACCCCCCAGTGCAGACCCCCCCAGCATTACAGACCCCCCAGCATTACAGACACCCCTCTCAGTGCAGACACCCCCAGCAGTGCAGACCCCCCCAGCAGTACAGACACCCTCCTCAGTGCAGGACCCCCCCAGCAGTACAGACACCCCCCCTCAGTGCAGGACCCCCCCAGCAGTACAGACACCCCCCCAGTGCAGGACTCCCCCAGCAGTACAGACCCCCCAGTGCAGGACCCCCTCAGCAGTACAGACACCCCCCACTCAGTGCAGGACCCCCCCAGCAGTACAGACACCCCCCCAGTGCAGGACCCCCCCAGCAGTATAGACACCCCCCCACTCAGTGCAGGACCCCCCCAGCAGTACAGACACCCCCCCAGTGCAGGACCCCCCCAGCAGTACAGACACCCCCCCCCAGTGCAGGACCCCCCCAGCAGTACAGACACCCCCCCCTCTTACATACCTCAGAACAGCGCTGACAGTCTAGAGGCTCGAGCGCAGGCTCCTCCTCCTCCTCCTCTGTGGATGTAAACAGAGAGGAGGGGAGGTGGCTTTGGTCCACGCCGCTGAGGGACAGCGAGCGGTGCGGCTGCCGCTACCTAAGGGTATCACCCCTCTGGCGGGTGTCTCCCGCCTACCAACGCCAGTCATCGGGCCCCAACTTGGCTGCTGGCCCCATATCGACCGCGTGTGTCGCTATGGCGGTAGTTCTGCCACTGTATAGTTATATAATAGATATGAGCTGAAAGTGCTGAAAGTGCACACTCTCAGGTTTAATTTGAGGGTATGTACATCCAAATCAGAGGAAGAGTTTAGGAATTACAGCTCTTAAGACTAGCCATCCCCCCTTTTTCAAGGGACCAAAAGTACCGTATTTATCGGCGTATAACACGCACCCCAAGTTTAGGAGGGAATTATAAGGAAAAAAAATTTTAAGGAAAAAAACTTACATTTAAATGCCCATCAATGCAGCCTTGCACAGTGTCAATCTGCATGCTTGTCCAGTGTCATTTGCAGCCTTACAGTCATTTGCAGCCTTGCAGTCAGCAGCCTTGGTGTCATTTGCAGCCTTGCAGTCAGCAGCCTTAGTGTCATTTGCAGCCTTGCAGCTTTGTCAGTGCTGATCTGCAGCTTTCTGTGTCCATTTGCAGCCTTGCTCAGGCTGCAGTTAAACTGCAGTGACTTTTCATTGTCACTGCAGTTTGAAAATGGCTCCCCTGCGATCCCCTGCGATCCTGAGCTTCAAAATCGCCGACTGCGATTTGAAAATGGCGCCGCCGGCGCCGAAATACACAGAGCCGGTCCTCGGCTCTTCTCGGCGGCTCTCGTTCACTTTCGCCTCCACTCATAGTCCCGCCCGGGATGGGCGTGACTGTGAGCGGAGCTATCCGAACCTAGCCGAGTACACTCGGCTAGGTTCGGGCGGCGCTCGAGTGAAGCCGAAAGTGGCCGAGAAGAGCCGAGGACCGGCTCTGTGTATTTCGGCGCCATTTTCAAATCACGGTCGCGGTCGGCGATTTTGAAGCTCAGGATCGCAGGGGATCGGCGTATAACACGCACCCGCGATTTTTCCCTGATTTTAAGGGGAAAAAAGTGCGTGTTATACGCCGATAAATACGGTAATTGCCGGCTATCCCCTACTCTTGCTACCTTCAGGCGATCCCTGAAAACTCATCTCTTCAGGAAAGCCTATCACGTCTCTAACTAATCTTTTACCACTTCCATCAGCTCATTCCCCACAGTTACAACCTTTTATACCACCTGCCCAATCCTATTAGATTGTAAGCTCTTCTGAGCAGGGCCCTCTTAATCCTCTTGTATCTTATTGTATTATAAATGTATTGTCCCCCTTTTATATTGTAAACCGCTGCGTAAACTGTTGGCGCTATATAAATCCTGTATAATAATAATAATAATATTAATAATAATTGGACAATTGAACCAAAAGCTGTTTCATGGCCAGGTGTGGGCTACTCCCTCATAATTTCTATATTAATTAAGCAGGTAAAAGGTCTGAAATTTTTTCTAAGTGTGGTATTTGCATTTGGAATCTATTGCTGTGAACCTACATCATGCGTTCAAAGGAGCTGTCCATGCAAGTGCAACAGGCCATTGTAAGGCTTTAAAAACTAAACAAATTCATCAGAGAGATGGCAGCAACATTAGGAGTGGCCAAATCAACAGTTTGGTACATTCTGAGGAAAGAAGAACCCACTGGTGAGCTCAGCAACATAAAAAGGCCTTGATGTCCACGGAAGACAACAGTGGTGGAAGATCACAGGATCCTCTCTATGGTAAAAGAAAACCCATTCACAACATAAAGACAAGTGAAGGGGACTCTCCAGGAGGTGAGCGCATCATTGTCAAAGTATACAATCAAGAGAGGACTTCACGAGAGCAAATACAGAGGGTTCACCACAAGGTGCAAACCATTCATAAGCCTGAAGAATAGAAAAGCCAGATTAGACTTTGCCAAAAACATCTAAAAAAAACAGACAAGCCCTGGAAAAGCATTCTTTGGATGGATGAATCTAAGATTAATATGTACCAGAATGACGGGAAGAAAAAAGTGTGGAGGAGGCTTGGAACAGCACATGAACTAAAGCACACAACGTCATCTGTAAAACATGGTGGAGCTTGCAGCGTGATGACATGGGCATGCATGGTTTCCAGTGGCACTGGGTCATTGGTGTTTATTGATGATGTGACAGAAGACAGAAGCAGCCGGATAAATTCTGCAGTGTTTGGAGATATTGGATGGCATTTCACAGTACAGATGGACAATGATCTAAAACACACTGCAAAAGCAACCCAGGTGCTTTTGAAGGAAAAGAAGTGGAATATTCTGCAATGGCTGAGTCAATCAACTGATCTCAACCCAATTGCACATTTCACTTGCTGAAGGCAAAACTAAAGGCAGAAAGACCCACAAACAAAGAACAACTGAAGACAGCTGCAGTTAGAGTCTGGCAAAGCATCAGAAAGGAGGAAACCCAGTCTTTGGTAATGTCCATGGGTTCCAGACTTCAGGCAGGCATTGCCAGTAAAGGATTCTCAACAAAATATAAAAAATAAACATTCTATTTATGATTATATTCATTTGTCCAATTACATTTGAGCTCCTGAAAATGGGGGGGGCTGTGTTTAAAAATGGTCGCAGTTCCTAAAATTTATACTTGATATTCATTTTCAACTCCTTGAATTAATTTCATTTGGATTGTTTCATTTTAATTTTATTCTGGTGGCATACAGAGCCAAAAGTATGAAAATTGTGTCTGTGTCCAAATATATATGGACCTAACTGTATTTCTGACATTTGTTGGTTACAAGTTCAAATCTGTATTTTTTGCTAGAAAATTACATAGAACCCCCCTAAACATTATATATATATATATATATATATATATATATATATATATATATAGATCGTTGCAATATTTTATGTCACACGGTATTTGCGCAGCGGTCTTTCAAACGCACTTTTTGGGGAAAAAAGACACTTTCGTGAATTAAAAAAAAAAAAAAACTAAACAATAAAGTTAGCCCAATTTTTTTGTATAATATGAAAGATGATGTTACGCCGAGTAAATAGATACCCAACATGTCACGCCTTAAAATTGCAAACACTCGTGGAATGGTGACAAACTACGGTACCTAAAAATCTCCATAGGCAATGCTTTAAAAAAAAAAATTAACGGTTACCAGGTTAGAGTTACAGAGGAGGACCTTTGCTAGAATTATTGCTCTTGCTTCAGCGATCGCGGCAATACCTCCCATGAGTGATTTGAACACCATTTACATATGTGGGCTCGACTTACGCATGCGTTTTTTTTTGCTGCGCGAGCTCGCAGGGACGGGGGGCGCTTTAAACATTTTTTTTTTTAATTATTATTTATTTTCTTATTATTTGTTTTTTTCTACATTCTCACTTATAAGAAAAAAAAAAATCTGATCACTTTTATTGCTGTCACAAGGAATATAAACATCCCATGTGACAGTAATAGGTGGTGACAGGTACTCTTTATGGAGGGATCGGGGGGTCTAAAAGACCTCCTTTGCACTTAAAAGTATTCAGATCACCAAAAACGGCAACGAATACTGTCATTTTAAATAAATCTGCGCCATTGGTAGCCAAGTAAATCGGAAGTGACGTCGCTTCCGTGTGTTTTCCATAGGAGACTGGAATGTTTCCGGCTTTGTTTCAGTCTCACGCTAGCCGGCGGAAGTGCCGAATCGTGGATCAGGTCTCCCAGTGGGACGGGAGACCTGGGAATAGTGGCGGAAGGCGGTGGGAGGGGGGGTTTGTCCCCTCCCGCTCCTTCGGGATAACGGCCGAGCGGCTTTTAGCCGCATCTGTTGTTATCCCTAAAAAGCCAACCGTCCGCTCTAAAAATCGGTACCGGGGTGATGCCTGCAGCTGCATATCACCCCGGTATAACCCCTTAAAGGCGAGGCCGCATATGTGCGTACGGTCGGCGCTAAGGGGATACTATATAAATATATATTATATTAATATAGACATTTATTGGGACACCTGCCTTTACACGCACATAAACTTTAATGGCATCCCAGTCTTAGTCCGTAGGGTTCAATATAGAGTTGGCTCCGCCCTTTGCAGCTATAACAGCTTCAACTCTTCTGGGAAGGCCGTCCACAAGGTTTAGGAGTGTGTCTATGGGAATGTTTGACCATTCTTCCAGAAGCGCATTTGTGAGGTCAGGCACTGATGTTGGTGAGAAGGCCTGGCTCACAGTCTCCGCTCTAATGCCCCGTACACACGGTCGGATTTTCCGACGGAAAATGTGTGATAGGACCTTGTTGTCGGAAATTCCGACCGTGTGTGGGCTCCATCACACATTTTCCATCGGATTTTCCGACACACAAAGTTGGAGAGCAGGCTATAAAATTTTCCGACAACAAAATCCGTTGTCGGAAATTCCGATCGTGTGTACACAAATCCGACGGACAAAGTGCCACGCATGCTCAGAATAAATAAAGAGATGAAAGCTATTTGCCACTGCCCAGTTTATAGTCCCGACGTACGTGTTTTACGTCATCGCGTTCAGAATGATCGGATTTTCCGACAACTTTGTGTGACCGTGTGTATGCAAGACAAGTTTGAGCCAACATCCGTCGGAAAAAATCCTAGGATTTTGTTGTCGGAATGTCCGAACAAAGTCCGACCGTGTGTACGGGGCATACCTCATCCCAAAAGCTGTTCTATCGGGTTGAGGTCAGGACTCTGTGCAGGCCAGTCAAGTTCCTCCATCCCCAAACTTGCTCATCCATGTCTTTATGGACCTTGCTTTGTGCACTGGTTGTGCAGTCATGTTGGAACAGGAAGGGGCCGTCCCCAAACTGTTCCCACAAAGTTGGGAGCATGAAATTGTCCAAAATGTCTTGGTATGATGACGCCTTAAGAGTTCCCTTCCCTGGAACTAAGGGGCCAAGCCCAACCCCAGAAAAATAAAGCCCACACCATAATCCCAATGATTTGGACCAGTACGCAAAGCAAGGTCCATAAAGACATGGATGAGCGAGTTTGGGGTGGAGGAACTTGACTGGCCCGCACAGATTCCTTACCTTAACACTATATTGTCAAAAGTATAGTCAAAAGGCCTTCTCATCCAACATCAGTGCCTGACCTCACAAATGCCCTTCTGGAAGAATGGTCAAACATTCCCATAGACACACTCCTAAACCTTGTAGACAATCTTCCCAGAAGAGCTGAAGCTGTTATAGCTACAAAGGGTGGGCCAACTCAATATTGAACCCTACGGACTAAAGCCTCATAGACACATATAATATAGCAGAGATGGTGATTCAGGATCCAGATATGTGAGCGGTACCAGCAAATGACGGTGTCAACCCCCCCCCCCCACCCCCCACCGCTATTTCAGCAGGTAAAACCATTCCCATACACAGTATACAATATATATTTCATACACGTGTAGCTGTTAGCTCGGAGTTGCCTTTAAACATGCAGGTACATTCATACCCACCTCATTATATGAAGCGCCGCAGCTTTGCCTACAGTCGCAGCCCATCGCTGACTACATATGTTTAAATAATCTGCGGTGAAATAATGTATGGAAAAGATCTGCTCACAATTTTATACGCATCTGGGCACCGGTCACATCCAGAACAGATCGGGTTACTGAGCGTTCAGAATGTGATTCCCTCTCTATATATATATATATATACATCTACAGCTTGTTCTGCTTTAACATCAGCAATGAAACATTGTACCAAAAAAAAAAAAAAAATACATTCATAAATGAACCCTTTATGGATTAAAATTAACCACTTGACCTTCAAAATGTTTTACCCCTTACATAACCAGGCCATTGTTTTGCTATTTAGAACTGCCCTACTGTAACCACTTAAGGACCGCCCCACGTACACGTACATGCGGCAGGGCGGCACTTAAGCGCATAATCACCAACCTGTACGTCATCGCTTGTCATCGGCTCCCGTCAGCCGGGACCCACTGATTGGCTCCCGCTTTGCCCAATAACAGCGGGTCCCGGCGGCTGCAATGGTCTGCCGGGACCCGCGGCCATAGAAATAGTTATACATTTCTATAACTTTTGCACAAACCAACCAATATACGCTTATTGGGATTTTTTTTTTTTTTTTTTTACCAAAAATATGAAGCAGAATAAATATCGGCGTAAATTGATAAAGAAATTAGATTTTTTTTACATTTATTTTAATTAGGTATGTTTTAAAGCAGAAAGTAAAAAATATTGTTTTTTTTTTTGTTTGTTTATTCAAAATCGTCGCTCTTTTTTACAGTGCAAAAAATAAAAACTGCAGAGGTGATCAAATACCACCAAAAGAAAGCTATGTAAACAAGGTAGACTGCTGTTCTGGGAGAGGGGAAGACAGAGATCTTTTGTTCCTGCTAATCAGGAACACAGATGTCTCTCTTCCTCCAGTCAGTCCATCCCCCACACGATTAAACAATTAAAAAAAAAAAATAGAAAGCCCATAAATCTATTCCCTAGTAATAGTTTGTAGACACTATAACTTTTGCGCAAACCAATCAATATACGCTTATTGGGATTTTTTTTACCAAAAATATGTAGCAGAATACATATTGGCCTAAACTGATAAAGAAAATGGGATTTCTTACATTTTTTTTATTGGATATGTTTTAAAGCAGAAAGTAATATATATGTATATATATATATATATATATATATATATATATATATATATATATATATATATATATACAGTATACACAGTATATATATATATATACGGTATATATATATATATATATATGTATATATATATATGTGTGTATATTATATATATATGTATATTATATATATATATATATATATATATATATATATATATATATATACTGTATATACTGTATATATATATATAATATATACTGTATATACATATATATATATATATATATATATATATATATATATATATATATATATATATATATATATAAATATATATATATATATTTTTTAATTGTCGGTCTTATTTATAGCGCAAAAAATAAAAACTGCAGAGTTGATCAAATACCACCAAAAGAAAGCTCTATTTGTGGGGAAAAAAGGACGTCAATTTTATTTGGGTACAGCGTCGCACGGCCGCGCAATTATCAGTTAAAGTAACGCAGTGCCGTATCGCAAAAAATGTAAACAAGGCAGGCCGCCATTCTGTGAGAGGGGAAGATAGAGATCTTTTGTTCCTGCTGATCAGGAACACAGATGTCTCTCTTCCTCCCGTCAGTCCATCCCCCACACAGTTGGGAATCACCCCCTAGGAGCACACTTAACCATTTGATTGCCCCTGATGTTAACCCCTTCGCTGCCAGTGTCATTTATATAGTGACAGTGCATTTTTTTTAGCACTGATCACTGTATTGGCGTCACTGGTCCTCAAAAACTTAGTGTCAGATTTGTCCGCAGCAATGTCGTAATCCCACTAAACATTACCATTACTAGTAAAAACAATAAAAAAAAAAATAGAAAGTCCATAAATCTATCCCATAGTTTGTAGACGCTATAACTTTTGGGAAAATCAATCAATATACGGTTATTGGGATTTTTTTTTTACTAAAAATATGTAGCAGAATACATATTGGCCTAAATTGATAAAGAAATTCGATTTTTTTTTTTACATTTTTTTTTATTGAGTATGTTTTATAACAGAAGGTAAAAAAATATTGTTGTTTTTTTTCAAAATTGTCGCTCTTTTTTATAGCACAAAATATAAAAACTGCAGAGGTGATCAAATACCACCAAAAGAAAGCTCTATTTGTGGGGAAAAAAGAACATCAATTTTATTTGGGTACAGCGTCGCAAGACCGCGCAATTGTCATTCAAATTAGGCAGTGGCGTGTAGCAAAAAATGACCTGGTCATTAAGGGGGTAAAACCTTCCGGGGCTGAAACGGTTAACTGGCATTTGTGCAGTCATGCAACACTGTATCCAAATTAAATTCATATCATTTTTTCACACAAATAGAGCTTTCTTTTGGTGGTATTTGATCACCGGTGTATTTTTATTTTTTTTTTATTATATAAACAAAAAAAGGCCAAAAATGTGCACTTTTTGGCACTTTTACCCCCTTCCTTCTCAGGCCAATTTTCAGCTTTCCGCGCTGCCACAATTTGAATGACAATTGCGCAGTCATGCAACACTGTACCCATTTGAAATTTTTATTATTTTATTTTTCACACAAATAGAGATTTCTTTTGGTGGTATTTAATCAACACCACTGGGTTTTTTTGTTGTTTTTTTTTGCTAAATAAATTAAAAAAAGACCGAAAATTTGGAAAAAATAATATTTTTTTCATAGTTATATTTTATATAAATGAAAAAAGGACCAAAATTATTGAAAAAACACTCTTAAAGTAGAAAATATATGTTATAAACATATGCAATAAAATCTAATTTCTTTATAGAATTAGGCCAAAATATTCTGCTACACGAGAAAAGATCCCAATAAGAATATATTAATTGATTTGTGTGAAAGTTATAGGGTCTACAAGCTATGGGATATATGATTGAAAATGGATCAATCCTGATATACTGACGGCCTATCTCATTCTTTGGTGAAAGTAACCCAAATCAGTGTATATTATTTAGTCTGTAGGAAAGTTATAGAGTCCACAAACTATGGGATATACTGTATGTCTATCTATCGGTCAATCCTGATGTACTGATGGCCTATCTCATTTTTTTGAGGCCCTTAAAACACCAGGACAGTACAAATACCACCCTAAATGACCCCTTTTTGGAAAATAGAGGTATTTAGTAAGAGGCATGATGAGTTTTTTGAAGTTGTAATTTTTTGTTACAATTTTTGTATGCCTGGTGTGGAGGTGATCATAGATATTGACTGGTGACAGTATGTTAAAAAAAATAAAATACAAATTTTATTTCATTTTTTTAAAACATTTTTTAACTTTTTTTTTACTTTTTTATGTTTATTTACTATCTTTTACATACTTTCGTCAAAGTATATCGAACTGGAACAGCCACCCCTAAAAATGGGGGAGGGGTGCTTTAACACCATCTATCCTAAACGTACAATGTGCCTTCAACCATGTAATGTGAACAGGTGACACCTGTCCCATACAGTCAGGTTCTTGGACAATCAACATCTCCCTTGACATATGGCCCTATCATGACTTGATTAAAGTGATTGAGTTATCCTTGTGGCTTTAAATGCTAGGGTATTCGTCCAATACTTATTTGGACGCCACTTCATGTCACTACTAGTATATACACCAGGGTTTATCAACCAAGGTTCAATGGAACCCTAGGGTTCCTCCAGAGATTGCTAGGGGTTCCTTGAGCAATAAGCAATTTCTTCCTCTTAGATAAGTTCCCACCGACACCATTGATCTTTTTAGCTATAATTCTTCTCAATGACCATCTATCCTCCACACACAAAGTGCCTTCAACCATGTAATGTGAACAGGTGACGCCTGTCCCATACAGTCAGGTTCTTGGACAATCAACATCTTACCTTAAACATCTTTTAGTGGCCCTATCACGATTTGATTAAAGTGATTGAGTTATCCTTGTGGCGTTAAATGCTAGGGTATTGGTCCAATACTTATTTGGACGCCACTTCGTGTCACTGCTAGTAGCTACACCAGGGTTTATCATCCAAGGTTCAATGGAACCCTAGGGTTCCTCCAGAGATTGCTAGGGGTTCCTTGAGCAATAAGGAATTTCTTCCTCGTAGAGAAGTTCCCACCGACACCATTGATCTTTTTAGCTATAATTCTTCTCAATGACCATCTATCCTCCACACACAAAGTGCCTTCAACCATGTAATGTGAACAGGTGACGCCTGTCCCATACAGTCAGGTTCTTGGACAATCAACATCTTACCTTAAACACCTTTTAGTGGCCCTATCACGATTTGATTAAAGTGATTGAGTTATCCTTGTGGCGTTAAATGCTAGGGTATTGGTACAATACTTATTTGGACGCCACTTTGTGTCACTACTAGTAGCTACACCAGGGTTTATCATCCAAGGTTCAATGGAACCCTAGGGTTCCTCCAGAGATTGCTAGGGGTTCCTTGAGCAATAAGCAATTTCTTCCTCGTAGAGAAGTTCCCACCGACACCACTGATCTTTTTAGTTATAATTATCAATGACCACAAATGTAAGGAGCATTCTTCCCACTGATCATCACACTAACGTATCATGAGTTGTAGATATAGTAATTTTTGGCAGTCTTTCCCTGAGACCAGAAAATTCTTTTCAAGGGTTCCTCTGTATTGAAAAGGTTGAGAAAGTCTGAGTTACACCATAACCTGGATAAATTCTGGCCCCTATGGTACCTATTCTTCTCGCCACAAGATGACCTTGATTAAACTATACCGAATATCATTCAACCTGGAATGCCGAGGAAAGACTGTAAGTGCAGGGCCTCATGGCCCAAACCCCTGAGCACAGTGCCCAGCACTCATAGTATGTGGATGCATAAAACAGCACTGATGTCAGCTCTGCTCTGTGCATCATCCATAACTGCCCACCGCCAGAAAAGGACCTAGCATATCACATGACCAACCAAAAGATGTCAGAAAATACTAAGCCCACCTTTAAGTGCCTTAAGTGCTATTGCAGCTTGAATTGGGGTCCATTTCATAAAAAAAGCAAAATCTTGGACCTCAGAACGTAGATTTTGTTACTAACAGGCTTTAATGCTTTAAACCCTCTTAGGAAACATTTCAATCTGTTGTGCATTTACGACAAAAGTGATATCAGTCCAATCCCTATGTTGTTAATATATTTCAATTTGAGATTAATTTTCTTGTTTCTGTTTTTGATTAGCTCAAACGAAAAAAAAAATAACAATATTGTACATAGAAAGAAAGAGCTAATGGCTTTTAATGCACTGAACTTTGTCCAGCTGTGGCACCAGACGTTCCATTAAAGAGGAAACAATGGAAACGGTTATTGCTAGCCTAATGGATTTGTCAGTTCTGTCCCTGCCATTCAACTCCCAAATAATGACTTTGACTGCCTAACTTGGGTCTAAATTGGCCACAGAGGCCCTCGAATGACCAATGATTAATAGTTCAATAAGTAACAACGATCCACTAGCATGTGCTAACATAAGTAGGTACTGTAATGCCCTGTACACACGATAGGATTTTACGACAAACAAAACAGTGGATTTTTTTCCGAAGGATGTGGGCTCAAACTTGTCTTGCATACACACCGTCACACAAATGATGTCGGAAATTCCGAACGTCAAGAACGCGGTGACGTACAACACGTACGACGAGCTGAGAAAAATTAAGTTCAATAGCCAGTGTGGCTCTTCTGTTTGATTCCGAGCATGTGTGGCCTTTTGTGTGTCGGACTTATGTACATACGCTCGGAATTTTGTTGTCGGAAAATTTGAGAACCAGCTCTCACAAACATTTGTTGGCAGAAATTCGGCCAACAAATGTTCTATGGAGCATACACACGGTCGGACTTTCCTACAACTAGCTCACATTCAACATTTGCTGTCGGAAAATCCAATTGTGTGTACGGGGCATAAATACTACCAGGTGAGGGTCTTTGGGTGTCTACTAACAAAAGTCTCAACTAAGCTCCACCCCTGTCCCATCTGCATCCTATGGGCTCAAGGACAACTCCAAATTGAACATATATATTATCTTCTGCCAAAGAACCAAGCTCTGGAAGATTAACCTAAAGTTGTTGGTCTATTTTTGTACCAATTTCAAGTCTTTCATAGACCACCAAACCCAGCAAGAACCCAAGCTGTCCCACCAAGCTATCATGACAAGAAGAAACCACCAACCCGAACTGCTAATCAGGAAAAGAAGAATTCTCCAGCCTTCCCTTCTGGAATGACCTCCAGCAATGCCGCTGTCACTACCCCTGTGGCTCCTCCAAGAGGTCTAACAGAACATCATATTATATAAACGATAGATAGATAGATAGATAGATAGATAGATAGATAGATAGATAGATAGATAGATAGATAGATAGATAGATAGATAGATAGATAGATAGATAGATAGATAGATAGATAGATAGATAGATTGGAAATGAAAAGCAGCAGATGGGCTCATTTCTTTGTCCTTTCGCACCTTCCTCCTGCATCATTCAACCTCAATGGCTGAATGGAAAAATCCAAGGGTTTGATTATTTTCATGCAATATATTTATGTGCTTTTTCCTAATGAGTTGCACCAGTCCAAATTGTATTTTATGACATGGCAGCCTACTTTGTTGAACAAAACCGAAGGGTCACATAAACATCAGTTGCCCACGCAGGTCTTCATCAACATGACTAGTCAACTGAAAATGCTGAGCCACCATGCTCTCTTGTTAGCAACACTGCTGCCCTTCTTACCAATTACTCTGACTGCCCAGCTCTCCCAGTTCACTTGGCTCTCTTAGCCTTTAGTCACAGCACCCTGCTGCACAGCCCACTTCTGGGCTCTGGATAGGGGTCCTCCTGACACCCAAATAGGAGCCAACCTGACTCCTGGGACAAGACCTCCTGTCTCTAAAATGGGAAATATCTCCAAACTAAGGATGAGCTCCGACGTGTTCGCACACTCCACATGCAGGAAGTCGGCACGGCGCTGCGCTAATCACAGGCAGTGAGACATTTTCCTGATGTGCGGCTCCAGCATGGCGGACCCGATCTAGGTGGCGGGTGGCGAGCTGCGGGGCAGGGGCTCCAGTGTCCTCATCTCCAGCATGGCGGCTTTCGCCGTGCATCTCCTCTCAGCTCCTCCTAGGCACTAGGCGTCCTAAAGGATTGCCTGACATTTTAGCCAATCAGGAGACGGGTCTCATGACCCGCTTCCTGATTGACGGGGAGGAGATTTAGTGTGAAAGTAGCGAGTATTCTTTCGCTATTGTCACACAACTGGGTGGGATCGGGGCGCAGTGCCCTGCGCCCTGAGCCCACCCTTTTTTTTTAGCCTATTAGAGCCTCTGGCTCTAATCACGTGCTTCAAAAAAACACACCCACCCATTGGAATTCAAATTCCGGCGTCTTGTATGTAGATCAAGGGGTTGAATGTATAAATAGGGGGGGGGGGGCCAGCGCCTGTGCGTTCCTAATGGACGTGCCGCCACTGCCTGTGTCCTGATTTTACTCAATAGGTCCATAAAGACATTGATGAGCATATTTGGGGTGGAGGAACTTGACTGGCCTTTGGGATGAATTAGAGGGGAGACTGCGAGTCACCAAATGATTTGGACCAATGCACAAAGCAAGGTCCATAATAACATGAATGAGCGAGTTTGGGGTGGAGGAACTTGACTGGCCTCCACTCCATATAGTCCTGACCTCAACCCGATAGAACACCTTTGGGATGAGCAGAGACTACAAGCCAGACCTTCTTGTCCAACATCAGTAGCTCACCTCACAAATGCGCTTCTGGAAGAATGGTCAAACATTCCCATAGACACACTCCTAAACCTTGTGGACAGCCTTCCTAGAAGAGTTGAAGCTGTTATAGCTGCAAAGGGTGGGCCAACTCAATATTGAACCCTACGGACTAGGACTGGGATGCCATTAAAGTTCATGTGCGTGTAAAGGCAGGCATACCAATATTTTTGGTAATATAGTGTAGATAGATAGATAGATAGATAGATAGATAGATAGATAGATAGATAGATAGATAGATAGATAGATAGATAGATAGATAGATAGATAGATAGATAGATAGATAGATAGATAGATAGATAGATACTGGACATGGTATTGAGAGGAGAAGCATCAGATGAGCTCATCTCTCTCTCGCTCTTTCTATTAGCATCATTTAACCTCAATGGCTGGATGGAACAATGCAAGAGATATAGTGGGACATCATAACATACAGTATAAAAGATAGATACTGCAGATGATAGATTTAGCATGTCACAAAATAATAAACAAATAGAAGCTTTTCCCAGGCCGGGGTGAATAATGTTGCCTCTTACATTCTTCTCGATTTATTATGGACGGCTTCCGTCACTGGTAGCAGTAAACCCGCCGAGTCACACAGCCATAAAGCACGGCTGGGACTTTTTCGCTGTATCTCAGGCTGTTTGCTGTGAGTCTGCACTTCTCCAATTCTCATGTAAATGTTTAGTGTCCATGGATACACTGCGCTCTGCTGACATGTGCATTTCCTATCATCCCGCGCTGCCGGGGAACGCGTCCTGAGACTCCATTACACAGCAGCCCCCTCTGACTCCTCTGTCCAATTGCCAACATTAACCCAATTTAGCCTCTGTAATTATATGTAGTGTGGTCATTGATCTATAGGGTTAAACATGGCCATTCAGGCATACTGTGCATGCATTGTTATACCAGATTAGAGTTCATGTTCATCACTATTCTAATTTATCAACCCAGACCTGGGCTATTATGCAGCATTGGGTATTGTCAGTTCCACGGTCTTTAACCTCCCTGGTGGTTTTCCCGAGTGTGGCTCGGGGTTAAATTTCAGCACCATTAGCGGTAACCCCCGAGCCACACTCGGGATTGCATCTCAGGATCCTGGTGCAGGTTACTTACCTTCTCCCCAGGATCCTGCGATGGCCCCCCCCCCCCCGCTGTGTCTGCTAGCTGTGTCCTCCTGCCTCTGTGTGCCGGGCTCCGTTCACTACAAGCGTCGCAACGCACTGGGGCGGAGGCCCGGTGGCAAATTCAAAAAGTACAAAATTCATAACACATACAGTACACTGTACTCTTACAGATTACATTAGTGTATGAAATCATTTGACATCCCTTTTGTCCCCAGTGCCCTGCATGCAGTTTTATATTATATATACTGTTCTTTCTGCCTGGAAACTTGAGATTGTCCATGGCAACCAAAAAGTGCCCCTTTACGTCAAAAGTGGTTTTAGACCAGCTAGAAAACAGCGATAGTAAATTAGAACACTTGCAGAATTGAGCGATAGTGAATCGTGGGGAAATTCATTTTGTTATTATTATATTATTATTTTTTATAATTATTTATAGTTATTTATTATATTAAAAATTATGATTTTGTCTTTCAAACTTTATCGTACCCGGGATGTCTACTAGACTCTTGTTTGGACAGATTTAAGTGTGTTTTTGCTAAGAATTACAGGCCTGCAATATAAAACGCCAAATTTCTATGCAAAAACAATTGTACCGCTTTGAGATGTAAAAATCTGACATAATCATACCGCCAGGGTGGCTACAGGAGTATAGCCAAAGCTTTTTCCCCAAAGTGGCCATAATCTGAGTGAGACTGTTTGGAGGCCAGGTCTATCAAACGTGGGCCATGGGCAGGAGTAGCAATGTCCTGGGGACTAGTCTGGAGATATCTGTAGATATGAGATGCCTTGTTTCCAAGCCCTAGATCTGGTCACCATTATCAGGAGGCCAGGTGCTGAATATCACCAGGGACTCACAGACTGGGAGCATCCAAAGGAAAGAAAATCAGCTGCACTCCATGAATACCTTTAATAAATTTTATTCAGTCAAACCACACATCAGACAGTTTCTGCCTGTGACCCCCCTACTGACGCGTTTCGCCCACAAGACTGGAATGACTCATGGTCTAGATTAAATAAAGTTACCAGCATTTGAGTCTTCACAGAGTGCAGCCATAGTTTTTCCCTTTGATTTTGTACTATTGTCAGCTTTCTGAACAACACCCAGTCATCAGAAAGACCATCTCTGACGTTAATATACTTTAGTAATTTTCAGAGAATAAATGTTTTTAATTACACTGAAAATAAAATGTATGAAGATCCTTTTTGCCTAGAAAGCAAAACCCCACTAAAAAGAATTTTTTTTCACAGAAAAACCCTAACAAAACAGAGATTATATTTTTAAAAAAATCGAATTTTCTGCTGAACATAGATGTCCAGAGGCAAAGAAATATTTTGCCACAATTCCTGCAAAGCATTACTGCAACTTGCCCCTCTGCCTATTGCTATTACAGGTGAGAGTATAAGTGATGTAGCACTACCCCCACATGGGTTGCAGATGTCTGGGTTCCCCACTCCTACGCAGCTCAAGCTCCCTTAAGTATGCAGGACAGCCCTCCTAGCCTCCGCCCTCTAGTTTCCAGAACATTCTCCAACAATCCAGAACCAGGGGGAGAGCTGCCTGCATGAGTCATCCAGCCCTGAACTCCAGTAAACCCCGACCCAGATTTCATCACTCAGGCTTACCTACTCTGACACTAGCAGCACAATAGAGGGTGCTACAGAGAAAATACATTAAAAATGTAAATGAGGCTATAAATGTATTGCTTATTATCAGCATCTGTAGTAAGGTTGATTGTACTTGGGAAAAAAATAATGTTCTATAAAGCAACCCTGTCAGGTTGAAAAAAAAAATTGCCCGATGACTGGGTTAGAGCAACTTCAGAACTGCAGGTCTTGTGGGATGTTCCTGGTCTGCAGGGGTTAGGACCAACCAAAAGTGGTCCAAGGAAAGAAAAACAGTGACGGGTAGACATGTGCAATTCATTTATTTCCCAATTAATTTATTAACGAATTTTGACAAATTCGTCAATTTGGAAATTTCCAAATTAACGAAAACTCGTTTAACGATTTTTTCAGAATATCGTAAATTCAAATATTTGAAAATTCATAAATTCGTAAATTCGTAAATTTGAAATTCGAAAATCCTAAAACCCAAAAATTTGAAAATCTGAAATAATAGCTAACTATTAAAATATAGGTATTGACATTTCCTTTCAAATTTGGCTGTTAGTGAAGGTAACGAATACAAATTTGATCTGAAGTTACGAATTGTCCAAAATAACGAATGCCGCATCTAAACTAATGGAACATAACAAATTATTAATAATAATTAATAATAATAATAAAAACTTTTTATTATTATTATTTATTATTAATTTGATCCGTTCCATTTGTTTAGATGCGGCATTCGTTATTTCCGATAATTCATAACTTTGGATAAATTCGTATTCGTTATGTTCACTAACAACCAAATTTGAAAAGAAAATTCCAGTACCTATAATTTAATAGTTAGATATTATTAGTTAGTTAGTTAGTTAGTTAGTAATTTGAATTTTTGGATTTTCATACTTTCGAATTTTTTGATCTTAGAATTTATGAATTTACGAATTGCGATCATAACGAATGACCCGAAAAACAAAAAAAAATAAAAAAAAGAATGAAACGAAAACAAACAAATTTTTCGGCAGTGCACATGTCTAGTGACAGATTCATGGGTGGTCAAGGCTCATTCATGTACATGGGAAAGGAAGGCTGGCCCGTGTAGTTTGATCCAATAGGTGCTAATGGAGCTCAAATTGCTAAAAAAGTTAATGTTGGATCGGATAGAACACACAGTGGATCACAGTTTGTTGTGTATGGAGCTGTGTAGCCACAGACCGGTCAGGGTGTCCATGCTGACCCCTGTCCACAACGAAAAGCACCTACAATGGGCATGGGACCAATGGCAGAAGGTGGGCTAATTTGATAAAAACACATTTCTTTTACATCATGTAGATGATGGCCGGGTGTATCTTTTACCAGATGGTACCAGGTGTACTATGGGAATAAGGCAAGCCGGCAGGGGCAATGTGTTGCTTTGGGCAATGTTCTACTGGGAAACCTTGGCCATTCATGTGGATGTTACTTTGACATGTACCACCTACCTAAATATTGTTGCTGACCAAGTAGGGACAATTTAGACAAGAGCCGATTAACCTACCAGCATGTCTCTGGATTGTGGGAGGAAACCCACATAGGCACAGGGAGAACATGCATGGTTGGGATTTAAACTGATGACCCTAGTGCTGTCAGGCATAAGCGCATGTGGCTGTATCCTGGCTCTGGAGGGTGAAGGTCATCCATGCCAATGAATGGGCCTTGGTGGAACTTGGTTAAAGTGCCTTGGGGATCTCAGCGTTAATCTGGCTGAACTTCCTTACTTTCCCCTGGGATGGGTCAGGTGAATCACACAAACTACTATGGTTTTAACACACGATTAAACGTACAGTATATGAGGGAATGAACACAGGCCATTCCCTCATGTAGTTTTTGAGGTATTTGCTGACTGCAATACTTAGTTCATCTGATTGCCCTGGAGGAAGAGCGAGTCTTGAAACATGTCTCACATCTGGGCAGCAATATATTTGATATAAAGCTACTGAATTTCCTTTTGAATTGGGAGGATTAAACAGTTATACATTGATGAAGTGTTTACTGTCAGGGCCATCTTTTCCAAAAATTAAGGAGATAATAAAAACAGAAAAAAGAAAAGTAAAAAAAAAAAATTAAAAAAGAAAAAAAAAAACTCTCAATTTGTCACAGTCTGGATGTGCTTACAATTATACCTTGTGATGTGGGGTATACTAGAAATCTTTGGCCTGTAGTTAGGATTTAAATGCTGTATTAATAAAGTTCTGTAGGATTTTTTTATAACTATTTTGTGTTTATTCTGTTTTGGTGCCCTAAAAAATCTCCACCACCTGATACATCTCTTTTATTTTACACTAGCAATTAGAGATGTGCACAACGAAAAAATTTGTTTAGTTTAAGATAAGTTTGCTATGTTAGAATGATTTTTTTTTTCAGAATTTGTTTTGTATATTCAGATTTCTTTCACATATTGATTAAATTTCAAATAGATTTGAAATTAGACAGCTAAATTTGTTCTATTCTTTCTTTCTTTCTTTCTTTCTTTCTTTCTTTCTTTCTTTCTTTCTTTCTTTCTTTCTTTCTTTCTTTCTTTCTTTCTTTCTTTCTTTCTTTCTTTCTTTCTTTCTTTCTTTCTTTCTTTCTTTCTTTCTTTCTTTCTTTCTTTCTTTCTTTCTTTCTTTCTTTCTTTCTTTTTTTTGCTTCTATTCTATTATTTTCTATAATATTATTTATTATTCTATTCTGTTTTGTTCTATTCTAGTTTATTCTGTTTTTATCTAACTTATTTTATTCTATTCTATTTTATAAAGAAGCCTAAGCCTCCTTTAATAACTGAATGGATAGTCGAACGAAATAATCTTATGAGAATGAAAAAACTATCGGCGCAACCACACGACCAATATTCTCATTTCCAGGACATATGCCTTCCCTGGATATCCTGTATGAAAAGCCCTGATTTTGCAACCTTACTATCCTGGAATTCCTCCACCTTACCCCAAAATCACAATTTTTTTGTACAGTATTGGACATCGACAAACCCATGTCATTTTTCCCCTCTTTTCTTTTTATTCTTTTTCTTATTTTCCTTCTTTTGTTTTTGTTTTTTTTTTTGCTTTTCTCCACATTAGCTATGGTGTTTAATGCTTAATTTCTTTGCAATTCTATTTCAATATTTCTCATGGCAATTTATGTTAAGATCTACAGATATATCATTAAATACACCTAAGGCTCTTATGAGCCCTACTGTATATTCTTATGTTGTGAATTGTACTGTTTTGTTTTTTTTTTTTTACTTTTTTCGCTTTCCCTTTTAATTAATCTCTCTTTTCCCTTTTTTTTTAAATTTCTACAAATGTTTATGATGAAATTTTCAATAAAGATATAGTATCAAATTTGAAAAAGCAAAAAAAAAAAAAAAGAAGAAGCCTTAGTACTAAGCATCATCTTATTTCACTTTTATACATTAATGTATTTATTGCCATATGTTTCTATGTCAAATTCAAATTCATTTTCAAGAATTAAATATTTTTAACTAAGTTTCTAATTCATTTTTAAATTCTTTTAATTTGTTTCATTATAATTTTTTTTTCGGATGCATTGAAATTTGTTAACCACTTGCCGACACGTCGGCACAATGACACGGCTGGTCAAATGGGCGTACAGGTATGTCCCCTTTAAGATGCGGCACTGAGGGGACACGCACGCCCACTGCGTACTCCGAGACCGTGCCCGCTGGTCCTGCAGACTCAGTGTCCGCCAGAGGCCCATGATCGTGTCATGGAGCAGAAGAGCAGGGAGGTGCCTGTGTAAACAAGGCACTTTCCTGTTCTGCCTAGCAACATGACAGAGATCTATTTCTCCCTGTCATCGGGAGCAGTGATCTCTGTCATGTTGTAGTGAGCCCCCCCCACAGTTAGAATCACTCCCTAGGACACACTTAACCCCTTGATCGCCCCCTAGTGTTTAACCCCTTCCCTGCCAGTGTCATTTACACAGTAATCAGTGCATGTTTATAGCACTGATCGCTGTATAAATGGTCCCAAAATAGTGTCAAAAGTGTCCGATGTGTCCGCCATAATGTCGCAGATCGCCGTCATTACTAATAAAAAAATGAATAATAAAAATGCCATAAATGTATCCCCTATTTTGTAGATGCTATAACTTTTGCGCAAACCAATCAATATACTCTTATTGCGATTTTTTTTACCAAAAATATGTAGAAGAATACATATTGGCCTAAACTGAGAAAGAAATTGTATTTTTTGTGGATATTTATTATAGCAAAAAGTTAAAAATATTGCTTTTTTATTTCAAAACTGTTGCTCTTTTTTTGTTTATAGCGCAAAAAATAAAAACCGCAGAGGTGATCAAAATGCCACCGAAAAAAAAAGCTCTATTTGTGGGGAAAAAAAGGACATCAATTATGTTTGGGTGCAACATCGCACGACCGCGCAATTGTCAGTTAAAGCGACGCAGTGCCGTATCCCAAAAAGTGCTCTGGTCAGGAAGGGGGTAAATCCTTCCGGGGCTGAAGTGGTTAATATTGTGATTAGAAAATTCAGATACATTTGAATCTCCAAATAATGAAAACTTCCTGATTCGGATTGAAACGAAGCGCACATGCCCACTAGCAATATTGGCAGGGGTGGGCACAGATGTAGTTTCCAATCGCAGCCTTTTCTTATTTATGTCCCCCCCCCCTATATTGTGACATTGAGAAAGTCTTATAATGAAATTGCTTTAAAGTGGATGTAGGGTGCGATTGGAAACGTCATCCTTTCTAAACTCCTGCCATAGGGGTTATCTATAAGGATATACACGCCTCCTGCATGTATCCTTACCTGTCAAATGTCTCCCCTCTATCTGTTATGAGACCCGAAAAACTGTAGATTCTGTGGGCGGGTCTGTTGTCTGGAGCTCGGTGGGTGGAGTCGTGATGTCAGTAGACTCCCCGCCCACCTCTACACTCCCCTTGTCAATATGCATTTTCTCCTGTGTATTTCTTACACTGAACTTCTGCTATGATCTCTAACATCCAGTGAAAAGACAGGAAAGTAACCACATGACTTCAGCATGACCAATCATGGTGAGGTGTGGAACAGCCAATCCTTGCAGAGCTGCTGAAGAAAGGAGTGGGGGAGGGAATTAAAAAATAATGCATGTGTCTTAGGCTGGTGCACGAGATATGTAAATCACCTGTCACTCACAGCAAGGGGGAGGATTTGACAAAGTTTTTCTCTGTTTGTCAAGTTTTATCTCACTGAACAATAAAAGAGGATTGCTCAGAGCTGGATTAACTCTTTGTGGCAAGACTGGGCTCAAATGATAGGAAATCGTATACTCTACAGTATGATATAAAAAAAAAAAAAAATGTTCGGGTTTACATCCACTTTAAGTGAGCCTGCTACTTTGCCTTAAATTTATAGGATTACTTAAAAAAAATTAAATCAGCTTTCTATAGCTTCTAGTTATACTACATTACAGTACATCAGCCTTATGGCATCTGTAAAACAGGTGGAGTATTTGGGAGTGGATACTGAAGGGTTCAGGGGGTTATCTGTGACTCTGAAAGACACAGAAAAAGAATAATAATGGAGATTGGGACACAGACGCAGAAACTATGCAGAATATTCTCTGTATGGGCGATCTCTCTAACACTCAATGAATTACTTAAAGCAGAAAACACCTGACACCGTCCAACATGAAGCTGTTGACTGTTCCTCCCGTGCTTTGCAATTCATTACAACCTCCACCCTGATGATTAATGGTGTACCAGACTGATTCAAAATGGAACATTTCATGCATAGTATCTACATAATGAACTCAGTTCTGAGGGCTCATTTGATAAGGCAGTACATTTTTTTTTTGTTTCGCAGGGCGGTGCGCACAATCAAAACTAACACCGGGTGCAATAAAATGTGAGCAAACAAGTTTGAAGCACACAAAAAAGTGCACAGGCCCTTGAGAGTGTACTCATGGGCCTCCTCCGAAGAACCCTGGCCATGATCACCACTGGGGTGGAAGACTCCTGGCGGGGACTGGGGTGCTCGTGGTCCACCCGGCTGAAACCTGGCAAACCCCATTCTTCAGGGGATCTGCTGAGACAAGGTCCATCCAAGTACTAGGTGGGGAAGGGAGATCCCATGGGCAAGGGAGAACCTGACCATAAGGCCACATGCCTTTCCCCCAAGATTTTTAGGACAAGTTTGAGGACCTGCACCCTACTAATCAGAGGGGAGTAAAGTGCATACATGCTGTGCAAAAAGAGCAAAATAAATAAGTGCTTTGGGAGTGGCAAAGCCCTACACAAAGGCTGGACTTCCGGCCGGTATAGAGATAGCCAAAAGGCCTAGCCCAGCAGGCAGGTGTGCAAAAAAAAGCGTGCAAGGGTGCTGTGACCATGGCGGAGGAGTAAAAACACAGATAATTTTTCTGAATTAATAAACAAACGTACCTGCATACACCCCTCCAAAACTCCCTCCACTCCCCCCCCCCCCAAAAAAAATAAAGAAACCACACATACACAAAATACAAAGAAACACACCAACTGAAATAAACTAAACTACCTAAAATACCCCCCCACCCCCCCAACAAAAAAAAAACACAGAGAACACTAATGGAAATAACCTAAAATAACTTAAATCCCACCCTCCTCCCATAGAACACACACATACACAAAAATAAAATAAAAAGCACACCAATTGAAATAAACTAAAGTACTTAAACACTTAAATAAATACTTTTACCCCCCCCCCCAAAAAAAAAAAAGAACCACAGAGAACACTAACTGAAATAACCTAACCTAAAAGTAACTGAAATCCCATCAACCCCCCCCCCCCCTCAAAAAAAAAAACACACACATACACAAAATACGAAAAATACACACCAACTGAAATAAATCAAACTACCTAAAATATACCCCTCCCCCCAACCAACAAATACAAAAAGAGAAAAAATGAAAACACAAATAATACTAATTGAAATAAACTAAAGTACCTATATACACCCTGAGCCCCTCCCCCCAACCCAAAAAAAATAAAAACACACACACAGTACACTAACTGAAACTGAAATAACCTAAAGTAACTAAAATCCCTCCCTCCCCCCAAAGAACACACGCAAACATACACAAAAATACAAAAAAACACATCAACTGAAATAAACTAAAGTACTTAAATACACCCCACCAAAAAAAAAAATACAGAGAACACTAACTGAAATAACCTAAAGAAACTAAAATCCCTTCAAAAAACCCGCTACACTACCTAAAATACATCCAAAAAAAAAAAAAAACAAGAAAAAATGAAAACACAAAGGATACCAAAATAAACCAAAGTACCTAAATACACCTAAATACACCTCTACCCCCCTCCCCGCCAAAAAAACAAAAAAAGAACACACACACACATAGACAAAAATACAAAAAAAAAAACCCACACCAATTTAATTAAACTAAACTACCTAAAACCCCCCCCCCCCCCCCACCAAAAAAAACAAGAAAAAATGAAAATACAAAAAATACTAATTAAAATAAACTAAACTGCCTAAAATACCCCCCCCCCCCCCCAACCACCAAAAAAAAAGGAGAAAACACATATAATACTGATTGAAATAAAAGTTCATTGCATTTTTTATCAAAAAATAAAAAACCCAGTGGTGATTAAATGCCACCAAAAAGAAGCTCTATTTGTGTGAAAAAAAATGATAAAAATGTCATCTGGGTACAGTGTAGCATGACCGCGCAATTGTCGTTCAAAGTGTGACAGCGCTGAAAGCTGAAAATTGGCCTGGGCAGGAAGGGGGATAAAGTGCCCTGTATTGATAATGCATTCTATACATTAAGGTGAAAAAAAACATTCTGGGTGCAGCTCCACAACTGCCCCCCCCCCCCTTATATTTATGACCCCCCTCTCGATCCAGCAATATGCACGAAAGCAGCTCCTTCTTTCTCAGCGGCTCCTTCTTTCTCCTCACTGGCTCACACAGTATCGCACCCCAAACCATCATAGTTTTCATATACTAATAAATCACTTCCTGCTTGCTTATTTCTACTTGTATTGCTACAGTTTTCCAATCTATTCTTGTGGCCTGCATTTCTTCCAATGTTAATTCCATAACACTAAACCAGATAATTGCAAGCTGGGATGGTTAAGATGAGCAACACATTCTCTTTTCATCTATTAAGCCAACAGGGCTTTCGAGATTCAAGGTCAAAGATTTCACAAGGCCTGAAAGTGGTGATGAAACAATCGTTGACCTCAAGAGACCAGCTGGGGGGTTTTTGCCTTTCCAAGTCCTGAACAGTTCTAAAAATGACATTTCTAAGACGTCAGTAAACACCGAAACAATTGCTATGTTTTGTTTATTGTCCCATGGTCGTTTTCTTTTCACTTTTAATCAAACTTGACACAATGGAAGGATAGTCAATTAAACTGGACGTGGAACAATGACACATAGTAACCATCGAATGGAAGCTCATCATGAAAAAGCCAGCAACAAGAGAAGAGCTTGGAAAAAAAAAATCACCAGCAAAAATTAGAATAAAATAAGTCAAGGCCGAGGATGAATCAGCAGCTTGACTACAGGGATCCATCTAGGTTAATTTATTCGCCAAGCCTAGGGACATTATTGGGTTGAAAAAATGGCCCCATTGATCCAGGCTGTCAACCAATGTTTTTGTAAATGTCTTGAATTGACTTGACTGATGCAAGGTTAGGCCATTAGGTAATTCTTCGGCTAAAGAGTTCCCAAGACTTAAACTGGAACTCTGTAGGGGGTGTACGGCAGGGGTTGTGGGGTGGTAGTCATGTCCTCCAAGCTTACCTCCTCGTTGGGCGTCAAGCAAGGGTCATATGAGAGTCCTACCCCGGTTGGGTTTTTCTGGGCTATGCTAAGCACTTTGGTTAGGGTCACTCCATTACACATGGGGTATACAAGCAAATGATACCCAAGCTCAACCGCCAGAATAGTATAAGTACTTGCTGAGATACGGTGCTCAGGCTGGGGGGGGTCAAACTCCCTTAGTAGACATCCAAAACAAAAAACCAAGGCATTGATCCTGTTTAACACGATGTAGCCAATAAAGAACACTAAAAGGAGTTATCATGTGGCCAGCCTAAATCTTTGCCTTACACATGGGGTACCTTTGCTTGGACAGGTGACAGAACTTAAGTAAACTCTCTCGATGTAATTATACACCACCATGGTCATTGATGCATTCAGGAGTTACACACAGAGCCATGCCTTCTCCACTTGTCCTCACTCTCAGTAACAGTATGGAGCCCCACCGTGCACCTAGCAATGACTCCATATGTGCACTCACTTAACTCTTCCTCTTCTGTACCTGTGCACAGGCTGGGGACCTCTGAGGTGCTGATCTGCTCCCGTTGCTATGGGAGATGGACCTGCTTCCGGGGATAGTGCCGTCAACAACTCCTCCTGCTAGAAGCTGTCCCACCTGTCACATTTACACGCTTATGACAGGCTGCTAGAGAAACCTTCGTTACCCTTGGTAAGTACTTGTGTCTTCACACCATATTCACTTCTTGTACCATTATCTCAAATAGAGTTTTCTTTTGGTGGTATTTTCTCAATACCCCCCCTTTTTTTTTTTTGCCAAATAAACAAAAAAAAAGACCAAAAACTTAGAATTTTGAAAAAAAAAAAAATTTTTGTTTCTGTTATAAAATTTTGCAAATAAATCATTTTTCTTTCCATAAATTTAGGCCAAAATGTTTACTGCTACATTTCTTTGGTGGAAATAACCCAAATCAGTGTTTATTATTTAGTCTGATCTTGTCTGAGCGCTGACAGGCTGACCCCCCACCCCCCCACCTCTTCAACTCAGCAGCAATGTTGGCAGCACTCGGACGTCTATTTCCCAAAGACAAACCTCTGGATATGGCGCTGAAAAGATATAATAAAATATTTTCAAAAATGTGAGGGGTGAGAGATAGACGCACACACACCAACACTCTTATACATAAATGTAAAAAACATTTTAAAATGTATTAAAACATGGGTGGTGTCAGTAGGGCAATGGACGGTATCGGCCGTATTATTTTAAATATTTTATTTTTGTATTCTTTTTTACAATTGTATTTTTTTTATTAACAAACAAAGTAAAGTACACAGGGTCATTAATCCGGTGCTTCAATCTAAATGAGGGTTAATTACTCTTAACGAAAGTGCCGGGTGTGCCTGGGCACACCCTAATCACCCCGTGCGGTGCAGATTCCCCCTGTTGATATTTCACCGAAGCCCCCCAACGCGGCTCCTAAAATTTAAAAAAAAAAAAATAATTAAAAAATACAATATGATCCATAAGCCATCAAGTTCATTCCGAAAAAAAAGTCCTTAAGGCAAAGCAGCGATTCTAAATAATGTTGTACACCGTTAGATGACAATAGTACAAAAGACCCAGTGGAGGGGCGTGGCCAAGACCGGCATGTGAGAAGAAGTGTGTCTCACAGCTCCTCTCCAGCACAGCTCACCGATCCTCTCCCAGCAGGGATCCAGAGCTAAAAAACGGCTATCCAGCTGGCTACCGACCCACTTACCCTCCTGGATCAACCACCGGCTTTGTGCACCCGGGGGAAAGCAAAAAAAAAGGAGGAAGAAATGACCTCCGAAATCCAAGATGGCGCCGCCGCGGCCCTGGCACAGCGCACACCGCGAGGTACTGAGAAGTCCAGAGAGGCAGCTAATAAGAAGACCCAGAAGTTACAGGGTAAGGAGTACCCACGGGACATGCTATACTATGCCCAAAAACTGGGGGGGCCCCAGGATCAAAGCGCAGGGGGTTCTGCTGAACTGCCTCATGCTGAGGATCGCAGGCCAGGAGAGCTGAGTTCACTGCACACTGACATGCAGGGAGAAACAGACGCTGCTGCTGAGAGGCCCTCCTCACTCCATATAGACACTGATACAGAAGAGTCTGAACAACCAACTTTAGCTGATATACTCAGAGCTGTGCATGTCTGCACAGCGTCTGTGAACACTCTTAAAGAGCAATTTGGTGGGTTGAGAGAGGATGTATCCCTGTTGAGACAGGATTTGCAAAAGATCAGAGAGCGTACAACTGCAGTGGAAAGCAGAGTGAGTGACATAGAAGACCAACTCCCGCCAGTTGCTCGGGAGGCACATGCGGCTTATCAACTTGCTAAAGACACTAACAATAGAGCAGATGATATGGAAAATCGCTTGAGACGCAATAACATACGCATTATAGGTCTGCCAGAGAAAACGGAAGGAAGAGATGCTACAACATTTGTAGAAAACTGGCTAGTCGAAATATTTGGAAGAGAAATCTTTTCCCCATTCTTTACGGTGGAGAGGGCGCACCGCACGCCAGGCCGCCCACTACAACCGGGAGCCCCCCCAGACCCATCCTTGCCCGGCTTATGCATCACCGGGACAGAGAAGCAGTTCTAAGGCATGCACGGGAGAAAGCTAATGTCCAGGTGAATGGGGTCAGAGTGTCGTTTTACCCTGACTTCTCAGCTGAGGTCCAAAAACGCAGAGCTAAATTCTCGGATGTGAAAAGGCGCCTAAGAGCTCTGCAGCTTCCCTATGCTATGCTGTACCCGGCCAAGCTTAGAGTGACCGCCGACAGACAGGCCCATTTCTTTGAATCAGCACAAGATGCAGCCATGTGGTTGGACCGCAACGAACAGGCCTTAAGACGCCGAGCCAGAGAAGAAGGAGACGATCCCGCCTGAGGTATACCGAGGTAGATGACTTCTGGAGTACTATACTGCTGAATCACAGTAAGATCGTTTGCAGCTCACTTATTGTCCTTTGAAGAATGTGGACATTCCCCTCTCGATCCTGCAGTGTACACTACCCGTATTCCTTTGCCTGGGGGAATGTTTCTGCCTTATGCTGCTGGGAGCCTTGATATTGCTACGCGTTCAGTGAGCTATCTTGTGAAGTAGGCAAGAGAAAATGCGTTCTTTCCAAGTGAGAGGTGAATCGAGAAGGCCACGTTGGCTTTGGTTTCATTACCATTTACATGGGCTTGTCCGGTTGACAGCCTGGCTTTTGGTTTTTGTTGCTTTTTTTTTACCACAGTTTTTTTACTCATACCGAGATATTTGCTACCGAGGAAATCTTTACTGGAAGTACCGCACCTTACTAACTTTCATCACCATGGTCATTGAAGTTACAATCAAGCTTGAATTTCCTGCCTGGACACAACGGGAGAAGACAAAGACCCCAGCATTTTCTTTTGGGGAAGCTCCCCCAACCACTTTTGCCCCTGTTGATTCAGGTATATCGGGGGGAAATCTGAACGAGACTCTTAAGCGGTCCCAACCCCTGAAGTCATACTTAGTTTTGCCCAATGGTTGAACTGCCAATAATTTCCTGGAATGTAAGAGGTTTAAGCTCCCCCCTTAAACGTATGATGATTTCCACATGTTTGAAAAAATACCACCCTATGATTTTATGCATGCAGGAGACCCATTTAACGGCCGAAACCAGGTGCTGTCTCAGGTATGCATGGGTGGGGAAAGCTTATCATTCCACTCACACCTCGTACTCAAGGGGGGTGAGTGTAGTGATTCATAACTCTGTAGATTTTCAGGAATTTGATGTATGCGTAGATGATGAGGGTCGATATGTATTTTTACATTGCAGAATTGGAAAGCTGAACTGTATATTGGCTTGTGTATACGTGCCCCCGCCGTTCACGGCGGCTGTTCTCCGGCTATTGCTCACTTATTTAGAGGGCCGACCGGATTTGCCATTGCTGATAGTGGGGGACTTCAATTGCTGGTTGAGTCCCTCTGTGGACAGGCACCCCTGTTTGGGGGCCCCTGTGACGCAGAGAGACTCTCCATTGCTTAGATTGCTTAATGAGGTTGGGTGGGTAGATATATGGAGACTGAGGAATCCGAATGAAAGGCAGTTCTCCTGTTTCTCCAAGACCCACGGGACGTTGTCTAGAATTGATTTGGCTGTGGGTAACCTCGCCATGCTCCCGTCCGTCTCAGAAGTGCAGTATAAGCCCCGTAGTGTCTCAGACCACTCGCATTTAGTGATCAGCCTGATTATATCCCCGAAATCTGGGCTCCCTAGAGTCCCATGGAAATTCAACGCCTTCTGGCTGAAACTATTTCTAACTCACGGAGAGATGGAGCGGAGCATGGGGGAATTTTTGAACGCCCGGGAATTTTTACAGTCCCCGACGGAACAGTGGGACGCTTTTAAGGCCTATATGAGAGGGTTGCTCATTTTAGAAATAGGCAAGGTAAAGAAGAACTCATCAGAGCATAAGGGGGAACTTGAAAGACAGGTAGGGGCCCTGGAGGAGTCCTATGTGCGTACCCCGACCGACTCCGCCAGAGAGGCATGGCAGTCAGCTCAATCTGCGTATGAGCGGCTGTTGTCCTCAACGGCGGAGAAAAAGCTATTCTTCTCCAGGCTGGCGTTCTATGAGGAAGGTGAAAGTACTGGACGTCTCCTGGCGAGGATAGCCAACTCCCAACAGCGTTCACCGACAATAGGAGCCATTAAAACATCTGAGGGTAGATTGGTGAGCTCCCCTGACCTTATACTGGCAGAATTGGCTAAATTCTATGAGGGTCTATACCTTCCAACGGGGCAATATACCCCGGAGGAACTTGTGGACTATCTACAGGACATTGACTTCCCACGCCTCACCAATAGCCAAAGGGAGGCTCTAGATGCCCCCCTCACTATAGAAGAACTACAGACGGCTTTGGCGGCATTCCCAAATTGTAAGGCCCCGGGACAGGCGGGATACCTATAGAGATCTATAAACAATACGCAGAAATACTTTTGCCTAAATTGCTAATGGTTTTCAGTGCAGCTCGGGAGAAACGGAGGCTGCCCCCCTCTATGACCACGGCGAATATAGTACTCATACTGAAACCGGGAAAGGACCCGACAGACCCTGGCTCATATAGGCCCATATCCTTACTACAGAGTGATATTAAACTTCTAGCCAAGGTCCTTGCGCTGAGATTAAACGGCGCCATCACAAGTATTATTCACCCAGATCAGGCAGGGTTCATGCCTAATAAGTCTACAGCGGTTAACCTGAGAAGGCTCTATCTTAATATGCAATCTGCGGCCGACAATGTGGGGCAAAGGGCTTTGCTATCACTGGACGCTATGAAGGCCTTTGATAGCGTTGAGTGGGAGTACTTGTGGGGAGTCCTTGAGCGTTTCGGGTTCGGAGAAGTATTTATATCATGGGTGCGCTTGTTGTACCACAACCCGCAAGCGGCTATTCGGGCGTCGGGAGCTATGTCATACACCTTTAAGTTAGGGAGAGGCACGAGGCAGGGGTGTCCTTTGTCACCCCTGCTTTTTGCATTAGCCATAGAACCCCTCGCGATTAAAGTAAGGGCTAACCCTGACATTGTCGGATTTCGATACGGAGACAAGCAGGAAAAACTGATGTTATATGCGGACGATACCATGATCCTGCTTGGAGACGTAGACAAATCTCTCACAGAAGCCATGACCACCATAGTGGAGTTCGGTAGGTACTCGGGACTCCAGATTAACTGGACCAAATCCTCTCTAATGCTTATTGATGAAGGGGGAGTCCCACCTGACAATAACATGGTACCCCTGACTACTTCGTTCAGATACCTGGGGATCCAGGTGACACCTAGGATCAGAGATTACGCTAGATTAAATATTTCCCCACTGCTACAAAAATTTAGAGAACGGATTAAAACATGGAATTCGCTCTGTCTGTCGGTTGCAGGCAGGGTGAATCTGATAAAAATGATTTTAATGCCCCAACTTTTATACGTACTTCATAACGCACCCATGGTAGTGACCTTAAAGACGTTCAGAATTATCAATTCCCTCTTTAGATTACTTATATGGAAGGGCCAGGCACCCAGGATTAAACTTGAACATCTCCAGCGTCCTAAAGATGAGGGTGGGCTTGCCCTTCCCAATCCCTGGCTCTACTATGTAGCTGCGCAGCTGCAGCAATTAATAGGTTTAATGCACACAAACACAGAGAAAGAGAGAATTACGTGTAGTTCCTCTGAAATGGTGATGCTACACACAGTAAAAAGAGACTCTGTTCCGATGGCTTTGGAGGCGTTGGATTTTGCTAAGTCAAATAAGCAATACCCGACCTATGATCTAATTCATAAAATCTGGTCCAAGACCAAATATATACAGGGAGTGACAGGGTATACAGATTACAGCCCAATATGGTTTAATGCTATGTACCCAGAAATAGCCAAGATACAACATGGGGCGCAGTGGAGGAAATATGGAGTGCTATATATCAGACAGATCTTTCAAAATGGGAAAATGCACACATTTGAGGCTCTGCGGGAGATCTTTGGGTTACCACAGTCCATGCAGTTTTACTACATGCAATTGAAACATGCTGTGGTGGCTCAGAGTAAATCCTCAGAGTGGATCACCTCACCCACACCTCTGTTTAATTTGATTGCAGGGGTTACCAACACTAAGGGATTTATTTCTCAATGTTACAGTATGCTACTACAGAGCTTTCTAAGTAAACATCCTTTGGGTATGCGGACAAAATGGGAGAAAGATGTTGGTCCTCTTGATGGAGATCAATGGGAGGAGGTGTTGCAGGCGGTACCTATTTGCTCTCTAAACGTCACGCAGAGATTGACACAACTATATATCATTCTTAGAGTTTACTATACCCCCCATAGATTACATGTTATGGGCCTTCGGCCCACTCCACTCTGTACCAGATGTAAAAGGGAGCATGGGGACCTGATCCACCTACTGTGGAGGTGCCCAAAGCTCCATCTCTATTGGAGGGGGGTGGTGGACACCGTTAACAGAGTGGCAATTACTAGAGTTATGTTTATGGCACGGAAACTAATAATGACACATTGGATATCAGAAGAGCCTCCTGCTCATAAAGAGTGGATTAATGCTATAGGGGAACTCCTGCGGAAGGAAAAAATAATTTACCAACACAGAGGTTGCCCACAGAAATTTGAGAAAATTTGGGGATCCTGGCTAAATGTCCCTGGGCTTGCCCCGGTGGATTTGGTTGTGGGCAGACTGTTGGGTATGGGTATGTGAGATATCATATGTCATACTGTCGAAATCATTTTTTCCAGATGTATATACCAGTGTATAATTTGCCTTCTTATCATATCCAATGTGAGATACTGGGGGATGTTAACTAATTATTTAATAAAAGTAATAATAAACAATAAAAAAAAAAAAAAAAAAAAAAAGAAAAGAAAAACAAAATAAAAAATAAAATGTATAATAAAAGGGGGTATTAAGGTGTTTACAAGCCAAGTAGATAAATTGTTCAATGTCTCAGAAATGCTAGATTATTTATACAAATCGCGGTACAGCCATTTATGATGTCATTCAAGGTAAATTGTTATATTGAATACAAATATAATGTCGGTATGTTTTTCTATATGTTTTTTTCTCAATAAAAACTTGCTTTTGGATAAAAGACCCAGTGAGACAAATTCGGTCAAGATGCTTGGGTTCATAGAAAATCATCAGGTGTATGGAGGATCCACCTTCACCTCACCACGTGATTCCACTCTTCCAGGGATTGCACTTATCAGAAATATGTCAAATCATTATGCGCAGCCTAAGATGGGAGGTCAGCCCACAAGACGGTTTAGATGACCCAGAATCCCAATCTGAGTGGCTTGAATTTTTTAATGGGGTAGGATTAAAACTGCAAGAACTTGTACTTAAGAGGAAAAAGAAAAAAATTGAGACTATTCGAGGATAAGATAACTGAATTTCAGACCCAACTAGATCCCGTGAAAACTACATCTCAAGTTATAGAATTTAATAAAGAAATTACTAAGAGATTGGAAAAAGTTGATCGAGACACACAGAAAAAAAAGAAAATAAAACATATCCATAGGGACATTGGGGATTTCAAAAACCATACAATATATTTATGGCAGAACTCCAATCTGGATTCACATCATATGGACACAGGGGTGCAGCCGATGGGTGGAGCACCGGTGAGTACCATTCGACCAAAAGGAGGGAATAACACCACAGGGCAACCCCCTCCCAGACCATATATTGGGACCAATAATAATAAACTATGAGGACAAGGCACCCCAAGAAATCATAATAGGGGAAGGGGAAGCAAGACAGATGTACAGAGGGAAGTGAGTAATAATAACAATTACTACGATCAGTACCCTCAGACTAATAATGGGTATGCAGCACCACCACTGCTCCCTTTGGCCAACCTTTTTGAACCCCTGTACAATCACAGAGAATCCTATAATCCACCATCTCCTTACCCCTACACACACCAAGGTCTTTTTTAGGGAGTGGAGGGAGAGGGAATCCAAGAGGATGAGGTGGCCGCCCTAGGAGGGGTCGCCCTCCTCGCTCCTTCCAACCTCCCAGAGAACAGGGATGGTGGTGCCCTCCGGAGATGGAGAGACCATACACCCCACAGGGAGGGGAACAAAGGAACATAAACGCATCAGAGTGGGTGTAGGGCAGGACAAAGAGTCCAAGAGAAAAAGAAAAAGGGAGACAGACTAACAGGGATCTTTAACCTCAACGGACAAAGAAATGAATATCCTAAACACTGGTTTGAAATGTTCCACAAAAAAAAAACATCAATACATTTTGTGTTTATATTGACATCCATAAATATGTACGTAAGATAAACATGAAAAAGTATTTTTTGGGCAACCAATCTCATGTAGTAAGATGGACGGAGAGCGTCACTTTTTAGCAGTCTTGACTTTTAGGAGTCAACATTGGCTTAAAAAACAAAATCCTTCTTTAACCCCCCTCCATGACCAACCATCATATAGAGGTCTTTAAACAATTAGTCTTGAAAGATCTAGAGGCAATTGTCCCCCAAAAAAACATGGATCCAAAGGCATATACAGGGAGGGATCAGTTCCCTAGAAAAATGGAAGGACATCATAATTCACCCAGCAGACAAAGGAGGGGGTGGTGGTAATTATAAACAAAGAGTTTTAGCACTCCCAACTAAATGAGATGTTGACTGATGAAATTGCATATGATCCATTGACTTGGGATCCCACTAAATCTTTCAGGCAGGATCTAACGAATCTGGTGGACTATGGGTATGACAATAGGGTGTTAACAAAGAAAGAAAAATGATATTTGGTGCCGAGCTTCAGCCGAGTACCGACTATATACACCCTCCCAAAAGTCCACAAAGATTCGAAGAACCCGCCTGCCTGTCCAATAGTGAACTGCATAGGCTCGGTCGCGGCCAGACTGGGACAATATCTGGACCGTTTCCTTCAGCCCAGTGTGACTAACACCAAAGCGTATCTGAAAGATACCAAAGATTTCTTACAACGTCAAGGCAAAAAAGTATTGCCAGACGAATTAGAGATTTTTGGTAACAGCAGATGTATCCTCGCTGTATACTATTATACAGCATGATTGTGACAGACTCACCCGGGACAGAGGAATCGAGTTTGATGGTGTTCAATATGGCACCTTAGAGTTAAAGTAGGAAGTCACCCCCTGTAACACATGGCAGGATGATGTCCTTCCAAATGTAGGTTTTTATATTCAACATTGGACACCAACTATCATCCTTTGAGGTGTGCCACAACATTTAGGGCCACAACCGAAAGAACATTATATGTGTGATTGATTAGGATCTTGGGTATATGCTTTTAAACTTTATAGGATTAAGGTCTAATAAACCAATAGCAGTTGTATCAACTGCATTGGATGAAGTTTGGGATGTTCTGTACATATTTATAGATATTCCTGACTTCCTTTATTAACATTGCCCAATATTTTTATTCACTAGGAAGATCTCATATATATATATATATATATATATGTTTTTCAATTTTATACTAATGAATTCATTGCTACATTAACATTTTATAATTATGTATGCAGTCTCTCGGATATTCTCTCTGTATATAGGATTTAAGAGTCATCAATTGGATGAGTTGATGGATTACCACGATCATTTTATCACCTGGGAAACCGGGTGAAATGGGTGGCACTATGGACGTTATGTATATTACATTGACAGTGGTGTGGCATAGGTGTCATCCATGATTGTTTGTGGAATTTATCAAATGAAAATATTAATTTTATTTTGGATGATCAGCACAATTTATTATGTATCATGTTTGTAGGTTTTATCATATTAAATGTGAGTTTTGCACATGTATAGTCAGCAGATAGCTACTGCACCGCATGGTGGCCGGTGGCGACCGATCCTCCGGTTATGTGGCTGCTGGGATATCGGGTGCCGCTGTCCCCATACACTATTCATTTAGTCTGGAGATGCTGGCGGTGTGGATCGCTATGCGTTGTATTCCAGCTCAGATCGCCTGTGGTGAGTGCCGCTGAAGATCTGTCCCCGAGTATTAGAAGGGGTTAAGACTAAACAGACTATTGTCTATAAAGTTGCAAGTCCACGCCTATTGAGAAAGACGTAATGACGAAACGTGTCTAGGCGTGACCACACGCCTTGCTGCACTGGTCTACTGTATTCGATCTCTTCCAGGGAATCACCGCAGACGAATTGACCTTCACAAGCGGTGAGAGTGTATCGAATGACGGCGAACAGTGCGATATTTTATTCAATGCAGGCTTTTAACCGTTGTTTGTAGGTGCATAGGTTTGAGGGGGGATTCAATGTATAATAACATTTTAACAGAGTTACGCTATGAGGATTGTTTTCCCTTTATATTTAAGCCCATGGGACTACTTATGATTACATGAGTGAGAATAACGTGATTTGGAGTGTACCAATCCATGGTCCTGGTGATTTATTTGAGATATCCTGGAAGATGATCCCTTGATATTGTTTGGGCATAACATATCCAAAGCGTGATTTGACATATTTCTGGTAAGTGCAATCCTTGGGGGAGTGGAATCACGTGGTGCGGTGAAGATGGATTCTCCATGCCGCCCAAGCATCTCACTGGGTGTTTTGTACTATTGTCATCTAATGGTGTACAACATTATTTGAAAGCGCAGCTTTGCCTTGAGGACCTATTCTGGAATGAACTCGGTGGCTTATGGATTATATTGTATTTTTTTCAAATTATTTTTTACAATTTTTTTAGGAGCCCCGTTGGGGGGCTTCGGTGAAATATCAGCAGGGGAAATCTGCGCAGCACGGGGTGATTAGGGTGTGCCCAGGCACACCCGGCATACCCCATGCACACGCCCATGGTTCTAAGTAATTTCCTAGCAAATAATACTGTTTTAAACTTTTAAACAAAAAAGTTCCAGAAAAGGCCTGGCCTTCAATAAATGTATTAATTCTTTGTCAAGAATAAATTGCTAAAATAAAACAAAATGGCTAGTTTTGTCTTGACTGACTTTTGTAAGCGTAGCATTGAGACAAATCACGAAATATTTAAATTTTCCTTTTTTTTTTTAATCTTCTAAATATTAATACAAAAGCAAAGTAGAAAAGTGTCTCCCTTGTTTAGCTAGAGGGAACCACCCAAGTTGTCGCAAAAAGTCTCAAAATTGCTGTTGTCATAAAGAGGCTATTACACAATTATCACTTTCCTTGCGGTGAAATTTGAACACTTCTCGCTAATATAAATGTCATGTTTTGCCTGGGTTTAGACTGGGAAACGTCCCTTGTAAACGTTTGTTGAAATTTCACCCCGAACAGCTTCATCTGCATTGTACTCAGTGTGCTTTCAGCATATCGGAGACACAGTGGTTTAGACACAGCTGACATGACCTAGCCCCGATGACTCAAGGAAAGGAAAACAGGTAGCAGCTCCAACAAAAAGAAACATAGCAATGCCTCCCCGTTGGCCGAATTTAGTTTATGTAAGCAGTAAGAATGGGGGAACCCACTCCCTGTTCCCATACATGAATCCTCCTGGCATGAGAATCAGTCGATCCAACATAAAGGTAGGCTTTGCTGGCTCCGATAACCTCCTCCTGGCCGGCCATCAAGTGCCCAAAAAAAAATATGTTTCCAGCTCTCCAGCTGCAAGGGCGTCCAAAAACATTAACAAAGGGTTCTGACATTGATTGTTCTGGCAAAAGTCCCTCTCTCCAAAACAGCTGCGCAATTATGTAATCGGGCTCATTTGCATATTAAGCAACTCTGGACGTTGATTGATGATGTGCTCAAGTGAAGTGTAAATTTTTTGGTGGAACAGAGGAAGACAGACCAAATGGAAATGTATCTAAAAAAAAAAAAAGAGGACTTTTAAACATACAAACGGGTGTTACATTTCACCAAAGTGATGAGTTTGGTAGGGTAGTTTCCCAATGCGTAGGCCTTTTTTTTTTTTTTTCAGGACGTACAGCGGAATGTATAATTTTAAGTGGAAACCAAACAAAGAATTTCCAAAATATAAAATTGTGTCCATGCTTCTAAAAAGAACAGTTATTTGTATTTAGGCCGGGTTTCCACACTAGCTGCGGCTCACAGCAAGGGGCCCGGTGCGTGCCTGTTCACTGTTTCAGGTGCGAATCAGGTCCGATTTTTTTGGCTGAATTCGCAGCTGAAACGGACCATCGGGGAGGCTTGTGATTGGCCACGAATTTATTCTGCAGCAGAACAACCACCCCCGAACATACAGCCAATGTCATTAGAAATGATCTTCGGTGTAAAGAAGAACAAGGAGTCCTGGAAGTGACAGTTTGGCCCCCACAGAGCCCTGATCCTCACCATCATGGAGTCTGTCTGGGATGACATGAAGAGACAGAAGGACTTGAGGCAGCTGACATCCACCGAAGATCTGTGCTTAGTTCTAGCAAGATGTTTGGAACAACCTACCTGCCGAGTTACTTCAGAAACTGTTTGCAAGTCTACCTAGAACTGATGCTGGTTTGAAGGTAAAGGGCGGTCACACCAAATGATTTGATTTGGATTTCTCTTCTGTTCATTTACTTTCCATTTTGTTACTTGATCAAAAGAAATTATTATTAACGCTTCTATTTCTGAAAGCATTCTTCATTTACAGCATGTCTTTACACCTGCTGAAAACTTTTGCACAGTAGTATATATATATATATATATATATATATATATATATATATATATATATATACAGATATACAGTTGTGCTCATAAATTTACATACCCTGGCAGAATTTATGATTTCTTGGCAATTTTTCAGAGAATATGAATGATAACACAAAAACTTTTCTTTCACTCATGGTTAGTGTTTGGCTGAAGCCATTTATTATCAATCAACTGTATTTACTCTTTTTAAATCATAATGACAACAGAAACTACCGAAATGACCCTGATCAAAAGTTTACATACCCTGGTTATTTTGGCCAAGTTGACACAAAGGGGTTTGAATTGCTATTTAAGGTAACCATCCTCACCTATGATCTGTTTGCTCGTAATTAGTGTGTATATAAAAGGTCAATGAGTTTCTGGACTCCTGACAGACCCTGGCATCTTTCATCCAGTTCTGCACTGGCGTTTCTGGATTCTGAGCCATGGGGAAAGCAAAAGAATTGTCAAAGGATCTGCGGGAAAAGGTAGTTGAACTGTATAAAACAGGAAAGGGATATAAAAAGATATCCAAGGAATTGAGAATGCCAATGAGCAGTGTTCAAACTCTAATCAAGAAGTGGAAAATGAGGGGTTCTGTTGAAACCAAACCAGGGTCAGGTAGACCAACTAAAATTTTAGCCATAACTGCCAGGAAAATTGTTCGGGATGCAAAAAAAAAAAACAGAAATAACTTCAGGTGAATTACAGGACTCTCTGAAAACATGTGGTGTGGCTGTTTCAAGATGCACAATAAGGAGGCACTTGAAGAAAGGTGGGCAGCATGGTCGGGTTGCCAGAAGAAAGCCATTACTACGCAAATGCCACAAAGTATCCCACTTACAATACGCCAAACAGCACAGAGACAAGCCTCAAACCTTCTGGCACAAAGTCATTTGGAGTGATGAGACCAAAATTGAGCTTTTTGGCCACAACCATAAAGGCTACATTTGGAGAGGAGTCAACGAGGCCTACGATGAAAGGTCCACTATTCCTACTGTGAAACACAGAGGTGGATCGCTGATGTTTTGGGGATGTGTGAGCTACAAAGGCACAGGAAATTTGGTCACAATTGATGGCAAGATGAATTCAGTATGTTATCAAAAAATATTGAAGGAACATTTGCATTCATCAGCCAGGAAGCTGCGCATGGGACGTACTTGGGCATTCCGACATGACAATGATCCAAAACACAAGGCCAAGTCAACCTGTCATTGGCTACAGCAGAATAAAGTGAAGGTTTTGGAGTGGCCATCTCAGTCTCCTGACCTCAATATCATTGAGCCACTCTGGGGAGATCTCAAACGTGCCGTTCATGCAAGACAGCCCAAGAATTTACAGGAACTGGAGGCTTTTTACCAAGAGGAATGGGCAGCTTTACCATCTGAGAAGATAAAGAGCCTCATCCACAAATACCACAAAAGACTTCAAGCTGTCATTGATGTTAAAGGGGGCAATACACTGTATTAAGAACTGGGGTATGTAAACTTTTGATCAGGGTCATTTGGGTACTTTCTGTTGCCATTATGATTTAAAAAGAGTAAACACAGTTGATTGATAATAAATGGCTTCAGCCAAACACTAATCATGAGTGAAAGAAAAGTTTTTGTTTTATCATTCATATTCTCTGAAAAGTGGCCAAGAAATCATAAATTCTGCCAGGGTATGTAAACTTATGAGTCCAACTGCATATATATATATATATATTTATATAGATATATATCTATATAAATATGTATTTTTTTAAAATACAACTGTACATCTAATAGCCATTTAAATTCATGTTGCCCAGATTACACTCTGCTAATCCTTCAGGTGCCCATGGGGTTTGCAAGGAATTTCCCATCAAGGCTTGGCCGGGAAATTGAGTATCAGGAAAGAGATGTTAAGACTTTTTTTTTTATTGACTAGGCTGCAGTGGCGGCCCTATCTCGTCAAACCACAAAGTGTTCTTTCAGCGTTAGCCCAGAGATTTATACTTCCTCCGGGGGACGAATGTTCTACAGGAGGGGCTGAAATCTGCAAAAATCCAAAACTTGTTAAAGTGGGAAAACAAGTTTCTAAACAATTAAAAAATGGAAAAGAAAAAGTAAGAAAGAAAGAAAGAAAGAAAGAAAGAAAGAAAGAAAGAAAGAAAGAAAGAAAGAAAGAAAGAAAGAAAGAAAGAAAGAAAGAAAGAAAGAAAGAAAGAAAGAAAGAAAGAAAGAAAGAAAGAAAGAAAGAAAGAAAGAAAGAAAGAAAGAAAGAAAGAAAGAAAGAAAGAAAGAAAGAAAGAAAGAAAGAAAGAAAGAAAGAAAGAAAGAAAGAAACATTTACAAGTATGGGGAGGCAGGAAGGGAGTAAGTAAGCAGCAAAGGATGGAAGGTATGAAGAAGAAAGAAAGACAAATAAAAGAAAGAAAAAGAAAGAAAGAACCGAAGGCATGGAGAAAGGAAGGACATGGAAGGGAAAGAGTAAGAAAAAAATTTAAAGAAGGAAGGAAAAAATGGGGAGGGAAGGAAGGAAGAAAGGAAGGATGGGGGAGGGAAGGAAGGAAGAAAGGAAGGATGGGGGAGGGAAGGAAGGAAGAAAGGAAGGATGGTGCATTAGATGCTGCATCAACTCAGGTCGAGCCCACCTTATTTCCTGGGTGGAGGGCATCCAGCATCATCTGAAGCAAGGAGTGACAAACTCAATTTCATTGTGGGCTGCATCAGCAGTATGGTTGCCCTTAAAGGGCTGGTTGCATCTGGGGTATGCTAAGTACAGAGTGCAGAGTTCAGAGGTGCGCTATGCTCAGAGTGCAATTCCAAGGATGTCCTATGCTCAGAGTGCATTACAGTGGTGCACTATGTACAAAGTGCAGGGTTTAGGGGTGTGCTGTGTACAGAGTGGAGGGTTCAGGGGTGTGCTATGTATAGAGTGCAGTGTTAAAAAGTGCGCTGTGTACATAGTGCAGGGTTCAGGCGTGTGCTATGTACAGAGTGAAGGGTTCTGGAGTGTGCTAGGTACAAACTCCAGCCTTCAGGGGTGTGCTGTGTACAGAGTGCAGGGTTTAGGAGTTGTGTACAGCTCCACAAGTTCCACAGGTGTCCTATACACAGAGTGCAGAGTTCAGGGGTGTGCTATGTACAGAGTGCAGCGTCTCCAAAATAGGGGATAGTTTTATGGCATTTTTATTATTATTTTTTTTTTATTAGTAATGGTGGCGATCTGCGACATTATGGCGGACACATCGGACACTATTTTGGGACCACTGTCGTTTATACAGCGATCAGTGCTATAAGAAAATGCACTGATTACTGTGTAAATGACACTGGCAGGGAAGGGGTTAAACACTAGGCGGCGATGAAGGGGTTAAGTGTGTCCTAGGGAGTGATTCTAACTGTGGGGGGATAGGCTACTGCTGACAGCGATCACTGCTCCCGAAGACAGAATGCAGAGTTCAGGAGTGTGCTATGTACAGAGTTCAGGGTTTAAGGGTGTGCTACATACAGAGGCAGGGTTTAGGGGTGTGCTATATACAGAGTGCATGATTCAGGAGTGAGATTTGTACAGAGTGCAGTTCCAGGGGTGCCCCTAGCACAGAGTGCAGAGTTCAGGGGTGTGCTATATATAAAGTGCAGAGATTAAAGGTGTGTTGTGCACAGAGTTCAGGGTTTAGGGGTGCGCTGTGTACAGAGTGCAGTGTTCAGGGGTGCACTATGTATAAAGTACAGAGATTAGAGGTGTGTCATGCACAGAGTGCAGAGTTCAGGAGTGCGCTGTGTACAAAGTACAGGGTTCAGGAGTATGCTATGTACAGAATGCAGGGTTCAGGAGTGCGCTGTGTACAAAGTACAGGGTTCAGGAGTATGCTATGTACAGAATGCAGGGTTCAGGAGTGCGCTGTGTACAGAGTACAGGGTTCAGGAGTGCCCTATGTACAGAGTTCAATGGAGCAAGGGTCACATCACAATGCTTGGCAAGCCGGATTCGGCCATGTACCTTGTGTTTGGCACATGTGTTCCAGATCTTTTCTCCCCAGCCTCACTGTCCCAGGCCTGCCGCTTTCATTCATTGGATTTCAGTTCTTTGAATCATGGAGGCTCGTCATCACATGTGGCCGTTACCTAGGGTGCTTTCCATGCAAATGAAACCTGCCTAAGAATGACCACTCCTCCAGACTGAAGACACTCAAGACATTTTGATATTTGTATAAACCCTCCCAAGATCCAGCCCACTGCTCGTATTAAGATTGAGGGGTTTTGAGAGGACTACTGAGGCAGGGTGCTGTGATGTTTTCAGGAAGCCATATACAGCACTCTGCCGGCCCCTCCCATCAGCCATGATCTGCCCACCATACATAGAGAAGCACAGAGACCCAGTAATGATGGCATATAAAAGGAGAGGTTTTATTTAAGATGGGGTGAATCAGGGAAAGCAAAATCTAAGCAGATTACTCCTCAGCTTCAACAGAACCTTGAGCCTTCATTTTTTTTTTCTTCTTCTTCTTCTCCTTGGGAGCTGTTGCTGCCCTAAGCAATTTTTTTTTTTTCATAGGATTCACAGCTTCATATAACATTTCTCCCTTAATCGAGGGAGACATGGAGCGCTGGCAGAGTGACTCAGAGCCTACTTGGCCCGGGCTCTGGAAAACTGTAACTTCGTTTGCTCAACTCGAATGTTCAGGATGTGCTCAAAGCTGGACCATTAAACGGATCTGCGAGAACAGAGGCCGGGCTGAGCGGGTCCAACGGCGGAGAGATCCTCCACCCTGCGCCCCGTGCCCTTCGCCTTCCTCACAAATGAATCAGAGATTTTGCTTTCATCCTTTCTGCCGTGTCCAAGGACTGGGCTTCAGATCAGGATGGAGCCGTTCCATCTTCCCAAGGCATGCTCTCTACTTCTGGCTTAAAAAAAAAAAAAAATTAAAAAGGGAAAAAAAAAAAAAAAAAAAGTCTTGTGAACCGGCCGCCTGTATGTTTCTGGAGGGGTTCCCAGAAGACCAGGACTTGGCTCTGAGCGGCGGCAAGAAACATACAGAGCGCTAATCTCTGCTTTGTTCATTTGGGGCCGCTACACCTGCACCGGGGCTCCGGTCACGGGGTCTACCCACCAAATTATTTGTTACACGGAAAGATCTCCATTAGGTTACAATGTATCAAAGAGACACAATGTATGCAAACAGTCAAGACATTCAGAAGAAGCAACGTCCACAAAAAAATACTGCTGAAGTGTAAAGCTGGATACACACTATACAATTTTCTTTAGACCCCTTTCACACCAGGGGGGCCGCGGCCACGTTAGCACTAAAGCGCCGCTCGTTTTAGCGCTGTTTAACCACTTCAGCCCCGGAAGGATTTACCCCCCCTTCCTGACCAGAGCATTTTTTGTGATTCTGCACTGCGTTGCTTTAACTGACAATTGCGCGGTCGTGCGACACTGTACCCAAACAAAATTGATGTCCTTTTTTCCCCACAAATAGAGCTTTCTTTTCGTGGTATTTGATCACCTCTGCGGTTTTTATTTTTTGCGCTATAAACAAAAAAGAGCGACAATTTTGAAAAAAAAAAAGCAATATTTTTTACTTTTTGCTATAATAAATATACCACAAAAATATATAAAAAAAAGATTTTTTTCCTCAGTTTAGGCCGATATGTATTCTTCTACATATTTTTGGTAAAAAAAAAAAAAAAAATCACAATAAGCGTATATTGATTGGTTTGCGCAAAAGCTATAGCGTCTACAAAATAGGGGATAGTTTTATGGCATTTTTAATATTTTTTTTATATTATTACTAATATATTACTAATGGCGGCGATCTGTGATTTCTATCAGGACTGCGACATTATGGTGGACACATCAGACACTTTTGACACTATTGTGGGACCATTGTCATTTATACAGCGATCAATGCTATAAAAATGCACTGATCACTGTGTAAATGACACTGGCAGGGAAGGGGTTAACCACTAGGGGGCGATGAAGGGGTTAAAGTGGATGTAAACCCAATGTCATCCTTTCTAAACTCCTGCCATAGGGGTTATCTATAAGGATATACACGCCTCCTGCATGTCTCTTTACCTGTCAAATGTCTCCCCTCTGTCTGTTATGAGACCCGGGAAAACTGCAGATTCTGTGGGCGGGTCTGTTGTCTGGAGCTCGGTGGGCGGAGTCGTGATGTCAGTAGACTCCCCGCCCACCTCTACACTCCCCTTGTCAATATGCATTTTCTCCTGTGTATTTCTTACACTGAACTTCTGCTATGATCTCTAACATCCAGTGAAAAGACAGGAAAGTAACCACATGACTTCAGCATGCCCAATCATGCTGAGGTGTGAAACAGCCAATCCTTGCAGAGCTGCTGAAGAAAGGAGTGGGGGAGGGAATTAAAAAATAATGCCTGTCTTAGGCTAGTGCACGAGATATGTAAATCACCTGTCACTCACAGCAAGGGGGAGGAGCTGACAAAGTTTTTCTCTGTTTGTCAAGATTTATCTCACTGAACAATAAAGGAGGATTGCTCAGAGATGGATTAACTCTGTGTGGCAAGACTGGGCTCAAATGATAGGAAATCTTATACTCTACATTATGACATAGAAAACATTTTTTTTTCCAGATTTACATCCACTTTAACCACTTGAGCCCCGGACCATTATGCTGCCTAAGGACCAGAGGTCTTTTTCCAATTTGGCACTGCGTCGCTTTAACTGCTAATTGCGCGGTCATGCAATGCTGTACCCAAACAAAATTTGCGTCCTTTTCTTCCCACAAATAGAGCTTTCTTTTGATGGTATTTGATCACCTCTGCAGTTTTTATTTTTTGCGCTATAAACGGAAAAAGACCGAAAATTTTGAAAAAAAATGATATTTTCTACTTTTTGTTATAAAAAAAATCCAATAAACTAAATTTTAGTCATACATTTAGGCCAAAATGTATTCGGCCACATGTCTTTGGTAAAAAAAATGTCAATAAGTGTATATTTATTGGTTTGCGCAAAAGTTATAGCGTCTACAAACTAGGGTACATTTTCTGGAATTTACACAGCTTTTAGTTTATGACTGCCTATGTCATTTCTTGAGGTGCTAAAATGGCAGGGCAGTACAAAACCCCCCCAAATGACCCCATTTTGGAAAGTAGACACCCCAAGGAAATTGCTGAGAGGCATGTTGAACCCATTGAATATTTATTTTTTTTGTCCCAAGTGATTGAAAAATGACAAAAAAAAAAAAAAAAAAAAATATTTACAAAAAGTCGTCACTAAATGATATATTGCTCACACAGGCCATGGGCCTATGTGGAATTGCACCCCAAAATACATTTAGCTGCTTCTCCTGAGTATGGGGATACCACATGTGTGGGACTTTTTGGGAGCCTAGCCGCGTACGGGGCCCCGAAAACCAATCACCGCCTTCAGGATTTCTAAGGGTGTAAATTTTTGCTTTCACTCTTCACTGCCTATCACAGTTTCGGAGGCCATGGAATGCCCAGGTGGCACAAAACCCCCCAAAATGACCCCATTTTGGAAAGTAGACACCCCAAGCTATTTGCTGAGAGGCATATTGAGTCCATGGAATATTTTATATTTTGACACAAGTTGCGGGAAAGTGACACTTTTTTTTTTTTTTTTTTTTTTTTTCATAAAGTTGTCACTAAATGATATATTGCTCACACAGGCCATGGGCATATGTGGAATTGCACCCCAAAATACATTTAGCTGCTTCTCCTGAGTATGGGGATACCACATGTGTGGGACTTTTTGGGAGCCTAGCCGCGTACTGGACCCCAAAAACCAATCACTGCCTTCAGGATTTCTAAGGGTGAAAATTTTTGATTTCACTCTTTACTGCCTATCACAGTTTCGGAGGCCATGGAATGCCCAGGTGGCACAAAACCCCCCCCAAATGACCCCATTTTGGAAAGTAGACACCCCAAGCTATTTGCTGAGAGGCATGGTGAGTATTTTGCAGCTCTCATTTGTTTTTGAAAATGAAGAAAGACAAGAAAAAACATTTTTTTTTTTCTTTTTTCAATTTTCAAAACTTTGTGACAAAAAGTGAGGTCTGCAAAATACTCACTATACCTCTCAGCAAATAGCTTGGGGTGTCTACTTTCCAAAATGGGGTCATTTGGGGGGGTTTTGTGCCACCTGGGCATTCCATGGCCTCCGAAACTGTGATAGGCAGTGAAGAGTGAAATCAAAAATTCACGCCCTTAGAAAGCCTGAAGGCGGTGCTTGGTTTTCGGGGTCCCGTACGCGGCTAGGCTCCCAAAAAGTCTCACACATGTGGTATCCCCGTACTCAGGAGAAGCAGCAGAATGTATTTTGGGGTGTAATTTCATATATTTCCATGGCATGTTTGAGCAATATATCATTTAGTGACAACTTTGTGCAAAAAAAAAAAAAAAAAAAAAAAAATTTGTCTCTTTCCCGCAACTTGTGTCGCAATATAAAATATTCCATGGACTCGACATGCCTCTCAGCAAATAGCTTGGGGTGTCTACTTTCCAAAATGGGGTCATTTGGGGGGTTTTGAACTGTCCTGGCATTTTATGCACAACATTTAGAAGCTTATGTCACACATCACCCACTCTTCTAACCACTTGAAGACAAAGCCCTTTCTGACACTTATTGTTTACATGAAAAAGTTTTTTTTTTTTGCAAAAAAATTACTTTGAACCCCCAAACATTATATATTTTTTTAAAGCAAATGCCCTACAGATTAAAATGGTGGGTGTTTCATTTTTTTTTTTCACACAGTAATTGCGCAGCGATTTTTCAAACGCATTTTTTGGGGAAAAAACACACTTTTTTTAATTTTAATGCACTAAAACACGCTATATTGCCCAAATGTTTGATGAAATAAAAAAGATGATCTCAGGCCGAGTACATGGATACCAAACATGACATGCTTTAAAATTGCGCACAAACGTGCAGTGGCAACAAAATAAATACATGTTTAAAAGCCTTAAAAAGCCTTTACAGGTTACCACTTTAGATTTACAGAGGAGGTCTACTGGAAAAATTACTGCCCTCGATCTGGCCTTCGCGGTGATACCTCACATGCATGGTGCAATTGCTGTTTACGTTTGACGACAGACCGCCGCTTGCGCTCGCCTTAGCGCGAGAGCAGGGGGCGACAGGGGTGTTTTTTTTTTTTTTTTTTTTTTTCTTTATTATTTTTTTGCTTTTTTAATCTTACTTTTAAACTGTTCCTTTCATATTTTTTTTTTTAATCATTTTTATTGTTATCTCGGGGAATGTAAATATCCCCTATGATAGCAATAGGTAGTGACAGGTACTCTTTTTTGAAAAAATTGTGGTCTATTAGACCCTAGATCTCTCCTCTGCCCTCAAAGCAAATGACCACACCAAGATCGGTGTGATAAAATGCTTCCCCAATTTCCCAATGGCGCTATTTACATCCGGCGAAATCTAAGTCATGAAATACTCGTAGCTTCCGGTTTCTTAGGCCATAGAGATGTTTGGAGCCACTCTGGTCTCTGATCAGCTCTATGGTCAGCTGGCTGAATCACCGGCTGCATTCTCAGGTTCCCTGTTGAGACAGGAGAGCCAGAGAAAAACACGGAAGACGGTGGGGGGGGGGGGCATTCCCTCCCACGGCTTGTAAAAGCAGTCTAGAGGCTAATTAGCCGCTAGGATTGCTTTTACATGAAAGCCGACCGCTGGCTGAAAAGAATGATACCAAGATGATACCTAAACCTGCAGGCATCATTCTGGTATAACCACTCAAAGTCGTGAATGGCGTACCTGAAGACAAAAAAATGGTTAACAATGGTTAACAATAAAGCACAGTAAAGTGTAAATAATTACACACCTGAAAAACAAACATGATAAAACATAATAACAATAACAATAACAATAACAATCAATAACAATAACAATAACAATAAAACATTGCAGAATAGAATACAGTAAAAAAGAGCAGAACAATAGAGAGAGAGAATAGAGAGAGAGAGAACAATAAAACAACAACTATTTTTTTTTATTTCATATTTTTTTTTTTTTTACACTTTTTTTGTAACTAACTTTTATAACTGTAACCGGTTCCAGGTTCGGGTCTCTCAAAATGCGATGGCATCTTGGGAGACCCTGTGAAAGTGTGCCTAGTCTGTGCAATGCTGTACGCTACGCTAATACTCAACTAGTGTATGGTAGCGTTCAAAACATTCACCAATGCAAAGACCAGGATTGTCAGGACAGGAGGGACAATAATAGCGGGTGTCACGCCTATATCCACGCTTGCTGCAGACACGACATCTTTTTTGGGGGGGTTCGCTGGGTAGGGGTACTCGGGAGGACATAAAAATGCCTCTCATGCAGCCAACTGCATTTGGTTGGGGATGTGAATGGGGGAAGTACGGGCGCTGCAGAAGCGGTGGGTTCCCAATTAGGATTGGCGAATGCAGCAGGAAGGGCACTATGGGCACGACGGGCCTGTGTTTGTCTTTTTGGTGGCAGCGGGACACTACTTGTGCTTGCCACCTCACCAGCTTGAACTGCACTTATGGGACTCGCCACGTCACCAAGTGTTACTGCAGTGCTGGTTTGACTACGACCGGGGTGTACCAGGCCGCTGGCGCTTGCCAGTTCACCAAAACACTACCAAAAAACTGTTAGCGATCGCAGGGATCAGGCCTGACTCTGCGAACGCTGCAGTTATGCGTTTAGTGTTTTGTAAGTGACAGTGATCGATCGATACCGCACTTGGGTGGGCTGGGCTGGGCCGGGCGGAGGGGCAAAACGCAGGTGCTAGCAGGTATCTGGGCTGATCCCGCTAACACTGCGTTTTTGGGAACCCTAAACTGCTGGTGACGCTAGTATAGATCTGATCGGATCAGATATTGATGCGATCAGATACTATACCACTAAGGGAGGTGTACAGTGCGTGCGTGGGTGTTAGCGGTACTGGCGCTAATCTGACGCTGCCTGGGGCTGGTGCTTGCCAGTTCACCAAAACGCTACAAAAAAAACTGTTAGCGATCGCAGGGATCAGGCCTGACTCTGCGAACGCTGCAGTTATGCGTTTAGTGTTTTGTAAGTGTCAGTGATCGATCGATACTGCACTTGGGTGGGCTGGGCCGGGCCGGGCGGAGGGGCAAAACGCAGGTGCTAGCAGGTATCTGGGCTGATTCCGCTAACACTGCGTTTTTGGGAACCCTAAACTGCTGGGGACGCTAGTATAGATCTGATCGGATCAGATATTGATCCGTTCAGATACTATACCACTAAGGGAGGTGTATGGTGCGTGCGTGGGTGTTAGCGGTACTGGCGCTAACCTGACGCTGCCTGGGGCTGGTGCTTGCCAGTTCACCAAAATGCTACCAAAAAAACTGTTAGCGATCGCAGGGATCAGGCCTGACTCTGCGAACGCTGCAGTTATGCGTTTAGTGTTTTGTAAGTGACAGTGATCGATCGATACTGCACTTGGGTGGGCCGGGCGGAGGGACAAAACGCAGGTGCTAGCAGGTATCTGGGCTGATCCCGCTAACACTGCGTTTTTGGGAACCCTAAACTGCTGGGGACGCTAGTATAGATCTGATCGGATCAGATATTGATCCGATCAGATACTATACCACTAAGGGAGGCGCATGCTGCGTGCGTGGGTGTTAGCGGTACTGGCGCTAATTTGACGCTGCCTGGGGCGACGCATATCACCGCCGGGCGATCGGGGGGCTAAACCTTTATTCGGTAATAAACGGCGGGTGCCCTGACACTATAAAAAATAAACGAACTAACCAGCGTCAACCGTAACGGTTATACGGTGATCAGTGGTGAAAGGGTTAACTAGGGGGCAATCAAGGGGTTAAAACATTTATTAGGTAGTATATGGGGGTCCCTGACGCTATAAAACGCTGACGGCGAACCTAAATATTTACCTCACTAACTAGCGTCACCAGTGACACTAATACAGCGATCAGAAAAATGATCGCTTAGCGACACTGGTGACAGGGGGTCATCAAGGGGTTAAAACTTTATTAGGGGGGGTTAGGGGGGTACCCTAGACCTAAAGGGGGGTAATATACACTGTCCCAACACTGTCACTGTCACAAACTGACACTATGCAGTAATCAGAAAAAAAAAAAAAAAACTGCTGGTGTCAGTTTGTGACAGGGGGGGGGGGGGTGATTGGGGGGGGATCGGGGGGCGATCGGGGGGGGGATCGGGGTGATTTGTGTGCCTGGCATGTTCTACTGTGTGTGTAGTGTTTGGTGCACTCACATACTTGTCGTCTCTCCTCGGGCCGGAACGGAAAATACCGACCCGAGGGGAGATGACATCACTTCCTTTGCTGCTGTTTAGCATACAGCAGCAAAGGAGTGTTTTCATTGGCCGGCGGCGATCGCGAGGGGGGGGCCACGAACGGATGGTCTCCCCCTCATCACCGATCGCCGGGGGACAAACGACGACCGCCTCGGGCACCGGGGGGGGGGTCCGATCGGACCCCCCACCCGCGGAAGGCAAATCACGTACCCTGTACGTGATTTTGCCTGTCCGTGCCACTTTGCCGACGTACATCGGCGTGAGGCGGTCGTCAAGTGGTTAAGTGTGTCCTAGGGAGTGGTTCTAACTGTGGGGGGGGAGGGGCTACAACTCACAAGACAGCGATCACTGTACCCAATCACAGGGAGCAGTGATCTCTGTCCTGTCACTAGGCAGAACGGGGAAATGCCTTGTTTACATAGACACATCCCCGTTCTTCCGCTCCATGACACGATCGCGGGCACCCGGTGGACATCGAGTCCGCAGGAGCCGCGGTCACAGTCACGGAGCACGCGGGCATGCGCACCCACAATGTCGCTTCTTAAAGGGGACGTAGCTGTACACCCATTTGCCCAGCCGTGCCATTGTGCCGACGTACATCGTCGCGCGCTGGTCGGCATGTGCTTAAGTGGTGCTTTTCGGCCAGGGCGCTTTTAACCCAGAAGAAGGGGTTACAAACGCCCGTGTTGCGTCGCTTCCGAAGCGCTTTTCAGGTTCTTTGGAAGCGCTGCCCATTCTTTTCAATGGGCAGGGCGTTTTGGGAGCGCTGTATACAGGGCTCCCAAACCACCCCAAAGGTGCTGATTGTAGGACTTTTCCGAACGTCCCACAAGCGCACCGCCCCCGTGTGAAAAGGGGTCTAAGATTTTTTCCTTTAGATTTACCAAAACCATATAATATGAGGTCAAACCTAAACAATTTCTATTTGTATGCAATCAGGCCGGCCCTTGTACTACATTGTAAAGGAAACTGAACAACAAAAGTTGTATGGTGTGTATCCAGCTTTACTAAACCCACAACAGTAAAATCAGTCTGTATATGCAATAAAGCATGCTTGTTATACACACTGTGGAACCTAAGGGGTTAATCCTCTGCATTGTGTAAAAAAGGCTGTTTGATCCTGTCTTCTCGGATCCTCCCCTACTTCCACTGTCCCCAATCCATCTGATAATAGCACAGAACCTTAGGAGGCACTCAGCACATGCTCAGTTTGGTGTGTATTAATAGAAAGTTGTTTTTTGGTGGGGTGGGGGGGGGGGGGCAGTGGTGTATTTTGGTTTTGTGCTGCCCTAGGCAAGACTAAAAATGGGCCCCTTCCCCCATCTAAATTTGTCCCACCCCAGCTGCTTTAAAATTGGGCATGCCCGTGCAACGGTGACAAATGCCGAAAATTTTACTAGGTGGCGCTTTAAAAGCCTTTACAGGTTACAGAGGTCCTTAGCTAGAATGATCTGATGTTCACGGTGATACCTCATATGTGTGGGACGACCGCTGTTTGCATGCGTGTGGGGCCGACACACACGTTCACCTTTGCGTGCAAGCATGGGAGGACGGGGGCCCTTTACATTTTTTTTAATGATTAATTTATATATATATATATATATACTATCTTGTCAAAAGTATTGGGACGTCTGCCTTTAGGGTTTTGTAAGATATTGTGTGAAACATCATAATATATACAGCATATATTTAAGAGATACCCTATATTACCAAAAGTATTGGGACGCCTGCCTTTACACGCACATGAACTTTAGTGGCATCCCAGTCTTAGTCCGTAGGGTTCAATATTGAGTTGGCCCTGCCCTTTGCAGCTATAACAGCATCAACTCTTCTGGGAAGGCTGTCCACAAGGTTTAGGAGTGTGTCTATGGGAATGTTTGACCATTCTTCCAGAAGTGCATTTGTGAGGTCAGGCACTGATGTTGGCCGAGAAGGCCTGGCTCGCAGTCTCTGGTCTAATTTATCCCAAAGATGTTCTATCAGGTTGAGGTAAGGACTCTGTGCAGGCCAGTCAAGTTCCTCCACCCTAAACTCGCTCATCCATGTCTTTATGGACCTTGCTTTGTACACTGGTACGCAGTCATGTTGGAACAGGAAGGGGCCATCCCCAAACTGTTCCTACAAAGTTGGGAGCATGAAACTGTCCAAAAAGTCTTGGTATGCTGATGCCTTAAGAGTTCCCTTCCTTCACTGGAACTAAGGGGCCAAGCCCAAACCCTGAAAAAAAACCCCCACACCATAATCCCCCCTCCACCAAATGATTTGGACCAGTGCACAAAGCAAGGTCCATAAAGACATGGATGAGCGAGTTTGGGGTGGAGGAACTTGACTAGGCCTGCACAGAGTCCTGACCTCAACCCTAATAGAACACCTTTGGGATGAATTAGAGCAGAGACTGAGAGCCAGGCCTTCTCATCCAACATCAGTGCCTGACCTCACAAATGCACTTCTGGAAGAATGGTCAAACATTCCCATAGACACACTCCTAAACCTTGTGGACGGCCTTCCCAGAAGAGTTGAAGCTGTTATAGCTGCAAAGGGCGGAGCCAAGTCAATATTGAACCCTACCGACTAAGACTGGGATGCCATTAGAGTTCATGTGTGTGTAAAGGCAGGCGTCCCAATACTTTTGGCCATAGAGTGTAGTTTGACGTAAAAAAACCCCTCCATAACCTGACTGGGGTTTTTTGGAGAGGAGCCCGTGTAATAATGACTCTTTCCTATGAGCGTCAGTCCCCTTTAGGGCACCTGGAAAGTTAATTCTTGAGTCTTTGGAACATTAGAAAAGGTTTTTCCCGAGGCAGAATAGTATCGCTTTTTTTTTTTTTCTTTGGGCAACCCGAATGCTATTTTATGTAATCGCTCGGCATTTGCAAGGAGCACCGCCATCCAACGTATCCAGCCTGGTGGTCAGAAGTCTGCGCCAAAGTCACACCCATCATCAAACAGAATAATCGCGAGGGGCTGGATTCAATTAAATCAAGTCGAAAATGTGTTCCTTTTTTTCTTCATCGTTTTCAATCGCTTTCAAAAATGAAAAAAAAAAGGAAAAAGAAAAGAAAGAAAGCTCCAACTTCAAATGGAAAATCTTGTGCGCGATCAGCTGAGTGATCCAAAAACGCCGACTTTTGTTTGTAAAAAAAGGAGGTTTACGTTTCAAAGAGGAGATTACCGGGGTTTTTTTTTCCATACTTGAAGGAATAAAGGTAGTTTGCAAATGGTGAACGGCCAGGTTACTTTTTTTTAGGGACTTAAAGTACGACTCCACCTCGAACCAACCAGGCATGGTAAGACGGAGATGTTGTGAAATACTGAAGCTCAACTCCGGGATCTGCAAATATTTTCTAATATGTTCTTCTAGAATCTTAGTGTACTCTGTGTATTTCTTCCAGATCTGTGTGTTGTTTTTCAAAAGCTCAAGCTCTCCTCCAGCAGACATATATATATAAATATATATATATATATATATATATATATATATATATATATATATATATATAAATATATATACCCTGTTTCTCCGAAAATAAGACCTAGCGTGATTCTCGGTGATGGCTGCAACATAAGCCCTACCCCCCAAATAAGCCCTAACCTATTTCTCCGAAAATAAGCCCTGCCCTGAAAATAAGACCTACAAGGTCTTTAACTAGGGCTTATTTGGGGGGTAGGGCTTATATTGCAGCCATCACCGACAATCACGCTAGGTCTTATTTTCGGGGGAAACAGGGTATATACACACACACATATATATATATATATATACTTTATACTCTATATTGTAAAAAGTATTGGGACACCTGCCTTTACACGCACATGACCTTTAACCACTTAGAGCCGGTTCACACGGGGGCGACTTGTCAGGCGACCTAGCCGCCTGACAAGTCGCCTCCCGTTCTGTACAATGGAACCGTTCTAATCGGAGCGACGCAAGTCGCTCCGACTTAGAAGAAAGGTTCCTGTACTACTTTGGGGGCGACTTGCATAGACTTCTATACAGAAGTCGTCTTGCAAGTCGCCGCGGCAGTCGTGTGCAGGTCGCCTCGGTGAGGCGACCTGCAAGTCATGCCGCTTCCTATGTGAACCGGCTCTTAAGGACCGAGCCTCTTTCTGAGTTGTTTGTTGTTTACAAGTTAAAAACAGGTTTTTTTTTTGCTAGAAAATTACTTAGAACCCCCTAAACATTATACATTTTTTTTTTCTAACACCCTAGAGAATAAAATGGCGGTCCTTGCAATACTTTTTGTCACAGCTTATTTGCGCAGCGGTCTTACAAGCGCACTTTTTTTTTTGTGGAAAAAATACACTTTTTTGAATTAAAAAAATAAGACAACAGTAAAGTTAGCCCAGTTTGTTTTTATATTGTGAAAGATAATATTACGCCGAGTAAATTGATACCCAACATGTCACGCTTCAAAATTGCGCTCCGCTCGTGGAATGGCGACAAACTTTACCCCTTTAAAAATCTCCATAGGCGATGTTTAAAAAAATTCTACAGGTTGCATGCTTTGAGTTACAGAGGAGGTCTAGGGCTGGAATTATTGCTCTCGCTCTATATGTCTCCTCTCCCCTGACAGAACAGTAATTTGTGTGTGCTGGCCGCTCGCACCGGGTCCCTCGCCATGCAGCGGGTGTCCGCCCAGCTCTTAAAGGAAGGGTGTACCCATACGGGGGTTTCGCCCAGGAATGCCATTGTGTCGCAGTATATCTGTGGCACAATGGAAGGAATAGGAACCGGTTAAATACTTGAAAAGCAAGAAACCACCTTGTCACCCGACTGTTTTTCTCCTTGTTATCACACATCCATTTGAAAGGGGCATGATCAGTGACTAGTTTGAATGGTCTCCCCAACAGGTAATATTTCAGTGCATCTACAGCCCATTTAATAGCTAAACATTCCTTCTCGACAATGGCATTGTTTTTCTCATGTTTGGTAAGCTTTCTGCTCAGGTAGACCACTGGGTGCTCCTCACCGTCTCTGATTTGGGACCGTACAGCACCCAGTCCTACATCAGAGGCGTCTGTCTGTACCACAAACTCCTTTACGAAATCTGGGGTCACGAGCACAGGTTGTACACAAAGATCTTGGGTCAACATTTGAAATGCCTTCTCCACTTAATCATGACCGACTCTCTACCCTTGGTTAGATCGGTCAGTAGAGCTGCAATGGTGGCAAAACTGGGTATAAAATGCCTATAGTACCCTGTGATCCCAAGAAATGCACAAACTTGCTTTTTATTTAAAGGTTGGGGCTACTTTCGAACCGCCTCAATCTTGTTAATCTGAGGCTTGATCAGCCCTTGACCAATAATGTAGCCAAGGTATTTGGCCTCCTCCAAGCCTATGGCACCCCTTTGGGGTTGACAGTGAGTCCTGCTTTCCTAAAGAAAATTCACTACTGCTTGCACCCGGGGCAAATGAGAGTCCCAATCTGGGCTGTGGATGACGACATCATCCAAATAGGTGGCTTGCGTATTGGCGATGTGGTCTCAATGTCTTGTCCATTATTCTGTGGAATGAGGCAGGAGCACTATGCAAACCAAAAGACATCCGCTTATACTGGAATGACCCCTCAGGGGTAGAAAGGGCCGTCTTCTCTTTTGCAGATTCTGTTAGGGGTATCTGCCAATAAACTTGAGTCAGATCCAAAGTAGTTATGTACCAGGCACTTCCCGATCTGTTAAAAAGCTTGTTGAACCCAAAGTATTGGTACGCATCGAATTTGGACACGCTGTTCAACTTCCTGAAATCATTACAAAACCTTATAGTGCCATCTGGCTTTGGGACTAACACTATGGGACTTGACCAGTCACTGTGGGACGCCTCTATAAAGTCCAACTCTAACATGTTCTTTATTTCATTTGCAACTTTTTCTCGCCTTGCCTTGGGTATTCTATAGGGCTTTACATTTACGCAGACACCTGGTTCTGTAATGATGTCACACTGTATAACACTGGTCTGTCCGGGTAGGCGAGAGAAAAAGTCTCTATCTCTTTAACGTCCTTCTGTTGGGCCACTGACAAGGTTTCAGTTATGGGCACCTCAGTTGTCACGAGGGCCGTGTCCTTTTGGGGGGTTTCAAGAGATTAATGTGATATATTTGCTCTGGTTTCCTTTTCCCTGGCTGGTAAACTTTGTAGTTTACTTCCCCTACTCTTTCCATAATTTCAAAGGGACCTTGCCACTTTGCTAGGAATTTACTCTCAACTGTGGGGATTAGTACCAGCACTCTATCACCAGGGTTGAAGGTTCTGGTCTTGGCACCCCGATTATAAACCTTTCTCTGGACCTCCTGGGCTTGCTCCATATGTCCCCGTCAGGCATGTACTGGCCATCGGGACTACCGGGAGATTCCCGGTGGGCCGATGGCTCAGTGGGCCAGTCAGGTGCGGTCCTGGAGCCACTCCTCTCTGACAGTGAGTGATCACAATTTCACTCCTGTCAGGAGGAGCAGCTTCTGCCATATGCTGGAGAGAGCATTAGGCTTTCTGCTCCCTCCAGCCTGCAGGGGGAGATAGACCAATGGTAGACTTTCCTTCCTCTCTCCCCTATCACTTGTTATCACATGACTGGAGAGAGGAACGAGAAGCTGCCTTCAAAACTGTGAGTACATGTGGGAGGGGGAGGAGAGGGAGGACACACTGGTGTGAAGGGGGCTGCTGATGGGGGCTCTCTGATGTGAAGGGCTTCTGATGGGGACTCTGATGTGAAGGGGGCTGCTTGTGGGGACTCTGATGTAAAGTGGGCTGCTGGTGGGGACTCTCTGGTGGGGACTCTGATGTGAAGTGGGCTGCTGGTGGGGACTCTGGTGTGAAGAGGGACGCTGTTGGGGACACTCTGATGTAAGGGGGACGCTGTTGGGGACACTCTGATGTAAGGGGGACACTGTTGGGGACACTCAAAATTAAAGTGGGCTGGTCATGAGGAAGTCCAGGGCCAAATTTTTGTCTCAGTTCAGCCCTGGTCCCCGTACAAGCGGCATGACACTTCTATAAGGCGTTGTCTCCCCCTCCCACATTTCTTTTGTGACATCTAGCAATACCTTGAGATGTCTACCATACAGTAGTTCGAATGGGGTATAACCTGTAGAGGCCTGGGGTACTTGTATATTCGTACAGCAAACATGAGGTACAACAGGAAATCCCAATTTCTCCCATCTTTGTCCACCACCTTTTTTAACATGCTTTTGGGCATCTTGTTAAATCTCTCCACAAGACCATCAGTTTGGGGGTGGTAGACAGAGGTACTGAGATGGGAGATTTTGAACAACTTGCACAGTTTTTTAGTGACTCTTGACATAAATGGTGTGCCTTGGTCCGTTATTACCTCTTTTGGAATACCCACACGACTAAATACCTGAACAAGCTCATTAGTAATAGTCTTAGCTGAGGTATTACGCAAGAGAAAGGCTTCAGGATACCGTGTGGCATAGTCCAGTATTGCCAGTATGAGCTGATGGCTCCGGGCAGACTTTACTACTGGTCCCATCAGATCCATGCCAGTTCTTTCAAAAGGTACTTCAACGGTACCAGCGGACTGCGAAAATGGAGCGATGGAGCAGAATACTGACACTATGGGCATGGCTCATAATATTCTTTGACATCGGCATGTAACCCAGGCCAAAAGAACCTCTGGGTTATTCTCTCCTTAGTTTTCTCTATACTCAGGTGTCTACCCATTATATGACCATGGACTAAATCTAATACCATCCGACGATAGGGATTGAGAACCACTAGTTGCTCCACCTCCTCCTCCCCTTGCTTTACCACTTGATACAGCAAGTTATTTTTAGGAGCCATGTAGGTAAACGACACCCCTACATTGGGTTCAACAGATTCGCCATCAATCATTTTAACTATTTCTCTGGCTCTATTGAGTGTGAAGTCTTAGTTGTTCCCTCCAAAAATCCTCTTTCCTGACTTCTATGTCAGGCACCACATTCTGTCCACTCTCACTATTAGCCCAGGTTCACACTGACAGCGGGAATAAAATTGTGCGAGTTCAGCTGAAATGCATGATTTTATTCCCGCATGTCAGTCCCTACTTCGGGGGTGATTTCAGAGACATCTGTGCGGGTTGCTGCACGGATGTCTATTGAAATCGCACCCCGAAGTCGCCAAAAGTAGTAAAGAAACTACTTTTGGGAATCAGTGCAGCGTCACACCGATTCGGATGGTGCCATTGCTGGCATTGCTTGACATATCTCTCTCCCCCCCCCCCCCTTTCTCTCTTTCTCCCCCCCTTTCTCTCTCTCTCTTTCTCTCCGCTATTCCTTCTAATCTAGAAAATATTGACTTCCAGGTTACTGATAGCTACAATACAAATGCCCTAAGAACTCTTACATTTCTTTCTTTGTTTCCTTCCTTCTTTTCTTTTCTTCCTTCTTTCAGATCTTTCCCTCTCTCTCTTTACCTTGTCCTTCTTTCTTCTGTACTTTCAATTTTTCCTCCCTCCTTCTCTTCCTTGTTTCTCTCTCTCCCCCTCCCTCTCCCCCCCTCTCTCTCTCTCCCCCTTTATCTCTCCCTCCCTCTCCACCTCTCTCTCTGTCTCCCTCTCCCCCCAATCTCTCCCTCTATCCCCTCCCTCCCCCCTCTCTATCTCTCCTTCTCCACACCCCCCCTCTCTCTCTCCCTCCCTCCCCCATCTCTCTCTCTCCCTCTTCCCTCTCTAGCCCCTCTCAATCGCCCTCTCCACCTCCGCTTTCTCTCTCCCCCTCTCTCTCCCCCTCTCTCTCCCTCTCTCTCTTCTCTCTCTCTCTCCCTCTCTCTCTTTCTCTCTCTCTCCGCCCCTCTCCCCTCTCTTCCCCTCCCTCCCCCATCTCTCTCTCTCCCTATTCCCTCTCTACCCCCCTCTTAATCTCCACCTCCCCTTTCTCTCTCCCCCCTCTCTCTCCCCCCCTCTCTCTCTCCCCCTCTCTCTCTCTCTCCCCCTCTCCACCTCCCCCCTCTCTCTCTGTCTCCTTCTCCCCCCAATCTCTCCCTCTATCCCCTCCCTCCCCCTCTCTCTCTCTTCCCTCTCTACCCCCCTCTCAAACCCCCTCTCCACCTCCCCTTTCTCTCTCCCCCCTCTCTCTCCCCCTTCTCTCCCCCCCTCTCTCTCCCCCCTCTCTCTCTCTCCCCCTCTCCCTCTCACTCCCCCTCTCCCCCTCCCTCTCTCTCTCCCCCTCTCCCCTCCCTCCCCCATCTCTCTCTCTCCCTCTTCCCTCTCTACCCCCTCTCAATCTCCCTCTCCACCTCCCCTTTCTCTCTCCCCCCCTCTCTCCCCCCATCTCTCTCCCCCCCCAACTCCCTCTCTCCCTCTCCCCCCCTCTCTCCCCCCCATCTCTCTCTCCACCCCTCTCCCCTCCCCCTCTCTTCCCCTCCCTCCCCCATCTCTCTCTCTCCCTCTTCCCTCTCTACCCCCCTCTTAATCTTCACCTCGCCTTTCTCTCTCCCCCTCTCCCCCCCCTCTCCCCCTCTCCACCTCCCCCCTCTCTCCCTCTCTCTCTCTCTCCCTCTCTCTCTCTCCCTCTCTCTCTCCCCCTCTCCCCTCCCCCTCCCTCCCCCATCTCTCTCTCTCCCTCCCTCTCCCTCCCCCCTCTCTCTCTTCCCCCCCTCTCCCTCTCTCTCCCCCCTCTCTCTCTCCCCCTCTCTCTCCCTCTCTCTCCTTCTCTCCCCCCCCCTCTCTCTCTCTCTTTTGCCGCATACACACAATCAGAATTTCGGCCAGCAAAAGACGGATGAGAGTTTTTCGTCGGAAAATGCGACCGTGTGTATGCTCCATCGGAATTCCAGCCAGCAAAAGATTGAGAGCACGTTCCTAATTTTTAGGTCGGGAAAAAGTTCCCATCCGAAAATGCGATCGTCTGTGTCAATTCCGACGTGCAAAATTCCTACGCATGCTCGGAAACAATTCGAGGCATGCTCGGAAGCATTGAACTTCATTTTCTCGGCTCGTCGTAGTGTTGTACGTCACCGCGTTCTTGGCGGTCGTAAGTTTAGAGAAATTTTGCGTGACCGTGTGTATGCAAGGCAAGCTTTAGCGGAATCCCATTGGAAAAGCCGTCATATCTTTTTCCGACGAGAAGTGCCGATCGTGTGTACGCGGCATTACTCTCCGCTATTCCTTCTAATCTAGAAAATATTGACTTCCAGGTTACTGATAGCTACAATACAAATGTCCTAAGAACTCTTACATTTCTTTCTTTGTTTCCTTCCTTCTTTTCTTTTCTTCCTTCTTTCATATCTTTCCCTCTCTCTCTTTACCTTGTCCTTCTTTCTTCTGTACTTCCAATTCTTCCTCCCTCCTTCTCTTCCTTGTTTCTCCTGTTGGTGGACACAAGTGGAGTGTAAAATCTGGTCCGGAACCAACCCTGCCAAGGTGGCTGGTAAGTTGTTTTTTTTTATTTTATTATTATTTTGTTTATAGATATTTAGTATTTTTTAATTTTACTTTTATTATTTTTGCACATGGATTTGCCTCATCGACAGAAGCTGAAGCAGTTTAGGGAAATCGGCCAATCACGGTTCATGTATAGTTCAATGCGGACCGAAGTATTCTCCATGCATATGTTTAGAGGAATACATACATTAGCAGGATGGCTCATCATTCACTCATCATTCACTCATCATTCACTCATCACTAATAATAACTGTAGAATCTGACTTGTGAAATATTTATGTTCGTCCCTTTATTAAGCTTGCCTGAACCTGACGCTTCTATTGGAGTGTTGGCAGTAGCAGATATGAATACCACACCAATTACAGCAAGAGTTTATACATTAAAATTCATGAAATGCAAGCAGTTTAAAGTGGAGGGCCACCCTAAAAAAAAAAAAAAAATTGCATGAAAAATCCTAAAAAAAAAATAAAAAAAAACATTTGAAAAAAAAAAAAATGTTAAACTTACCTAAACCCTTGTTGCTAGGCAGTCTTCCTAATCCGCCTCTTCCTATTTCCGCGGCGTGTTCTGCTCCTCGGTGAGCCGCCCCGTTGCCTTCTGGGAACTGTGTGTGTTCCCAGAAAACCACGGGTCCATTCACAGAGCGCCGTGCCCCGCTCGCGCGTGCGCAGTAGGAAACTGGCAGTGAAGCCGCAAGGTTCCACTGCCTGTTTCCCTTACTTAGGATGGCGGTGCCAGGACCCGAGAGCCGAGGGACGGGTCGGCCTCGGGCGGCCGACATCGCGGGCACCCAGGACAGGTAAGTCTACTTATTTAAAATCAGCAGCTACAATGTTTGTAGCTGCTGACTGTTCATTTTTTTTTTTTTTCACGTCCGGAATCCCGCTTTAGGTATCTACGTTCAAATTGGTATTAGCTTCTATCAGCCCCTTTATAGCAGAGTTCGGACTGGGAGAGGGGGAAGCAGCTGCAGTTGCCAATCAGTTGTGCTGCAGTGCTCATGTGCTGCCTCCTGATAGTAGGAGAGATCAGAGTGACCGGGAGATGAGCTCATCAGTCTGCTGATTCTCCTTCACTGTCCAATCACAGGCTTGGGGGAGGGACAAGGCCTAATTGTGTTACTTGGTGAATGGTAATGAGTTGCATGCCGCCGACATTCACGATTTTAATATATTGCAACACTATACAGGGCCTTGAAAAAAGTATTCATACCCCTTGAAATTTTCCATATTTTGTCATGTTACAACCAAAAAAACATAAATGTATTTTATTGGGATTTTATGTGATAGACCAACACAACGTGGCACATAATTGTGAAGTGGAAGGAAAATGATAAATGGTTTTCAACATTTTTTACAGATAAATATGTGAAAAGTGTGGTGTTTCCATTGTGGCATTGTAGAGCTCTGGGGAGGTGATCAGGATTTTGTTTGTTTTACACTGTGATTGCTTATTATAGTGATGATCACTGCTCCAGAAAGCAAAAACAACATTTTTCTTTTTTTTTTGGAGATTCCCTTTAACCACTTCAGCCCTGGAAGATTTTCCTGCCTAATGACCAGGCCATTTTTTGCGATACGGCACTGCGTCGCTTTAGCTGACAATTGCGCGGTTGTGCGATATACCCAAACAAAATTGACGTCCTTTTTTCCCCACAAATAGAGCTTTCTTTTGGTGATATTTGATCACCTCTGCGGTTTTTATTTTTTGCGCTATAAACAAAAAAATAATGACAATTTTGAAAAAAAAACACAATATTTTTTACTTTTTGCTATAATAAATATCCCAATTAAAAAAAAAAAAAAAACTAGTTTAGGCCGATATATATTCTTCTACATATTTTTTTTTGTAAAAAAAAATTGCAATAAGCAATTTTATGGTATTTTTATTATAATTTTGTTTTTTACTAGCAATGGCGGCAATCAGGGATTTTTATTTAGACTGCAACATTGCGACGGACACATCATAAACGTTTGACAATTTTTGAGAACATTGACATTTATACAGCGATCGGTGCTATAAATATGCACTGATTACTGTACAAATGTCTCTGGCAGGGAAGGAGTTATTCCTAGGGGGCGATCAAGGGGTTAACTGTCACCGGCCCCGGATGTCTACCTTAGAGATTTCCAGTGGACCAGATGAAGTCTCTATGATCGTTCGGAGGCCAGGAGTGATGTTATGACATCGCGCCCGGCCTCTGCATTCAAACAAATGGCGCAAAAATGTCCTTAAGTGCACTGTGTTCGGACGCCGGACGCAGTACACTATGGGAAGCACCACATCTATGCAATCATGAGATTGCAGGCGCGGCACTTCATTTGCAGGCTTTTCTCCCGCCTTGCGGCGCTTTCCGAGGCGCCGAATAGCTTCCGCGCGGCGCTCGTCTATTACTACGGCCGGGCGGTTTGATTGACATCTGAGTTTGATGTCAATTCCTGTTTTCTCTCTCCCATTGCGCCCGGGAGAGAGAAAAACGGAAGTATGAGGAGCGAACTCCTCCATCGCCGATGCCAGTGGAAGGAGATACCGCAGGGGAGGACAACACAGCAAGGTAAGTACCGCTGTGCTCCCACGGAGAAGGGGGGGGATTTGATGTGACACAGGCTGCATTTGGTGGGACACAGGCTGCATTTGGTGGGACATAGTGTAACGTACCTGGGATGTGAGCCTGACGTGTGGAGGGAGACCTCCCGTACCACCCTGGCTCGGAGACCACTGGAGTGGGAACAGTGGCGGTAAGAGCACAGTGAGGTAAAGGTGCCTGAGTCCTTACTGCTTGAAGTGGTCGCGGATGCAGGTCAGCAGGTGCAGGTTTGCAGAGCAGCGGATGCAGGTCAACAGATGCAGGTTTGCAGAGCAGCGGATGCAGGTTAGCAGAGGCAGGTTTGCAGAGCAGCGGATGCAGGTCAGCAGGTGCAGGTTTGCAGAGCAGCGGATGCAGGTCAACAGATGCAGGTTTGCAGATCAGCAGATGCAGGTTTGCAGACAGAAGCGGAGTCAGACGAGCCGGGTCATACACATCAAGGAATACAGCAGAAACGGCAAGCAGAGAGTAGTCAAAGTCAAGGCTGGGTCTTGGCAACAGGCAATCAGGCAGGTAACAGAGCTGGGTCAAACTAGCCGAGGTCAGGATTGGAGACATAAGCAGGGTCAGGAAGCCGGGTCAGAATACAGGAACAGAGTACTGGTACAATCAGGAACACAGGAAACTGAAGCAGATCAAACCGCAAGAGGCAGCGCCACTGAGCATCTTTTAAAAGGCTATTGGGCACCAAAGCGCGTCTTAACGAATGCGCATGCGCACGTTCGTACGAGCGGTCCGTGACTTGCGCATGCGCATAGGCTCACGCCTTCTGGAACGGGACGTACGTTCGCGACACATAGGCTGCATTTGGTGGGACACAGGCTGCATTTCATGTGACACAGGCTGGCTGCATTTGATGTGACACAGGCTGCATTTTATGTGACACAGGCTGCATTTGATGGGACACAGGCTGCACGTAAGGAGGGACTCTGCTGGGGGCACCTGATGTAAGGACGGACTCCGCTGGGGACACCTGATGGCATCTGGTGACAGGCGACGTGGCTAGTGACACGCTCAGGGCTCCCACTGATTCTGAATTATGGTGAGTTGAATGATTTCATTTTATATTACAATGTAATAATAGAAATAATGCGCTTCAATCATCCTGCCACCATAACAACCATCGTGCCGGGATGATTGAAGTGCTAACTCCAGGTGTTTGGAGCATCTTTATCTGCTGATTGTTAAACTTTCTAGAAAACACATATTTCTATTGTTGTGTAGGATCTGGGCCTGCTGTCCCTCCCTCTCTCCCTCCATCCCTCGTTCATCTCAGATGCTAACCACACCACCTTAGAGCCACGCCCACTATTTAGCTGAAACCACACCCATTTTCACCAAGTGGGAGGGGTCAAAAAGGAAGGGCGGGGTCTTGCGCCCCCCATCCTAAAACTTCACCAGCCGCCACTGATCATGAGAAAAGTGAGGGATCAGCCTAGAACTACACGGGAGGAGCTTGTGAATGATCTCAAGGCAGTTATGACCACAGTCACCACACAAACCATTGGTAACACAATACATGGATTGAAATCCTGCAGCGTCCGCAAGGTCCTCCTCCTCAAAGAGGCACGTGTACAGGCCCATCTGAAGTTTGCCAATGAACATCTAAATGATTCAGAGAAGGATTGGGAGAAAGAACTATGGTCAGATGAGACCAAAATTAAGCTCTTTGGCATTAACTCGACTCGTCGTGTTTGGAGGAAGAAAAATGCTGACTATGACCCTAAGAACACCATCCCTACAGTCAGGCATGGAGGTGGAAATGTTATGATTTGGGACTGTTGCTCTGCTAAAGGTACAGGCCCACTCTGCCACATTGAGGGGCCAATGGACGGGGCCGTGTATTCTAAAATCTTGGATGAGAACCTTCTTCCCTCAGCCAGAACACTGAAGTTGGGTCGTGGATGGGTCTTCCAGCATGACAATGACCCAAAACATACCGCCAAGGCAACAAAGCAGTGGCTCAAAAGCACATTAAGGTCATGGAGTGGCCTAGCCAGTCTCCAGACCTTAATCCTAAAGAAAATGTATAGAGGGAACTGAAACTTCGAGTTGCCAAGCGACAGTCAAGAAACTTTAAGGATTTAGAGAAGATCTGTAAAGAAGAGTGGACCAAAATCCCTCCTGAGATGTGTGCAAACCTGGTCACCGTCTACAAGAAATGTCTTACCTCTGTGCTTGCCAACAAGGGTTTCTCCACCAACTCTTAAGTCATGTTTTGCTTGGGGATCAAATACTTATTTTACTCACTGAACTGCAACTCAATGTATAACATTTGTATTGTGTTTTTTTTCCTGGATTTTTGGTTGATATTCTGTCTCCATCATTTAAAATACACCTATGATACAAATTATAGACCCTTCATTTCTTTGTAAGTGGGGCGGCAAACGTACAAAATCTGCAGAGGATCAAATAGTTATTTTCCCCCCCACTGTATCTCATCAGTGTATTTAGCTGGTTGCCTGGAGTTCAACTTTAAGGGGACTGCACAGTCTGTAAAGCAATTTCACAGAGACGCTTCACAGAGTGTAATTTCCCAGCCGGGCTTATGAAATATACAATGGAGAGCTCCCGACACGTATCAGACCGCTCACCCAGCTGTTCCTGAAACGGGAGAGCGAGAAAATCTCGCCGATAAGAAAAGGAGCATTTAGTGTACACCTGCTAACACAGACATTAGTCCCTGAATATAGATGCATTAAATTACGCCGGAAAATCGCTCCCAACGCACGGCCAGAGCGCGCCGATCGGGTGACCGGTCACTCGTGCCGTTTTCTAGGAAGAATGTAAAAGAGACGGAGAAATGCGCAGAGTTAATCTGGAGGAGATTTAAAGACAGATCACATGGCCCGGGGTCACTTACTAAACACGGCACCACCATGTCAAACATACTTAGAGCCGAGATCGGCGGAGGAATCCTGCACCACTACACAGACAGGTCCGCCTCTTCTGTGGTGGTTTTTATGCTTCTCAGAGTCTAATTTCTGGTCGGCTGAATAGTAGATGTAAAGCTGGACTTACATTTTTACAATTTTCTCATTCAGTTTCCTTTAGATTTACATTCAACTTCACTATTGTAGCGACATCCCCAACCTCCAAAGGCCTAATAGTGACCTCCAGAGTCAGGGAGAGCTGACATCCTTCCTTGTAGTGCAGGTTATTAGGCATGGTGGGTGTATTGCAAGACTCCGGGACAAAATAATAGGCAGACAGCGATACAGGTAGAGGGTCTTGAAGCTGGATGCAGCAACTGTATTTGTAAAACTGCTGTCTCCTATAGCAACTGAACTTTCGAACAGTCAATAGAGATCTGTACATGTAACTCACAGTAACCCGTTATATTCAGATCTTCACCTCACTGAGCTCCTGGTCTCCCACTAGACTAAGGTGACCAGATTTTCAAACTGAAATCCGGGGACATTTTTTTTTTTGGCAAATGGTAAACGATTTTATAAGCATATATTCCTCAAATTATATATGCAGTGTATGTGGTATATGTTTATGGAAGGATTATATGATATATACGTTATTTCTCACATTTCGTCCATGAGAAAAAAAAAATAAAATTATTTTTAGAATTTTTTGGGATACGACTACCAAATGTTAAGAAGATAAGATGGAGATAAAACTTTTCAATGCATATTTTGTATTTTATTCTTGCCAAAGAATTTTGGTTCAACAATAACAATGAACAATAAATTAACAATTCAGAACAGTAAAAGATTGCATGGTAACAACACGTAGGATACCTTCGAACATAAATAATAAAATATTAATAGCTAACTGTTATAAGACTACAAATGTACGGTAAAGTGCCGCTAAAAATAGCGGCGCTTTACCGCCGACGCCGCCCCAGCGTAAAAGCAGCCTTACAGCAGATGTCATTTGTGGACTGAGCTCCTGTATGTTTCATTGGATTCACGAATACAGTTTTTTTGGACTGTTTTGATATACACAGCTCTAATTGGACTATAATTGTATGGTTTTTGCACGATTGACTATCACATATACAAAAACATATTTGGGGGGCACACCCTACAATGCGTTTAAATTCAAGATGGCGCTGCTATAAGACCTACAAACAGTACAAAACAGATTACAGCGCACACATTCAAGAATGAAATTTCCTGCAAGGCTAGTTAAAAACACCTGAACATATTCAAAAAAATACGGGGGTTTGGTCACACTATATGGTCATATAGTGCTAAGCCCACTAAGACCCCTTTCACACCGAGGGCGTTTTGCAGGCGCTATAGCGTTAAAAATAGCGCCTGCAATCCGCCCTCAAACAGTGCGGTGCGCTGTCAGGACGTCAGGAAAAGTCCTGTCAGCAGCTTCTTTGGAGCGGTGAAGGACGAATGTGTTTACCGCTCCTCCACCTCTGCTCCCCATTGAAATCAATGGGGCAGCGCTGGGATCCTGCCGGCAAAACGCTGCTATTGCGGCGCATTGTGGGCGGTTTTAACCCTTTCTCGGCCCCTAGCGGGGGGTAAAGGCGCCTCGCTAGCGGCCGAAATGCGCCGCAATGCGCCGGAAATCCAACGGTAAAACGCCGCTAAAAATAGCAGCGTTTTACCGCCGACGCTATAAGCGGCTCGGTGTGAAAGGGGTCTTACTGTGACAAAGTACCCTGAATTAGTGGGGAAACATATTACAGCGCACACATTCAAGAAAACTATCGCATATATTTGATTTTTTTTTTTATATAATCAATTGCATATTTTATATATCTATATATAGATATATATATATATATCTATATATATATATATATATATATATATATATATATATATATATATATATATATATATATATCTATAAATATATATATATATATATATCTATATATAAGATATATATATATATATAAAGATATATATATCTATATATAGATATATATAAAGATATATATATATATCTATATAGATATATAGTGCCACATGAGTGCTGCCTGTCAGTGCCCACCAGTGAAGGAGAAAAATGTTATTATGTTAGCTGCTAGCATAAAAACTCACCTGCTTGTGGCCATTCACTCTGTACTACTTCTTGCCTACAATTCCCATAGTGCCTTGCAGGACCAGAGGGAAGGGGAGGAACGCTGTACTCTGTCCTCTCCTCTATGCTGCCAGGAGGACGATTGGAGGAGGGAGCAGAGGTAGGAGAGGGGTGGGATGCTGGAAGAGTCACGTGATGGATTTTTCAGCTGAGGAGGAGTGGCGGCTGCTAACTACACTAGCACACAATAGGCAGGCTGGAGCCGCTCCAGCTCCTCCTCTACAGTCACTCTACATAGCTCTGCATGTGCTATCTTTTGGGGCAACGCCCCCGTCCACCGGGAAACGCCCCTGTCCATCGGGGAAACGCCCCCATCCATCGGGAAACTGCTGCAGCCTGGCTGCCCAAATGTCGACCGGCAAAACCGGGGACAAAAGCGGGGACAAACGGGGTCCGGGGATCATAGTCGGAAAACGGGGACTGTCCCCGGAAAACGGGGACGTCTGGTCACCTTACACTAGACTTCAAGATCCCAGACGTCACTGGATCCCCTGAGCTTCTCCACAGCTAACCCACTGTATACACCTCAAGCTTCACCCACGCTAACCCGCTGGGCCCCTGGCTTGGCACTCTGCTGGAGCTTTCCCACTTCTTCACCGTCCCCAGCTGGTGAAAATGCTGCTCTGATACTTCTTCAGACTTCCGTACGCTGGCCTCTGATAACAGGAATGATCGTCCCTTTCGGCAACTGCTTCTCCCTCACCTCTGGCAACGATCCAGTTCCCCCGTCCGGCGGAACCTTTGCAACTTGGTTGGGCCTCCAGCCTGAAGCCCCAACCCTGCGCTGCCTCTCTCAAACCTAGATAGGCCTCAGACAGCCTAGCAGCCAGGTGCTCCCGGGATAGGCCTCAGGCTTCTGGCCTAGCAGCCCGGAGTTTTGTGACACACATCCACCCAGACACAGAACCCCAGATCACCTGACTCCTCCAAAAATAAATAGCCTCTCCCAGCAGGCCAAGGGACTAAAGAAACCCTTGCCAATCGACTGAGACAACCCATCCACTCCTAGTTTGAATTCACTATGCCCTGGTCATTCTAATGCCACAAGCAACAATGCCACCTAGTGACAGAAGAGAGAGGTGCATCAAATCCAGAGTTAGGGAAAAGCCAGAGAATCCCCTATCAATCAGCCAGGCTAGTTACCACCCAGCAAGCTAAATTTGTTAGCAACCCTGCCTTCTACCAGTGATTTAGAAATATTGAGCTTCATATTTATATCAAAGGGGCTTCAAGGGATCCATTGTGGATTACCATGCCCCGTTAGATGTATGTGTGTGTGTATATATATATGTATATATATATATATATATATATATAGTGACCAGATTTTCTAATTGAAATCCAACATATTTTTCTTTTTACTAGTAATGGTGGCAATCAGTGGCTCTCTGTCCATCACCACCGCTGCCCACCTCACAGCCTGTCAAGTCTCACTCTCTGGGCCCCGGCTACTACTGGGTGGGGAGGCAGACTACTCCACCAGGTAAAGCAAGAAGATAAGCAGGCAGGCGGCTCTCCGGGACTTGAGCCAAGGCAGAAGAGCATGCGAGCGGAGCTGAATGGGCATGCACCCGAAACTGAAGAAGTATTCCCTCTGCTCCAACCAGCACATGATCATCAGAAAGGGGCACAGATAATGGATAAAAAAATAATAAAAAATTACACCTTCCTAGGCTAGTAGGAGTGGTGGAGCGGGGGGGGGTGTAATTCAGATTTTTTTTTTAAATTCTGTACTGCCTGTCTTTGAAATTGCCCCAACCCCTGTTCAAATCCAATCCAGGGACAAAACTGGGGACAGACTTGGTCCGGAGACAGTGTCCTCAATCCAGGGACTGTCCCCGGAAACCGGGGATGTCTGGTCACCCTATATATATATGTGTATTTGGAAGTGGAACTTGGAAGTGCAGTCGTTGTAGATCCGAGGGGGACATGCAAGGAAGATAAAAAACAGCATTTTAGCTTGCACATGATTGGATAATAAAATCAGCAGAGCTTCCCCTCATTTCAGATCTACCCCTCAGATCTACAGTGACTGCACTTTCAAGTGCACTTGTACTGGAAAGTGGATTTGCCTTTCGTAAATTACCCCAATAGCATCCTAAACTGATGAACACTTTTTTTTTCTTCATTTATTTTTTGGATATTTATTATAGCAAAAAGTAAAAAATCTTGTTTTTTTTTTCAAAATTGACGTTTTTTTTTGTTTATAGCGCAAAAAATAAAAACTGCAGAGGTGATCAAATACAAAGAAAGCTCTATTTGTGGGGAAATAAAGGATGTCAATTTTGTTAGAGTACAGTGTCGCACGACTGTGCAATTGTCAGTTAAAGCGATGCATTATCGCAAAAAATGGCCTGGTCATTAAGGGGGAATGCGGGGGGGGGGGGGTGTCCGATGTGTCCGCCATAATTTCGCAGTCACGATAAAAATCGCAGATCACCGCCATTACTAGTAAAAAAAATAATAATAATAAAAATGCTATAAATATATCCCCTATTTTGTAGACGCTATAACTTTTGCGCAAACCAACCATCAATAAACGCTTATTGCGATTTTTATTACCAAAAATATGTAGAAGAATACATATTGGCCTAAACTGAGAAAAAAATTAGCTTTTTTTAAAAAAAAATTGGGGATATTTATTATAGCAAAAAGTACAAAATATTGTGTTTTTTCCGAAATTGTAGCTCTTTTTTTGTTTATAGTGCAAAAAAAAAAACAAAACGCAGAGGTGATCAAATACAAAGCTCTATTTGAGGGGGGAAGATTTTTTTTTTTTGGGATATGTATTATAGCAGAAAGAAAAAGAAGCATTTTTTTCCAAAATTGTTGCTCTTTTTTTGTTTATAGCGCAAAATATAAAAACCGCAGAGGTGATCAAATACCACCAAAATAAACCTCTATTAGTGGCAAAAAAAGGACGTCAATTTTGTTTGGGTACAGCGTCGCACGGCCGTGCAATTGTCAGTTAAAGCGGCGCGGTGCTGAATCGCAAAAAAAAAAAAAATGGCCCGGTCATTAAGGGGGAAAATCTTCCGGGGCTGAAGTGGTTAAAGGACGCGGCGGCCGCCCACTCCTTAACAACCATGTTGTTTACTGGTTATTAAGGTTTAATGTAAAATAAATACGTGGGCTAGTTCCAGGAGTTGAATTGACGCATGTTTTCACGACTAAAATACCTCAAGACTTCATAAAATAATGGTATTTTAGTAGAATTTTTTTGTGAATGCCCAAAAAAAACTTTTTGAAAAACAGCGAGCAGCATTTTACCGCATTATTTATTAAAGGCAAACCTACCGCTTTATGAATGGGGCCCATTATAATATATTATATTATTAATATTATTATTATATATGTTATTATTATTATTATCATTATTATTTTTATTATTATTATTATCATTACTATTATGATTATTTGTATTATTATTATTATTATTATTATTATTATTTGAATTATTATTTTTATTATTATTATTATTTGAATTATTATTATCATTATTATTATTATTTGAATTATTATTATTATTATTATTATTATTATTATTATAGTCTTTTAATAATATGCAATAACAAATAAGGCTTAACGTGGAATATTCCTTTAAAGGCATAAAAAAATAAAAAATAAAAAATGCAGAAGAGCAAACGTCATTCTTACAAAATGTAATTTGGCTTCCAAAAAAAAAAAAAATATCTGCTAACAATTTACTAACACTAACAAGCTCGTCCGCTGATCTTTTTAATCACATTATCGTTGGGTAAGTAGTCTCCTCGAGTTTTGAAGTGTCTCCGTTCTCGGGCTGTTTCTAATTCACCTTGTGGAGCGTCATATCGGGGGCATTGTTTGCCGGGCGGCTGTAATGGAAACTTGCCTCAGACTCCAAAAATAGCAACAAGGCAGGAAATAGACACAAGGAAGCCGACTGTAAATCCTGGTTGGTGACGATCGAAGGATGACTCTTATCCCGCCAGTCCAATCCGCCCACGTCAGGTAAAAAATAAAATAAAATAAAATAGTTAAAAACTCAACACAATCATCCTATGATGCTTCCCTCCCAACTACGAGCCTCATTACCAATCATGTTGTTGGCATTCCAACAGCCATTTTCTCTGCCAGCATGGCGGCTCCTTGGGTTCTCTTTGGACAATCAGGATAATCTGAGATGTGGCTGGGAAAGGGCAAAACAAAAGGGAAAAATTTCTGAAAGCGATGGTTAGTAAGATGTATCTGAGATTTTTAACCACTTCAATACCGGACATTTTCACCTGCTTCCTGCCCAGGCCAGTTTTCAGCGCCTTTTTTCACGATTTAAATGACAATTGCGCGGTCATGCAGCACTGTACCCATATAACATTTTTTTTATAATTTTTTCACAGAAAAAAAAGGTTTTTTTATTTTTTTGCTAATTAAATGAAAAAAAGACCAAATTTTTTTTTTAAAAATGTTTTTAATAGTTTTTTAATAAAATTTTGCAAACGGGTAATATTTCTCTTTCACTGATGTGCGCTGATGAGGCTGCACTGATTGGTATTGGTAGGTTGCACTGATGAGGCGGCACCAATAGGCAGCGCTGGTGGGCACTAATATGCGGCACTGGTGGGCACTGGTAGGTGGCACTAATGAGGCAGTACTGGTGGGCACTGTTGAGGCTGCACTGATGGGCACTGATAGGCAGCACTGATGGGCACTGGTAGGTGGCACTGATGGGCACT